>CM077878.1:113807700-115009700 GCA_039720435.1 Amazona ochrocephala | reverse complement strand
TGGAATATAGGTTTGGTTTTTTTTTTAGCAGGGATATAACAGTGTGTATGTAACTCTGCTCACTGCATTTTTCTGCTTGTGTTATTTCAAGAATGTAGTCATGTTCCTGCTACTTGGCTGACCAGAGAACTGCAGGATTAAAGGTGATAGAGTTAAAAGTCACAAGTTACTGTTCTAAATATGATTCTTTCTTCATCGTCTGACAATACCTCCTCATACCTCCTTAACTGGATGAAAGTGTAAGGGCAAGAGGAAAAATGATGTTAAAAGCTGTTGTAATATCAAAGTAACTGTATTTAACAACAACACCAGCAATTAATAAATATTTTCAAGAACCTCTCCTCCCCAAACACCCCAAACTGAAGTTTCCAAAGATGCTTTTGGCATGAAACTAATGAAAATCCAAAAAGAAAGTTTCATGAGTAGGATATGCAATAAAGTGAGCAGCTGTTCGGAAATTCTGAAGTTGGCTATTTGAATCTAAACCCATATGTAACAGAACCTTGTATATGATTGTGCTGTATGGTTTTATAGCAATCTCAGCTATTCAATGTAAATTAGCTCTTAGACCCTAGTAATTAAAATAATTAGAATCACTTTGCCTTAGCATCATGAGCAGTTTGTTACAAGGTGGCTTTCTGGGGCATTACCTTTTTAGCTTTTTCAGATGTTGGCCTAGTAGCTATACCATGCTTTGTAAGGCTGAAGGATTTTCATGTATTGCTTTCATGATGTTCTTGAACGTTCCCATGCTTTCGAACTAGCAAAGTCCTGACATTTCAGAAATGCTTTAATTGTCGTGTAGTGACTCTTCGTGATCTACTAATGCTTTTGCATAATATAATTCAGATCTCTGACAAAACTGCAAAATCACATTATCTAGTGCTAACTAAACAAGCCCAGGGGGATTTAATGCAAACACATTTGTTCTCTCTTTTCTTTAATAAGCAAAATGAGTTCTTAATCTTTTAAGCTATGACTATAACACTTGTAAACTAAGAAAGATCTCCAGTTTAATGAAATTCAGCCATGCTCATTAAGTTGTGTTAAAGCAACTTGATTGCATTACTGACATACTGATCTTCTGACCTGTGCCACTTGTGGTTTTTTCTATTTGAAAGGTTTATGAAAATTGTTAAAAAGGCTTTAAAAATGTAGTGGGTTGTGAGGTACAGGTTTGGTTTGGGGGTAGTGGTGAATTTTGTTTGATTTGCTCTGCAAGATATATATATGCTTCAGCAATTTGTAATGAGAATAAGCTTAAAGTTATTCTCAACAGTGATGTGTTTCATCTTAAGTTTTACTGCATGGGAATTTTATATAAGAAATGCTTGCGAGGTATTTTGCTGCCCTCTCTTGGTAGAGCTTCTGTATCATAAGCGAAGCACTTGTCTTGTTCATAGATATTACTTGTACATGTCAAAAAATCTGGTTTCATTCCTTTATTTCCTGAAGAAACTGAAGATGAGGATTCTTTCACAAAAATAAAATGTTCAATACTGAGGAGTCACTCAAGATTTATTTAATAATGAGAACTTCTTATTCAGGTCCTGTGTAGATGACTTTGGTTATCTCACTGCCTCTTATCTATATCTTAGTAGACAGCCAATGCACTTTGATGGCATGGATTGCTGACTGAAATGTTTTACTTCAGCTCAAGTTTAAGGCATAAAACCACTTAGGTACATTTTGCTATGATATGTGGGCAACTGTGTGTCTTCATAGCTCTCTGAAGAGGAGAAAGCACCCAGGTAAGCTTCAGGAATGTGTTAAAACATACTGGGATAACTAGTCAATCCAAATCTGCATCTGCAATTATGCTGTAATTGCATAAAATGCATGCCTGAATCAAAATTGCATGTGTAATTACATGCTATATGGAGACTCACATCCCCACCTCTCCTGTATATAGTATGTACATACACACACATGTGCACTTACCCTACTCAATAGTTAGAAAAACTTTTAAGTGAAACCCTTCTCGGCCAGGGCAAACACCTTGAATACTTCCCTCTGGTACTCTTCCATCCCATGGCTATTTTTGGTTCAGCTACTTCTTGTGCGCGATGCAGTTTCTGTTTCCTGAAAGACCTCCTGTGGCTTGTTTTTTGTTTTGGTTTGGTTTCTTTTCCGTGTGGGCTTTTTCTCCTCTTCAAATTGCTTTTGCAAGGATTACCATAGTTCATCTGCCTGATGTGCATAGATGCTCTCTTCTTTTCAGCTTTGCTCTTATTAGTTGCATCAAATCTTCCCTCCCAGCTGTTCTATTACAATGCCCTCATCACTCAGGATTTTATTGACCTCCAGTTGTCTTTTCCAGAATCCAGGATTCCAGCTTCTTCAGTTATTTTTAAATGGAAACTGTTTGGTATATTTGATCACAGTGTTGCTGCTCTTTGAACCTTTTCAGTTCTGGCTTTTTCCCCTTCTGAGGTAGGAACAGACATGTGGGGTCCATGAAGCAGATGATGGTATCTTCTATACTGCTCTGTAATCTTTTCCAAACGTGTAGCATCTGGTTTATGTTTTTGAACAGAAAATGTTGATGAATGGATGTGGTCGTAGAGCTGCCTGTCATAACATTAATATCTCACTCCTGAGTCAGCAGTCAACCAGCAGTCCAATGTTTTATATATGAATTTAGCAGAATCTCCCTCTCTTCCCTGCATCAGTTAATGTCTCAATTGAGTTTTATTTGATAATTTTGTTGCCCAGTCACTTGGAATTAGAGATACATTAAGACTCCTTCATAATCAGCCCATCATCCTTGCTATCCTAAATAACCTAATATTAAGGAGCTTATTCAAGAGCACCTTGCTGTTTCTTTTCCACATTGCTTATGAAAATATGAAATGGCACAGCTCTTGGTTTGGCTTATTGCAGAACTGCCTTGGTGACGCTCCTCTTATGTGAGAAGTGACCTATATCGAGTTCCTATTTCTGTAAAGAGATGAAGAATTTAAGAAAAGGAAAATCTGAATACCTAGCATCTGCTTGATGTGTTGTTAAACTTTGCAGATTGATACCTTCTAGTTTTATAAACTAAATCTGACATAGAATGTTTATGATCTCATATGCCTTATCTACATTTATTTTTAGGTTTAACAGTGTGTACATTTCTAAGCAGAATATACTAATTTCTGGAAAAGAAATGAAAATGAGTGAACGAAGTAAAGCTGCTTTGGAGTCTGTAAATGTTGACTCCTACTCTGAATAGCCATTTAGCTACAAACATATGTGCATCCACCTCTCCTTTACAAAAAAAGAGCCAAAGATGACCAAGCTGGTTAGCCAGGATGAAAACACTGCTTTCCTCTAATAATGGATTTTATCCAAGGGGAAAAGAGCACATAGTAAAAACTATTTTTTATTTTAGTTTTACAGAGCAAGCAAAAATGTAATGCCAAAAATACTTTTAATATATCTTTTGGAGCTTAAATTTCTGTGGCTTTTACTGTATTGTCTTGATACTTGTAGCAGTTCTCTACTGGTTCCAAATTTGTGTCAGTCAGTTACCAGACTTCTTAGTGAACTTCTGAGGCTAAAAATCAAGAATTTTAACAAGCTGAATGTCAACCCTAATTTCTTAGTGACTGATGTTACAACTGTATTGTATCGGAGAGCAGGAGCTGAGGGAAGAAGCGATATGAGAGCAGAGCTATTTTGCTGCTTCTTAAGATGTTGGGTAACAAGTTCAGTAAGGAAAAGTACTTCTGCTGTACATAACTGGAACTTAATTTCTTCTAGTGATTTTGAAATTCCAACGTTGTTTATGAAGGAAAAACATTGGTCTGAAAGAGGATGGACTTCAGTATTTAACAGTGCATGGGATGGGGTTTCTGGTTCTGCCAGTATTTTCTGGGCATGAATGAGAGTGAAATAGCTGCAGTCTCCTTCATTTTTAGACTTCAGTTTTATATGGCTCTAAGCATATAGTATAGAATTACCGATGACCTTTCCAAATAAGATTGCCCAGTGGCAGTCTATACAAAACACATACCTGGTGTTAAAATTTAGGTCTTCTTTTTGCTTTATACTTAAAAGCTGGCTGTACTTTGTTAAGAAGCTATCTTCAGTTTTCATCTTAAAGTTTGCAGCCATTTTTTTCCTGCCATGTTTAATATACAAGCTTTTGGTTTTAAGCTTATTGGGTTATTTTTTTGGAAAAGAACAACTCAGAGGATAGAAACTAACAGCATTTTCAGTGATACGTACTGACAGGAACATACTGGCCGCAGCTTTGAGGAGGATGTGCCTAATTCTTCTTTTGATAGTAAGCTCTCCCAAGAGATGAAGAAGCTTTGGAAATCAAAAAGCTGTTATTCTAGCTTACTAGATACATGTATCTCTTTTAAATTTAATTTACACTCTCCAAGCAGCCTGAACAAAATATAAAACAAGTGAGGAAAAGAGGCAAAAGGGTTGTTTACAGCTTTTCACACTGTATTTTCATAGAATTGTGGTTTGGGTTGGAAGGGACCTTCAAGCTCATCCAGTTCCAACCCCCTGCCATGGGCAGGGGCACCTTCCACTAGACCAGGTTGCTCCAAGCCCCGTCCAACCTGGCCTTGAGCACTGCCAGGGATGGGGCAGCCACAGCTTCTCTGGGCAACCTGTTCCAAAGGGAAGTTTTTGCAGGAACTTCCTTTCTTTCAGCCAAACTAGTGGCTTTGCCAGCAAATTTTGCACACTTTCTTCTTACCTGTAGGAAGTTCTTTGTTTCCTACTTGTTTTCCTCCCCTCCACATCTTCTCACTATCTGCTTTCCTTTGTGAAGACTCCCATGAGCTGGAAGCCCTGTCAGCTCTCTGCAGGGTTTCCTTGGCTGCTGCACCTTGGATCTTTTTCTGACGCCCAGTTTTCACCTGCCTTCAGAGTGTTCTTACCTTGATGCTGGTTAAGTTGTGTGCGCGTGTAATATTATGCAAGTGGAGACAAACGTGCATTTTGATGCTTCTATGAAATTTGGATAAATACTAGCTTACTATCTGAAAAACTTTGTTTGGAGCTTTTTTTTTTTCCAAGAAGTATTTGTATTATTGCTGTTTCACTGTACTTTTATTCACTGCTTTGCAGTATAAAATACTGCAAAGAACAAATATAACTCCACATCCCAAAGTGGGAAGATTGTATCAGTTAGTAAATTAGCAACAGCAGCTTTCTATTCTTATCTCTTGAAAGCTGTATCCCAATGTTAAATTAGTTAAAAGGAAATTGGATATATGATTCTTGTTACTGTAGACATAATAAAGCTATTATCCAGCTCAGAAAAATTATGTGGAAACAAGAGTTTTATGTAGGTACAAATGCCGTGCGTGTGTTCTTGCTGGTGCAGAGCCTGTTGATTAGTTTAGCTCTTGTCCTCTAACAGTTGCTTGATACTGGTTTTTGCTTTGCAGCTTAGTCTTTTTCCCTTTTTTCCATGATTGTAGACAGTTGCAAGAGCAACAGAGGCAGAAGGAGCTGGAACGGGAGAGGCTGGATCGTGAACGAATGGAACGGGAGAGGCTGGAGAGAGAGAGGCTAGAAAGGGAAAGACTTGAAAGAGAGCGCCTGGAGCAGGAGCAACTGGAGAGAGAACGGCAAGAAAGGGAACGGCAAGAGCGCCTAGAAAGGGAGAGACAAGAGAAGGAGAGGCAGGATCGAGAGAGACTTGAACGACTTGAACGGGAAAGGCAAGAAAGAGAACGGCAAGAACAGTTGGAAAGGGAACAGTTGGAATGGGAAAGAGAGAGAAGAATTTCAAATGCTGGTAAGACTTTCAAAACCAAGTGTGTTTGAGTACCAGGCTACTCTTTATGTGTTTGGGTGATGGAGTTGGGAGAGAAGCAACAAAGGGCAGTGAGTACAGCTGTGTAACAACAATCAGTATTTCATGCTTCTATTTGCTGAAATTGCTTCCTTTTTCTATGGCAAGAAGTCCAAGAGCTTTGGCTTTCCTGTCATAATTTTCCATTAACTCTGAAATAAAATTATTTGCACTACTTGCTCCCTCCATTGCCATAGCCTGATCGCATGAAGTGCTTGAATCACACTGGGTGCTTCCAACATAGGTTAAAATATGATGAGTTGCTAAATTCCATATCATTGTTTGCTCTATTCAACAAGATGTATTCTCGTTGCATAATATGAGGGGGAGGAGGGGGAAACCCTCCTTAAACATACTGGGTTGAGTGTATTAATGTAGAAGGTATGCAGCTATATAAGGCGAAGTAATAGTGCAAGAAATGCATTTCAGTATGAAGTCTTGTTTAATTCAGCGTTGTAGTAATACTTCACTGAAGTGTATTGTATGTGCTTGTAGATAAGATAATGCACTGCCTGTGGAAGTGTATCAAGTGATAGCTAAAAGCCTTTGCATTTTGGTAATATAATGGAACATTAGTCAAGCATTTGGTTGTTCTTTAGTAACAAACTCAATTTACATAAGTCAGCTCTTAGTAGGAATCAGGGAACACTATGTAAGGGCTGCCACTTTAAAGCAGAGGATTTTATTGGTATTTTTATTCCCAGTACTTTTAAGTTTGCGATGGAGCTTTTTCTGGGGAAGAAAAAGATGATACTTGCTGCCTATGGTATGAGTTTTGTTAGTGGAGTTGTAACAGATGTTAAGATCACTACACTTGCTTGCAGTCTGCAACCAAACAAGAAGATAAAAGCTGGTGAAAGACCTATTAATCAACCCTATGCCTAATCCATCTCACAGATGGGGTTTGAGAAATTTTATTCTAGAACATACTTGTAAATTCAAATGTTGGCACAAAAATAGTTGGTAAAACTTACAAGCAGCTGTTGATAATATGTGAAACTTTCCTAACAGTATTTTCACTTGTGCCTAATCCTCTGGTACTAACTGTAGTCTACATTTATACATTTTGTTTGAATGCTGGTTTTGTTGCTTCATTAGCTCCCTTTTTCTCTTTCTCCTTTTTTTATCCTGCCTTTGCTGCTGCTTTCCATCTTCTGTCCAGCTCCATCTTTCGACAACTCCCCGTATAGCACTCCACTTCCTGAATACTCCAGTTGCCAGCCTCCTTCAGCACCTCCTCCATCATATGCAAAAGCAGTCTCAGCACCAATGTCAGAAGCCACACCGGAGTACGCTGTAGTGACTTCTGCACCACCGACTTCCACTCCCCCTACACCGCCTCTAAGGCACTCTGCATCACGTTTTGCTACATCTTTAGGCTCAGCTTTCCACCCTGTTCTCCCCCATTATGCTACGGTTCCTCGTCCACTGAACAAAAGTTCTCGGCCCCCTTCACCTGTCAATGCCATGGCGACTCTGCCTCCAAATACAAAGCCTGTTGCCTGGTCCGCACCCAGTTTTGCCCCACTTCCCCCATCTCCTCCAGTAATGATAAGCAGTCCACCAGGCAAAGCTGCTGGTCCGAGACCCGTCCTCCCAGTGTTGGCTTCTAATCCAGTGACCCAAATGTCCACGTCTCCCACGGCTCCTAACGGGCTTCCTGAAAACCTGGCTTATCCGGTTCCTTCACCTTCTACCTCAGGTCCAACGCCGCCTCCGCCGCCTCCTCCCCCCCCACTGCCTTCCTTTCCGCCTCTGTCACTCTCTGGACCTCAAGCTTCTCCTTCTCCCAACTCCCCGAATGCCTCGACTCCCTCATCCAAGCCTAGTGTTCTCCCTTCTCCCTCTGCAGCTACCCCTGCCTCTGTTGAGAACTCTCTAAACTCTGTGCTGGGAGACTCCTCTGCTTCTGAGCCAGTCTTGCAGGCAGCCTCTCAGCCGATTGAACCTACGACCCAGCAGGGTAAGGCTTTCTGTTATTGCTACTAATGCACTAATCAGGAATGCAGTCGAAAGCAGTTGGTATCAAAGCCTGTAACTGCCCCGAAGAATTAATACAATGGCTCCAAAGTTGCAGTGATCTTAATACCACAATGAAATATACCTGTTGGAAGATGGGGTAAGGGACACTTTAAAGCTCTGTGGTAAAGAGCCAGTGTTTTGTGGCCTGTCATAAGTAAAATTCTGGTTTTTTGAGCGCTCAGCAAGAACAGAGCTTGTCAAATACTTGCTTGGTAAATCTTGCACTGTTGGTTTATTTGGAACATGGTGTTAACAGGCTAATAATAATCATCACTCATTTCCTGATGGCAGCCAGCATTGGAAGAGCGTATGTGCAGCTTTAGAGATGTGAATGGCCTTAAGTGAGGAATAATCTAAACTACTTTGATACTCGAGATAGTTTCTAATTTAGGAAGTAGTATGTGACACCGACAGAATTTCTTTCTGGATAGTGGTCATATTTTGATATATGACTTTATGCATGTGTATGTGTGTGTGTATATATATATATATATATATATATATATATATATATATATATAAAAACAGGTCTCTACCAGCGTAGCTGAAGGTGACAGTCTTAATGGACACTCTACCAGTATAATAGAAATGTGTTTTACATGGATGTAAATGTCTTTAACCTGAATAATGCTTTTATATTAATAGATTTAGGCCTTTATACATAGGTCCGCAGTAGCTCAGCTGAAGGCATGGGCAGAGAGGTTCCTGGGAGATGAGCAGATAGTGGCTTCATCACACGTGAGGCATGCAGAGTAGATCCTGTTTATACCCTCTTGTCTTAAATGAAGGTGTGAGCTACTCTGAGATGGAGCGGAAATAGGGTGTATGGCCTCATATGTAGTATGGAATAAAAGAGTCACTCAGCACTTGGATGCTGAGTGACACCAAGAGAGTGTAAAGGGCTTTTAAATTTACACAGTGGTCAGCAGGGTAGGAAGCCAGGAAGACTCGTGTGTGAAATGTCTGCCTGTTAGACATGGCTTAAGGTAGTTGCTCAGCATTTTTAGTAGCTTATAGCAGTTTGGGCGAGGCAGGGGGAGGATTTGTGGTGCTGTTTTCTTAGTCACAATTTCTTAAACTGTTCCTATAATAATAACACAGGGATCATTAGAATAGTGTTTCTTCAAAACACATTTTCATATTGCATATCAATGTGAATTTAAAGCATCAAAGGAATCAGAGATAAATAATAAAAGAACTTGTTCCCAGCAGCTTAAAACATGTCAGTCTTCTAACTCACTAATTAGCATTTCTATTAAATTATTAGACTTGATTCCTGGAATGTTCTTTATAGGAAAGATTTTTATATAGCTTAGAACATGTTGGAACTCAAACTGTTCCAGGGTTCAGATGTTTGGGTGGAGTGTTAAATGCCTGTTAGTAGAATCAAAAGTCACTCTGTGTTAGCACCATTTGAACACAGATTGTTCCTACGCAGTACGATGCTCGTGCCTTACTTGACTCCTTATAAAAAGCTTTGCCTGTTTCCCAGTGTAAGATTCTTCTTGGCTGCAGCACAGAACCTGACTGGAGGGGTTTTGTATGTAAATGTCTCTGAAGCTGTCTGTTCTCTCATGGCATACTCTGTCTTATTTTCAGTGCATTTAATAAGAATACTTCTCTCCTGCTGAAACTTGCAGTGTTTCCTTGCCTGTAAAAAGGACCCTTACCAGTATTAACATCTCATACACTGAGCAAAAGAACCAGTATTTCAGTGGAAATAAGACCTTTCTTTTCTAAATCCTTAATACAGTCTACGTGTTTTCTCTTTGATACTAGGTGTTGTCCAAGGACCACCTGCACCTCCTCCCCCACCACCCTTGCCCCCTGGCCCAGCTCAGTCTTCAGTAGCAGCCCCACCTCCTCCTGGCCCGCCACCACCACCTCCACTTCCACCTTCGGGGCCTCCGCCACCACCGCCACCACCTCCTCCACTTCCTAGCCAAGCTCCTTCTGTTCCCCTTCCACCTCCTGCTCCCCCCCTTCCTGCCTCTGGATTTTCAGTGGGATTCGTGTCCGAAGAAAATCGCCCTTTAACTGGACTAGCAGCTGCACTCGCTGGAGCCAAACTTAGGAAAGTCTCACGGGTAAATACAGCTCTTGTTTCTTTCTCCAGTTCTTGTCTCTTAAGTCCTGTCTTCCTGAGCTGTCTGTAATTTTTGTTCAAGATGAATAACAGTATTAACACTTTAGGGGTAGACTTGCTTCATTATTAAAAAAGCATTACAGGAGGTACTACCAACCCATCACATTCTTTATACAGTTGTTTCTTTCTTGTATGTGAACTTTGCTTCTTTCATGAAGTCAACTATCCTTTTGTTTGCACATCTGCTGTTATTTTGTGTATTACGAAGGGTGAAGACTCCTCCAGTTCAAGTGGAGGAGGAGGCTCTGCTTCATCTAAAACAGATAGTGGCCGTGGAAATGGACCACTTCCCCTAGGAGGCAGTGGGTTGATGGAAGAAATGAGTGCCCTGCTGGCCAGGAGGTAAGGAGCTGTTTCTGCTGTGCTCCAGCTGCTTAGTCATTGTAAGAGGTAGGATTCTGGGTGCCTCTTTGCAGCTGGCTAAAGATCAAACAAACATTGGCTTGCTCATGTGGTTGCTTTGTGAAGTCGATAATGTTTTATGAATAGCCATTTTTACTTGAGTGTAATCAAATACTTTTCTTCTGTGTAAGTCTTTGTTTAGCAGATGGGATGGGGATACAGACTTGCACAGTCACTTTGGCAGGAGCGCTTTGCCTTTGAAAGTATTTTGAAAGCACTTTTTCTAAACACTGTTTTTCAGTTATCCTAGCTATCGAGCTGTATATGTCTTTGATTACACTGTGTCTTTAGTTACACTAAACAACGTTCTTCCATCTTAAAGCCATGATGATCTTGGTAACTTTTTGTCTCTGCTGATAGGAGAAGAATTGCTGAAAAGGGATCAACAGAACCAGAGCAGAAAGAAGATAAAACTGTGAGTTGAGAAATTCTACCTACTTCACATTGTTCCATACTAGATTAAGAGAAAGTTTCTGATGGTTTACATGAGTTTATTTGTACTTTACCGTACATCTATTTACATAACCACTGTTTTGTGAAGTGCTTAGTGCGTGCACATTTTCTACATACAACTGAACAGAACTATTTAAATCTAAAAAGTTAAATATTGAAACAGTTGAAATTAATCCGTTTAGTCAAAAGTTGTTTTTTTTCTCTCTTCCTCCCCTCTCCTTTCTCCCTTTCTGCTCCCTTTTAATCAGGAAGAATCAGAGTCTTCAACTTCTAAGGTTTCTTCAACAAGCACACCTGGTAAGTACCACAGGTTTGTCAACTGTGTGATTCTATAATGTTAAAACCTAATGACAAATCTCAGTCAGCTCTGCTGAATTTTTGATCCTTCCTCCTCTCCTATGATTACAGCCTGGTATTTTGCTGTAGAACAGGTCCTGGTTCAGAAGTATTTCATAAGATGACAGATAAAAAGAATATCCACTGGACCACTGCACTTGGTATAGAGTCCTCCTGTGTTGAAACTGTGGGTCTGATGCCCACAAAGTAGTTGGTAGTGAACGTGAAAGCAAATTGTCTCAGTCATTGCAGGACACAAGTTGAGACAGTAGCTTGTTTCCTTCAAGGCAGACACACAAGACTATTGGAGTCAGACAGAAAGAGTTGTCTCTTCAGCTACTCAAGTAAGGATTCCCTCACATGCAGGTGCCCTTTCCGAATGAATGTAAGTGTGTGGAATAGAAGTTCTTTAATCATGATTCCTGCACTGAGGTACGCTTGTGGCAGAGTTTGGAAGTGTCAACACTTCTGCTGCAGTCAGTAGGGAAAGCTTATATCTCTCCAATTCTATAGTTGGCCAGGCTGTGTTGTCAGCATGCATATGTGTTCATACTGTAAACACTTGTGTTACAAGGACTCAAGTGACACTCAAGGCTTTCTTTTTCTGTCCTTTAGTAGTGCCATCCCCCAGCATTTGAAGTTGACTATTTGCTTATAGTTCCAGAATTCCATGTTTCATGACTGAAGCAGTTGGATGCATAAAGCGCAGGCAGACACGCTCCCAGTTAGATTTAGAATCAAATGGCATTTATGATGTCTAGAACAAAAGCAGGACTTCAAGATGCCATCACAACATAAATGGTAGTATGACTAAAAATAAGATAAATGCAACAGGTGGTAGCTTAATATGACAGAAGTAGTGCAGTGTAGTAACAAAACCCAAAACCAAAACAAAACCCCACAAAGTCTGACTTAAGATGCCAGGTACTTGGAGTTTCCTCACATAAGTTGTACAACAAATAGAAAAGGATCATTTTTAATCTTCTCACTGTGTTTTCCAGAACTAACAAGAAAGCCTTGGGAAAGGACAAATACAGTGAATGGAAGCAAGTCACCTGTTATCTCTAGGTACTCTCTTTTGTGCCAGCTATCTTCTCCTTATGCTTGTTGTTGTTGCTCATGCTGCTAAAGCTACTGGACTTCAATAGTAAAAAATGCCTTAATAGTATGAAATGCAAAATGTATGGGGTTAAAATTACTGCTGTGAAACTGCGTTTGTCAGTTTTAATTGGGAATGAAGAGTTGCTTTTGGAGAATGCTAGTAAGCAGAACATTTGACAGTAAAGTCCAAAGTAAAACCCCAAAAGATTCCTTAACAATTGCTGGTGTATAACTTTAATTAAGGTGTGTTTGCCTATAGCAATGTTTAATTCTTTCTGTTTCTTTAAATTTTGAAGTCTGTAATTCACCAAAAGTCACCAAATTCAGTGCTGTGATTTGTATGTTCAGTAGTGTATCTCCTTTTTATTTCTGTGCTAGTCATAGAATGGTTATCTGGATATTTAAGCCATCTTGGTAAGATTTGATCCTGTGACAGTTTTCAGTAGCTGTCTCATACCAATCCAAAGAAGTCCATCCTAAAGAAGGACAGAAATGTTATACATCCTTCAGTGCGTTAACCGGTCTTTGGTAATTTGTCAGCTGGAACTTTGGTAGGCACTGGGTGTTTTGGTAGGCATTTCAGTAATGCAAGAGTGAAATGGCTGCTTTAGCTTCTTCTGAATTGTTTTTTGAGGTGTATTTAGTTGCCATTTACATTAAGAAGGCTTGTGGTCCATTTTAGAGTTCGTATACATTCTGTGTACAGAGGTTAAAGGATTCTGACTTCTGATAACCTGACAAAGTTACCTGAAGTTCTTGACAAATCAAGAAAACACATTAAAATAGAGAATGCTGTGTTTGAAGTTACTTGAATTCTCCCTAAAATTCAGGCCTGTTGGAAACAGATATGCAAGATTTGGTGACTATAGAAGAAAAATTAATTGTTCTTTAAGTGGCATTACTTGTGGTTGAGTTTGCCATCGAGGTCTTCAGTTCTATAACACACTAAACACTCTCAGCCTATACCAGTATCCTTGTCTGTCTTTCACAATTAAATCAAGGAGCTTAAAATGTCTCCAGCCTGATTCTGGTTGCTTGCTTTACAGGTGACATTGGTAGTGATGTACTCCCTGCTATACTGTCAGTGTAACAAAATATTGCTTTACTTTTAGGCCTGACTTCCCCCTATATTCTTCCCCACACCCCCACTAGATCTTAACTCCTTTAACCAAGGTCTCTTTCTCAAGGAGATCAAGGTCTTGATACATGGCATTGAGGGGAAACTTGTTGCAGAAGTAATTTGTGTAAGGAATGCTAAAGAGGATTTTAGATTTCGCAGTGTTTAAGACAGTTGCTGACCTGGCCCTTTGGCTATAGATACCCTATGGATAAACAAGTGAAGTAAGGAAAGTGAAGTGATTCATAAGTAGGGCAGCTCTCCATATCAGACTCCTTTGGGGAGTTTCGGATGTCCTTAAGTCTTTATTCTACCTGTTTCTGCAGGTGGAGCCTTCTTATAACTTTTTTATGCATCCCATTTCATTGATCTTGTTTCAGCTGATGAAATTCAGAGGTTACTGTGGTCTGTTTAAACATGTTTTCTGACCTAGAAGAGAACAGGAGTACAGAGGAGTTTTGCGACTTCTCTTGATGTATTGAGACAATCTTTCCATTAAACTTTTGTCTTCAGTCATAGAATGGAAAATATTGATAGAATTCAGATGATGAGAGCCTCACTGGGTGTATACTCTGAAAGTACTTCCAAAATAAGAATTCCATGTTTATTGAATATCAGTATTATTTTCCAGTGCCATCATAACATACAGGAAGGTGCCATAGCGTGTATTCTGCAACTGCTGGAGCAGTTTTCTAGTTAGTGTTGACAGTTTGCTCTGCCAGGATGAGGAATGTTTCATAGACCGAGGAAGAAAATGTATTAGTGGAAGTTTATCTTGAATATCCTTGCATTTTAGTTAATTCTCCACAGTTAGCAAGTTTATCTCAGCCAGCAGCTTGTTAAAGTGGCTTTGTTTCAGTGAGTTAATCAAAGGGTGCAGCTGTTTGAAACACTAATACCTTCTTTCCCAAAAGGGGGTATCTTTCGCCTGGTAAGGCTCAAGAACCTGCTTCTGACCTCTACCAAGTATATGAGTCATTTACAGGGATTAAACAAAGTGTACCTCAGAAACTGGTGAATAAGCAGAATTTTCTCTTCAGAGCTTCCAAACAGGTAGACAATGAAGGAGTTGTTATTCAGAATGAATGTTCTGAGTATTCTAAGTTAGTGTCATGTTTAAAATTGGTCCTTTTTCTTGTAGCGGACTTTGAAAAGACTTAAGCAACATGCTTTTAGTGTTTCCTGAAACATTCTTGGAACACAGCTAGTGAAACTCCTTGGTATTTAAGGGGCTAGAACTGAACAAAATTAAGACCTATTATAGCTTGTTAAGGTAGTGTTTCTCCCCTTCATAGACGGGAATCTCCATGGAAAAATCTGCTTGCTTCTGAAAACAGGTTCTATGATTCATTAAACAGGTATCATCCTGTTGGGATTTGGGACTTTGTAATAACCATTTTGACCAGTTCAGGGTTGGACTTTTTCTACATGGATTGGTAATCACCACATGCACCTCCAGGTTCCTCATCACATTTTGTTTGTCCAGTTGAGCCCATTTTTGGACTGGTTAAAAGCAGATGATGTCAAAGGCAAATTGAGATGAATTAGGAGCTAGCTATGAATTTGTAGTAGCTACTGCAGTTGCCACCTGCAAAAATGCATATTCCTGTTGGATATGCCAGGATTCAGTGAACCATTCACAGGAATAGCAAATATATTTCCAGGTGGATTTTCACATCTGCTTCTCACAAATCAAGTAAAGATAAATATGGGAAAGGAAAACCAAAATAATTGAAAAGGGAAATCAGTGTTTCTGCTGGGAATATATTCACAAGTTAGAATTAACGTTGTGTGTATTTTAAGCTGCAGATCTCTGTTTCGCTGTCTGTAGTGGCAGTCATAAAAGCCTTTAGGTTTTGAGAGCTTTCCACAGCTAACTGTGTTGGAGACCCTCAGAATTACCGAGTCAAACTTCAGCTTTGTTTTCCACGAAGGCACTCATTGTGGTGACTACATAATCTTTTGTATGAAAAGTTCCCCTTTAGCTACTTATCTTGGGTGATGTATTCTGCATGTTGGCATGAATAAAAATCTTATCTTGCATGCTTGATATAAGGTGTTTTCTGGACTGTGGAGGTTGCCTTAGTGTCCTGTTAGGCAATGCTATGAAAAACCACACGGGAGAGCTCTTTAGCCATCTTAGCATTGAATGGTTGGGGTGTTTTACTCACTAAATTTCAGTAGTTAACGTTTTCCATAATGGCAACTGCATTCACCATTGATCTTTCTTCTCAGCAAGTTGAAGAAGGAATAATAGAATAATTCTGGGGGGAAGACAGCTACATTTGCCTGAGATTAGAAATTATCTAGTTTACAAATGATGGTATTTCACATTTGAATGAAGAATGTCTTGCATTTTGGAAAGCAAAAATGGAATGCATTCTTAAAACTGAGTCGTAGAGTTTAGGAAGAGACTTTCCAGTTGAGGTTTTTAACAGGTAGCAGGAATACATAGTGTATGATTGCTAGAGCTGTCTTTTTATTCTAAAGACGTGAAGCAAAAGAAACATTTAAGGTGTTTTAAGCACTCTGTCTGTGAAGACCTTTTCTTTAAAGTCTTCCTATTAAAATATTAAAGTCATAAGTAATTTTATTGAAATATTCAAGTATATTCTTGTTTGGGTTCTTCCATTAAGGCAGGTGGTAGGTGCCTGTTTTCACTTGGCAGGGGTTGCATTTGGGAGTACACTGATTCTTTTTTCAGTCATGTTGGGTAATGCTGTAGTATTATCGTGTATGGGAACGAAGCAATAGTCAGTGGAAATGATCAGAAACTGTATATGGAGAATTGGAAGAACTCATGCTGTTCTGCTTGGAGTCAGTCATTGTTCAGTTTGAGGGGTAGACTGCAAGTAACACTTTTAATACCAGGCACATGATGAAGCAGCAATTGCCAAAGATCTTATCTTGATGAATGTTTTTGAGCAAGGAATTCTTTCATAATGAACTAAGCTCTGATGATATCTAAAGAGTTTTGTAAAAGATCCTAAACTGTGGTTTGTCTTCATAGCATTAGCGCACACTGTAGAGTTTCTGGTGGTTGTGAGGTGAATTCTATTTTCTGGTTTCTTCCTCTACAAGTTACTGAATCTTTCACCTTCTGTCTTCCTCAGTAGACGATGTATTTCACTTTGGTGTGTTTCAAGCAATAATAACATTAGTGATTTCTCTCTTGGAGCTTACATCTAAACGGTTGTAGGAATTGAGTATTTTGATCCCAAGTGAAGAACCGAGCTGGTAGAACAACACGGGATGTCCCTGCACCTCTCTGCTTTGATGGAAAGTCCAGCAGCAAAGGGACAGTTAATACAATCCCTTTTGCTGACTGTTTTGTATGGTTAACTGCAGGTTTTTCCTAGGTGGGTGCCTCTAGGCTTGACATAACTAACTCAAGAGCACAGAAATAATTGTGCAGCATTAAAAAGATCATCAAGAGGTTTCTACCACCTACACTGGAGTTACTGCCTTTTGAAAAGATGAATGGGGCTCAGGTGTACCAATTTAAAATGTCCTGTCACGAGGATTACTTGGTAGCTATGAAGGTTTTAATGAATCTTGAAAGTAACAGGCTCTTCAGTGACACAGGCATATGTTGTTATAGGTTAGGGGAGGCAAAATAGACAACTCTTGTGTCCCGTATTGTTTCTTAGTGGTTTTCACACTGGGAACCTATAAGATGTGAAAGTATCCGATGGAAAGCAAAAACCTGAGAAGGTTCTTAAGTAGCAAAATGACATTTTGGTGTGGATGCCCTTTTCTGTTGGGAGTTGCATTTGGAGTCCTGAAAGTCATCCTGACAATCCAGTATGAGGCTTATTTACCTGGTACTGAGCAAAGTGTAATAGGACAGTTTCTTCATGGATGAACTGCTGTGTTGTAAGAGAAGATGCATGAAAGCTGAAGGTAGTGATTTTGTAAAAACAAGCCTCTATATGTATAGGTTCACTGTTCTTTTTTTCTGAGAACACAGTTTTTTCTTTGTTAGCTAAATTAAAGTACATAAATGAGAATATTAAAGCAGTGGGTATACTGCTTGTGTCCCTCACACACTCTGCTTTATTCTGAAAGAAGATCATTTCATACTGTATATTTCAGCGAAGATAAAGCACAGAACTGTGCTTTTCCTGCTGGTTTGTCCTTTTTTGTTCCTGACCACCTTCCATTGTAATAAATAAGGTTATACTTTCAGGTAACAAATCCAGAAAAATACACTGTTTAATGAATTCCTCCTATGTAAGAGTTTTGAAGTGAGACACTGAGGTTAGGCCAGGCTTTTTCTGTTCAGTGATATCACATACAAGGACAATAAAATAGAACTTAGTTTAGCCTACTAATACATTTCCTTTCCTTAACATTATCATAGTGTGACAATTCTAAACACTGGGGAAACCTCCTGGCATGAGCAGGGAGTAATTTTTATCAACAGCTTCTTTTTGATTTAACATTTTACAGGGCAGTGGAGAGAAAATGTTAACCAAGATGTAAAAAGCAATTAAGAACAGCAGAGCATTCCTCCCTTTGTCCCACTCCATCCATCCATTCATCCATCCACCCCTACTTTGGAGAACCATTTCTACTGTTAGCATCTAGGTTCTGTCTCTGCTAATAGCTGTAGGTATGCAAGGCCCTGTGGAAGCGTAGTAAGTACATGAGTCTGAGTTACGCCGTGTATAAACAGAGGGGATCAGAAAAGAGAAGTGAGAAGGTAGAAAACCTGCTTCTTGTGGAATGTGTGTTAAAAATACAAGTTGATCTTGGTAAGCACGTTTTTGATGTCTTAAGAGAGTTTTATGTAAGCAAACATTGAATGTGACATAGTCCAAAACACTACAACTTCTTCTCAAGTATTATCTTATAAATCAAGCTTGCTGTTACAGTATTTGCTTTCAGTAGCTTTAGAAAGCAATTGATAGAATAGTTTAGGTTGGAAGAGAGTTAGATAAGGTTGCTCAGCCCTGTTCTGTCAAATGTTGAAAATCTGCCAGGATGATTCCACAGCATTCATACAGTTCCAGCATCAACATGTAGTCATTAGTGGGAGTGTTTCTTTGAGAGGGCCTCTTTTGAAATGAGTAAGTGCCTGAAAAGGGAGAAGGGAAAGTATTTGACATTTGAAGGCATTCAGCTTTTCATACCCATTATGAAAAAATTAGAAACCACTGTCAGTGAAATCTGTCTGCCACTTGAAAAGTTCTTGTTTTGAACTAATAACTCTTGTGGTAATAGCCCCAGTGTGTGGAAAATATCCTTGGTTGTTGCTTTCTATTCTGTGTGGTATTTTGGGTCTGCTTGATTTTCCCACCCTCCCACTCCCAGCATTTTTTTTTACTCTAATTCTTTACTATGGTTTTGGTAAACACATGTTAGCAGGTTTGATGAGGAAGTCCTATGTATCCTGTAATAAAGAGTCACAAGTAATTCAAGGATGATTTTTTGTACTGCAGACCAAAATCTACACCAGCGGGGCAACCCAGTGCCAATGGAGTACAGACAGAAGGTCTAGATTATGACAGATTGAAGCAGGTATGTATATAATGTTTTGAGTAGAAAACTTGGGTATAAGAACTTGTAGCTGTCTAGTACCAGTTTTTAACTGGTTTGCTAACCAGTTCCAGACTTAAGTAATGATTTAGTAACTATTAGTCATTATTTGTCCCTAGACATGTTTCAGTATTGTTAGGAGCTGTAACTGTCGGGTGGTGGCTTACACAGTCCCATCACTTTCTCACAGATGCTGATTCCTGCTTTTGCAATATCACTCACAAGTGTGCTGATAATACACTGTTGATAGTATAGCTAGAACTGGGAAACTGGTTTGCCTGGAAAATCTTTCCTTATCCTCTCTCTGCCCAAACAAACAAGCAAACCAACAAACAACAAGCCCTCAGGAGCAGTTCTAGCTTTTCTTTTAAAGGGATGTGGCAACTATTATTTTTTCTACTTTTATTTAGCACTTACATTAGTGCAAAGGTCTAACCTCAGTTTATCCCTTCTCTCAACAGTTGTAGAGTAATCAATTCATAGGACTTCTCCAGAAGGTTTTTTCTTCACTGTACCTGCAGTAAGAGTGTTTTAGGGATGCTTTAGGTTTTGGGGATTAACTTGGAAGCTAAAGGGTGGGTTATGCATTTCAGAAGGATTAAAGGTAGGAAGAATTTCAGATTTCTCCCTGCTGAAAATGACAGGTGGCAAACCTAGGCTGTTTGTGTTGCAAAACTGATCTATTTATGTTCTGACACCACAGGACATTTTAGATGAAATGAGGAAGGAGTTAACGAAATTAAAGGAAGAACTCATTGATGGTAGGTATCAGTCTATTTGCTGCTGCTGTTCAGTCTTAGAGTAATTAGCTACAGGTATACAACAACGTCAGTGTAATGTGTTTCTAGCCTGAGAATAACGTATTGGTAAAAGTAGCTCTGTGCTTACTCCGGTGGCGTACTTTAATTTGTGCCAGCCCAGTTCTGATTGACTTTGTTTCTGTGTTTTCTCTCCTGCATGTTGTGTTCGAATAGAACATTGACACCAAGTAGTTTCTTTTAAAAGCAGTTGGAGGGTTGCTATATTTGAGTGATTTGCAGTTATCTTTAGTATCACGTGGTGGTATGTGGGTTAGTTTTAAATAATCCAGAGCTGCTAAGATGCATATTTCAAAACTGGTGATACTCAGACTAGGACTGTGCTTGCAGCTTTCAATTTTCTTTGGTCTGTAACATAAGAGTCAAAGAAAAGAATTCTGACTATTTTAATTTTTAATTTAACAGAACATATTTTCCTAAGTAGTCCTCTGTAGTTGAGGGATATCATTGAGAAAGTATAACCTTAAAAGGTCCACCAATGAAGAAGGAAATGAAACTCTGTGTGTGACTTACTGCCTTGGTGAGCATTTTTTGTTCCTTTATGGAAAGTACTAAAAGCGTAGAAGAGAAAAAGAAAAAGGGATATTAAACTGACACCACTGCTGGTAAAATACCAGATGTCTGAAGCCACATGAAGCTATCTTACGTACAGGTTATTCACATTATAAGACTTGGAGATGGGTGAGCTTTCTTTAAGAGGTCAGTTGTGTATCCTGGCTTTCTGCTTTAACTTTGAATATTTGATGTGTTAACTTCTCTCTCTCTGTCTCTCTCTCTCCTTAGCTATCAGGCAGGAACTCAGCAAGTCGAATACTGCATAGAAAGACTAGTACTAAGCCGATGTGACTCTTTAACTTGGTATAAAACTGACTACGTTTTGTGAGCTGTTAGAAGAAAATGGAGACAGACAGACACTTGGAAGGAGGGAGAAAACAACCTATTCTGAAAGCTTCAGACACATCACTTGGGTGATATGCTATTCCCCTCCTAGTTTGCAGCTTTTTTCTGACCTTTACAGCAGGGTGGAAAAGACTCTTAACGTTACTGTAATGATTATGCAGAAATTCCTACACCTATCAGACAAGATCACAGTGCTTTGAAGTCTACTCATGTCAAGATAAAATTGCACATGTTTCAGAATTTGTTGTTAAGACAAAAAAAACAGGGAAGAGCGTGGGAAGGCTTTTCAGAGAGGTTTTCTTTATTAATGAAGGAGTTAGCAAGTTATACTGTTGTACTTCAGATGTATCTCAGGTTTGTCTTCCTATCATATCTGATACTTCCATGCATAATTTACAAGATCAGATGTGTAGAAGTTCAGTTCACAAAACATGGAACAATTAGAAATGTGTGCTTTTAAAGGGCAGTATTTGTAAGAGAATGACCTAGACAGTGATGACATATCAAGATTTGGGAATTTTATGATAGGAAGCCTCTCTAGTTAGCCTTCATGCAATTTTATAGGAAAATGAAAAAAAGCAAGTGCAGTCCAGAGTTTAAAGATGTAGATGCCTTCCTACATTGTTACGATGCTTTACCAAATCTAAGACTTCGACATAATGCGAATCAGCAGTCAAATGTAAATCATTAGTATGTTGTAGATTTACAGTAGATTTTGGGGCTTTTTTTAGATTTATGCATGTGGACATTTTTGTAATGTAACACAACACAGCCAGCTTTTTAATTAAAAGAAAAATTGCATGTCACAGAGTAGCCTTTTCATTTGTAAGGCTTAATTTATGCCCAGAAAGATGTGGGATGAGGGAGGGGGAAGGTGACACATTTTTATTACTTTCTACACTTTTTCTTCATCTTACATGCATGTGTAATAATGAGGGAAAACACTACTTTTATCAGTAACCATGTTAATGGAACCAGGTACTTAATCCTTTTGTATCTTTTTTCAGTTTTCTATTTGAAATTCAGTAATACTTCCATAATGGTTCTAAAACTCCCATGTGAACCAAACTCATTTCTCGGTGAGAGAACAAACGTGTAAGCATCTGACTTTACTGAGGATGCCCCTGTGTAAGTGCGTTGTCCTTTACCTTTTTACCATGACCCTCTGCTTCACTCTTTTCTGAGAATCCGTGTTTGACTGTTTAATGAAACGGGGCAGCAGTTCGTTACCTTAGAATGACAGAGCATCAGATCACAGCAAATGTCCCCTTCTCCTCCTCATGTATCTGCCACCCTCCTTCCAAAAAAATCAAACCCAACAAAAGACCCCACAGCTCCACACAACCCAACCTCTGAAACAAATAGCAACTGGATGCCATTGGTTTCAGTCAGCAATTTGGGAATCATAGTTAGGGGAGGTGATAACCTTCCTGTTTCCCAGGGTTTTCGGACTTTATGCTTGTAAACATTTAATTTTTGAATTTCTTTAATGTGGTACAATTCAGTGGAATAGAAGTTCCATGAATTGGATCTGTAGTGCTTCAGACAAAGAACATGGATCAAACTCTTCCGTTTTTCCTTTGCACTGTCAGTTTTTCAGAGCTGTAACAGTGCCACGTTTGCTTTGGGATCTGTGCTGGTCCAAAAGAGAAGTTTATTTACAACTTCTGGAGGTTAATGGTTCAGCTTAGAAGTTAATATGCAGCTCCATTCGTAAGACAAATGCTTTCAGTGACATACTGTCTTAAGTGCTGAACACCAAAGCAAAACAGCACTTACAGCTTTGGAAAGGCTTTGATGAGAAATTTTTCTCCAACTCAAACATTTCCTGTTTCTTGAAGGTTCAAATTCTAAGAGAAGACTACAGTGGAAATAGACAAAACCATTTTTCTGCATGCATTTATTGAAGGCATTAAAAACCAACTCTGTAGTATGCTTGTCAAGTACTGTTTTTCTCAAAACAAGAGGAGGCATTTTCATCTTTGTTGATGTAAGTTTTTGTTTTACATGGACTTTTTGAGCATTGAGGACGTTTACCCTTGTCAGAAATCATGTTTGATTTGTTTCTAGGAGAGTTCAGGAGTAGCATAGTGGAATAGTGTGAGTGGGTACAAAGTGGTCCAAAACTAAAGGCTGAACTACTAGATTGTGCAAGGAACTGGCTTATGCACTAAACGTTTCGTGCCTTGGTCTACAATTAACATGATTTCTGTTTAAAAGAAAAAGGAACAGATATTGTCTTTCATGCTGCTTCTACATACACACTCTCTGTAATCCCAAACCGCCGAATTGGTTCTTTCCAGGAAATTGGATTGAATTAAAGATTACTGTAGACATTTCCTGTCCTACTGACAGTTGCACCATTTCCAGAGATTTCAGTATTGAAAATGAACTGCAGAAGCTGAGGTTATTTTGCTTACTGCTGAGTTCTTTAAAAACCATATTGTGGTGGTTCTGTGCTTTTGTACACTGGATGTCTTAAGCTGAGGGCAGTTTAAGGGATCCTTTCTAATGCCAGGAAGGCGTTGCTTTCCTCAACACTGTGATCTGACCTGTGATAAACCTGCACTATAGACAAGTGGTTACCAAGTCAACTGCAAACCAACTGAATGTAAAAATCTTAGTGCTGGTGCTGAAATCTCTTCCGATAGTCATAATGATTTCCAGTTCATTGTTTTCGAAAGTTAACGAGCACCAAGTGTCAATCAAAGACTGAAGATGATCACTAATGAATGTTGACTTTTCATACATTTAGGTTTACCTTCTTTTTAGTTTCTCAGTTCATTCTCTGCTATTTTTATCATATTGTGTCATTTTAAATTTCTTACATGCTAACGTTTTGTTTGAGCGAATGAAATAAAATTGCAATATATACACGTTGCCACCATTTATTTCTGGAACTTCATAGAAGACTTTCTAAGGTTTACTGCTTGAATTCCTGAAATCTTTGCTGAATCTTCTTATGCAAAAACAGAAAGGAGGAGTGAGATCAAGGAGTAAGAACGATAACAGTCATTAAAGTGAAGACTTACCTTACAAAGGATGCGATTGCAGGGACTGTGTAACATTCATGAACGGTAACTGCTATACACACATTAAAATCCATTTTAAATGTGTGATGTGATTTAAACTCTCACACCATATACATTTTGGTCTCTGTCTGCAGAGAACTTGGAGGGAAGGAGGGAGAGGGAAAGACTGGGGGGAAAAACAGTTGCAGTTAGTCCAGCTTTTGCTGCTTTTATTTTCATGACATTTTCAGTACTGGTAATAAAGAAAACCTACCATTAAATATTAATATAGCTCTCTGTACACTGAGGACTTGCTTAATTTGTCTTACAGCAGAATATCAAGAGTACCTGACTTAGCATCCTGAAAGCTGCACTTCCCTGCTGCATCAGTGACAAGAGATGTATCTGCTTTTTAAAGTGGAGTATTACAAAAGTAGGATGGTGATCTGCAGTTGAGCAAACTGGTGATTATCAGCATTTTACATGAGGCTCAGTTCCAGTGCTAAGTATTACTTGCCAGCATGTCTCTTACAACTAATCATACAAAGCTTGCAAAATCAAGAGAATATTCCCTCTGTTTTCCATAGGTGAACAAGATTGGGCTGATGGGGAGCAAGGAGAAGGTTTCCCAAACTGGCTTTTTACCTGAGACTGATAGTTCTTTGGGGATTAAATTCTGGCTGTGTAGGCTGTTACTGGGGGGTGTTGATAGCAGGTGAAAATGGAAAGGAGTTGGTGGTTTCAGTGGAACAGGGGCCAGTGCAAAGTACTTGAAGAACGGGATAAGTTCACTGAAATCACTTGTCTTGGGGGGGGTCATTTAGGGGTATGAAAGCACTGAAGATTATTTAATGTTCAGTTACATGCTATCTAGGAAAGTCTTAATGGAAAGAGAAGTATTAAGTGTTAAATCAACTGTCAGAATACATAAATACATGTATTTTGATATACATATGTGATTTATGTAAAGATACTCAAAAGAAGTATCTTTAAGTCAGCCCATATGAAGGTCTGACAGGTGTTAAATGCGTATTTTAAGTCCTTGGAGATGGTCACCTAAGACTTGAAATTGATATATCAGGAAATATATTCAAGTTGATTTAGTTTTATATTCTTAAATGTGAAATAGAATTCAGCATAATTGTCCAAGGTGTGGAAGAAGAGGCGTAGTTCTGCATGTCGAGAAAGCTCAGCAAAACCTTAAAGTCACCGCACTAGTGTCTGCATGTTACCTGGTAATCGGCAGCTCTGTTCATTGCACAGGGGGTTCTTCTTGTAGCTGTTTGTCACGATGCTGAAAGGCAAGAAACTTTGTAAAGTTATCTCCATTTTATAAATGGTTCCCTGTTGAACTCTCAAATAATTTCTATAAATGCATTTTCTAATGTTTATTTTATAGAGCTTGGTGTCCTGGATCTTACCCAGTGGTATTTTTTAAGTATTTTTCTGGTGTCCCACCTTGATAAAACTGTTAAATGGCAAAGATATGGAGCAGCTACTGCAGATCAGCTGTACTGCTGCTCTGCCTGCTGCAGCTTTCAGCTGCAAGCTGATTGTTTTCTCTGTTGAGATGCTTCATTTTGCCATCATTGTTGTTCAGTTCTCTGGACCACCTTCTCTCTCTTCCCAGCCTATTTTATAGCTGCTATTGGTGTGAGATTTTCACTTCACAGCTGCAGGACTTCTGCAACTGCTCAAGCATGGTATAGTTGGAAGTGATCTGCCATCGTCATCCCATGTTTTCCACCTTAAACTGAAGTGTAATTTTTTACTATTAGCCAGTTGAAGTCCCTACCTCCTCTCTGAACATCTTTCAACTCAGCAATAAAGTTATATATGCTAACTACACCATTAAACGTGCTGAACTGCATCCTGGTTTTCTTTGCAGAGCCTCCAGGAGTTGGTCCGCAAGCTGCTGACACAGGCAGAGAAAAACATAAAACACTAACAAGGAAGCGAGTGTAGGAAGAGAAAGTGTGAGGGAGTTCTCAAGTGTTCAGTGTAGGCTGATGCCCGCAGGGAAGAAAGCAGCTAGGACTAATGAAATACTACTGTGTTGAAGGTAAATTATCTGCTACTTGACGCTTTCTCCCCAGTACTATACTGTGAAACCAGTTTGACCCTCCATAGCACCCGTGAAGCTGCAGAACCAGACCCAGTGGCTGACACACAGCCCTGAGGAAAGGGAGAGTGCAGCCATGCTCATAAATGTCTCCTGGATGTGGATCTAGGGTAATCTGTCACTGCCCCAAAGCAGTTACTACACAACCTAGTAAATACTGCCTACCATTTTTTATGCATCTATGAAAAATACGTAACCAGTAAAATAAAATACAGGAAATGTTTTTACTGGAGATTGGGAATCCTGCTTCTAATACTGTCAGAGGTGCAAGAGCATGGCTCGAAAGTATCTCTAATTGCTTACTTCCGATCCGTATGATCTAGAATGGCCTTTTATGTACAGTGGTGCTTGTTATCAGTGTCCTAGTAACATAGTAACTGCACATACTGTAATATGACTACATTATAGCTACTATACTAAAAAGAATAAAAGGCATTTGGCCATATTTCTAAACTAAATTTGTTAAATGGCTGAGACACAGACTGAATAAATCAATAGCAATTGCTGACAAGTAAGGTCTCCTTTTTGAGTAAGGAGTTGGCATCATCAACTGATGCAGTCTGGAGCCAGCATTACAGGGTGCTGCAGCCAGTACAAGTGTTGGGTGATATTTGAACTCACACCGAGTTCAGATAGAACTAAATTGGCTATAGGTAACGAAAACAGCTTTTTATGGAGCAGTTCCTCACTTAAAATTCAGAAATGGCTTGATGTCTGCTTTAAAAAGGCTATAAATGAAAATGCTCCAATTAGAGTGACCTCAGAGTACCATTTTTTAGATGTCACAGCCAAACTAGTGCTCCCAGGGGAAAACTTCAGTGCTGTAAAGATGGAGCACAGCTGGATTGAGATTCTGTGTGGCAAACAGTGACTTAAAAATAATCCTTTAGGAACTGCATATAGATTTCCCCTGCTAATTTCAGTTTTTCCTCTTGAATGTATGTTGCTTTGGAAAGGGAGGGGAGGGAGGAAGCTTTTCTTACAAGGGTATATATTTTAGGGAATAATGGATTAACTTTTCTTTTCATCCTCATCCATGCTTTCCTGATTAGAAGAGGCACTATTTTGAGTTAGCAAAATATCCATTTTCTTTGTGAAATAAATATTGATGATTTGGCATGAATGTAAGAGGTGTAGGGTTTTTTCTAGCAATGGGGATTGATTTAGAAAGGTAATTGAAGTACTTGAGAGAGGGCAGAAACCAGAAAAGTCTCTGCTTGTAACAAAAGTATTTAGATACTTTGTGTGTAGAACAGTGAGGAAAATCAAAATAGATCTGTTTGGTACTCATCATAGTTTCAGTCTCTATAGGGGATATCCTATAGTGTGGCTGAAGCATCACTAAATCGTTTATTGAATTGTTCCCTTCAAAAACTGGAAAGCAACTTCCTTTGGGTGTTTTTACTCTTAAAATAGCTTCAGAAAAGGCAAGCCTACTTTCTGTCAGTTTAAAGCCATTCCCCTTGTCCTGGCACTACATGCCCTTGTAAAAAGTCCCTCTCCAGCTTTTTTGTAGTCCCCTTTAGGTACTGGAAAACTGGTACAAGGTCTTCCCAGAGCTTCAGAGTCTGTTTGTTTCTATGTACTCTGGTCGACAGTTCAGTATCTCAGAGTTACTGAGCTTGCAGGGCTGCAGCAGATGACACATTCTGCTCACTACAGGGTACAGGTAGGGGTTTTCTGGTGAGCCTCCTCATCCAAAGAGTGGTTCTGAGCCTCTAGATCTGTGTTACTTCACAAGCTTTTGCTGAGGTGATCTGGGTAATAATAGTTAGGTTTAGATTCTAGAAGATCTGCATCTCACCATAATTCACTGGGGCTTTATTAGTGATCATGTACTAGTGTGTTGGTTCCCTGCAGCCAGAGTCCCACCATAGCAGGATCATCTTCAGTTACTATCCAAAAATAGTGATGCTGTCATGAATGGAAAAGCTGTCTGCAGTTGTGGAGGAGGCAGCAGGCAATGTGGACTGAGCTGCTTGACATAGTGCTCTTTGCTATTAAACAAACAGAAAAAATACCTGACAAGCGTCAGGACACAGTAGTACAAATGCCCAAGTACTTGTTCCAGAATCAAGAATGCAATTTAAAACTAAAAGCCTATAAAATAACCTCAAAATGCCCAAACCAGAGTGTTATTTACATGGCTGTATATTAATGAGGAAATACCCATTTACTGTGAAATCAGCCAGCAAATGCAGCAGCTGCAGTAAATCGCAGGGTGGTTCCACTCGGGATACAATGCCCAATATTGTGCTATGTCATGGGAAACATGTAATATAACTGGAGCCAATGAAGGGGAAAAATAAGGTCTGTGGGAACAGAGGTATTAATTGTAATGGGGATGCCTGTGTTTGCACTATGCTAGCTTCAGCAAGAATAATGATGGGCAATTAGGAGGTGTTCCTGCATAAGATCCCTATTCCTAAACACACAAGTTTCTATTTAAAGGCCTTGGTGTTATGTTCAGGTAGAATTTTCTGAAAGGCAAAAAAAAATCATCCCTCAAATCAGTAAAAAAAGGCATTTTACCTTCTAAAAAACCCAAACCTGACACTGACGCCATTGTATTTTGAAGAGTAGACCCAAAACCCTGCTGCTAAAATTGCAAGTCAAAAAAGGAGAAGGAAATCTTGGTTCTGTGGTCTGAGTTACGCTACTTCCTGACATGAGGCAACACCTTCATATGCGGTAAACATAATTTAAGTTCACAGAAAACGGTCTTGTGAAGAGCTGCTAGTCCCACCAATGTGTTCAGAATAGTGTTCAGTACAAGTGGTACTGTCCCATGGCCAGTGGAGTGAAGCTTGTCAGGCAAAAGGCTTTTGGGAGTTAGTAAAGTTCGAGTTCCTGATGGGAGCCTGGAAATGCTATTTGTTCAGCTGAATACTGATGCTAACACACACAGTGGTGTGTGGGGAGGGGAGCTACTGCATCCTCAGCACCCTGCTGCAGAACGTATGTCATCTATGATCTTCCTACAAGTCTGCTGTGTCCACAAAGAGGAGTACATCAGGAGCAGTGCTGAGGCATCCTCTGTTCCCAAGTGTGACTGGAAGAAATCACTACTTGGGAACAGGAGAAGGAGAGTTAATTCCCAAGGGTACAGCTTATCACCAAAGAAATTTGCTCCAGTTCCCTGACTGCTGCACAGCTGATGGTTTAGCTGCTGTCATAAGGAGGTTTCTATCACCCAACTTGAGATCAGTGAGATTACAAAGGCAGAGACTCATTAAACAAGGCTCTTTCCCTGGGGGCATCATAAGCAGAGAAATTACCTTCTGAGAAACCCAAGAGCCCAGAGGAGACTTCCCTGTCTCTCCTGGGAGGAGAATGCTTTCCTGCTGTGTCCCTCTCCATCTTTATCAGAAGCTGGTGGGCTCCCTTAGTTTATAGAATGTCCAGGAACTGTGTGGATGCTGTGCTTTTTTCTTTAAGGGTCTGCCTTTGTTCCTGCCCCCCTTTCTAGGTGAAGCCATTATAGATGTATTTTCTTACCTTTCCTTGCCCACCTCAACTGTCTTCAGAAGTGGTGATACTTTAATTACTGTTGTGTGAATTGAAGGTTTGCCTCCATGTCATTCAACCTGTCTCACAGTACATGAGCCAGCATTACCCCATCTCCCCTCTTCTCTATGTCGCCTTTGTAACCATCAGTTTCATTTAACAAACATCCCCATACAGCAGCGGGAGGTCAGGGTGTGGTGCTGCATGCCTGCCACTGTGCCAGCCTGCTTCTTGGATAAGTCATAGGCTGCTACTGTCAAGTCCCAGCACTGCATTTTGAGCCTTATCAGGCTTCTCAGGCTGCTGAACTGGCAGCAGCCAGGAGTGTTTCTGCAGCTGGGCTTCCCCTATCACTGAGGAGCTGTCTCTAGCTGACATAAGCCAATAAAAACAGATGGGTTCTTCCACCACTTCTCCGCAGCCTCTTCAAGGACGGACATATATTGTCTATTACTATTACTACTTAGTAATAGTGCAGATCTTTCCTTCTCTGAAAAGCATAATGATGTTCAGAGACTGAGAGCCAAGCAGAGACCTGACTAGGAAAATAACCCTAGTTGAGATGGAGCCTGACGTCCTCTAGATGTGGCTCTGGTGCCTGCTGATTGCTGCTTTTTGATGCCTGTGCACAACCATGTTTCTTGTATCAACAAGCAACAGTTTATGGTGAAACATCACAAAAACAAAACAACATAAACCCCAAACTGAAACCAGAGCCCTTTTCTAGGCCTTTCTGTATTGAAGAAGCTGAGATGCTTCAGGCTGCATGACCATCGGCAGGTCTCTGAGGATTCATGCAGGCAGGATGCTCTGAGTGTGGCTGTTCTTTGAGGTTTCTGTCATGCCTCTCGTTGTCTGCTTCAGCATTTGCCAGGGTGGGTTAACTGCCATGATCAGCATCTGCCACGTTCAGCCCTTCTGCTTGCATCAAGCAGCACCTTCATGCTTCTCAATGCTGCGGGTTTCTTTCTGTGCTAAACCCAAGAAAACTCATTTCCCTGGGGGGTGGTGGTGCAGGATTTGGAGGATTCTACTCCAATGACCAGCTTCTGAACTAAGTGTTTCTGTGAAGCTGCTGGGGAGGGACCAAGATGCACTAAGGAACAAAAGGTCTTCACCTTGGTTCTTTGTATTTTGTAACAATTTTACTGTAGTGGCATCTGCTGGCAAGGTTTACAACTGCAGCGTTTTCAATGACGATGGGATAGCTGGGCACTAAAGCATGTTTTATAGAGCTATTTAAAATGCCATATGAAGGACATTTAAAAGCTCTGAGTGAGAGACTTGACCTTACAGCTGACCCTGGTTTGAACCAGAGGTTGGATGAGGCACTCCTGGGGTTTGTTCCACTGGAATTTCCCTGTAATCTACTTTATAAATTTAATTATTTGCTTTAAATATGATGGACTAAACTCACTGGTTTTGATTTCCTCATTTATTTTAAGGATTTGCTTTCCCCAGATCAATGTCAGTCTTAGAACATCTCAGCGCTACTGAAGGTGCTTTGAGGTCTGGCACAGATGAAAAGTGGCTGAACCATGAGAATGTGTGTCCCTAGTCTGGCCAGGTAACCTCAGTATTTTTCACTGGGACACTGTCAAAGCAAGCAGTATGTTCTCAGTAAGGAGCAGTGCAAGCAAAACACTGAGCACATTTCCATCTGCATGTGTTTCCCTTGTGCTCATACACACATGTGCAGCCTCTTGGAGGCTGATTTAAGTCATTGACGAGGATGCTAGAAGAGAGAACAGATGTAATGCAAATCACTCTGGAATTAACATTACCCATCAAATACTGTGCAATTACAGGGAATTGTATTTCACCAGTTGGGACTCCACTTATTTTAACTGCTGAAAGAAGTTACATTTTAGACAAATGTTCAGTGATTTAAGCTAAACAAGCAAAACTCTCCTTTATTCTCTCCAAAAGCTCCCCACCAGAAAAGATACAGGGTCATCTGATTTCACACAGAGCAACATCTGCTTTTTAAACACAGAGGGGATTCACTGTTCCAGAGGTAATGTAAAAAAGACCACTCAGTTAACACATCTCCTGGTGCACAATGTCAGGGGTAATGGAGAAGCAGCTGTATTAGCAGCTTAAAAGTCCTTATAGCTCCTTTTATTATGTAATTGAAAGCAGTTTGGTATTGATGCCTTTTAAAGACCCAAATTGGATGGTTGGTTTCAAGCTGTGTATTTTATCTAAAATGGCATTAAATGTATTGCGTAGAATCGAGCAATTGTGGGGGCAAAAAGGGGATAATCTGAAAGACATCTTTTTCCAGTGGGAAAATTTTAACTTGGCATACTAGACCTGCACAGATGCTCTTTGGATTCAGTGCTTCAGATTAGTATAGAAAATAGATACATCTATTTTATTATTACATTAGTGAAAGACAAGTTAGGTAGCTGGGCCTGCTGCTGTACCGCATAATAATTTGGCAAGTGAACATATTGGTGGTGAATAAATGAAAGGCATCATAAAAATACCGTTTACCTTTTATCTGTGGAGTTGCAAGATCGATTAGTTACACATAACTTGTTCTCTACAGCAGGAAACAATAGAGAAACTATTCAGCAAAGAGCTGGTGGAGCTTTGTGAAACCTATTGCACATCATCTTGGTGCTATAAAAATGAAACTTATCTGTGTTGTGTTTCTGAGCTGCAACAGTATAAACCCAGCACAGCACAGACTATTTTAATAGAGCAGGAATTTGATCCCGAGTAGAATCTGAGGGTTTTATTGAGGCAACTCAATAGAACTGATGCTCTGATACAGTATATTACATTTTGGGAATGTGGCAGTGGGTTCTGTTTTGGTACAGAATAACGAGAGGCACAAAAGTACTCCACCCCAAAATCAGAACATGCACAACTTGCTACCAAATCCAGCGGATGAGGCCACAGGTATGACATTAAAGGGATGCTACTGGCTTTTCACATGTAACTTCCAGTATGTTGACACTTTTCATTTTCCAAAGACCATACAGTAAATCTCACAATGCTGAAATCTCTTATAAAGTACATGTCCCAGTAACCAAGACTTACATTCTCATTCTGCCCCTTGGGTCCAAGGTTAAATCAGAACGATGCCTATATCTTTTGCCCAGCAATGCAAAAAATGGTCTTCAGAAGAAGTCAGCTTTGAGCATTTTCAGAACTTTATATAAGTTCAAATCTTAAAGTATGTCTCATGAAGCTGACATCTGAAGTGATCCAGCTCAATCTCACGCATGAATTGGGGTGGTATGGCTGTGTGTAAGGGTGCCTGTTGGTAGTCTGAATTGGACCTAAACCTGAATGTGCAGATTACAGCCGAGGCTGAATTTGAATTAAAAGGAATGCCAGTTTGATTCCCTCCTATCTGAGTTGATTTTTCTACTCCTTAAAGCGCTTTTCAATAACCCGCCTGTTATCTACCTCCGAGTCACCGTATGCTATTATTGTTCTTATCTATACATTCACTGAATTATGGGGCTGCCTTCTGAGCCTGTCTTCGCTGTCGTTGCTTCATAATGCACGCAATTATTTCTCTGTAGGCTGCCAGACCTGCTAATGATGCCGCTTTGGCTGCTGCTGCTGTGAGAGGCGAGGGCTTTGCACTCACTTCTGTGGAACACAACTGAAGTTGGAGCAGGGCTTATAAGAGCAATGTAGGTAAGAGCAGGCTCCAGGTTGCTTCACGGTGGCTTTATTGGATTGAGTTCACAATAACCTACTCATTAGGGCCCTCAGAGCCTCCTGGGCTTTCACAAATAGCACATTCTTGTGCGTTTACACTATATCTTTTGATCTGTGCATCACCCACAGCTTCTGAGGAGATCTGCTCCCTTGGGGTCCTAGGGGTTGGTGGGGTTTTGAACTCTCTCCGGATGAATATTCAGCTCCTTGTTCAAAGCGCAATGCTCAGATCTGGATGCTGCTTCCCGATCAAAGCGTGTATCCAATTGGTTCCTTCAAAACAGCCTTCCAGCTTTCTCTGTTACCTGGAAGCTAATGGTGAATCCAATAAGCACAAAGTCAATCTTTGCTGTGCTGCTCACCCTCTCTTGTGAATTAGACTATGTGCAAATAGTAAATCTCACAATGCTGAAATCAGATAAAAACTGAGACCTTTTATTACCACAGCTTGAAATTATTCATGCTAAATGGTAGAGAAATAGCTTTGCATTTCAGTTGATTAAACTCACAAGTGTTTATCAAACTCACAAGAAGTGCTATACAGTTAACAACACAGCAGCATGACAAATGCAGTCTTTGCTCTTAGAGGCATCAGATTTTACACTGTGAGTGAGTTATTTCCCACAAACAAAGGTGGTAAGGGAGAAAAAGCAGTGATAAGAAGTGCCTCAGCCTCAAGATTTCTTTTGCACAGCATGTTTAAGGCACCACCTAGTTTGCTGGACTCAGTTTTACTTGGGTAAGCAAGGCATAAGCCCAAGAATAACATCTAAACTAGGCCACGACAAGGCCACAGCTGGATGCAGGGAAGATGGCAAAACCTCTGGTCCCCAGTTGCACTTGCACCCACACTTACTCTCCCTGTACTTATCTCACTGTACCACAACCCTGTTTTCATTAGAGGGGAGCACTTGCGTGCTCCATGGGGAGCCTGGTGTGGGGAGGGTATCACTGATGAACCTTCAGTGGTTTACCAATGACTCCAAGGAAAACTCAGAGGAGACTGAATAAGCCTTTTGTTCAGAGTTGTACATCTGTGAAGCAATAGCTTGCTCTTCCATTGAAAATGGGGAAAGAGTGGAATGCTGTGACATATAGGCCAAGTCTAGCAAGTTGATGGAAAGCACTCCTCCCAGCAGGAGAAGCCAGGGATAGAGGCCTTACAGGCCATTTTTCTCACAGATAACTGGCATGCTAACTGTGATGTGTTTAATACACACCTAGAGTGAGAGGTCAGAGCCTACATGGATTGCTTTGCCTTCCTCGAGTCTAATTGCAGCGCCTCAAACCAGAAACCACATGTTCACAGTGCATGCTCTAACGTGCACGACAGGTACTGGTGAATGGTCCCTCGCACTCTGAGTGCATCATCCTCTCTGGTTTTGTATGTGAGGTTGCTGTGGAGATGTGCTGCTTAGGACTGTTGCTGAAAAAAGCATCATTTACCTTGAACCCTCCCAGTGCTGTGTGATACTGTGTCAGAGAGCCACTAATAGTACAAAACCCTTCCCATAGCCCTGATGTTTACAGGTTGGCTGCATGCATGCATGTATGAAATGTTGTTTCAGCTGGTTTTTAACAAGGGGAGTGAGCCCAAGAGCTCATCTGGTGTGCAAGTGAGCCCAAGAGGGAGTTCACTCGCACACCTCTCCGCCAACCTGCTGCCTCATGTGACCTGAAGGCTATTGTGGAGCACTGGGGTTGGGCACAAACCCACTTGGAGCTCATCTCTTGTCCCCAGATACATGTTTTAAAAGAGCAGACTGTGTGGCTGAACACTAAGTACCACCCTAGAGATAATAATATATTACACTGGCACAGAGCAACCTTTCTTAACTCATGTCAGTGCTGTAGACATCAGCTTATTAGATGTGCACAGTAAATAAATCCTAATTTTCAGGTGGAATGTGGAAGAAGAGGTTTACCAATATCATCCCCTTGTGTGCGCGTCTGTCTGTCTCAAGTTGCACTTGAGGGGGCTTTCAGATGGCTTCCTCAAAGAAGAGAAGAAAGAAATACATGTGTTGAGAGGGCAGTAGATGCAGGGCTCAAAAAACACATCATGCAGTCATCTAATTCTGTTCTGATAGATGGTAAATTCTGCACTGAATTGTGTGGGTTTACCCAGTGATAGCCATTCCTGCAAGTATGAGTCATGAAAGCTCTTTGGATGGAGAGCTGGAATCTGAAGCTGTGACAGACTGAATGTGCTGCTACAATTCCAATAGACAAAATTTAAAGGAAACCTTGTTTCCTCTAAGGACTGATTAATCAAAGCACTTTAAGTCAGAACAATTCCTGGGGTTGTCATTCCAGGATGAGTAAACTGTGGCATAAGAGTTGTTCTTCTTCCTCCTGCTTCTCTGAAAGGTTTCCAAGGGGGCTTCAGAAAGCACAGGAGAGGAAGATCTGGTTGTGGCAGTGGGAAGATGCCCACCCACCTGGGTACCAACATTCTCCCCTGTGCCCAGTGACTGCCTAGTTCAGAGCCATCAGTCTGGGCTTGCAAAGCACTCCCCTTGGTCTGGAGAAAGCCCTGTAACAATCTGATCCTGCAAAGTCCTGGGGCTTGATAAGGTGAAAACTGGTGGTTGTTGCTCACTACCTGACATCCTTTTGGGAAGGAGCACAGTAATGTGCTCACAGGAACAGGACAGTCACACGTGTAAGTGTTCTGCAGCATCCATCGCCTGTCAGTGGGCTAAGAAGAGAAGGGGACAGCTAAGAGGAGGGACGTCGAATGATGGAAAGCGAAGAAACCAGGATAATGGCTGTATGCCTTTTTCTTTAACACTGTGAACACTGGGCTGTTACATCCCTAAAACAAGGCCCCAGCCTGTAGCAGCTAATGTCCACAGGGAGCCAGTCACCAAGGCAGGACTTCAGTGTAAGCACATCAAGCAGACAGGCGAGGGGGCTGTTGGTACCTAGCTCAGTAATAATCAAACATAAACGCCAGCAGTTGAAATATGCACTCCAAAGGAGTGTGAACTTATAGCAGTACCAGTGAGGTGTGGAGTAGCCCAAAGCCTTGGTGTCCTACTGCATGTGGTTAATGCTCCTGTGTTTCCAGCATGACAGAAAGAGCTCCAGCTTCCATCAATTTAGGTGAAGGTCTCATTCTTGATCCAAAAGAAGATTCTTTCTTAATGACCTGTGTGCTTGTTAATTTTACCCCTAATATTTTAGAATTACTTTGTTCTGTATCATATACACCAGACAGCAAATACATCATAGACTAGGCTGTCTAGACTGGACTGTAAGGGTCTACAGCTATGAATAAACTAGCTGCATTTTGTGCAAAACATATAATTCACTGTAGTTTCTCCTCTCTGCCTTGTTTCATTTTTTGTCTATCTGCCTGTATGATCCCGCAGGAAACTCAACCCCTGAGACCATAAGATGAAGATCAGAGGCAGCTCACCGTGATCCTGGGGCAGTGGCTTCTTTGAGAACATCTCTAAAAGCTATTTCTACAGAGAGGTGAAAGGTTGCATTAAAAACAAAAGTAAATCTCTTTAAACTTGTGGGGGCTTCCAGGGCCAAATGGATGATCCTGAATCCAAGCCCCTGAAACTTAGGTTGGAAATGAGTCTGTACGTTTGTGGTGTCACTGCAGCCACTCTGCTCTGGGACTGGCACAGCGCTGCTTCTTCCCCCCGATGTCCCCTGCTGTGCCGTGCCACCAAGCATTCACACCCTGAGCATGAGATTTAGGTAGCAGAAATGGCAGAGGGTTTGTTTTCCTCACCATATTAACTTAAATGTACCAAGAGCTCAACACCAGTGTTCAGCTCTGCTCCTCTGCCACTAGTGTAGATATCAGGCAAGTTGGGCTTCTGTGCAATGGGATAGAGCTGGGAAGAAATGTGCAAAGAAGTAATGAAATAAAAGCTTAAACTGCTTTTCCTTTTCTCTCTTCCCTTCTGTTCCCTTCTCTTCCCTTCTGTTCCCTTCTTTTCCATTCTTGTCCCTTCTCTTCCCTGCTCTTCCCTTTTCTTTTTTCCTTCCTTTCCTTTCCCTTCCCTTCTTTTCCCTTCTCTTTCCTTTTCTTTCCTTCTCTTCCCATCCCTTCTCTTTCCTTCTTTTCCCTTCTCTTCCCTCCTCTTCCTTTCTTCCTCCTTCTTTTCCCTTCTCTTCCCTTCTCTTCCTTTCTTCCTCCTTCTTTTCCCTTCTCTTCCCTTCTGTTCCCTTCTCTTCCTTTCTTCTTCCTTCTGTTCCCTTCTTTTCCATTCTTCCTCCTTTTCTTCCCTTCTCTTCCTTTCTTCTTCCTTCTCTTCCCTTCTTTTCCATTCTTCCTCCTTTTCTTCCCTTCTCTTCCTTTCTTCTTCCTTCCCTTATCTTCCTTTCTTCTTCCTTCCCTTCTCATTTCTTCCATTGTTTTCCCTTATTTTCCTTTCTTCCCTTCTCTTCTCTTCTCTTCTCTTCTCTTCTCTTCTCTTCTCTTCTCTTCTCTTCTCTTCTCTTCTCTTCTCTTCTCTTCTCTCTTCTCTTCTCTTCTCTTCTCTTCTCTTCTCTTCTCTTCTCTTCTTTTTCCTTCTTTTCCCTTTTCTTCCCTTCTTTTCCCTTTTTGTCCCTTCTTTTCCCTTTTTTCCCTTCTCTTCCTTTCTTCCTCCTTCTCTTCCCTTTCCTTTCCTTCTCTTCTTTTCTTCCTCCTTCTCTTCCCTTTCCTTTCCTTCTTTTCTTCATCCTTCCCTTCCCTTCCCTTCCCTTCCCTTCCCTTCCCTTCCCTTCCCTTCCCTTCCCCCTCTCTTTCTCTTCTACCCTTCCCCTCCTTTCCTTCCTTCCTTCCTTCCTTCCTTCCTTCCTTCCTTCCTTCCTTCCTTCCTTCCTTTTCCTCTCCTTCTTTCTTTCCTTCTTTCTCTATTTCCTTCTTTCTTTCCTTCTTTCTCTCTTTCCTTCTTTCTCTCTTTCTCTTTCCTTCTTTCTCTCTTTCTCTCTTTCTTTCTCTCTCTCTCTTTCTCTCTTTCTCTCTTTATCTCTTTCTCTCTTTCTCTCTTTCTCTCTTTCTTTCTTTCTTATGAGAGCAAGTGCAGCTCAGGAGAAATTCCTGGGACAGTCAGGGCTACTGAAGGCCATATCTCAGCATCTCCCTGGCTCGAGCAGCTGCTGAGGATGCCTGCAGCACAATGCTTTTCCTGTCTGAGGAGCGAAACAATAAGGCTCAGACACGTTGCTTCCGGAAGCGCTTGCTAATAGGCAGAGTTTTTACACATTGAATGTGCTGAAGCTCTAAGACTGGATTTTAACTGCCTTGAGTAGATTTCAAAGGGCTTTCCAGAGCTGCAGAAAAAGCTCATGGCTGCCTTTACCAAGTGAAATTCTCATTATAAGATTTCTGAAGTGCTTCTATTGCATATATACAATAAAAGGCATTTTTATGACAAATGCCATCATTATAAATTATATGATTGTGCATAATTGCATAGTTATTAATTCCATATTAATGACATGTTGTGGCTTAGTGGCAGCTCTCACTGTGCGAAGGAAGATCAGTGGAAATCACTGGTGCTGACTTATTGCGAACTGGGGAGCGAGGAGGGAAGCAAACCAGCAGCTGGGCTCCTGTTTGCTGTTAAGTGCTACCTCCTCGTGCCTGCTCAGGTGAGGAAGGGAAGGTTTAGACACCTCCAGTTAATGAACAAAGCACTCAAGTGAATACAGAGGGGCCAAACGAGTTAGCATTGCACATTTCTTGGTGTTCTGAGAGGCTGTATGGGAGAGCTGTGTGGTTTTCAGTTGCTGGCTGAGATTAAAAGTGAAAAGAAAAGGGAAAAGGTTGGACTTAATGATCTTAAAGGTTGTTTCCAGCCTGGTTGATTCTGTGATTAAACCCCGACACTGGGGTGCAGGGAGTGTCTCAGTGCTTTGAAAAGCGGAAATTGCCCCCTCCCAGCAAAGGAAACGTTCTGTGCTTGACACAGCTCAAGAAGCAGCCAGCAGCTGTGTGCAGGAAGAGAAAATCATCTCATCTCGAGCTTGAAAGCAAAGCTTGGTTTCAAGTGAACACTCAGAGAAGCAGCATCGTTTGCAGTGTACGGTATGGGTGCCATGTCCCATTTCTGCACTGAAATGTAAATGTGTAGGTAAGAAACATTCAGAGAAATCCACTTTCCCTGTGGATTTCTTTCAAAACAATAGGAGGAGCTTCCCCAGATTTTGTCCATTTAGGAATCAGACTCTTTTAAAGTGGGGGCTGCAGGGAGAAGGTGGAACCGGGACTGAGGCTGGTTCAAGAGGTGTCTACAACCTGGCTTTAGTGGCCTGAAGGCACAGAGAAAAAGCATCTCTCCTTCAAACTTGAAAGTGCGTTAAAACCCCAGCCTTGAAGCAAGGCTTGAGGACTGTGAGGGTGCTGAGGCACTGGAACAGGCTGCCAAAGAAGTGATAAATGTCCCATCCCTGGCAGTGTTCAAGGCCAGGTTGGACAGAGCCTTGGGCAACATGTTCTAATGTAAGGTGTCCCTGCTCGTGGCAGGGGGTTGGAATTGGATGATCTGAAGGTCCTTTCCAACCCAAACTATTCTATGATTCTATGACACAGTGACAACCTCCTGATTTTTCTGTTTAGCCTTGCCTACAGCTTATCTGCATCAACCTGCAAAAGCAGCCCTGGCTTTTCTGGCCATCAGTAGCTGCTCCGTGAGTCCACCTGGGTTTTATTTCTAACTAACTCCCTCTCTCAGGTGAAAGCTCACACAGTGTGTCAGTGTTGAAGTGGCAGGCGAACACAGGGTGTTTGCTGCACCTCCATGGAGCCTGGCCTCAGCTAGTCCAGGACATCGCTTTGCAGCTGCCAGCCCTGCACCACTACGGCATTACCAAAGGGCTGGTGCAATGTCCATAAGGTCATAGCTGGTGACACGTGCTCCAAATGCAGCAGAGAGGGAAGGAACAGAGAAGTACAAAAGTGAATTGGGTAATCTTTAGATTGCGGTTTGTTTTTCACTCGGTTCCCCAATTGCCTTTGCACTGCGAGGTCGCCCTGCCATGTGCCAGGTGCTTTCATCTGGACAGTGTGTGTTTAAGATGAGTAATGCCAGTGCTTTACAGGAATAATCTCCAAGCCACACACCAGCAGTTGCATCTTACAGGAACAAAGTGAAGAAAATGGACAGTGAGTCCAGTGCAGCCCTGTTTTACACACTGCTGAGATCTGTGGGTCTTCCAGCACACGGCATCAGGCACCACTGCAGCTCTGGCCTTTGTAAGCAGGAGGGATCCATCCAGACCAGGTCAGCCTGAGTGATTTTGAAGGGAAAGCACACTTTAAAAGTAAATAGAGTGAGTCATGTTGCCTGTTGGCATAAAGGCAAAGCACGTAGGGGCAGGAAGCGCCTTTGTTTTGGAGGGCGCTTTCAGGTCAGGTTATCACTGAGGTGCATTTCTGGCCAGGGAAATAACAGCTTGCTCCAGCAGCAAGGCTGTCCTACCTGGCAGGGGAATCAATCTCATGTGGTTCAATATCAGGTACCTAAGTCTTTGGCTTTTCTTTTGTATTTCACTTTGCATTTAATGATGAATCTTAAACCAGAACCTTGCCACCTACTGCCCATGAAAATGCCAGATGCACTGTGTCACACCGGTCTCATTCTGACCTTTTCTCAGCTTCCTAGGACTGGTCAGCTCTGCACAGGCTGGCAAAACTACTTGTGAGCTGCCCGGGTTGCCCTACCAGGACTCTGAGCCAATGTACTGATATCGGCAGCAATGCCAGCTTGCTTTGGGAACAAAGTGCAGTTTCCTTTGTGCTGAACAAATAAATGTTGTGTGGGAATTGGTCATAACAGAAATACTTCTTTTTTCCTTTAATATCTGAGTCACTTGTTTCAGAAGAGCGACCTGTTTGTTGCTTGGGAATGCCTGTGATTGCTATCTGAAACTTGAATGAGGTATACATGGTTGGAAGAGATGACTGTTGCAGTAACACCAGGGATGATTCCACGCTTACAATTTAGCATAGAGGAAGTGTCTGAAAACTGGCAGTCTGCCTAGTGCCATAATTAATTATGAATTTGGGGTTTAGTGTAGTTTAGGCTATAAATCATCCTAATTATCTTTTCTCCTTTAATTAAATGAAGTCTGACATTAGTCTCTGCTTCCCATGACCTGTGTTTTGGGCTCAGTTCGTCCTGCTTGGCAAATGGGAGAACTGGAGAGAAATAGGGGAGAAAGACAGAGAAGACTGAAGTGTGCAACTATCTTTGCCGCGCATCTGTTGCCAGGTACTGGCTCACTGAAACTTTTCACATCAGTATGGTCTGTCAGCAGTTCTGTTCCAGCTGTTGGCTGCTCACTGCTAAACCAAGAACTGGGAGATGAATTTGTTGCTGTGCTATAAATGGTCCACATCTGAAGTGCTGGCTGGAGTATAGATAGATAAGCTTTACGATGTGGGGAAGGAAAGGAAGAGAGATTTGTGGAAATGAGAGAGGTGTAGGCCTGTATATGCAAACTCTGCCCTGAAAGGTTCTGATTCATTTATTGATATTGCTTCTAATGAAGCTACCTTTATGTGTGTGTGTTTTGTAACGAGAGTTTTAAAAGCTGTGCAATGAACAATGCCTAGCAAGGATCACGCATACACATCAAAGTTCTGCTCTAATACTACTAGCATAACTTGATGAGTGTATGCTAGGTTGGGTTATAGAAATCTACTCTAAAGAAAGAACGCTCCTTCTGAATGAATCTTCCATTTTATTCCTTTCTCTCTTACCAGTATCCATTTAAACCCTCCACCTTCATAAAACACAGTGGAAAAAAGTAAGTATCTGCATATATTTTAACTTGTTAGTAGAACTATAGCTGTTGAAGTTCAAAGAGTTAAGTAACATTTAAATTACTGTATTTAAGAACATTAATTAAATGAACAGGACAAGTTGAACAGGTTTCATCAAAGAAGAAGTCAATTTAAGTGAGAGTAGATATGCAGCACCACCAGCTCCGAAACCCAAAATATGTGAGCTCATCTTCTGTGAGATGCATCAAGCTGATTTCTTCCTTTATCACTTCTGGCTTGGGCCTGCGTGTTGCAGTAACTAGATGGGGTTTCTTCTAGAGTAAGATGAGAGGTGTGAGCATTACCACATCCAAGAGCTTGATTATGAGTGCCTGTTAAATAAACCTATTTCTTTGGGATCTGTACTGTGGTAAGAAATTTATGCTCTATCCCACATATCCCAGTGTTAGAAAGATTTGTTACAAATACTTGTCCATATTTACCCATATTATTGTCCTTAAAAATTTCCTCCCAGCAGTACAGTGCTTTCTGTTTTTAAAACTCAATTAAAAAATACCACAGTGAATTTTGAATATGACTTTAAAAACTGGCTGTGGGTGCAGTATTCCACCTCGATGCAGGGCCTGGCCCAGTCTGCAGCTGTGCAGCTCCACTGCTTACTCACCCTGGACCAGCAGCACATGGCCCTTTTCAACTTATACTACAAAGCCTCTTAGATATTAGTTTCAGCTACTGTAGGGAGCTGTGCCAGCCACAGGCATAAAAATCCTAAATTGGTTGCAAAAAGGGTGGAGAGCCAATGTTTTTATTCACTCTTTATACATATACATACATATGTATGAATATCTTATATATATATATATACACTCACAGACACATATACACATGTACATATTTGGGTTGTCACTTCAAAGGCTTTGGGTTCTGCCCCTTTTGCATTTGCCAAGGGTTTTGTTTGTTTTTTCCCCCGCAGTGCCTTAATGATTCAGGGATGTAGCACTGTTAATGTGCTGTACATGAAGAACGAGGCCAAGTTTCTCCCTTCATCCAGGGCAGGCTGTCACACAGGAACTGGGGGAAGGTGGGTTCTCTCCCTCCCATCCTGCAGGATCCCAGATGGCTGCAGTGTCAGCTCAAGGCACTCCCTGCTCAGTAACCTCCGTCTGAAGCCTAGAGGATACAGGTTGAAAAGCCAGAAGCCTTCTGTGAAAGTACTTGTGAGTCATGGGGTGTCTGGGAGGCGAGAGTGGCTTGTCTTTGTGTTTTAAAGTAATGAAGTTTTCTATCTTTCTCTAGAATTAAAACCACTTTCTGTTTAAGCATTTACAGTTAATGCACATACCTCTGACACATCTTACAGCTACTCAGGAATACTGTAGTGTGTGTTTTCCAGAAGCCTTCAGGAAAGTGACTGTTTTAAAGGCTGGAGTAATTTAACAGTTGCGCTATAGAAATGGGGAGGTAAGCAGCCCAGCAGAAGACACAGTAGCCAAAACTCTTATCTCAAGACCCATTTCTTGGAGAATTGCATCGACTTCCCTTAGTCAATAATGAGTCTTATTTATAAATTCACATACAGTACAGAAAAAGAAGCTTGTTGCACTGTTGTGGAGATCAAAGTTTCAACGCTTTTTTTTCTCCTCCTCCTGCTTAGAGAACTGAAGTCGCTGGCATGTGCCTGTGTTCCTCTCCTTCTTGCTGAGCCCAGCACGGTTGATAGCCTTGGACATTATTTTAAAGCTGTTTCTAAAGATAAACACTTTGCAAAAGATCCCAGAATGCAAGTGCTCAACATAACTTACCCAGGGCTGCACTGTTTGTTAGCAGGCTGCTCTTTTACACAGGGTTGTAAGTTCCAGGTGTTGCAAACTAATATATAATTAGAAACTTCTGTAGTCCAGGATGGAATCTCTGCCTTCCTGAGGGCTGTATAAACAAAACATCTCTTGATTTAATTCAATAAAAACCAGAGGTTAATCCCAAATCTCCTGCTCCATTTAAAGAACCATTCTATTGCTGCAAAAATAAGAATATAATTATATACATTAATCAAAACAGTCCCCAAAGTGCCTGAGCACACTCGCATTCTTTAATCTTAACAACAGCTTTAAGAAGTGGATTGTTCTCTGTTCTTCAACAGCAGTTTGAGAAGCAGAGATGGTTTTTGTCAGGAAGCAGAATTCAATGCGTCTTCTCTCCCAGGTTATGCTGTGATCCGAAATAGACAACACGTGGTCATCACCATCTACTAGGCTACAGCAGTGTCCTGAAGACAGCTGCCAGCCAGGAGATTTCTTCTCATGCAAACAATAGAGGTATTTTCACTAGACAGGCTAGGATGCTTTGACCATATATAATACTAGAAAGAAGGAGAAAGGGAAAGCATATAGTGTGTGTGTACATATACTATAATTCACATAGTATATGCATATATTGTATGTATATATAGTCACATGTACATAAATATATGTTGTTGGTTTTTTAATGGAGTATGAAACCCCACCTTACTGTGAGTCTTAGGGGTGTTTTCTTCCACAGAAGCAAAGGGCTAATCAGGAGAGGAAATAGAAGATTACCCCACCCACCTCCAAAGCCTGTGCTAAAGCCATTTATCACAACAGGTCTCAACCTTCTTGGGTTGGCAGCTTTATAGGAGGACTCATTTGTGCAACCTTCTCATGGCACTTACAAAAAACAATGGTAAAATAAACCCAAAGTAACAATAACACTTGTTTTAAGCACAGAGATGGCTAGTTATGGTCTGCATACATGGGAATTCCCTGACAGCTAAGCTGTGGGACTGGGAAAGATCAACTTTTACCAGAAATGCTGTAAGTATTTCAGAGCTAAACGAATTTTGGGGAGTTTGTGATCAGCTCTTATTGCTGCAGTGTGTTATGGTTGTGTTTCCTGAATATTGGTCTGGCGAATTCAATGAGAGTTTAGTTCTGTGAAAGGTAAAAAACCCAATATATGCATCTTATTACATTGGAAGAGATAAGTAGATGGACAGAAACAGTATAAAAATGAATGCAAGAACTTTATTTTTCTGGTCAATGGAACTTTAGTGATTAGTTTGGTCTTTAAACTCTATTGGAATGAGAATGCTGCTGAGATGGGTCTTATTTATTTGGCAGCCACAAACACTTGCATGTAGAACGACAACTAGTAAGGGAAAGAATGCAAGATAGGCACTGAATATGCAAACATTATTGTGTAACAATGAAAAACAAAGGTCAAAGGTTTTATAGTAAAATAGAATGTTTCAGGAAGTGTTTACACATTAATTAATTAATTAAAAGACGACAGGTTAGATATATCTTGAATTTAGTTCTGTAGACTTTACTTATACAAGGGCTCTACTGTGAGTCCTGAGTTTTCATACAACATTGGGAAAGAATAATACAGTTATGAGACTACGGATGTATTACCTTAAATATCAGTACATGCAGTAATAACAGTAATTCACAGTATCACAGGCAGCATTAACCTGGTTAGTAACAGTTCAGGGGACTCAAATGATCACCTATTCTGAACTGTTAGCCTTGGAATATTAACTCTAACTAATATCCCAGTGTTTTTACAAGTATCTTTTATTAAACTAAAGATAACTTACTATCTGGGGATACTAAATGCAGTGCCTTCAGTCTCAGAGGGGTTCATGATTTGGAGAAAGTTCCTCCTTAAAGCCAACCTGTTCTCCAGAGGTCAGTGACTGCACTGAGATTTTACAGAGTACAGATAATACTATATTTCCACATAAGTCAACTACTTCATGTTTTCTCTTAAACTCAAGCAGTTTTTACTGCCAAGTGTGTGTCCTGAACAGACATGAGAATCTTGGATCTGAAGCAATTTCTCCTGATCCTTGCTGGAGGAGAGTAAAATAATCCCATTTTTGGTGACCGTACTGTTTCCCACCATTCTCCTGAGCCTTGTCGCAGTTAACACCCACTGCCCAGTACTTTTTGAATGGCTTCTTCCCAAACTCCTGCCCCTTTTTCTACCTCCAGCTGAAGAGTATTTCAGAGGCAAGAATTAGAGCAGGAAAGGAGGCAGGCAGCCTTCGTGGGACCAGCTCCAGCACCAGAGCCCTCTGATTCTTACTGGAATCAAGAGGAGAATCAAGGGTTGAATTTTGAAGGACCAACATCTTATGGGGACACAAGGGTAGTGTTCTCAGGTAGATGTGATATTGTAGTGCTTAATATTTGTTGTTAAATGAAATAAAATGTTGTTAATGGCCCAACTGCTTTCCAATCCAGGTTTATTAAACAATCCTCAAACCAACCCATTACTCTGAAGGCATGTTTGTTCTCTAAATGAGATTACAACTGAAAACCTTCATATTTAAGCACATTAATTGTAGGCTTCTGTTGCCAACAGAATGAAGCAGGCTAAATCCAAGTAGTAGTGCTGTAATTAAGACAGCTACAGAAAACAGTCCTTAACACTATAACTGTAAACTCGGCAATAGTAATAAAGCACAAATCTTAGTTGGCACCAAAAACATTCATTATCTGAAGCCAGAAATGAAGCTTCAGTTGCATTCTTTTGCACAGTAAGTTCTCAAATGTCATTCAGATAAAATCTGATTGCCTTAATGCAACTGAAATACAAATTTATTCTGTGTTTATTTAAATCATGCTTAAACACGACTCTGGTTTGACTGAGTAACTGTTAATCTCATTTAGATACCTCCTATTGCATCATGCAGTGAAAAGCATAACGAATGCCTAAGAAAATACAACTTGGCCTATTTGGTATAAAAAAAGAGGAGATACAAAATGGATTGCCTGAGAAAATTAAAAAGTTTAAGGCCAAACTAGGCAGAATTAGTAAAATCTATTTACTTATTTATTTTTTACCAATTCACATGTGAAGGCCCATCTCCTGCATTCATTTACTTAGGTAAGAAGCTTGCCATACTCTTAATCCAAACATTATAGCTAGAAACGTAAAAAAACAAATCCCAAAAACAACTTTGGGATGAGTTAAGGCCATGGTTACCACAGATCCTCATTTATGTCCGTTCGGTTTTGGTTGTGGGGTTTGGGTGGTGGCTTTTTGCTTTGTGGTGATGTTATTGTTTTTTTAATCTGAGGTTTTTGCTGTGTCTATGTCATTGCCAGTGTTCTGTATTGGACCACAGTGGTCTTTCTGAGGAATCTTGATTTGGGAAGCTTTATTAGGCCAGAATGAGAGTTGTCAACCATATGTGTCTGAATTTAGGCTGTTTTGGAGGTCCATAAAGATTGTACAAACACAACCCCTAAACTCATGCTTAAAGGCCTTAATTGCTTGTAAGATGCAAACGCTTGAAACAACCGAATTTACATTAAAGCTGTGTGTGACAACTCGTTAACTTTTTCACAACCTACGGTTCTGCCTGCTGAAGCATTTCTTAGACTTCCTGATTTCAAAACCTGCCAGGAACTTGAATACCCGTTTTCTGGAAAAGGTGCCTCAAAAAGACACTGGTAACCACATAGCGCTTATTTTTCCTCTTTTTCATTTCTCTTTTGGATAGAGAGTGTTTTGCCACGGCTCAGCCCCGCTGGGTGCTGGAGCTGCCCCCAGTTGCAGTCAGCGCAGGAGCACTCGCAGTCTCGCCACCTGAGGCAGCGTTTGAGGCGGTAACGCCGCGAGCGCTCCGTATGCAACAGCCCCGTTTTTGTTTACCGCTCCGCGGCGCGGCCCGTGTGGCGCAGGCGGCCTGGGGCGGTCCCAGCCGCCGCGATGGCGACCGCGATCTCTCCTCCCCTCTCCTCCCCTCCGCTCACACCCGTTATCGCTCCCGTCGCCACCGCGAGAGGGCCAGGCCGCGCCGCCCGCCGCCTCACCGGGGCGGGCGCCGGGCACGCCACGGGCGGGAGCACCGCGCCATCGCGCCACAGCCAATAGCGTGCGGCCACCCCCAATTCAAACGGCGCGTCGTGGCCAATAGGAGCGGTTGGCGGGCGGGCAGAGGGGGCGGGCCATTGCGCCGCCGTAACAGTCGCTCAGGGCGGTTGTTCCCCTCGGCCGACGGTGTCCGGCTGCCGCTGCTCCGCGGAAGCGTTGCCTGCCCTGCCCGGTGCGGGCGGGCGACAGGTAAGGGGATGGCGGTCCCAGGGCGGGCGCAGGCCGGGACCCACCCTCCATCCGCGGAGCTTCCCGGGGGGAAGCGCTGCGACCAATCCCCGCCGCGGCCTCTCCCCGCCCCCACGCGCGGGCGCAGGGCCGCGGCCTCGCTCGAGCCTCTCTCCCGGTGGGTGGACGAGCCGCGCCCTTTCCCGCTGCCCGGCCGTCGGCTTGGGCCCTGGGTTTAGCGGGGTTCGTCTTCCCGCTTTGTTCGGGACGCCGCCGTTCTTCTCTGCAGTGGCCCCGGGGCGCCGGGCCTGGCGTGGGGGAAGGCCGCCGGCTGCTGGTGAGGCAGGGGCGCGCCGTGGGAGAGGGGCGGCCCGGCCCGGCCTGGCCTGGCCCGGCCCAGCGCGGCCCCTCCCTTCCCCCACGGCCGAGGCTCCGCGCCAGGCCCGGGTCGGCAGCGCGGGCGGGGCGGGGCTGGGTGCCGGGCTTCCCCCCTCCCCGCACGTGTGTCCCTTCCTGTCAACACCGCCGTGGCCCTGTGTGGGGAGTTCGGGTTCCTGGCCCGCTGCATCCGCTTTCGGTGCTCCTGCTGAAAGGCTTATTTAGCGGGGAAAACCTCTTTTCCCTGTCTGAGGACTGGCAGAGTTTTGTTTTATGTTGGGCTGCATTTGTGCTGGTGTTTAGTGGTGAGGCTCATTCGGCTCCTTAGTTGAGCCAAGCTTGGAACAGGGGTAGATGCCTCCCATTATAGTGGTAGAGGTAGAAATGTGGAATGGTAATCCTGAAAAGGGCCTGCCCAGCCCAGTCTGCTGGGGAATTCAGTATTAATGGTGACTATTGGTGAATTGAATGTTAACTTTCTGTGTAGGCAGCTGTGTCTTGTGAGCGTTGATTGCCAGTGTTTCCTTTGGTTTGCTGCGTTTGTTTTCTTGCCTTTAGCTGGCTCCCTTCTCTGACATGCACAAGTTTATATCTGCCAGTGGTGGGATGTTAGAATTGGGAAGTAGAACTACCGAATGTTTACGAACTTTGCTCTTCCAAGAGGGGAAAGTTTTAGTGTCTTTTTAATTTCTTCTTGAAACTTGTGACGATGTGGTGTGATGATTTAGTGACTGCAAGCGAGCAGTCTTTTTCTTCTTACTTTTTTGACAGAAGTGAAATATCTTTCCACATACCTAGTGAGAGGGTCATTAAGAAAGACCAGAAGTGGATGTATGGGGCAATATGTTTCTCTTCCATGTTTCTCTTTAATTGTTTTGTTCTAGGGTTTCCTAAAGGGAAGTCATAATGGTGCAGAAAACACAAATTTCAACTTGGGAGTAAGTGAATATACTTGTAGGCAGGTGTCTGTACGGTACAGTGTTCAGTGGTTGAAATAGTTTTCTTTTGAGGTTGCTTGGATATGCATTATTAAGCCCTGTAAATTAAGGAGTTTGTGTATGGCAACTGTGAACGTTGGGCTGATGCCAGCTGAGACCCAGAAAATTATCAGGGGTGTGTGTAGAGCTTGAAAGAGGCTAAATTAAAAATGTAATTAAAAAAGCACAGTTTAGAAAAGATCTCTATTTTTCTTGATGCCTGCAATGGATTTTGTTATCTGAGCAGCTTAAGGCTGCCTTTAAAAGGTGTAGCCTTTTGAAGTGGGATTTAGGGAATGGGGAATGCCTCCCAGGAGGCACAGGGGTGCAGAGCAAGGTGGTAATCCTTGCTAGGTTAAGAAGTACTGTTTGCCTTTTTTAGTGTTTACTGATTGATCTCCTTATTAAACTTCAAGGAAAAAAATGAAAGAAGAAAAGGGCTTTCAACTAATAAGATTGTTCATTACTTTGAATCACATTACAGTATTTCTACTTGCTTAAATTCATTTATTGTTCTGGAATTTCATGTCATTGATATCTATCTCAGGCTGTCTTACATGACATGATCTAGCTTTGAGTCCTTCAACCATACTTTCCAACTTGTTATAAAACTTCCTTCAGCTTCTTTTGAGAATGAGGTTGGAGGAAGGGAAGGTTTTTCTGCCTTCGGAAAGAATTGAATCATCAGCTTATCTTTTCTTTGGGGTGATTTCACATTTGTGTGCAAAGGTCCTGGTTTTGAAGTTTGGCAGAGAATTGCATGTTATTATCCCGTGAAAGTTTGAAGTGGTTGGTTTAAGTAAACATAAATTTACATGTCCTTAGTAACAACTTTGTGGAAGAGTGTTTCCCTTTTTAAAAAAGACTTAAACTCCAAAGATTCTGGTTTTCACCACTTTGTCCCAGGATCTGGCAGCTTTGTCCTGGTCAGGCTCTGAGTTTACGCATGATGCCTTAGGTGTTCCAGGTCAAGAGGAGAGACAGTTGGCTGGAGTATAGGGTTGGAACTAGATGATCTTAATGTCCTTTCCAACTCTAACTATTCTGTGGTTCTGTAAGTACAATAGCAAAGGGGAGATGAAGTCAGATCAGGTTCTTACATCTGCTGAAATGATGGCTGGACTTGGTGAAGGAGCGGTATTTAGGACTATGGGAGACGAGAGGGAAGTTGGAACTGCGAGTGACTGGGGAAAGAGCACTAGTAGATGTGGATTCCTAAAGAACTATGTTTTGGGTGAGAAAAATGGACAAGGAGACAGATGGGGACTGGGATCAGGTCTTGAGCCCGGAAGTGGTGAAAAGGAACTGTTTTGTTTTGGTTTTTTATATGTGAACAAGGGCAGAAAAGGCAGAACCCCCCCCAGGGAGTTAAAGGGGGGTGAAGAGAGCACGGCAAAGACGTTGAAATGAAAATATGGAAGTTGTATGTCTTGGAGTCAGAAGAAATGAGGCTGTGAATTTGTGTGGGTCAAAGTGACTGGGATAAAACAGAGGAGTGGGAGTGCAGAAAGTAACAAGAAACACAGGTAGGCAGGAAGACAGTTGGGCTGGAAGGGCTGGTGCCTGAGAGTATAAACTAGAACTCTTGGTAACTTAGTTCTGACTGGCACGTATCAGTGAAACCGAATGCTCCTTCAAATGTTATGCTGCAAAGGAGCTGGCCAGATGTTTCTGTTTGAAAGCAATTTGGAACATTACCAGTGAAAACCACGAGGGGGTTTTGCCAAGGTTTTGGTTTCTCCTTTGACTTGGAGAGCTACACAGGTGCAAAATGAAGCAGCAGCAGCAGCTTCGGGAAATGTCAGAGGGAGTTTATTGAAAAGCCTCACTTAGCCCCATCCCCCAATGTGTTCTCAAGGTCTGGGATTGCATAGTAACAATATTGGGTTTTTTTGCCAAAGAATCTTAACTTTTCACTGCAGGTTAGTTAATGTATAATGAATGAGCATCTGATTAACTATTTGTTTTCACTTGATTTTGTGGCTTCCTATCTGTAGCGAACAAGTTAAAATGCTTTGGAGCAAAAACATTTGCTGGGTTGTTTGGTATCATTCTCTTCCCCCACCCTTCCCCTCCCCCCAGGTTTTTCATTCAGATGGTGATAGTGTGTAAATTAGTATGTATTTTACCTTAGTCTTGGGAGATAGCCTGAAGTTCTGTGACTCAGCTCCCAGCACAAGGTGAGGCTATTCTTCTGTGGATATCTGTTTTCAAATGTAAAGATATAGTAGTTTTCCCAGCAGCCTGGTGTGGTGGACCAAGGGTGGTAGTTACTTAAACTATGTTTTACTAATATCTGGTAAAACTTTATGGTGCAGATAGGGGCATGGAATTTGGTATCTCAGGATACTGTGTGATTGCTTTGGTGCTGTACTTTGTTTCGCTACAGGCTCCTGCAAAAGGCATTGCATGCTTTGTGCTGAATAGGTGGAAAAGAGGAAATGCTCAACCCGTACAGGAGCCCAAATTCTGGTGTTACCCAGCTTTTGAGTGTTTGACATAATGAATGACAGAAAATATGTAATGTGGCTGTGGGTATTGAATAGATTGGGTACTTCTTATCTTAGCATTTAGGAACCATCAGTCATTTTTTTAGAACCACAGGAAAACAGGGTTAGAGGATGCTTAGATATCATCCCATTTCCTTTTTCCCCTCTAAATTACGTAACTGCATTTTGTAATTGTGGTCAGATATACATTTTGCCTACTTTTGATGGGCTCTGATAGGATTGTATATCACACTTGAATACAGGTCTAGATGTACTATTAATACATTTGAACGTTTCTTTCATAACAGCTGAAGCTTAGCTGTCATATGTATTGATTTACTTCTTTTCCAGGGATTCCTTTTGGAAAATGCCACACCGGAGGTTTGCAGATGGCGAGGTGGTGATGGGCCGTTGGCCAGGAAGTGTCCTGTACTATGAAGTACAAGTGACTAGTTATGATGATGTTTCTCATCTTTATACTGTGAAGTACAAAGATGGGACTGAACTTGCATTGAAAGAAAGTGATATAAGAGTAAGTACACATTTAGTAATTACCAGTATTTATAGCAGAAAATTATATTGATTTTTGTGATGTAGATAAAATACAACTTATAATTGCATAGTCCCTTTGCAAGTTTTCATTAACTGTGTCTTCAGGAAGTTGGTGCTAAATAATAGCTTTTTCCCATGTGACATTTTAACTAGAAGTCCAGAATGCTCATCCATCTTTAAAGAAGCGTGATTGTTTTCTTTAGGATGAACAAACAGTGATATATGTGGGCAAAAACCCAAGTCAAATCCTTCAGGAGCTGTAGCATGATTGTTGATGAGAAACTGGTTTTGGGTAGTTTCTAAAGCCAGTAATGAGAGGGTGGCACTCATTTGACCTTTCTCCACTTACAAATAACAAAATCTGAAAACAAATCCAAGCATGTAGTCAAGGTTCAATGTAAATATAAATAGCACATGCTCTTAAGGGTCCCTACTTAAAACATCTGTGAATAGTTTGTACTGTTTAGGACCCCAAATGTTTTGCCAACTGCTCTATTTGTGACAATTTGGGATCTTTGAGAAAGGGTCATGTCATATGTATATGAACACATCCCTTTCTCATTATGTATCTTCATTATTTCATTTTTTGTTACTAATAAAGGCCTTTATAACTCAGTGTGCAAGTTTCATTTCAGTTCAAAATGTGATAATGCAGGAGAGAAAAAGCTGTTTGAATGTTTGCTGTAGTTGATTTTTAAGTCCTGTTCCAAAGCCTGCATACGTTCAAAGCCAACTTGTGTGTCTTTATGTGAGAGATAGATAGTTTCACTTTTGGTGGCAGTGTACATGCCCTGTAACTGGCCTTTTCTTTTGGAGTAGACTGTTTCTGCCTCAAGGTAGACAACCATTTTCACTGTTCAGACTTGTTTGCCTTCAGGGTGGCAAACTCAAGCTGAGAAAATACCTTTCTTTGTTAAAAAGCATTTGTGCCTTACAAAAGTTGTGTAAAATTTACATGGGAAAATTAGCATTGTAGACTTAACAGCGAAATAAAACAATGCTTTTTGTGAAAACTGTTTAAGAAATTAGTTATCACGTCTAATTTAGTGATTTAGCTGACTCGGGTTTTTTAGTGTTGATTTGAGCCGCGTTGCCTTAAACAGATCATTGCATCTTGATATGCCAAATGTATTAATCAAGCTAAGTAATTGAAATGATAGCTGTTCCTTAAGGCTTAAGGAATGGTTATCAATTCCTTTACTTATGCAAAAGATTAAGGGGGTAGTACACTTAAGAGCTTAATGCTTATGCAGATAGCTTACATCCATATGCTGATTTCTGTAGCTTTGACAGCAATTGCCAGCAGTTGGAGTTGGGACAGGATTGTCTGGGTGTTACCAACAAAACCAGTATGCTGTAGTCGCTCTTTCTTAACAGCCTTTGTACAGCACCCCTAAAGGAGATAAGAGACAGTTCTGTAGAACTGTGTGCCACAGTCCTTATCAGGGAAAAGAACCAAGTTTCTAAAGTTGTTCTTTGAACACCTAAGGTAAGATTTTGCTTTCTTCCCCTCTTTCTTTTAGTCCCAGTCAGCATTCAGGCACAGGAAGAGCCAGTCCTCTTCAAGTTCTCCCTCCAGAAGAAGTTCTAGCAGATCTAGATCCAGATCTCCTGGTCGGCCAGCAAAAGGCAGACGTCGTTCTTCTTCCCAAAGTAGAGAACAGAAAGATGACAAAAAGAAACCCATTTCAGAAACCAGCTTGGCTCCACTGGCATTGGTTGGTTGGTTGGTTTGTTCTTTGGGGGGGGGATGGATGTGTGTGTTGGGTTTTTTAAAACACTTTTGCTGTTTGAAAGATTCATGTTATGGGTACTGGGTTTATTATTGTGAAAGCCAGCTGTAGGTAATTCTGAAGTCATTGTTAACCTGTGCCATATGCTCCCACTTACGAAACAGGGCAAAAGACATCAGCCTCCTTTTAAGATGTATTGATCAATGCGTAGTAAGTATTAGAATTTGAAATTAAATGAGTTCTAGTTTCATACGCAGCTCATGTGAGGCTTCTGTGGGAGAATTGCTGCAGAATTCAAGTGTATAATATATATATGGACTTGCTGACTGATAATATTGCAGAACTGTTTTCATTATAAAAACTGTCCTGTAAGGGTTTGGAAGTTTATCATCTTTTATTTATTTACTATTTTAGTTGGAATGTATTGTGTTTGTTCTTGGCTTTTTTTCCGTGAAGGTTCTGGTGTTCTGTAAATGCAGAATAGCAGTGTTGATGTTTCTCTGTTAAGAGCCATTTCTTCTGCCTCTTGTGCCCTTGAGAAATAGCTTCAAGGGATACTTGTCTGAGTCACAGTCTCTTGAACTGTAAATGCCTTCTGCTGATCTACTGAAAACAGATGCATTGCAGTTAAGTTTCAAGTACACTAGACCAGACAATCTAAAACAAGTAGATAGGTTTAGTTTAGTAATTTGCTACTACCAAAACGTTTTTTGATGCTGAAACTGTTGTGGTTTTTGTTCTGCAATGAACTCCTTTGGGTTGTGCGACCCAGTGCATAGCCTGTGGACCATATGCTTGGTTTAAGTAGTTCGAAGCCAGTGGGTACGCTTTACTTTGGACAAAGATGTTAAAACATCTTTGGTGGTTTTCTCCTGGCTTCTGATTAAGGAGTACAATTGGTGAGTTGCTTGCTGTACGATTGGAATCACTTGGTCCTTTTCAACAAAGCTTAAGTTGAAATAAAATGAGTCGTGTCTTCGCAGGGATGCGTAAGGCACACACATTAAAAGAATTTTTGTAAGACAGTTTATTTCTTGGAGAAAGAACTTGATGGGAAAACAGACTTTCAGTCCTGCAAAGCAATGTCATACGTGGGACACCGAAATTGCCTCTGCTTTCCTAATGGCGTTATTAGTTATTTTGTATTTGGCAGTCCCTAATGATGAGTTAAATAACATAGAAGCTGCGGTCTGTCTTAATATCCCTGTTAATAAGGAGGAAAAATAAAACTAACCATTTTCTTTACTTAAATGACTTTTCCTCCTTTGTTTGTGAGCTGAAACTGTCCATACTTCAGATATTGAACCCACTTGTTTTCCTGGGGAGGGAACTGGAGCAGTGGCAGTAGAAAAATAACTAGATAGTTACTATTCTTAATTATTCATTATATGCTTAATGCAGCTGTTATTTTCAGAAAGCTAAAACTGTGTTTTGTCTTGGAACCAGAAACCAAGTGAGAACAACACCAGAAGGTACAATGGTGAACCCGACAGTACAGAAAGAAATGACACATCCTGCGTAATCTCAGAGGTAAGAACATTGTATTTACCCTTAGTCTGGTGTCACATTCTAACAGCTTTCTTGGAAACCCTTAGAAAAGGGTAATACATTCATCAAGGAGAAAGAGAATGTAGAAAGTAGAGGTCAAGTAAGTTTACTGCTCAGCTAAGTGAGTTCAGGGGAGAGGGGGATGAAGTTGTCAGAGTACTGGATTTGTGTTTCTGTAAACCCCTCACTGATACTTGTGTTCATTGCCATGCTTTTCCAGTATGAATGCCTTGGAAGGTGCTTTATTAATTTATTTATGGTTTGTTTTGTAAGCCAAGCCAGTTCTGATTGTTAGCTAATGCACAGACTTAGAGTAGAAAGGAGAGGAGGAGGAGGGTGGAAATGGATGACTCTACTGGAACTGCTGCTGATACATAATCATGGCCTAAGTGATCACAGTGAAGCTGGGTTTAGCACTCTCTTCATATAAATGTATAAACTTAAGTACTGTATAGGAGTAGAGCACATGTTATAGTGGTGTTTTATAGTGAATAATGTCCTCCTAAATATAAAACACTGGAGTACAATAAGGTAATACCACTGGGATGTTTTTTTAGTGAGTTCTTTTTATTCGTTACCAGCAAAAGTTGAAACCAGACCTGGAAATAGCGCGTGTGCTTGAACAGTACAGCTTGCGGCCAAGAAAAGAGGAGAAGAAAAAAGAAGAGATATATTCAGAGAAAAAGATTTTTGAGACACAAAAAGTAATGGAGAAAGCATCATTAAAAACAATTGAGAAAGCACCATCAAAAACGAAGGAGCTAGAGTTTGGAGGAAGAATTGGTACGTGTGCAGATTGTCTTAAGAGTTGGAAACTAGTCCTTTTCTGCTTTTTACTTACTGACCCCACAGTTGTGTCAGGAACTCTTTGTCCAATGTCTGTACCCTGGATGCAGAATCTAGAGTCACATGACAGTGCTTCAAGTAGTCTGTGCTGTATTGGTGGCAGTCAAAGAACCGTTACTACACTTGGTTCTCTTGAGAAGCACAGTGAAGGTCTTGAGCCTTCCCTTGCACAGTGGGATTTAAATATTTCCAAATTAAAACATAAGTAGTAACTGGCAAAGTTCTTACGTTTGCAAAACTCAGCAGTGAAGTATTTTTCATACAGTTTTATTGAACAGCTTTAAAGGGATGCAGTGGGTGTGATCCTTTGGTTTGGTTGTATGACCTCATATGGAAGTGAGAAGAATGTCTCTGTGACCCCCCCCCGTGACTGGGGGATTGCTGCAGTCTTGCTTCAGGAATAGATAATGACAACCTCTTCTCTGTCACTGAAGTTAATACTGATATTTATTACTGGGATTGAAATTGTTCTTCATTTTCTATGTTTATCTTCTAATACTGCGTGATGCTTATTTACAGGGACCTTCACACTGATATTTTTCCTGCCTGCTACTGTACTCTACTTGCTCTTGATGTGCAAACAAGATGACCCCAGTCTTATGAACTTCCCCCCTCCTCTCCCAGCACTTGAGAGTCTTTGGGAGGCAAGGGTGTTTGGTGTTTTTCTTCTGTGGTTTTTCCTTCAAGCTCTGTTCTACTTACTGCCAATTGGAAAGGTAAGCTGTCCAGTAGCATAGCAGCTGGGTCTTTGTGGATGATTAATTAGTGTGTTAGGCTGGAAGGTGGGGTATGTTCTTAATGGGGTGAATTTGAAAGCAGATGAATTAGTTTGCCATACTAAGCTAGAATATAGCTACTGCAGATTTCTTTAAGCTTAAAATAGCACAGTTTAGGAGTTTAATGGCTGCGCATTTCACAGTCTTACAGCAGAAAAGGCAGAAGGAGTTCAAATCAGAGCATGGATAAAATCTGCCTGATAGAAACCTGAAATTCTTCTAGATTTCTGACTTTAAAATTGGCAAACTCTTTGATACTCGGTTTCTTAGTGATATCCCATGTTTTGGAATGTAATCTTCACTTACAGGAAGCTATAAATCTCTCTGGTCATATGTATATGAGGCAAATGCTCAATTTCCCTCCTTTTGTGACTTGAGGGACACTGGCAGATTCTGAAAGAACGCTACAATAAATAGATCATTTACTCATCTTGTTCTGTTGCTGTACGTGTGTACAATGATTGGAGCCGCTCTGTTTCCTTGAGACTGGTTAGGAAGAGATTTGTTTATGTAAATGGTTCAACTAAAAGCTGTTACCCTTTTGCTATGCAGAGTATGCTTTGAGAACAGTACCTGATTTGCAGAGTTGATAATGTCTAGCTGATTACCTCGATTGAATATCTTTGTAGTGGAGATATGCTTGATGAACCTCCCCTGCCAGTGTCCTCAGAAAGCACTTTGTTGAAACACTGCTGTTTCATTCTTCCTAGGTTGTGGAAGGCCTCCCTCTTTCAAATGGAAGGAAACTGCAGTACCGGATAAATGGTAAGCACATTGCATTGCTTATTCTGAAGTTTGATACCACTGGCTGATTTGCAGTACTCTGTACTATAAAATACAAATGATGAAAGATATATTCTATGATCAAACCAGGTATGTCTAGATGGTCCTGGATGTCTCCAGTTTACAGACTAACAAGAAGCGTGCTGTAATTGATTTAATATGTTCTTCTTCTTGCCTGGCAAAGAACAGTTCTGAGTCCTTATTCAGATCTGTTTTCACTTCTTATGGATAAGGCAGGTTTCTCCACTAGGATGAGAGTATGGTTTAACATATTTCAGCAGTGCTGCTTTTTCAGGCTTAAATAGAAGAGTGTTCTTTGATGCCTTGCTGGTATTCCAGACTACCTATTTAATTGATTAGTCAGTTCAAGGACACTGGTGGTAGTGAATCCAGATGTTATATTAAAAAGTTGAGTGGGGTTTTCTTACAGGAGACCATTTTGTCTTACACCATTTTAAAGATGGTGTATGCCCTCACAGATGCAGAGTGAATTGCATCCTGGGGAGGTGAGTCACATTAAGGCTGCCTCATAATTTCTTTTGGTTTGGACCTCTGGCTTTAGCAGGGGCATACTACCGCAAGGTTTTTTTCCTGTATTCTGATAAAGGGAAGAAATAAGCTACGTGATGTGGGTGTTTTAAAAAAGAAAGGGAAGAGGTCATCATCTTGCTGCTTCAAAGGCTAATTCTGAAAGCAGCTTTGAAAGCCTTCTTGAGGAAAGGAAGACAACTAGTGACAGCACAAGAGGCAACGGGCACAAGGAGGGTCTGTCTGAACATCAGGAAACACTTATTTTTTCCAGTGAGGGTGACTGAGCACTGGCACAGGTTGCCCAGACCCGTTGTGGCATCTCCATCCTTGGACATATTTAAAAGCTGTGTGGACATGGTCCTGGGCTGCAGGTGACCCTCTGTGAGTTAGGAGCGTTGGACTTACTAAGTTCTGGAGATCCCTCCTAACCTCAACCGCTGTGACCCTGTGAAAGGGTTTGTAGAAAGCACTTAGGTGCAAGCTGTGTAAAACTGCCTGCTGATATCTGGGTATCATTCCATTCTACATGATTTAATATGCTACAAAAGTTTTGTGCTCAAGTTTTTACTTGATTATTTATTCGCAAACTTTAATTACCACTATCAAGGTATACATGAAGATAACCGTATTTTCTTCTTGAAGTTACCTACTATCATTATCCAGTACTAGTATTAGCATCCATTCTTCCACTATAATCTGAAATGGGATCTTACCTTGTAAAACATGTGGTTGCATTCAGTGTCCCTGCCTCTTACCTTCTTGATGAGGAGCACAGGAAGTTTCAGGGCTTAGATTGAATCTCTTCAGTATATTGCTGTAGCGCAGGAATTTGAACCTGCAGAGCATGGGATGTGTAGGACACTACTGGAATATCAGCAAATCTTGGGAGGTGTACAAATGCAGGAATGCTGGACTGGAATCTACTAGACTGATCATTTTAATTTGCACTAATATGTCTTTCTTTTACATCCTTTAGGGTTTTATGCTTTTGTTTTGACTGCTGCAGTTATTGGGACTTTATTATACTTCCAATTTGAACTTCATTATCTGTATGATCACTTCCTGCAGTTTGCAGTGTCAGCTGCAGCTTTTTCTATGGTGTTGAGCATTTATCTGTATATTCGGTCCCTGAAAGCACCCGAGGAAGAACTGGCCCCAGGTGGAAATTCTGGTGAGTTAGAAATATTTTGGATGGTTTCTTTCCAGTTATTTGCTACAGTTTCATTTTTATAAATGAAAGGCTTAGATTTAGGGCTGATTATTATATTACTGCTGACGTCTACTTGCAACTAATATGAAATGCACATTGCATATTTAGTGGTGGTTTTTTGTCCACACTCGGATACCGTAAAATACTTAAAATTGCAGTTGGATTATCTTGAGTAGCTTACACACAAATATTTTGGCTGCTCTGGTCCCTTAGAGATGAGAGGACAGTTCCTCCCTTTCTGTTTTCAGCATCTGGCTAAGGCTTGTTTAGTTTGCTTCATAGTGCCCCTGCCAATGGGCCTTCAACAGCAGGGAATGGAAAGGAAAACCGAAAGCTGTAGATGTTTGGCAGTGGGAAGTCAGGTACAGAACGTGAAATTATGAAGCTTAATTTTGCTGTGCAGTTGTTGGTTTTTAAAAGTACCCTTTAAAAAACTCAATTGAGTTTCCAAAAGAAATTTTGATTCAGTCCTGAGACTGCCTCCGTAGAAAGTGTTGGTTCTATGCAGATGTTTTTGTAGGACAAGGATAGACTGGCATTAAATATTAAACAGACTGCTTTTAAAAATGGTCATAGGATGGCTAAGAAAGGGAGTTTATGGACAGACCATCTAGTGCATTAAGATGAAGTACTCTGAAGTCCTTAGTTCCTTCATCAGTGCAGCTTGTACGTGTGTGAAGGGAAATAAGTGATCATAAACTGTTTTGTCTTTGAAAATGCAGTTCTAGTCTCTGTAAGTGGCATAGAATCATAGAATAGTAAGGGTTGGAAAGGACCTCAAGATCATCGAGTTCCAACCCCCCTGCCATGGGCAGGGACACCTCCCACTAAACCATGCCATGCAAGGCTCTGTCCAACCCGGCCTTGAACACCGCCAGCGATGGCGCATTCGCAGCTTCCCTGGGCAGCCCATTCCAGTGCCTCACCACCCTTACAGTAAAGAACTTCTTCCTCATATCCAACCTATACTTCCCCTGTTTAAGTTTAAACCCATTACCCCTTGTCCTCTCACTACAGTCCCTCATGAAGAGTCCCTCCCCAGCATCCCTATAGGCCCCCTTCAGGTATTGGAAGGCTGCTATGAGGTCTCCATGCAGCCTTCTCTTCTCCAGGCTGAACAGCCCCAATTTTCTCAGCCTATCTTCATACGAGAGGTGCTCCAGTCCCCTGATCATCCTCGTGGCCCTCCTCTGCACTTGTTCTAACAGTTCCATGTCCTTTTTATGTTGAGGGCACCAGAACTGCACACAATACTCCAAGTGAGGTCTCATGAGAGCAGAGTAGAGGGGCAGGAGCACCTCCCTCGCCCTGCTGGTCACACTCCTTTTGATGCAGCCCAGGATATGGTTGGCTTTCTGGGCTGTAAGCGCACGCTGCCAGCTCATGTTCAGTAGCATAGTAGCATTCTGTAACTGTTCTGCAAAGTGCTTGTTTGTTAACTTGGTGCAGAATATCTTGAGGTACAGGTATTGGATTTTCCTTCTTGTCCATCTCTTTGATGACAGTTTTGAAATTCCTTTAGATGTCACAGCTAAAGGCATTCTTGCTCGCAGAGAGAAGCATCAAAGTAGGAGGAGAAGTAAAGTTACTTAATACCTTGAGACCGCATTCATGGAAAGTGTGATGTGAGGTTCAGGATAAGGCTGAAAAAAAAAAGGAAGAAACAAGTGTCAAGGAGAAATAAGACTGCAGTAACTTTAAAGTGTTGTACTCCTAATAAATAAAATATATGGGCCTCTGAAAGTACAAATCACATGGGTTGTGCTTTGTGCTTTGCGTATACTCTTACAGTTTTCTTGCCAATCTAAAGGATTTTTATGTATGAGAGAACTGTAATAGAAACTAGAAACTTCTTTATGGAGGAGTGTAGTGACAGGTGAAGAGTATTGCTAACAAAAACTGTTATCTGCAGGGTATTTTGTTTATGACTTTTTTACTGGACATGAATTAAACCCTCGTATTGGCAGTTTTGATCTCAAATACTTCTGCGAGCTGCGTCCAGGATTAATTGGCTGGGTGAGTCAGTAATCTTAGTTACTTTATTCGCTTAAATATCAAACAAATGTGGGGTTTATATATAGATATATATATTCTTATATACATATAAAACCAGATAAAATTTATAGAAAAATAGATAATACATGTTTATATGTGTGTATAGTATATATAATTATATATAAAACAAGTATATATAATATAAAACATATATTTATATTACAAATATGCATATTTATATAAACAATTTTCCTGTATATATGTCTATTTTATCTATAACATCTGAAATACATATATCTATATAAATACATGTGTTTCATATATAATAAATCTTTCTATATAAATGTATATGCATATAAGTATATATAATATAGATGAAATATATAACATACAATATATAATATTTCTATTACATGTAGTCTACATATAAAATATATATAGATATCTATAGATATATATCTATGCATACACAGATATCTATATAGATACGTAGATATGTAGATATCTATAGATACAAATATAACAACTTATATCTACATATATCTATATATATCTCAATATCTTTCTATAGATATAACTAGATGTATTTAATTTTATCTAATATAGATATAAATTAAATCTGTATATAAATTTAGAGATTCAAAATAATATCTATTTTTAGATCATATATATGTTTTAATATATTTTTATATAATAGATATATAATACATATTTTTAGATAGATAAAATATCTATAGGTATATAATATTAGAATATGCATGTAATATAATGTACTAAATGTAATTATATAGTATATACAGGTATATTATCTATATGTAGATAATATGTAACTAAATATCTGATATAATGTAAAATTCATATATTATCTATATAGAGATATATACTATTTATTATATAATTCTATAATTTAAAATGCACATAATATTCTGGTATATTATTAGATATATAAAGATACATATATTTATATATCTAAGTATATATATATATACAAAGATATCTCTATAGATATGTCTATTATCTATACATAGATAATAGATTATATGTATTATCTATAGGTATGTGCTACCTATTATTATATAAAGTATCTAAGTATATTATATATTGCATAGAATACCATATAATATATATATTTTTATATCCCTATAGAGATATAAAAATATATATGCTATATATAAAAACCATAAAATACAATACACATATAATAGACATGTAATGTACAATATATACCTCTATATATATCCATAAAGCTGTGTGTATATATTATATAGGTACATAATATGAAATATATATTAAATATAGTGAATCATATTTAAACATGTATATATAGATAGATGTATATCTATGTATTTATATTAGATCTGTAATATACATTATATACTTTATATATAACAGATCTATATAAAATATTATATAAATATATCTATAGACATATAAGCATCTATAATTTATATATCTATTATATCACTTTAATATATACTATATAGATTTGTAGACAGTTCTGTCTGTAAATGTATTTATAATAAACTATAATCTCTATAGAGATGTATAGATATATGTTCCCCAGGGAAGGTGTAAATGCTCCATCCCTGGCAGTGTTGTTCAAGGCCAGATTTGACAGAGCCTTGGGTGACATGATTTAGTGTGAGGTGTCCCTGCCCATGGCAGGGTATTGGAACTGGATGATCTTAAGGTCCTTTCCAACCCTAACTTGTTCTATGATTATATCTATATATAGATATATATTTGTAATATATCTATATATCTGTGATATACAACTATATAATATTTCCTATATTTAAACATATATTTATGAATAAAAATATACAAAATTATAAATGTATTATTATTTAATGTTTAAGAAATGTATTAAGATATTATAATTTATAATAATATGGAGTGTATACACATTTATATATGAAAATATATAAAAAGAATGTACACACACACATATATACATGCACACATAGATATGTGTGTTTGGTATTAAGGATATAGTATGCATTTATAAACAGGGAAAGTACTTAGAAACAGTTCCATGTTGCCAGATTTTTAATGACCATTTTTATGCAGTTTAGGAAAAAGGTTACATTTTAGTTTCCTTGGTTTATGGGAAATGCAAATCCTTCTTCAAGTATTCACGTGTTTAGGTTATACAGCTTCAGAACTGTAGTTAGTTGCAAACTGTGGCTTGTGAAATAAGTTATTATGTTTTTACAGTCTATACATAGGTCAGAACTACCTGTATTAATATGTCCTTATTAATTAAGAGTCCAAATTAATAAAAGTCTAACAGAAAAGACCACTGTACTCCACATGGAAAACTTATAATACAATATTTTCTAAACTAGGTTGTTATAAACTTGGCAATGCTCTTGGCGGAGATGAAGATACACAATCAAAGCATGCCATCTCTGTCAATGATACTTGTGAACAGCTTTCAGCTTCTGTATGTGGTGGATGCTCTTTGGAATGAGGTAAAGGACAATCATATTGAACTGCTGGCATTTCAAATTGTAATGTTGCATGAAGGAGGTCTTGTACTTTATAAATTCCTTCCTCCTTGTTTCTAGGAAGCCGTTTTGACTACAATGGATATTACCCATGATGGATTTGGGTTCATGCTTGCATTTGGAGATCTGGTGTGGGTTCCATTTGTCTACAGTCTGCAGGCCTTCTATTTAGTTGGTCATCCTACTTCAATTTCTTGGCCTGTTGCTGCTGCAATCACAATTCTGAACAGTAAGTTACAGTAAATGTTTTTATTACCGGTAGTAACTGTGTAGTACTGATTTTCTGGTTTTGATTTGTAAGGTGAAGTTTTAGCTAAGGTGCAGTGATTATATTTTCTGCATTACCATAGCTGGTGGAAGCATGTCTCTGGCTGCAAAGAGTGTAATAAACTTTTATTAATGAAATATAAACGAGACACCCAGTTACTCTGTTGAAGGCCATCTTTAGATGGATGTCATCCGGAGTTTCAGAAGTGACTCAGATGTTTTGAATGAAATATAGAAGCTGCCCTTTAAAGTCAGTGTGACTCTTCTAAAAAGGAAGTCAGTACCTCATTAGTTATGCTTTACTGAACCTAGAGTAAAAGAGGTTTTTGTTGTTCAACGATTTGCATCTCCTTCCCTGATGCCCATAATTACAGACTCCTGTCAACAGAAAGCAGCTCCTTTTATCTAGCAAGTACTTTGAGAAACAGTCTTGCACCTTTAGGAGACCTTAAATTTCCACCAATAGGGCTTTGTAGTTTGTCACTTTATCTAAGTAGTAAACCTAAAAAAAAGCTTTTGTAAAAGTGTCAAAAGAATTCAAACACCTGGAAAAAATACAAAGGCATTCACCTTAGTATGTGCACTGCTGAGAAATGCAACCTCTGTTCTTCATTTTCAGGGGTATTGTCTTTATTTGAAGCATGTGGTTGTCATGTTTTTTAATACTGTAAATAGTTGGTCAGTCTATGGAGTAGCAAAATACTGGGCTGCTAATAGAGCTGTTGCAGCACATCACCTTAGGTGAATTTCAAATCCATGTTTACGTTAATAAACTATAGGTCAGATATAAAAGTGAAAATAAAGGTTCTCCAAAATCTTAACAGTAATGTGCAAGAGCATCTAGAATGCATGTTTCAAATAGCATTCCTGTCTTGTCAGAGCTCAGAGAGTGCCAGTTAACATTTCCTAAGGAAAAGGCTTCAATGTAATGAGAATGGCAGAGCACGTGAGGGCTTTTGCTGAAGGAAAGAAAACTGGAAAATACTGAAAATGCCAAATACTGTTTCCTTTCAGGTATTGGCTATTACATATTCCGTAGTGCAAATTCCCAGAAAAACAGTTTCCGAAGGAACCCAGCAGATCCCAAATTGGCCTGTGAGTGCATTTTGTATTTGTTCAGTTCCTACACAACACCTCTTTGTAGTGTTTAAATACACGTTTCAATTGTGTTGACCACAATACTCTATTCACAGATCTGAAATGTATACCCACTGCAACAGGGAAAGGGCTTCTTGTCACAGGCTGGTGGGGTTTTGTTCGTCACCCGAACTATCTCGGTGATATCATCATGGCTCTGGCATGGTCCCTCCCCTGTGGTAAGTTCCTGAAGCTAAGATGGATTTCGTTAACAATGCTGGTATGTTTTAGCATCTGACTGGGTTTGAAATGCAAAGTGATAATTATTTGAGATGCTAAAACCTGTAATGAATTGAACAGTGAATTTCTCTGGTGTAAGCTTAATGCAACATCTGTTTTCCTTTACATCTTCTCCTTTGTATCTTACTGTAGATTTGACATCTCCCACTATAGATTTGACTCTTCTTTCTGACACTTCATCATTAAATAACAATGGAGCTTGCTAATAAGTTGTTCCTTACATTTTTTTAATGGCTTTACTGTAATACTGTCATATCTGCTGGCTCATGTCTAGTTTGTCATCCACAAGTCAAGGAATGTACTCTGATTAAAGATAGAGTTACCATCTCCAGCCAAAATAGAGAAAACCCTGTGGGGCTTGTGTAGGGCAGCTCTGTGCTTGTAGGGGTTTACCTATTTCTCTGGTTTTGATAGCTAGAGAACTTAAAATATGTGACAACTTTGCATGTGTTAAGTTGGCAAATTCTGAGACTGAATTTTAAGGATTGTTTTCTGGGATTTCTGGTGGGTCCTTATCTGCACGTAAATATGGCACATTTTGCACTATCCTGTTGAGCTTTTGATGCTTTACAATACAATGGGTAAGATGCTTCAACCTGTGACAAGTATGTCACCAGCTCAGTACGCGTTAATAGCTAAGATTTCACTGCTGTACCTAAAGTGACTTTCTCACTTTATTCTGCAGGTTTTAATCACATTTTACCATATTTCTACGTTATCTATTTCATCTGCTTGCTTGTTCATCGAGAAGCTCGTGATGAACATCATTGTAAGCAGAAATATGGCCTGGCATGGGAAAAGTATTGTCAGCGTGTACCGTACCGCATATTTCCTTACATCTACTAGAGCACTCCAGATGCCCGATTTGCAAATTCCTTCTAAAGTTAGTTTCTTTGCAAATAAAAATATACCTCTTACCTTTGCACTTGGTCTATTTGTTATTTAGGCTTTGAAAAACAAAGGTGACCAAACAGTGGAGTGCATCAATAGCTATTCACAAGTAATCTTAAAATGTGAGTTATGGGAACTGACTGTCTGTGACTTCAATTTCTACCAAAATTGTGAATTTTAACAAGTCCTGGAGCCCTGATCTTTCAAGTTAAATTTTATCTAGAATCCTGAGTTTACATTTTTTTATTGCATTTAATTAAGCACTGTGATGTAAAGTATATTATTTTCTTAATACAATAAATACAGAAATCCCATCCAGTTCATTTTTTGGTGTTGCTTGTACCATCTAACTTCAGCTGTCTGACTTAGTGGCCTGAACTGAAGGAGCAGCAGGGTCTTTTGGTCAGTGAAACTGGGAGCAGAGGATTTGACCCATGTGAAGGGCCTGTGTACTGGCAGTGCTGCCCTGCAGCCCCAGGCCAGAGCTGGCACAGCTCAGCTGGGTGCTCATCCCCCTCCTGGCTTTTCATTAATGGCATTTTTTCATCAGGGAGGCTCAGGTGACCCCTGTACCAGCAGGAGCGACAAAGGGATGGGATGGGACTGGGAGGAGAAGGGGCATGATCATCCCATCCCATCCCATCCTATCCCTGCATTCTTGAGGCAGTTTCAGACCAAGGGGGACTCCTGGCAGCACCCCTGACCCTAGAGAGAAGCCATGCTGCTGGGTCAGGCTCCTGAAGGTAGATGATACAAACACTTGTTCCAGCTGTGGGCAGAGCTGCGGAAGTGAGTAGCAAACCCTACTCCTGCATCTGGTGGTGAACACATGGTAGCAAAAGGTGCAGGAAAGAACAAAATGACCACAGTTGGCTGCTTCTGATCTCTGTATATGTCTTAATGTACCATAGCATTTACCATGTGTGTATAATAGAGCTTCCATGTTTTTTGCTGTACAGTCTTTTTGGATTTGAAAAGGCGATAGCTTTGAGGTTTTTTTAGGAACAGGAGATACCAGTAACTAAATCCATTTCCAGTCCTTTTTAAAAATATGCTCATTGAATAAAAAAGGTTTTGTAAATTAATGTATTCATTCTTGAACCCATTGAAATGGTCACTTAAATACTTGTATTGAAAGAGATGCTATGAAAATATAGGACATGCTCCTCAATCCAAAGTTGGGGTTTCTTTTCCTTTTATTTTAATTTGGCATTGCTACCTCATATGTAGGTTTTGCCTTTTGTACTGTTGCAGATAGAGAAAATGGCTATTTTTTGCTATTGCTATTTAAAACAACATTTTTTACATGAGCCTGTGGTTAAACTCAACCACTTCCTAATATATTTTTGTATATATTTGACTTTTTAACTAATGTATGTGTTCTAGTTATTACTAGCCGTGTTCTGTGGCTAAGTGGCTGTAAATCAGATGCCTTCGCAGTATTTACTTCGTAAGTAGAATAATTTTACTGAAATAATCTTGCATTAACTAACTTTTATTGTCTTCACACTGAGAGCTTTTCACATACCTCAAACAGGAGGTTTTATAGCACAAAGTGTCCCGAACAGCTTAGCAGAATCTTAACTCCAGTGCATGTACTTCTGTGCTTGCAGGGGGGTTCCTAATAAATGGGAATGTTGCTGTTACTCATCAATTGTTTTCAGTTCTTTTAAAATGTTGATGTAATTGAAAACTATCGCATGATTTTTTTAAATAAAAGAACCCTCTATTTTGTACACAGGCATCTTTTTAAGGAGAACTGTACATTTGAAGTGTATATAATGTAGCTTGATTGTGACAGTTGCCTCCAAAAATCTGTAATAGTGGTGTTGTAAGGGAAATGTTTTAAGACAAGTACTTTGATTCCTGGTCTAAGGTAGCAGTGCCTGTAACAAGAGTTAGGAGTGTTTACTCCCGTGCAGTAGCAGATTAAACTGGGATATGCTGCCCAATGGATTGATGGGAAATAAATAGAGCAATCATCCACCTGCCCCAGCCTGCAGGTGGTGGTTTAAAGTGTACTGATGGGGGGGCAGTTGAACCCCTCACTCTGTAAAGCAGGAGGTGCTGCTGCCATCCCAGTTTTACCTGTTGCCACACAAGGCTGTTAAAATGTAACGCGGAGCCCTTGTCTTTCAGAAACAGATTTTGACCAATGGTAACTTCCCTCTATTTACATGCTGAGTTTTATGTGAATTTGATTTTGAAGTCATTGTTTTGAATACAAACAAGTCTATAAACTGAAATAAAGCTTTTGCTTAAAATATAGTGCCTTTTTTTCCAATTTGTGGTGGGGTATAAAAAAAGATTTACCTGATAAAGTAAAGATGCGTGCTCACTGAAGTTCCTTTTGTATCTGTGGTTGTGGGCTGAATGTTACAAGTGTTTGTTAGAAGCTTGCGGTGCTTCTCTTTGCCTGTCTGCGCACTAATGAAAGGAGGGCTCCATTTAAAAGGTGTTCTCTGTTTCTTCCTTTCCTTCTGCTTCTCTATATACAAAAGTTTATGGAGCCACCAACAGCTACTTTGCTCATCTCTCTGGACCGAAGAAAATCAAAGCGCTAAGAAGTAGGTGGCATGGCAGAGGTAGGGAAAGCTGGCTCAGAACCTCAGTGGATAGCAACTTGTTATGTTAGGAAAAAGTGATTACTGGGAAAGATGATGGCTTCAGATAGATGAAAATCTCATCACTAACCGTGTCTGAGAGCTTCCAGTGTCGGGGCTGGCACAGCAGAGCCCCTGCTTGTGGGACTCCTTGACTCCATCCTTGCTCACGTGGTAGACTGATGCTGTCACGCCTGGAGGTGGTGGTGCCCTGGGTCTTAAGGGGCCAAGGCTCACCCATTGCCCCCTTTGTTCCTACATTAAATTTACCTGTAAAAAGACAGAATTAACATTTGGGTTTGCCTGGTTTTACACTATTTTTTCCCCACAGCTTCTCCTGGAAGTCAAAAATGAAACTATTTCACGTAGTTGTGGGATAGAGCTGAAGGGTACCACACAGGAAATCAATTTTGTGCTGATTTGACCTAATGCAAGCAAGACTATAGGAAATATAACACATAACTAAATGACCACTAATGGTAATTTAGTAATTTAACCTCAGGTTACTTACCTCAGGTAATACTACACGTTGGTGTAAGTTGCATTTACAATGGCTCATTAAAACCTCGCAGTTTCTTCCCTCCTGTGGCGCGAAAGCTGTTCCGGGGAGGGTGTGAAACCTCTCCAGTGGGGTTGGAGAACATCTTGCACTGTCTGTGTATAACCAAAACCTCCAACGCTGTTCTCTCGTAGAAGTTCCTTAAACTTGGAAGAAAATACTTAGTGCTTTTCTGTTTGTAGTATTTCAGAAAAGCACTGCCCTTGGTTTGGTTTGGGGGTTTTCTGAGGAGTTTAAAACATCAGTTCTACCTGTTGTAGAACTACTGCAAACACTACCAGTGTTGTGGAGTACCAGGAGAAAAGCAGGTCCTGCCCATCATGGGAGCAGGGATACCTTTTGAAGACAGGTTGCTGAAGGGGATTGGTACTCCAGCTGCTTATTTGTGTGTGTGGTTGTCATTTACACCGTCTGTCTTTCTCCTCAGAAGCCTCCCTAGTGCCACTGAAGCCAGATGTTACAAGTAATTTTCCATTGCAACTGAAAATGAGGAATTCTGAGCCAGTAATAACTGCCCTTGTAAAATACTTTGTGTGGAATATGCAGGTGCCAGGAGAGTTTCAGTCAGTCTGTGCAACAGCTGTGAGAAATGTCTCTGCAGATACTCAGGAGAAACATTTAACAGAGACCCCAATGGTGAAACTTACTCTGACATTTAAACTCATTTCTGTATCTGCAATGCCTTGGTTTGCTCTACACGAGCAAGTATTCCTGTGACCAGCCTGGCCCCTGATCCCCGAGACTTGAATGTGCAGACACGAGCTTGACCACTCTTCCAGGACCAGCTCACCTTACGGTGCTTGTATTCCTCTTGTGAGCTGTGTATTGCCATGTTTAGCCAGCCTGACCAAGGACCTTACTGCTTCTGTATTTCAAACTGCAGAAACTTCTAAATGTTACATCAACTGCCCAGAAAGGATCCATCTCAGTCTTAAAAATCAGATGAAGTGAATTCCTGTGAGAAGTATTTATTGTAATACCTGGTGCATCCTTAGGAATGTAAGTGGGAATTAACGAACAGGGAAAGGGGAGAAAAAGGGAAGAAAACCCCAAACAACTGAACTCAAAGCCACATTAAAATTCCAACCATTTGCTTTTGGCAACACAGCTTTAAAACCCCCTGCACTGTAACTATTAATAGAAAAGCCTTTCTACTGGTGAGACAAATGATGCTCATGCAAAGCTCTTCAAATGGAATGATGTAAAGAACCAAAGTAGAACTATTTCATGCTCTTCTGTACTCGTGATGTTACAGCCTTGCCAGGACTCCTCTGCAAGCAAACTGATGCTATAGACAAAAGACACTGGGACCATATGGCAATTTCTGTATGTTTTTATATCCGTTTGTCACAGCCTTCAGGGAACGGAACTTGGCCAGACTCAAAATTCTCAATTCCCACCAAAATACATGGGAGTCGAAAGTCTTTAACAGCCAAGGAGGCTGTCTGTGGAAATAAGGTCTGGGAGGGATCACAAAGGGAACTGTACCTGAACACATGCTGCAACAGTCCTTGTTCCTACAGGGCTGATGGCTTCATCAGCCATGGCATTCATTTAATGAGGGTTCGCAGTGCTCGGCAGCTTCCACAATGTCTTCTGTCTCCTGCTTCAGGAAAAAAATCAAACCTTTTTGGTAAGAAAACACTTCCTCGAGAGAATTTCAGGGAAATACGACAGTTACCAAGTATCTGCCAGCTCCAAAATGAGCCAACAAAGAATAGCACTGTGACTGAACCTCTTGCATGGCACACACACACACATATATATATATATGGAGAGCAGAGTTCTCAGCTCAGACTGGTATGGCTGCAAAACTAGAGGTTTGTATATGCTCATGGTTCTTTAGCCATGAAACAGTGGGGAAATAAAAAAGGTTTATGATTCTAATTTTTATGAGCAAGCCACAGAGTATGTACAGGAATTAGATTTTGACGTGAAATAATACAAGATGACACTAAAGATACGGGAAGATACTAAGTAAAAGCAACAACACATTCTCAACTGCCATTGATTTTTGTTCTATTAAAAGTTCAAGGACAAGGAACTTACCCTGCATTTCTGCAATCAAAAGTGTTGCTTCTATGTTTGGTTAAACTGTTACGAAAACAATCCGTAAAAAGAAAATCAACTGCAGTGTGCATTTCACAGTTGTATTCTAAGTTTACTGTTAGAAATTAGAGCCCAGAATCATCTCACTGTTCTCGACTGGCTTTAATACTGAGTAACATCTGCTGCTGGGATGAAAACTGAGATTGAGTGATCATGGATAACTGGCAAAACTTCCCCTCCATCAGCTCAGAGGATGTCAGCATCAACTGCACACATACAGCATGGCCTGCAGAGGTAACCGAGGGTGTTATCTACTGCAGTGACTCCGAGCTGTAAATCACTGTGTGTGTCCCTGCTCTTGTGAAATGAGAGAGAGATGCGATTTACAATTTACCCAGGCTTAGCTACTTCCACCTAACAAATGCACTTAGGCTGGATTTAAAAGCATTTGGGGATAACTCTGACTTTAGAGCCAAGGCAGTGATTAAATAAAAGATAGGGATTTGGGTGTTTTAAGAAACAAACAGACATTGAACTTGTGGCACCGGAGGTATTTGTATTCTGTGGTTACCCGCAGTCAACTTTCATAGAATAGAGTCACAGAATCAAGTAGGTTGGAAAAGACCTTTAGGATCATAAAGTACAACTGTTCCCCCAGCACTGCTAAATCCAACACTGGACCATGTCACTAAGGGTCTCATCTCCATGGTTTCTGAACGCTTCCAGGGATAGTGGCTTCACTACTGCCCTGGGCAGCCTGTTCCAATGTCTAACCACCCTTACAGAGAAGACACAAGACATTTTTCCCAATAGCCAGTCTTGACTTCCCCTGGCACAAATAGTATCTTGAATAGAACATACAACATCCAATCTCACCTTCCCTTTTGAGCACTCCTTCCTGCCACATCGTGTTGGTTCAGGCAGACAGGTTTCCTGGGCAGAGATTTCTCTTTATAAAGATCAGACCCACCTGCTGCAGTACCACAGGGGCTCCAGACAAGCTGTGTCACAGGGAAATGATGCTGGTTTGTCACCTGGTAAGCAGAGGCTTCATTTCTGGTACTTGGTGGTGTCATGGGAAGGTACCTGGGAGCTTCCAGTGGTGACTTAGTCCCAACTTCTTGAGCCAGTCAAGTGGTTCTTCATTATCCTCAACGTGCTTCTGCAGGTTTCAACACATGAGGCTAAGTTTTGGAATGCAGTACAATTTAAGAAAGAACAAGAATAAACCCATGTAGTTAAGTTTTCATTTAGGTGTGCTTTAGATTTAAATGTAAGTGACACTGTTACATGCACTGAAACGTGCTATAATGAATACTTTACATTAGCCACTTTAGTGCTAAAGGAATACCATACGATCACTAACAAGGAGGTTAAGCAGTATAGATGGCTGAATCCTGCCTCTGCTTACAAAGTGATAAAAATGAAGCCAAATTACAATAGTAAGGCGAACATATGAATTATTGACTTTAATAATACGGCTTTGGGTAAAATATACATTGCTGTTGAAAACCAGAAGTCTTCTCATCATTAGTTTTGGGAAACATAAAATTCACCTTTACACCAAATGTCTGCTGGTTGAGTTGGCTTGATAAAGAGCAGTTCCATGGAATAAGTATATATTTAACGTAAAAACTATTTTTCAATGAGAAGTAAGAAAAATGATCTTCTTTTCCTGCTTATACTGAGATTACATTACTACAGCCCCATGGATTTCCATGGAATCATTTCTGATTTGTACTTGTGTAATCAGGCCAAGAAGAATCAAGTTTTACATTTAAACCACTTCTTAATTCAGTTGCAGATTTTCATGCTTCTAGATCCAAGTTCTAAATTAACCAGAAATGAGAAAAGTCTAACTGAAGGAACGAGGAGAGAAGACGTGCTTTAGTTATACACCTCATTCTGGTTAAAAATTAGTCATGGCTAAGGCAGGTTTTTCAACAGGCAGGAGCTTTTTCAGTGCGGTTCTCACAGCAGATGTGTGCAATAGCATTGGGCTCAAAACACCTTTCTAGTTGCTTTTCAGAGTCTGTTAAATTTACCAGTCTTTAGTAGCGTTTCTTTGGTAACAATTTGCAAGATTAGGTCATTATTTTTAAATCCTGCACTCTTGACTATGCAAACCCATTTCTTTACCTAAAAGAAAAGCTTGACCTATTAAGGAAGGTTTCCTCTTGTAGCACTGATTAAACCTGCAGCCCTTATGGGGGAGCATCACTCTTAATCAAGTGGTTTTCCATATTTGTAATAATATTAGGAATTCACCTCAGCTACGGCAGAAGTTTATCAGCCAGACCATAACTTTGTTCTTTTCTTGAAGAAAGAAAACCCCCACACATTTATAAATATGAAATGCATCTATAATATCAAATACCAAGTGGCCCAAGCTAGGGTACTTTTTGGATGCAATGGCATTAAACTTGCACTTTAAAAAGCATAAAAGAAGCAGAAACAACTGATTCCAGAGATTAATTTTCTTTTGACAAATTACTAAATGCTTAAATAGAAGTTTCAACAGCTTAAATAATTAATCCTTAACATACAACCTGCAGAAAAATTGAAAGAATAGTTCATCTGCTATTAATCAGCTTTTTCAGCAACAGCTGTAAAACTGACAGCAGTATCACCCGACTCCTCCTCCTCACACAAATCAAGCTCTTCTCCAAAAGTCAGACTGCAGCTTAAATCTAAAAAACATTCCTAGTAAAGGACATGGAATCATAGAACAGTTAGAGTTGGAAAGGACCTTAAGATATCGAGTTCCAACCAACATCCATTCTTCATCTTCCCATCCCTGAGAACATCAGGGCTGAGAAACCTCTGAAGCATTTTGGCATAGTTAAAGAGAAAACTGTTTTGAACAGGGAAGGTCTCATCCAGCTACTGTGCAAACAGGAGAGAAGCCAGGGCTATAATCTCCAGATCTTGTCTTCTTAAAACATCTTTAGCGCTTAGAAAACAAGAGCTTGTCAGGAGATGCCCTGCTTGAAATGCAAGGCCTATAGAATGAGAAATTCCTGATTTATAACATTATATTTAGCATTGAAAATAATATTCCTCAGAATACAAATTAGGATGAATAGTAAGGAATTCTACGTTACCTCTGTTTTTTCAAGATGCTCATGCCAGGCAGACTGTGGAGAGGCAGATAGCTTAAAGTAGCCTCCATCAGAAGAGGTAAGGATTACCAATGAAACTGTTTTCACAGGGATCACACGTTTTTACTTTAGGATAATTCAAGAGATTGTTTTTCTTACCAGCATTGTGTGGTCACCTGGCTGTCAAAAACCCCTTCAATATGTTCCACAGCTTCCATGGATGCTGTGGGAGTCTGGAATAGAGTGAGAAAACTTCATTAATTTGATGAGAAAGGAACCCCATGACACTTGTAGTAACTAACTAGGAAAAAGAGCTGAAATTGGTGAATGTATGTGGCAAGGCAGAAAGGGCGAGGCTAAGAAGTTAATGAAAAGGAAACTAGGTATTTATTTCTTCTCCCTTTACACCTGGTTTGTTTTTCAAATACTTACTTGGATCAATTTGATGAAGGAGTCCAAACACAGAGTCTCCAACTTTTTAATGGCAGCTGAGTGTTTTGAGCTTTCTGCATTACCCAGTGTGCTCCAACACTTCATACTGCAAGAGTAAGGCAAGACTATGGCCAGGAGGATGGACCTCCCATCCCATGAGAGGCAGAGGCTGTGCAGCATGACACCTTTGCTCTATCCTGAGCAGGATGAAAAACACTCTCATCATGGACACTTCCTCCCTCAGAAAAGCAGCTGTCAGAGCAAGAAATACTACCAGGGACAAACATCCTCTCCTGGACTGTGTCTAATCCTTATAATAGAAGATACGGTTTGTGGAACACAATCTGGCACTGACTTTGAAAATACAGAATTACTCATTGGTTTTTCTTCTTAAATGTACAGAATCATATTCAAAGAAAAGGCTTTTAAAACCAATCATGCAGATTAATTGAAGGTTTTGGTCTTGAAAAATTGAGCAGCACAGCAGAAACACAGTAATATCAACGAATGACATGTGATATGTTTCACATATAAAAATATGAAGGGGTGGTTCTCTTTCAAATATGTCATGAACAAGATCATTGAAACCAAATGTTATTCCTGTTATTTTTACAGGAGTTTCATACAGGGTGTTTATGCTGAGCAGAGAATCATCTTCTTAATCATCCTTTCATCCCAACACACCTCCAGGTGCTGAAGTAAGTGCAAATAGATGAAGTTTCCCTGATGAGGACTGCAACTTATCAGGACACTTGTCCAGATTTGGGTTTTCTTTCCCCTGGAATGAATGAAACAGGAAAAAATATATCAATAATTTTAGCAGATTATTATAATCTTCAAATATTTCATTGTGATGAACTACAAATACATTACAATTACATTACAATTTTTCAATACATTTCACATAGTTTTATAAACGTATACACTAGCTGGCTGGCATTTTCACTAGTGCTTACTAGAAGCCAAATGAAGTATGTGTATGTGCATTCTGCTCATCCATGTGCTGGGTCCAGAATCCTTCACGGCAATAATTGTGAGGCCACTCTGTTGAGCACTGTCTCTGTGCTGGACAGCTCAGAAATGGTCTAATAGTTAAAGAAGGCATTTAACCACAAGTGGCTAAATCATTTTAAAAACATAGACATGTTTTGGCTTGTCACAAGGCGGCATCTGAAAGGAACTAGAATGACTCCATCTTATTTCTCATGTATCCAGGAGAAAGGGAAGCGAAGCATCAACGTGCCCACTACAGACCACCCTAATAAAAAGTTCTGACAGAGAAGATACATGCATATCTACTTTAGGAATATGCATACAGGCTATCATACATAGCCCTTTGAGGCAGAACCATGACTTACACAGCATGTGGTTCTGAGTGCCAAGCAGACATTATAATTGGCTAATGACATCACTATCAAGAAGCAGCATTTGATTTCAAAGTATCGCTGAATTTTAAATATGAAATTCAATCACATGATATATTCTCATTTACCTCCATCAGTGTTTATATCTCACAAGCTCTAAATCCACTTAATTGAAAGAGATGTGGATTAATTTCTTCCATTTAATTATTCATAGACAAATGTGTTATATTAGCCAACCAGAAAGCTGTCAAAATATGGAAGGCAGTCTTTCTGACAGTTAAAGCTTTTGACTTTGATCATATATCTATGCTTTTCAGTAGTCATTCCCACAGCTTATTTCATAGCATTTGTATACTTAACTAGAATGTTCTTGAAATCTTCTGAAGATACTTTTTTGTAGTGTTGATTTTAATGTTTGCAATGTTAGCGCTATTCACCATGATAAGACGATAATATAAACTGTCTGCTGTAGGGTTCTCTTTGTGCCATTGAACTACTAAGAGACAGAAGACTTGTGATCTGTGGATTTAACACTGCAAGAGGAAAAAAAAGGTAAGTTTTATTTTGTACATTAAAACCGTCTTGACTGCAACCATTTGCCTACTAAGACTAAAGATTTTGTTAAGGTAAGGACTACTTTAACACATTCTACTTGTAATTGCAATGTTCTTGAAGTATACCCAGTCATATGTAAGATGAGGTAGAAAAAGAAACTCAATTTCAAGCAATTACTGAAACGCACTCTAAACTACTGCAGCTCTGAGAAACAGTGTTATCAAAAAGACAAACTGCTGTAAAGAGCATAAAATTGTATTTTCCTACATTTATTCAACTTGAAATTCTGCACAGTACTTTAAAACTACCTCAAAGCCTGCCTAAAATCTCTTGGTTTATGGTATCGATATTTTCAGTTTTACTTCCCTCTCAGGTTCTCCCTCAATGTTTCTTTATTATAATATTAATTTTTCAGGACAGAGTCTATTCATTTTATATAACAGTGCACACATTTCTGGGGCTTAACTACAGACTTCCTGAAATTATCCTTCTACAGTTAAAATACCTTTGCCACTTAAGCCTCATTTCTTAATCTTGTGACACATGCATTGTTTTGGTACCATAGGTCTATTTGTACAAGTAGTTCCCAATCTGGTCATGGGCTTAAGCACTATTCTCACCCTTCTTTGTTGCAGCCTTCATAGTACAGAATAATGACAAAGGTTCCCGTAGAGTTATTCAAATCAGATAGACAAGGGTCACACAGAAAGAACTTCAAAAACCTAACATTTTGGTCTGGAGCATCCTTCAGTTTAGTGGTGGCACATTGAACATCTCTGAAGCATCAGCAAACTATGTAAAAAGCAGCTCTTCTTCCTTCCCTGATCAATTTGTTCATCATAAAACAAGGGTGGTTACCATGGGTTGCACACAGGGTCCTTGCTGAAGCTATATTGTATTGTCAGTGGGTTTACACAAAGGATTCTTAGCAACTGAAATACTTCACTACAGGGGAATTGAGTCTATAAAAGCTCTACAGAACATCTTAGTAAGCAATATACCAGGGGCAGCATGTATCTAATTCACACATTTAAAAAAAATGCACTCCAAAAAGCAAATCACAATTTTGAAATTCAAAATAACAAAGACCCTTATGTTTGAGACAGAGAAAATGCTAAATAGGTATGAAGAAAGAAGACGAAAGTCAAGGAGGCAGAGCAACTGAGTTACTGTCTGTTTAATAACTGTTGATGTTCCTGAGGTGTTATACCCAAAAAAGTGACACAGAAAAATCCATAGCATTTGTAAGTCAGAATGACCAAATTAACTGCCCTGAAGTTGCTGAGAGACTGGTGATATACAATGGAGCAGTAAACAGAGAAGAGAAAACACTTGTACAATACTTGTACTTCTCTCTTGACATGCTCTTGTTAGAGGGGTAAAAGAATTACCACACACTGCAGCCTCACCTGAGGCATCTTTATTTTAGACTAAGTAGAAATATGCAGAGGGCTTAAACTCTATTTAAAAGTACTCAATACTCTAATGATTTCAAAAAGGAGGAGCTTTAGTTATTTTCATCTTTGCTGACATTCCAGAAAAATGGTGGCACAAAGGTCTGAACAAACCTGACTGGAATACCAGAAGATTATGGTTCTCTCACGCAGGGTTTCCTCCAGTCCCTGCGTTTGACAGAAGTTCATCCTCCCTGTGATTTAAAAAAAAAATAAATAATAAAATCTTAATTTCACCTACAAATATTTTGGAAGTTTTTAAAAGTGAAAACTTAGAAGAATCCCCACTGATAAAATTCTGTCTTGTCTGAAAGACAGTATTTTGCTATTTCTATTTGCACTGTCTTTTCTTATTAGCAGTTTTGCTTAATAAAGAACTCCTTTTATTATTTGGGCTTTTATTTTTACTTGCAGCACTTTGCTCTACTTGGCAAGCCCTGAAATCTGAAAGCAGATGTCTTTCTGAAGAAAGTGGTTTGTCATAGTAATATGGGTACGTCTGCTTAAGTTCCTCTTAACAGATGATCTAGTAGTTAACCTGAACAAGAAGTGAGAGTAATATCCCTTGGTTTAAGATTTTATCCACAACCACACCTCCAAAGCAGACATTATTATAGTAGCCTTGCAAATATGCTGCTGCTATCAAACACTGTGAAGACAACTTTCTTGTGTTTGTTCATCTGAACTGTACTTCTAGTTCAGTCCCTCTTGGTTGGCAAGGAAGGAAAACATGGTCAGGATCTAGCATTTGTTACTGACATAGCTCTTGCAAGCTGGGGAATTTGTCTCAAGCCCTAAAAGAATTAACATCAACACTGGGTATCAGGCTACAAGTAATTTTAGACAAGCAAAATAGAGCTTAGTACTGATACCATAAAAAAGAAAGACTGTTGATGCTCACTAGTAAGTCCTCAGATTGAGCAAAACGTGGTAAAACAGAGGAACAGTCACAAATTATGGACTGTCAGATTAAAGTATTGGAGAAGTTACTACAAGTAACAGCATGCTTGTAGTTAACAGTGGAATTAACAAGATTTAAACAATTCTTACCACATCTGTAAGAAGTGCACTCTGTAGCAAGTGAGCACTGAGATACCAAATGATGTCCTGGTGGCTGTCATCATCAGCTGCTGAACAGGTCCTTGTTGAGTTACCATTAGATCAGTCAGGTGGCAAAAGTTCTATGGACCTTGAACCTAAACAGCATCAAGAGAGAAGGCTGTGAGACCAGTGTTGCTTTGGTTTTGACATTTCTGATTTTCTTTGTTGTAAAAACATTATTTTTCTTAAAGGTGAAGGACTGGGGTTTAGTACTTACAAAAATCCTCGAATAACTATAGCTAGAGCACATTCTCCATGAGGCATAATTTATGTTCTCCCCTAGCAAGTCCTAAGAGCTGCCAAGTGCCTGGTCTTTTCTAGAACATTTGTTTTCTTCTTACTTTTTTACATAAGATTCCTTTAAAATCTCTCTATGCTTCAAAAATAATTCGTATTAATCTTAACCAGTTGTTCAATGGCACAAATAACTGAAACCAGGAGTAATCCAAGACCTGAGAACTTAGGACAACTAAAATGATAGCAGATATTCCTTTATTTAACATGTAACTCCTTTATAATAACATTACTAAAATATGTCACAGTAAGTACTAGGAAGGACACACTAAGGACTAGGAAGTACTAAGTAAGATGATGAGAAGCAGCAATGAGTTTTATACCTCTGGCTGATAGCACTGGAATATTCAAAGGGAGGTTGTCTCTTCAGCAGATGCTCCTGATAACAGAATCTTAAATTCCAAGTTCTGTAGGGGGGAATACACACCCAAAAGGAGCACTATATGGGCAGAATAAACATGTACGTGGACTAAGACCACAACCTCTTGTTTTGGATAACAAAGTCATTACATGGTCTCCAACTCAAAACACAGACACTCTGAGGGGCTTTTTCTGTTATGTGACTTGCGTGAAGTAATGTACACACCTTCGTATAGAAGACAGACAAAACAGCAAACCAACACACAGTTCAAATGTGCTGGGTTTTCACTACCCATGTTTAGAGTACTTTTTTAAATTACATTAAAATAAGAAATAGCATAACCATGTATGAAATGGTTAAGAAATAACCAAAGCCTAACCATTGACTGCATTAATAAAGCTCAATCTCTTCAAACTCTTTGAAGTTTGCCTCAACATGACATTTGAGAGATAAAAAGAATTTGAACAAATCCAACAAAATTTTTGAATTGCTTTTCTTCATGCACAGAGATCTAAATCATTTTAGTAAAAAACAATTGCATAAGCAGGCTGTGTAGTCAACATAGCATGGGAAGTCCTTCTGTGATTTCCTGCCCTAACCTATCTATTAAGAAGGTCTTCAACGTACTGAAGAAAAAAACCAAATCCAAAACCTCAACAAATTTACAGATTCTACAGGGACTGTGCTCAATCTCACCATCTTTGTCTCCAGGAAAAGCTCCCCCACAAATTTCCTCAAGTGCTGAAGTGTGAAGAGCATCAGGACTACTTTGTAGTTTATAAAAGGCTTATAAAAGTTTAAAGTTGTATGATTTCAGGACATAAGACACGTTTCAAGAGACAAACCTCGTTTTGATAAAACATACTAAAAATATTCTATAGTCAGGTCATTTAATGTGCCCCAACTGAATTTTGATGAACTTGCCACCTACAAAAAATCTGCTTAAGGGAAAGCGCTATGTATCTGTTAAGCATTAATGTATGAATTAATGAAAGTGTCTCTGACTAATGCAAACCAAGGAGAAAATATGAGGTTTTTTCTTCAGAAGCCAACTCATCATGTATTATTTTTAATGATGCATTCCATAAAAGACAGTTTTCAGATTTTATGCAGTTAAAAACCCTGTTTACTCAAATACCTTTCCTATTTCAGTATCTTTAAAATTAGACAAAAGACTACCTGACAGTTTATGAATTTTCCACTTAACTATTCAAATGGAAGAAAACAGCCATCAACCTTTCCCAATTGCTTACCCTAGGCACAAGTGAAAGATCTAATCCCTATGCTCTCAGCATAAGACTAACCATTTTGATATAAACCCGAGAAAGTGTCTAACACAAGGGCTAATTAAAATCCTGTAAGAATAATCTTAAAAATAGGATACATTTCAATAAAAGGGGAAAAAAAAAATCTCTTGTTAGGAGTTAATGTCGTCTTCATTATCAAACCTACATAATAGAAATATTATTTACATGCCGATAAAGGATGGCCTTAAGGAGAATAGATGAAGTGTGACGAGATTTTGTTTACTCATCTCAATACGCAGACTGAAAAATATCTTCTCATCCAGCCCATATTTAGCCTGGATTTGGTGCAACCACTCTCATTTTACAGTACAAGACTGTATTATTACTATTTTCATCCTATGTCTAGTGAAAATCCCCAGTCATAAAGCAGAACCCCACTGTGCTTGGCACTAGACAAACATAAATCAACAGAGACAATTATACAAATGCCAGATTACTTGCTCACAACAGCATGGAAGACTTACTCTAATAAAAGTTTCCTGGCACTTTAATCTTGCTGTGAAGGAGCCTGGAATTTAAATCTGGAGAAACCTGAGCTTTGATTTTATAAAGTACTTTGAGAAATCAAATGCAAACGGGTAAAGCATATAGCAGGAGATGAAGTATTCTTTATTCTCTTCCCATGACATTCAAACTGACTTGGTCTTGTCCATCTTGGTTCTAACACCAATTTTCCAGACTAGAAAGTATTTCTTCAGTCTAGAAGCAACAGAAATAATTATTTATGCATATAAATTTTACAGACTGTCACACCTGCTGTTGCAATGGCTCATTAACAGCACTGATACTGTTGGGAGACAGATGTGGATTTACGTAGCCAGTTTCCACTTTCTACATCTGCTCCACACCTCTTCATCTATCTTACATATTTATGAACAGAGGCTGGCTGCACTCACAAAAGTACACTAAGCAAACATTTGAATTAGCTTGCTTTAAACCCAAACATAAGCATCCCTAAGGTACCAATAACAGCATGACCTTTTTTGTGCCCAATACTATCTTTAGCATTACCACTGCCAGTAACAAACCAGAAGCTTTAAATTAACTGTGCCTTATGCACTTAGCCCCAGTGCTGGCCATTAGGCTTGTTACCAACTTGTGCTGGAATGTCCTGTGTAAACTGCACCTTGATACCAGACGTTTCTTTTCGGGATGTAGGTTAAGCACAGGATAACAGCAAAGGCCTTGAAAATATGGCCACAGTTTGAAAACAAAGGGTCCCAGAATCCATAATTCCTGGCTACTGAACAGTGATCAAACTGCCACACCCCCCCAAAGCTGGACAAACTTTACTTTTGCTTTAAGAAAAGAAACAGCAGCTGAGGAAAACCAACAAACAGAACCAACCAAGCTACAGGACAATGCACATGCTTCAGCCTGGGAAAGTACTCATTAACCTTTTGCACCTCACAGAGGTGAGGCCAATTTTCTGGAACCAATATAAACACAATACATTTATAAATGGGTAGAATGCCCCATGTGGTTGGGCAGGGAGAAGAGGTGCAACATGTTCATTATTGTTTCAGCTTCCCTTTGTAGACAGGTTTTGTGTCCCACCTCCTAAACTACAGTGACCCAGGCAATCATGAACTGTGCTATACATACCACATCTACTCTGTGGTACTGCATACTCACAGATAGAGATTGCAAAGGTTGAACTGACTATGGAGTGATAGTGACTGATATGAACTAAGCATTCAGTACAGAGCATCAAATGCACAGTTAAAGAAGGTCAGTCTGGTAAAATTTTGTTTAAAAGTTTAAAATTGGCTTATCTGTCTTCTAAGCATTCCCATGGCAGCAGTCTTTACTTCTCTAATTGACACATATACACACATATTCATAACAACAAATATTACCAGAACTTTGTGGAGCAGTGTAATGAACTAAGATCATTATGACTTTGGTTAATTTTTATATGTGGAATGTGGCACTAGCAAACATAACATACAATTGCAAAAATGTGTGAAATTCATGAGGTCATCATTGTTATGACTGATGAACACATAAAAATCTTGCCTGCACAAATCAAACATTAGACACAGGGTCAGGTACCAAAATTCAACCACTTTCAGCAATGTTACATAGGTGAAAGCCAAAAATAAACCAGAAACATATCCCACTAAAAAGCAATACAAATAAAATATTGAAACATATGTTTAGGAGACGGATGTTAAGAGGTTAAAATTCGGCTATCATGTTTTTACTGATGTTTCCAAAACAGACAGCCAGAAAAACATGACAATTTCACCACTACATATTTTCTTCTGTTTTACACTACAAAATTTGCTTGAATGCATTCTACATAAACAAGCAGCTATTAAACAAGCTATTTCATAGTCTGTATAACTTGAAAGAGAACAAATGGAAAACTTGCTTCCTAAAATTTAGTGCAGATGATGGCATTACTGGAGATATTTATTACTGTAATAAATTAACTATTTTTCCTTTTACATTCCTTACTTGAAACTGGAAATGAATTTCACACTGCGCAACTTATAATATATCTGTCTTTCATGCAGCCATCGTGGCACTGCTGTTATTTCCATTTGTCCTAATTTAGGGTCTGCAGAAAACTAGGGAAAAGAGGAACAAAAACCACACAAGTCCTTTTAAAAAAGAATTTGACGAGCATTACCAAACCCTTATTATCAAAGAGAAAAAAGCATGAGTATTGATGATCTCAGTGGTGATGAAAGTCACCAAGTTTTATTTTGCCTACCAATCATGTTTTTGTTTAATTCTGAACAAGCTTTCAGTTAGTAGATGTTTTTATAATTTTAAATACTAAGAAGTTTCTCTCATTCAAAGTAAGTAATTATGGCACATACGCACTATTCAGTAAAGCATTCAGGCAGCTGTTTTGAGCCTGTCCCTAGTTAGAAAAAAACCCTCGGTACATTTAAAAATCCATTTATTTAGGCTTACTTAATACCTTTCATGTAGAAATATGCTTTATCTCACAACAAGTATGTAAGGAGAAATGCAAATGTACTTATTTACTGTTAGCAAGTAAAACTATGGAATATCAATTTCTTCCCATTGCTACATGATGCAACATTGAATAAAAGGAAAAGAGAATTAGACTTGTGGAAAGACTCCAAATATAATGTGGGCAGATAGGTCACCATAACATCATCTGGCAGCGAACTCCAAAACCACTTTTCTTGAACCTCTGCCATACCTCTCAGGTAGGCAAAGTGCATCTTAGAACCAAAGCAGCAACAAGGTAAGCAAACAGATTTTCATTCTCCTAAGAGAATGTCTACTCCTGTGTGAAAGGATATAAATGTGAATTGTAAATTAGCTTCAAATTATAGACTGGAGTCTGGCAAGAATAAAGTATCAATGCACAGATGTACTTACAGAGAAATCTTCATTATCTTTCATAGGAGTATGAAAGATAGAAGACTGGCTACTAAGCACCAATTAATTGTTTTGAGTTAATCATTCTGTGGGTTAGCCAAAGCAAGTAGCAGCTCTTTTACTACTGATGATTTGGAACAAGTCACTTTGTATTTAAATCCTGGCTGTACTTCAAATTTCTGTACTGCAGCAAGCATTCTGAAGGCAAAGAAATGAGGCTGTAGATTTTTCTTTCCCAGTCAGGTTCCCAACATTTATTCTTTTTTTCCATTTTGGTTTTATAAAAGGTTAGTACCTCCATTGGTAGAAAACACATTTTTCCCCATTTTAACAATAGTAATTGCATGAGTTTCTACAGTATGTCTATAATTTTCTGACATTTAAATCAAGTACCTCATACATACAACAAATAGTTTCACTTTAGCATCCAGCAACAATCCAATTATGTAAATTATGCAATTATCACTTCTTCCATGCAAGTTTAGTGTCATACTGGCTCTAAAATTTGCTGATGCTAAAGAGAAAAAGGGCTTCAAAGTTGAGTTGTCTTCAAAGACATTTAAGAACTGATGAAACATCCTGCAATGGGTGATGCTCATATTCTTAAAAAGTATTATTTTTAGCACTTCTTTTAGGAATATTGGTACTCTGTGTTCCTGGTGAGACGGATTAGATCTCTAATCTGACTGACAATTAACCTGGCAAGCAGACAAATACACATAATAAAGTATTTTCTTTCATTTTCACCTACATTAGCCAGACAATCCAACGTACTGGCCATGAAACCAGCAGTGCCAATGCAATGGAGAGGGTGGCTTAGAGCCAGCCTCCCAGCTGCCTTACACAGGCTTAAACCAGCTGTGAGATCTCATTCTGAGATACAGAATAAACTTTGGTCTTTTATTATTTTTTTTAAAGAAAATACTGCCAAGACTAAGCAAAGACTAATCAGTAGATCAGTAGGGGCCGACCTTTTACAATGCAGAGAGTGAAAGAAGAAAAAGCAAAGATAAGTCATAAACATTACCAATTTCCATGAACAGAGCACAGGGTGTGCCCTTGTGTCAGAGATCAGAACATACAGGATGTGAGTGTACTCTCTGTACATTACTGTGCTCAGAAATGAAGGTAGTTAGTGAGTGCTAAGTTTGAAGTTACCCATCTTCTGACACTGCTAGTCTTGAACTATAGTGTCGTTCAAGATCCAAACACATGCCTGAACAAAAGGATAAGCTATATTCAGCTCAAAGCCAATAGAGGACTTGTCTTTAGAAGGGACCAGTAAGCAGAGAAAGTAACATAATTGCAATGGGAACGCGATATGATAATAAAAAGCAAAATATTCTTCCTGTGTAAATCTCTGGGCTCATATTGTTCTGTGTGCTGTACAACGTTACCTTGGACACATATGAAGCTGAAACAGTCCAATATATTTTGCTATGCATAGCTGTATTCACAGAGACAACCTGTAAATCGTATGGGTTGTAGGGAGCTTTAAAGTTGTTCCCGTTTGGTTGAAGACAATATATATATTCCCCACTATCTTCTAGCACTAGAGGTGTCTGTCAAAAGAGTATATTATTTGTATGTAGATATATAATTTGTTTTTCGTGATTACAAGTCATATCTCTAGATTTTACTATGAAAAGATAAATACAGTATTCAAACACCCTTAGAACAAGCTTAGTAATAGCACTGAACTGACCTGCAAGTTATTCTCTTATCATCACATTTTTCAACTCTATTATTTCCACTCTAAATAATATTTCATTTCTACCAGCAGCTACTTCAATATTGCTACTTCTTGTTAAGAAAAGTCTCGCATAACCTTGTTAGTGTTCTAAATTTCTTATCCAAACTTGAAACTTTTCAATAATTCAGTTTCACCACCTATAAAAACTGTTAAGCATTGTTAAGCTTAAAAAACACCACAAAGCCTTTAAGTAGCAAACATCTAACAGTTAAAGTCTAGAGATATCAGTAGTATCTAGGTGTTTCGAAAAGGCATCATTATAATTGAAAGAAATTGTAGATTTGTGGACAACTATAATGCTTCCTAAATATTTTGCAGTCATATCTGAAATCAGAAGTCCCAAGGGATAAACACAAATTTTATTTTCATTTTGTGTCCAAAATATTTCACAACATTGTTGTCATGGTTTAAGCCCAGTCGGCAACTCAGCCACGCAACTGCTCGCTCACTCACACCCCCCCCCCCCACTTCCTCCCCCCTGCTCCCAGAGGGATGGGGAGGAGAATCAAAAGAATTTAACTCCCACAGGTTGAGATAAGAGCAGTCCAGTAACTAAGGTATAACAGAAACCACTGCTGCTACCACCAATAATAATAATGATGATAAGGGGAATAACAAGGGAAGAGAATACAACCACTCACCACCCGCCAACCGATACCCAGCCCAACCTGAGCAGTGATCTAACCCTTCTGGGTCCCTGCCCCCAGTTTATATAGTGGGCATGACGTGCTGTAGTATGGAATACCCCTTTGGCTAGTTTGGGTCAGATGTCCTGTCTCTGCTTCCTTTCGGCTTCCCTCCTCCCTGGCAGAACATGAGGCTCAGAAAGTCCTTGGTCAGCGTAAACATTACTGAGCAGCAACTAAAACCATCGGTGTTATCAGCGCTGTTCCCAGGCTGAAAGTCAAAAACACAGCACTGCACCAGCTCCTAAGAAGGAGAAAAGTGACTGCTACTGCTGAACCCAGGACAATTGTGCACACTGAAAGACACCTGGTGGGTTTTTTTCTGTATTGTTCATTATTTTTTGTCCATGAAAAAGTGTACAATTAACTTATAATTAAACATTAATTATAGTGTTTAATTATAATTAAACCAGATATGTGTGTGTCTGTCATCAAATGCACCAAACTAGTAAGAGAACACAGGCAGCCTCCCATTTGGCTACATCAAGAACAGCCTGCCCAGTATCACTCAACAAATACTGCCCTCCTGATTGGCATGTCTGATCTGGACAGACATGACCACAAGTCTGCTTAGTGTTAGAAAAGCTTAACTATAGGGAGCACTGGCTAAGTTCTACATTTAAGTGATTGCTATGTACCCAGAGATGGAATAAGTAGTCCTAAATACCACTATTCTCCTCTCAGTATAATTCTAGGTACCATCTTCTCCCAGAACCCTGCTATGGCTCTGATCATTGCAAAGCATAATTTGCTTTCCACTTCCTATATTTAAGAATTAGAATTCAGTTCTGCTAATAAGAATTAATTCTAATAGTTTATTCTTTCAAAACATTTTGTTGATTCTAAGAAGAGATCTGTCCTCTTTAAGGAGCAAAATCTTGTAGGAAATAAGTATTTGAGATTCATAACCAACATCATTTCTGTGTAATTGCATAGGATGTGAAAAAAAAAAAAAAAAAGGTAAAAATCACCTCAAGTGTGAACTTCTGAAATCTGGCCACATCAGCCTCTCCAGGTAACAATTCAGCTGATTGCACATTTGTTTGCCAGCCAAGTTTGCCTTGAAGCCTCAAGATATGCGTTATAGCATCATCATCAATTGCTTCTGAAGAAAAAAGAAAAGGTTGTGGGTTTTTTTTTTCCCTTAAACATAAAATCTTTATATTCATTGCACAAGCAAGCCAGCCAGCCACTCATTCTTTAGTTTTATTGCATAAGCCTTAACAAGTGTGGAGGATTGGTCTAATGTTATTCAGAGTTGGAAGACACTGAAAACATGCCCTAGAAGGTCTCATTCCAAATTTTCCTGCAACTGAAGAACAGTGGTTCAAATGTCTGCAAAGCAATTTTAATTTCCTGAGATTTAACACTGATCTTTTGATCTTCGGTGTAATTTACACAGCAGAATTCAAAGTCCTCAGCAGAAAATATGATTTACAGGCCAAAGACTTTTTCAAATGCTTAAAAGACTGAAAGAAAAGGCTTCTGAAGTCAGAGCAAAATCTCAGCTAAACAAAAATGTTGAAAACAAAAGAATAACTATTTTTCTTCTTAATATTTAAAAGAAAATTCTTTTTACATGCAAACATGCCCCCCCTTTAGAAATCAGACCAATCACATCCAGCATAGAAGAACAACTCCCCAGCTGAACGAAAGTACTATAACATTATGGAAAACAATTCGAGAAGTCCTGGAAAGCACTAAAAATATTTTTTCCCATGTTTTTTACCCCCTATTACAATGTGCATAGAAAGCATTGTAGACATCTGCAATAAAAAAAAACAAAACAACCCCAAAATAGAATCCAGTTGTGGTATCATCTCCTCAGGCTTTCATAGAGAAATAATGGCCAAAACCTATTTTTCCCCACACTACTCCTGGAAGGCAAGTGGGAAAACATAACTAGTCTTTGCAAATCCTCTAATTAAAAGAAAACTTACTGTAGCTAACAATAAAATTTAAAAAAGCTAGCTGAAATTCTGCTTTGAGATCACGTATAAAGAAAGACCCCAAACATGAAAAGGAAAACACAGAGGGTAAAGTTATTAGCCTTTGAAATAGAGTTTCAAATGACAGTACTCTCTCATTTACAGCTTTCCCTTACAGGTGTACTCTTACTCTAAACACAGGAAAGAGATGAGGAAAGACAGTAGCTAGTTGAATATATTCTCCATTAAATGGATGTAAATCTGAAGTAAAGACGCTGGCTGTACAAGCATAACTGACAGCACAGTCTTCCCCCACACTGCTGCAAGTTACATACCTGTTCTATCGTAAGAATAAACTTTGTTTCTGAAGGGCTTTTTAGAAGATCTTTCAACTTCTGGTTGCTCACGAGTCTTTTTATGGCAACTTGGTTCCAAAAATCGCTGTTTGCATTTCAGTCTTTCTAACATTATCTGTAACTGACACATCAAAAAGGAAAAAAAAGTCATTTAAAGCATATCATTATGCACAATTATTTTCTAATTAATCTTCCTACAAATTTAAATTTCTGTAGTGTCTACTTTCCAAAATGCATTCTAATGGGTTCAATATTTGTATATAGATGTACACAGAAGCTGTTTCTTTTTTTTGACAGTACCTTTTAATGTATTCAAGATCATCATTCAGTGCAGTTGAATGGGAAAAGTAAGCACTTGTTTCCTATATATACCATGAGGTACAGAGGAGAACATTCATTTCAGCTTTTGTTGTTTGCTTGGCCATGTTTATGACTAGAAAACCTTTGCATCTATTCTGAAAGACAGAAAGCCTGCACCCCAGGAAATACACTGCTCAGCAATACCCCAATCAACACTGCTCTAGCCACAAATGTAATGCACAGTGCCATACAGACTACTTCAAAGAAAGTTAACCCCATCCCAGCCAGAGCCACCCTACACTTCAATGCTTTGTTTTACAAGGTAGTCTCCCAATTTTCTTTTTCAATGTGCTGAAGACTTATAGGACACAACTGATTCAAAAACATTTTTTGCAAGTCCGAAACTTACTGTCAGCAAATGAACTCCAGCTTGCAGATTTGCATGAATTTTGACCCGTTGCTCAGTCTGAAACTTACAATGACTTTCAAAGAGCAAGAACTGCGATCACAAGAGCTGCTAAGTCTTTGTGAGTAGTTTCCTTTCCCCACACATACAACCATGAATTATGGTTTTGTACTTCAGAGAGATGATCTCACTTCACTCTTCAAGAAATCCCAAATTGGTTGGAGGACAATAGAAAAGACAATTACATATTTAGTTTTAATTATAGTATACTGGAAAAGGCATATTAGAGACCCATTACACAGCCTTCTCACTTAAAGAAACTTTCAGTAGGTAAATCTACACATGAAGGAAGTATGGATAACTAACTTTTTAAAACGAGAATAAACACTTTTATGCACTTTGCAGTTGGTATACTGAGTTATAGTTTGTGCTATATCTCCACTGTTCTATTTTTTACCTTTTTTATTTTTGAAAGATGTGAAGTTTTGCAGGAGTCTTTTTCTATATTCACCTCCTACAATTAAAATGTGGTTTGCATCCCCTTTAATGCCCAGAGGAAGAAGATCATTCCCTTCCAAAGGCTTTAGAGAGGACAGAGCATATGTTCATGCTACAGCTGCCCACTGCAGTATTACACCTCACCAAATATGAGAAGCCGAGTAAGTCTGTTACTTTCAGCAGAAATAAAGAATATGAAATATCAGAAGACACCTGAAGTAAAAACTGGAATACTAGTGACTTACAGTATTCTTTGTTAGAAATGCACTGGGGGACACTGTACATTTACAACTGTTTCGAAAAGAACAGTTACAGTGATGAGGAAAGAAAGTAATCTCTTTTATTACCCCTCTTTCTGTCATTTTGGGTACTTTAACATGCACATAAGACAAAGGTGGAGTGCCAAAACCATGCTGAACTCCTTTGCAAGCAGAAGTTGTGGGAAGCGTCATTTTCGAATACTCACTCTTTGACATTAAGGATGTCGGTTTTGTTATGCTGCTTTTTAACTTCTTTGTCTCATGCTCTGAAATGCTAGTACACTGACAAACAGCTTCTTCTCTTCCCTCCTTATGTATTCTTGTGAGTCTAAAATTGAACAACATAGTCTTTTAGGAAGGAAAAAAAAAAAAAGACTCAGTCCTACAGGCAAAATAGAACAATCAACTAAAATAAGACTTGTAAAATAGCTTGCATTTATGATGAGGATACAGCTGCCCTATGACACAGAATAAGAGCTTTGTTCATGATGAATATGATATACAGTGAGGGTGGGGAAAGAAACCAAAATAAAATTACAACCCTACCTCTTGCGCTATAGGCATCAGAAGCAGGATTGCATAGCACCTGACCATTATTTTGTTTAGCCTCAAAGATCTTGAGGATTAAGCTAAGTTTAAGCTCTAGGAAACACAACTGAGAAAATACTACTTAAAAAAAAAAATGAAAAAATCAATGCTGTAATTTGTTTTCACTCTTAGTAATTCCAACAGCATGGTATATGCTATGAAAGCAAAAATACAATAAGCAGTATTTTGTTAATTAAATGGTTTCCTAGAAAAAACAGAAAAATAAGAATCCTGTAACACAGGATTTGTATTATCTTGAGGGTTCTTCAAGTTCATTCTTAGATTTGTAAGCCAATCTGAAAATCTCTTAAATAAGTTCAATACACATGAAAATGTAATTCAAGGTTAAGCTAGAGAGCTCTGAGAAGTATATGCACTACATTAGCTTGCCTGTATGAAAACATAAGAAAAATAACCAGCAGCAGTTAAAATGCAAAGAAAAGAAGAATAGAGAAAAGTCAGCGACACCAGCTTCTTACACAGCTTGCAGGTGACTTAGCCTCTGCATGCACTAAAGCATACACAGTTTAGATACATTTTTAATCTCCAAAGGTCCAAAAAAGTTCCCTTGTCAGGACAAAATGGAAAATAAATAAAAACCATCAAGGAAGTAGTGATTTCATGCACAGTTTGCTCTCATTCACCCAATTACATCTTAAATAACAACTGAAAACAAACCACAGGAACAGTGGTGGGAAAACAAATCAAGATAATTATACTTCATCCGTTAATCCAACTCTGTTGTGAATATGCTGTAAAAAAATCAGGCTATATAATTCTGACTGAAAAGGCTAATTCATAATCCATCTTACATCAAAGTGGCAATGGCATCAAAGAAGGATCACTTGGAAGCCGCTGAAATTGTCTAAACCTCATGTGCCAGAACTTTCTGCTTTAGCAACAGCCTACACAGACTATATATGCACAAAAGAATGAAATACCAATACAAAAGTCTTGAAGTTCCTCTTCCAGGACAGAATTCCATCATACAAACTACTAAAAGGAAGGACAGTGTGAGCACTATACATACAAAAAAAAAAAATCATCTCAAAGAAGTTCCCTATTCCATAACTTCTTTCATCTCCAGCTAGGACACTGCTGCACTGTGCTGGTCTCTTGTCATCTTTCCTATACCAGTAGATCAGTATAAAATGAACAAATTTTAACATTCATTCCAAAAGATAAAATGTGCAAACACTGGCTGGAAAGAAGGATTATGGTGGTTAGCAATTATCTTGTACTTAAGTCTATGAATAGAGACTATCTTCTTTAATTCAAAGATATAGGGGCATCCTTTAGTTTTGGGGCTGGGAGCTAACTGTTACAAAACCCTTTCTTGACAGTCTCAGAGCACAGAAGACTTCTTAAAGAACTTCAGAAAAACCTAAAAAAAGGAGTGGAGAACTAGACTTTACTGAACTGGATGGCACAGCCAGTGTACACAGTTCTGAGCTAAGAGTTTTGCTTTCAGAAAACAGGAGCAAGAGCAAAAAAGTGAAACCTCAGCAAATGAAACTCTGAATAAGATTCCTCTCGACCGATGAATGATAAAGTGCTGGCAAAGTCAAATACAGTACATGAAGGACGAGACAGAAATCTGTTTGTTAGCAGTCCCTGATGTATACTAGTAGCAGCACTTAACGTGCTTTTCTGAGGAAAAAGCAAAAAATTTTAGTAGGCAAAATACACAAATACAAAATAACTTGTACTGTGAGCACTGAAACTAACGAAGACTGGCAGCTTCCTAATCCATGCTTTAATACTCCCTAATCACTCCCCAGAAATATGTCTATCTTCAATTTCTCTCACATCATCTACTAATTAAACTAGACAAGCAGCAGCATGTATGGTGGCTGATGATACAATCAGAATGCAGATCCTTACTGGTCAGATACTTCTTGATGTGTGGGATGGAGACCACTGTGCCAGCTCAGGACTGATGAAAATTGAGGTCCCATTATACAAAACCTGATCTTTCACAAACTGAGACGTTCACATCCTCCAGAGGTCTACAAGTCTCATATGAGCTCGGATGCAAGAGACCAATTAGTTCAAAATCCATTGAGAAGAAACTGACAGACAAATTTCATTAGCAGCTCCCCCCAACCCCAAAACAAAAACCCAACAAAACCCCAAAATTATTTAGGATAAAATTCCCAAAGTGTGTTTTTAAGCCAATCTACAAAATTCAAGAAGGGAGGTTTGCCTGTAAGAAGGCATTCATGTCTCTTCGGCCTCAGAAAAAAAATTTTCCTTCCTCATCACCTGTGTAAAAGGGAAAGGAAACCAAAAGATGAACTGCCAGAAGACTGGAGATTATGAACCTCCAGAGCTTCCTGACACAGGTATCTCTGGAAGGTGACAGTATGAGGAGGTTCGAAAAGGGAGAAGAAAAGTTCATGGTCAACAGGTTCATAAACAGATACGCAGCGGCACTACAGCCCCAAACATTCATAATCAAATAACTATGGATGTAAAGGGAATACAGGGGAAATGGACCACAGAAGGTAGCCACACAGGCTTGTGTGGCCTCCCTAAATAGCCTCTACTCCTGCTAATACTAGAGACAAGATCCTGGACTTCCCTGATCCCACTACGGCAATTTTTCTGAATCTTCAATTCTTGGTAATTAAACATCATCTGTTCACCTTACCATGCCACTTCAAAGGGGTTTTGATACAGTATTTGAGAGCAATGTGAACACGCCTTTAGTTTCACTTCCAGACAGCAAACATTAAACAAATCAACTCAGTCATCATATTCTATCACTAAACTTGAAAAATACTGAGTTGTCTTCTGGTATACATGTGACAGCAACACAGTACATAGGAATACATTAGCACAGGTTCATATAGTTTGTCATTTCCTGTTGACTAGACTGTATTTTGTTTGCAATTACTTCACTAGCATTCTTCAGATTTTCAGTGACATAAATGAGACCAGACTCTATTGCAATGGCCAAAAATTATAAGCTTTATCCTGAGCATCAATCCAAGCTTCACAGGATTCACAGGGAAGCAGCCAAATAATTCAGTAGAAGACACCCATTGCTGTTTCAAATTCCAAATAGCAGAGAACAGGAAGTTATCATAAAGAAACAGAATTTCACATACACATTTCCAAAACGAACACCTTCCTCTTTTACCCTTGCTTTGTGTTTTCTTTCTCTGCTTGCTCTGTAAACTGCTGTGCGAAGAATAGGGTATTTCTTCTCTGCTGAGGATGACTGCGAACAAAGGGCAGAGAAATAAATTAATTTCAGCAACTACTGAGTGACTGGTCATATAGTAAATCTAGGAAAAAAAAAATCAAAGAAGGCATATATATATATATATATCTATAACAGCCATGGAAAACATTTTCAAACCAATTGATGGCTTAGCTCAGTTTTCATTACAGAGGTTTTCTGAGTTAAGATATACAGCATTTTATGTTCATGAAAACTCACTTATAAAAAGAATCTTGCGAAATTACTTAATAACGGTGATCAGAGCACTAAAATTAATGTCAAGTATTTCATAAGGAGTATGAAATTGCTTTCTTGTGTTTCTATCAAATAGTTAAAAACCTTCAGAAAAAGAAATTTCAAACTTAAACCAAATTGTTTTTCAGGGCACTTGAGTCAAACACTAACTGCATGAAAAAAATTCTGTTAATCATGTAAATTAGATTAATTTACATGGATTTATAGAGGGAGTAAGGCATTCACGTATATAAAATTAGAGGTCTGATCTTGGTTATTCAGATTAACAACATAAAACAGAATTTTCCTATCATATATGAAAGATGAGAATAAAGAGTTTACACTGAATAAGAAAAAGCTAAGATGATGCAAAACAGAATATAATGTCTCTATCTCATATTTGAGAGCTCCAGTTTACTGTTACAAGAAGATAATTTAAATGATGAAGGCTAACTCATACTGTGCATACTTGGTAAAAGCAAGCACATAATGCGAGGATCTACACTGTCCTCTGCTTTGGAAAGACAGATTGGTGGGTTATAAAATTTAAGGCGATTCCACCAACAATTGCAGGACTCTAGCTGGGTTTTAAGCAAAACTGGTTTTATTCCAAATTCCCATATGTTAATAGTTACTCAGGAAAATTTCCTCCAGGAAAATGCCTCACAATAAATAGCAGCCTCTGAAGTTTTCCTTATGAGGTTCCTAGGAGGAAGACTTTCACTCCCATGACTACACAGGCAATAAATATGTAATTAACATGTATTCACGTAATACTGTCCAAGACAGAAGCCAGATTTTAAAAAGAAATTGAAAAAGAAATACTGTATGTAAAAATACCTTAAATCCTGGATTACATTGACATCACTTCTTTCAGTCTCACAAAACATCCCAATATCCCCAAAGCCACACTGGCAAACAAAATCAGCTGTGCAAAAAAATATGCTGTTCCAAATGCCTGGACAGTCTCTACAAGCCCCTGTGTTCAACTACAAGTCTGTTTATATTTTGGGTTTGGACCACTCTTAGACACCCCTAAGAACTCAGCAACACTACACTTTTAACAGTCACAGCTGCCCAGGCCCAGAGTTGAGTCCAGAAGCGCAAATGCAGCAGTGCTGGCTTTGATTCATGACTGCACAACCTAACCCTGACTGCAGGATTAGCAGCAACTGACAAGAGCTTTTAAAGATCTCATTTTTGTCTGCTGGGCATCCAGATTTAGAAAGGATTCAGGAGCACACATGCTTTTGTATTTCACTGTAGCTTAAGACAACATATAACTGTAACAATAAACTCTAAGTCAGACTTTTAGTATAACTATAGCTAGGAGGATATTAACTGCAATTCGAAATATATATTCAAACACTAACACATAGTCTAGTTTAAGATCATGCACATTTTCACCTGTTTACTGTTGTCTTTTTCACTGCTGTCAGCTGGTTCACACACAATACCCCTGCTTTGTACCATAAGTAGTGCTTCTGCCCTATCTAATTCAAACCGGAGACAAGATACTAATTTTTCTTTCAGCATTTTGTTTCACTCATCCATCTGGTGTAGGTGTTCTTCATCCTAAGAGTAAGAAAATAACTACTGAATTAAATCTGCAGAGATGACTGGTTCCCCACTATGCCTTCAGAGTGAACTTCATACTTCAGAACAGCTGCATGCCTTATTATGAATCAGGTGGTGGTTGGATATTTGCTTCTGCAGTGTTGGAACTTAAAGTTTACATAGTTGATGAATGAAAAACAGTTAATTGTACATTAAATGGCAAATTAAACTATTTGCTTTGAAAAGGTGATTCTGCCCTTTTGCTTTGCTCTGGTGAGACCCCACCTACAGTTCTGGAGTCCTGTGTTCAGCTCTGAAGTCCTTGGTGCAGGAAAGACAGGGATCTGTTGGAGAGGGTCCAGAGGAGGGCCACAAGAACAATCACAGAGGGGTACACCTCTCCTATGAGAAAAGGCTGAGAGCATTGGGGTTTTTCAGCCTGGAGAAGACTGGGAAAACCTTACTGCAGCCTTTCAGTTCTTAGAAGGGGCCTATAACAAAGACAGGGAGAGACTTTTTAGCAGGGCCTGTTGCAACAGGACAAGGGGTGATGGTTTTAAACTAAAAGAGGGGAGATTCAGGCCGGATGTGAGGAAGAAATTTTTTACAATGAGGGTGCTAAAACACTGACACAGGTTGCCCAGAGAGGTGGTGGATGCACCACCCCTGAAGACACTGAAGGCCAGGCTGGATGTGGCTCTGAGCAACCTAGTCTAGTTGAAGATGTCCCTGCTCATTGAAGGGGGGGTTGGACTAGATGACCATTGAAGGCCCCTTCCAACCCAAACTATTCTGTGATTCTATATATATAATAATACATACAGAATATATAATACATAGGCAAAACATATTTTGATACAGAAGCAGCTGTACTAGCAACAGCCATAGAGAAGTAAATGGTACCTCTAATAGTTAAGCTCTGGAAGTTAACATAAACTAAGCCACGGCTAAAGAGAAGACTTACTTTTCCACTACAAGCAATGGCTTTAATACGTCTCCATTTAGGGACAGATCATGCAATCTTTCTTTTGGCACTGAAAGAGCAACAAGAGCCTCCTGGCTCTATGGCCGCTGACTTGGCTGTTACCTCCAACTGGGAGTCAGCGGGTGGGACAGGGCAGGGCCCCTGGTTGCGAGCAGCAGCAGTTGCAGGGGCTGTTGCAGGTCACTGGGGGTTAACACCTCTCCCCATCCAGGCTGCGCTGCCTGGGCTTTGTAGCATCAGCCTTGGTGCACAATCACCAGCCCCTGAGCAGAGGGCAGTCCTTGAAGCAGTGAAACCCACCAACAGAGAGGTGAAGTAAGGTTCATTTTTGGTGAAAGCTGTTCAGGTTTTGGTGAAAATTGCTACTTAGTAATGCTGAATAAAGCCAAGAGTAACTTCTCTCAGCAATTTCTGTACTACGGCTCTGCATCACGGAGAAGCACTTCAAGTTATGGGAACTTCACAGAGACATTAATAAAGCAAACAGGTAAAATTATCAGATGTTACTAGCCCTTCAAAATCATGATGCACTAAAGTGGACTTCTTAAAGATAAAACTACTTAGTACTTCAGTATCTTGAAAACGGTCTGTTTATAAGTTTTCTTGAGTCCCCAGTGTATACAGATTACATCCACATGTTTCTTATTAATCATAACCTTATTTCATAATTAAAAGAACAAAGTGTGCTTTAATAAATGTAAGGATATTTTATCTGAACTGCCTGACTGCTGGAAAACTGAAAAGGAAAAGTCTCTTCAAGGCTAACTCATCCATGCTTGATTTGACCATGTGGCTTTCCCTGAAGATGTAAATGGTGACTAATCCTTTTATTTATCTGAAATGCTTATACTCAAAGCACGATTTTTTCAAACATATTAATATGAATAAGTCTGGCTTGGTGAATCAGTAATAAACGTCATACTAAGGAAATTGAATCTCAAGAGACATAATGAATAATTAAGTACTTGCAGGAAACTCATCTGTTTTTTCATTTATGCACAGGAGATTTACATGCAAAGCTCCTACTGAAGCTACTTGTAAGTTAACATTGACCAGCTATAAGAACACAGAAAATTGGAGTGGTGAAGAAAGTAGCGTTTCCCAGCTGTTAAAATGTATGGCTTAATCTGTAACTGCAGATTTTCCTATTTATAAATGCTTGGGGTTTATGAAACATTTAGAAAGGATGAGAACTGAGACTTTCAATATATTCCTATTATTCTAGGACAGGTTCAGCTGAAAACTGTTCACTTTCAATCCAAGAATAAAAAATTCTTTTCTAAGTTCTGTTATGAATCTGGATGCAATTAATTTGGGAGGCAGTTCTGGTTATGTTTGCTGACTTAAATAACTGCACGAATCTGGTCAATACTTGTCACCAGAAACATTCTACATGGCTTTCAAATTAACTTCCAGTGTTTTACCTTTTTTGTTACATATGACAGATTTATGTAGGGTCAGGTCTCTGAGATCAGGCATCTGAGATAAATAACATTACTGCAAAATCGATTGAAGGATAACATGTTCCTAACCAAATAAAGCAAACAAAATGAAAATGAACACATGCAGAAAAACGTACAACATGCTAAAGCAAGCACTGTATTTCATTAGGGGATATAAAGTAAGGTTTCTAAAGTAATTTTGACCCTAAACCATCACAAAACTAATCAAAGGGCATTCAGGAACAGTGGGGGAATCTTAGGAGGAACCACTTTTTTCATATGATTTGTAAGTATGAATCATAATGAAATATATTTAAATAAAAATCTTTAAATCTGTAAATAGTGCATTCAGTGTTCATAACCAAAAATAACCAGAACATGCTAAATCGGCAAAGCAGCTACATCTACCTGAATCCTACAGCTTTTCACCAAATTCTTTGTAGTGTAGTCATGTGAACGAATATTTGTAACACATCCTGTGCCAGGAATCCCAAGAATTACATGGATAAATATTGACAGACTCACATGAAACCTATTTGTAGATATCAGCTAGCTAGTACTGCATACTATATAGGACAATTTTACTCACTGGTAAAATATGAAGAAGCCAGAGTCATGTATTTCTGCAGCAAAACCTGTACCCTCTCCAAAGAAAAGCAGTATCTCACCTTCTTTAGACTGGTAAATATCAAAGTACAGCCAAAATAGCAAATACTGTGCAAGTGTATGCTCAGCTTCTGAGGCCAAAGCATTCTGACACTCATGCAAGATCAAAGTAGAGAAAAATTTCTTGAAGTCTTTCTGAGGGGCTTTTGCAGAGGTATGGGCAATAAAAAGCATACACTGGTGGAAGCCAGTGTTCCCCTGCAGCCTCTGAGACTCACTTTGCAAGCCAGCTCAAATCTCCGTTGGGTCTCTTTGCTGCAGGACCGCTCCCATTTACCTTCAAAACATGCTGAATCTTCACATGCAAAACATAGTGCCAATGGAGTGTCATGTTCTCTGGTTTTGTGCTTTATTTTTCGAGTAGTTCTTTTGCTATCACAGGTGCAGCCTGGTACAGCACACTGAATTGCTTTCACATTAACTACACTGACACGGATCAAACTACGCTAATGTGACTGCTCCATGGATGTGACATAGATTGTTCCCCAACAGCTTCTGTTACACAGCAAAATCAAGTATTTTCACAGAAAAAAATTAAAGCATACAGGTCATAGTCTGTTTGGATCTGTCAAATTTGCCTGGCAAGATACTCTGTAAATGAAACTATTTTCTGAGCTCACTCAGAAAGAAACAAACACAACAAACAAGGGCTCAATCGCCTTCGCATGGGAATTCACCATTTAATTCATGAGCTTTCTAACTCACAAGTTCTCTGATTCATAACTCCTAACTTGAAACTCACACACCTTTGAGCAAAACAGTTACCTACTGACAGTGAGAGCACTCACCTTTCCTCCACCATCACAGTGCGGGCATCCCCTGTATCATACTGGGAAGCATGAAAGCCTCAGCATTACAGCTCCTGTTGGATCCACTTCCAAAACTTTCTGGACATGTATTTAGCCCAGTTGTTGAGAAAGCACATCAGTTTCAAGAGAAGCACAAAGAGATTAAGGAACAGAATTATATACTTACACAATATGGTACAAAACAAAATTAACAACATGCTGTAGAGATTCAGAAACTTGTGAACAACCCCCTAAACATACTGCATCAGAACTGACAAGACTGCAAATCAGACTGTTCCCGGACAAAAAGCCATTGTTGCCCTTATGAAACATTGGCGGTACTCTTCTGCACTCTTTTTCATATGAACTAAATACTTCTATTATTCCTTTATGACTCTTTTTGTCGAATTTCATTATATCAGTATGAAATTTATGTATGGTTTCTTTCTTAGTTTGCAGGTACCAAAGGCAGAGAAAACACCCTCACAATTTGCCTTAATTGTCAACTCTACAGTCAGCTCAGCTGGCAGACTGTTTCCTGCTTGGAACTGGAAGAAAGGCTAAGCATCATACAGAGGTCAGAAACAAATACCTTTTAATACAGCAACTCTTATTAAAAAAAAAAAAAAAAAAAGCAATGTAGACTGGACCCCTACGATTTTCAAATAAACATAATTTACTTTTATATACTTAAACTTTCCACTTTATGAGAGCTGAGCTGTTCATGACCTTGCCTTCTGCAGGATTTATTTTCATGGAATCACAGAATGGTCTGGGTTGGAAGAGACCTTAAAGCTCATCCAGTTCCTGCCACGGGCAGGGACACATTCCACTACACCAGGTTGCTCCAAGCCCTGTCCAACCTGACAGGGATGGGGCAGCCACAGCTTCTCCGGGCAACCACCTCACCACCCTAACAAGGAAGAATTTCATCCTAATAACCAATCTAATTCTACCACCTTTCAGTCTTGCGAGTTATAAATTTTGTCATCATCATTTCATTTCAGATGTAACAATAAATGTCCATGTGTGTCAGCTCTGCAGACTGAACAGATACTGAATTTCAAGCAGGGCTAGTCTAAAACCTAATATGGGAAGTCAAAGACTATCCTTCAAACAGTATTAATAAAGAAAAACAATTAATTTTTATCTTCTTTACAAGCATGGCTTCCACAGTAACGTGCTAGACAAGCTACTGATGATGGTCTCCACTGAAGTGTTTTATGTTCTAATCTTCAAGAAAGCCAGAAGGGAGCAGCACATACTGGCAACAAATATGCAGTCAGGAGCCTGGTCCAGCTCTTGTTATTTATTTTTATTCATTTATTTTTAAAGAAAATTATTGTGTTCCATGTAACACTATGATATTCTTCACAGGAAAGTATTTTGCCAACACGTCGGAAAACTGTTGTTGGCCCACAGTTTACAATGGCTTCCATTATTCCCTATTATTGAAAAATGTTAAAAGCAGGAAATCTGACCAACTAGCGTGACAGTAGACAGCTTTCATTCCATACAATTCCAAGAGGCTCTGAAAGAACAAACATAGGAAACATATTATCAGGAAAAAAGTACAGTAAGTTGTTAACCACAGATTTTATTTTGAGAAGTCAGTATTGCCATTCTCCTACATATAGTTATGTAGCTATTTGCCTTTACATGTCGGCAATGGCAGTCAGACTGTAACTGTCGGGAGATGCCCCTTGCCATCTGTCATTACAGGTTATTCATAAACTTGATGGAATGCTGAGGAAGATTCTGGGCAATCAGATGATTAAATGTTTGGTGCTTTAAATAGAAATGTTAAAGAATATTAAAACTGTCAGCCATTAGTGCATAAATACAAACATGCACACAAGTTTTTCTCATTTCCATTGCAAGATTGCTGGAAAAATATTGAGCTGACAAAGATACATACCCCTGATGGATTATTCATGCCCATCAATGCTTTCACTTCTCTGGGAGGAAGAAATTCTTTACTGTGAGGGTGGTGGGGCCCTGGAATGGGTTGCCCAGGGAAGTTGTGAATGCTTCATCCCTGGCGGCGTTCAAGGTGGGGTTGGACATAGCCTTGGATGGCATGGTTTAGTGGGAGGTGTCCCTGCCCATGGCAGGGGGGTTGGAACTGGATGATCTTGAGGTCCTTTCCAGCCCTTGCTGTTCTGTGATTCTGTGATTCAAGCTGAAACAGTATCATGAATAATTTTTATATTTGTAAACTGCATATTTGCAATACAGTAAAACTGCTGCTCTTGTAGATCATTCATAGGAGAAGGGAAGGATCTAAGGGAACATAGAATTGTTGTATATTAATAATGCTAATGCAGGATCATAGTAATAACTTGCTTAAAGAAATATCTTTTCTGCTGTGCATCTAGTAAAAATAAAACTGAAGAAGCTGCACACCGTTCCAACAAATTGATTTACTCTTATCAAAAGAAACGTTAGAAACTTCCAAATTTCTCAGAAAATAGCACATAAGTTTCCGCAAGGCAGACATCAACATTTGTGAAATGAAGCTCCTCACTGAATTTTCCATGAACCCACGTGTGTTCTTAAAAAAGGAAAACAAATCCTAGGTACCATATTGTATTTTCGTTAACTGTAATCAATCAGGACATCACCTTATTCAGTCAGCAGATCACCAGATCACACGTTCTTTTGAGCGCAACTGCAACTTTGTCTGAAGGAGGGAAGCAGAGATATATCGAGCACCAAGGCCTGCATTGCAGCAGCGTAGCCACCATGACTTGCATGCTTTGCCTACCTTTCTGCTGAAGCTGAGGAGCTGCATCCTTTGTGTACTCGAAACTGCAGCTGAGCTCATGCTAGATAGAGAGTGCAGAGTAAGAAACCTCTCTCTTGAGACTACCCACAGTCCATCCTTGGACAGGATCACAACAAACAACAGAATGTGATTCAAATAACAGCTGAACATATATAACTATTTTCAGATAAACAGGACAAAAGATACAGAAAAAGTAACTTTTTCTGTGGAAAAAAAAGGAAAAAAAGAAACCCTGAGACGGTCTAATTGTGGCCCAGAACAAGATTATCTTGCTTTTAGTTAGCCACACACTTGCCTCAGCACTGGTTCCTCTTACCCCTGTACTCAACTGCACCCTGCATATAGGAAAGCTCACCTTATGGTAACCAGAGGATACCAGAAACTGCTCTTCTCATGCTAACAGATGATAAACATACACGCATTACCCCAGACAGAAATGCTCGTTCACACACAGACAGCACCAATGGCCACCTCCTGTTCCCCTCTCCGGCTGATCAGGATGAAGGTCCATTAGTGGAAAATACATACATACATGTACACCATGGCCCCAGCAGCTGGCCCTTAGATCCTCTCTGCTCCAGTTGCTTCATACAGAGACACAGACATGCAAACTGGTTTCAGTCAGCCCCAGACCCCATGGTCTCACTAGTAGCTGGCTTGTACCTCCTGGTTCCTCCAGCAGCCACTCTGTGACAAGCATACTGACCATCCCTGCTTACACATGGCTCTCCACTTTTATCCCCTTGTTCTTTTCTCATACTTCTTCCTCCTCAAACCACCTCAATCTTACCCTTTCCCCATCTTTGGTTCCTCTTCTGAACATCACACCTTAGATATTTCACAATCCCTAAGTGTTCATCCCCAACATCCCACGACATGTCCAATGTCCCCAGGCAGTAAACCCCCGAGTTACTGGCATTTCCCCCATCTGCCACGGTGCTTCTATGCTTCTTTGAGCCATGGAGAGGAGTCTTTAATCACATAACCTAACACAATCTGTTTAAAGTCCCAAAACTTGACTATGATTAACATATTGATCAAATTGTTATTAGATAGTTAATGATTTGTAGGTGCTTCCTCTAGAAAATTCACTAAGTGTACACAGGGGTCACCACCTACGATGAAGTTATTTCTCTGTAGAAACCTGACATGTTCTCACCAAATACTAATATATTGTTAAAGGAATTCACCATTTGAAACCATACTGAAGACAAGGAAAGGGGGGTTTAACAGCAAGAAGTAATCTCGAATTAGCATGCTAGACCAGTTTTCAATAAAGTCACATCGTGGAAGAGTGATCAGGGACTCACTTTTGTCACCTCACAGGAACACTGAGTGTTTATTTAATTTCCAATACCTGAAGGGGGCCTATAGGGATGCTGGGGAGAGACTCTTCATTAGGGACTGTGGTGAGAGGACAAGGGGTAATGGGTTTAAACTTAAACAGGGGAGGTTTAGATTGGATCTGAGGAAGAAATTCTTTACTGTGAGGGTGGTGAGGCCCTGGAATGGGTTGCCCAGGGAGGTTGTGGATGCTTCATCCCTGGCGGCGTTCAAGGTGGGGTTGGACATAGCCTTGGATGGCATGGTTTAGTGGGAGGTGTCCCTGCCCATGGCAGGGGGGTTGGAACTCGATGATCTTGAGGTCCTTTCCAACCCTGACTATTCTATGATTCTATGATTCTTTTGTTCACGATGCTTCAATTAAATCAAGTCTGGGTCATCTCTTTTCCAGCCTTAATAATTACTGTGGCCATTTCTGATACAAACTGCATCCTGCACTGGTTTCATGCAATTTCAAATTGTTAGTCTAATTAAGGAGTCTCAGACTTACAATACATTAACAATGAAGCATCTAGACTGCACATGTGTACATGTTGCTCCAAAAAAGGCAGCTAGAAATTTTTTCCTTGGTAGCTAGTTGTGTTTCTTAGGCAATTCAGAATACTGAATACTAGTTCAAAAGCACAGAAGTTATTGCTTTCTTGTCAAGTTTGCCCGGACAAAAAAATACATCCAAGTACTGTGGAGCATCATGTTCCCAATAGTCAGCAGAAGGGAAGCTTCATTAGGTGGAATTGCTTTGTTCCTCACCTACTGCCTGTCTCCACTGCATGGCTTCCCACACACATGATGTCAAACACAGTGGGAATTGCCCTTTACCTCTTAATACAGCTTGTTCTGATGTGCTGTAAGATATTCTCACACTCTGGAAACCAACCACGATGTACTGCGCTCTCTTTCTCAGGGTATAGGGAAACCACTGCTGACGTGCTACAGAATTACCTGTTCCTGTGCACTTGTTGTTTGTCTGAAATTGCCACACACCAGTGGTCTGGTCCCACACACTTTATTCAGACTCTACACCTGAAGAGTAAAAAGGAAATGCTCTGGTTAGCTTAGAGCTACTATGGGGCTAGCTTCAAGCAAAGCTAGCCCTCATTTTGCCTCACTAGTGAAATGCCTTCCATTTTGATTTATTAAGAGTACATGATTGGTGTAACTGCTACAGTTATTTTTCAGCTGTTACTATCTTGAATTATTAACAACTGTCAACCCAGTAGAATAATAACATTCATCTCCCTGCAATCATGTGAATATGTGAATTCTTTGCTCTGCCTACACTATATGCACCCTGCAATAAAAATTACTCCAGTGGCTGAGGACTATCACTTCAGTCTCCTATAACATAAACCAAAAAGAGAAATAACTTACATGAAACATGATGAAGTATAATGCTGAAAAAATAAATATTGGGTCTGAAAAAAGCATATCTACACTAAGTCAAACAGAAAAGGATGAGTATCTTACTGGCATTAGATATAATTTTTTTAGACTTGACCAAAACAAACTTTAGTGAAGCTACAGTGCTAATTCAATAAAGATACAGAAGACTTGATCCTGTTGAAAGTGAAGTTAAATAGAGACATAAGAGAAGTTGCGCCAAATTTTGTCATTTAGTGTTATTATTTGCTGAAAGTGATAGGTCTCCCATCCAAAATCTCATGCCTTTTAAATTCAGTGTTTTAAGAAAGATATTTAAATCCCTCTAATTTTGTTCACTTTTTTAAAGGAGCTTTTTGTTCTTAAAAAGGACAATAAATTACTACAACTACGCAACAAATGTTCAAAGAAGGTTAAAGTGGCACAATATCATACTTTTCTTTAAAACCAATTGCAAGATATAACAAAGGATTTGTTTCAGGAAGACTAGGCATGCAAATACCACATTAACTAAAATAATGCAGACTTTTGTACTAACATCTCATAAAATTTGGTTTTAGTCAACTAAAATTGATACCTCAGTGCAGTCCAGTGCCAAATAAATATGAACAGTAGCAGAACAGAGCAGTAGCAGACATGTGCAATGCTCTTCAGAGCCGCTGCCTTGTGATGTATCAACGAATCTAAGACAAAAGGTCATTTTCCTTAAAGAACTCTCTGTGGTTAAGAACAGTATGTATCGCATAAAATACGCTAGACCACTGTGAAACCATTCTATTTCTCATAGACCATCATAAATTCCTATCAGCTCTCTTCTTCTTAAACTACTTTTGATAGCAAACAGCATCAAATGCAGACTAAGGAATTGCAGACTCAATATTAGGAAAGTTTTCACAACAGATAACCTATACATGAAAGTAATTTTCAGTTAGCTCATGTTTCAGAATATATTTTTCTGGCAAGAAAAAAGGTGAGTTTTATTACGTCATATAAACTGAATAAATTGATCATTTGCAATTTGTTTTAGGGATGAGGACAAAAACTATTAGAAGAATGAAACAATTCCAGGTTACTCTGGGGAAAGAAAAGATAACAGGCAAAAGTTATACGAATTCTTTCAAAGCAAAAATGTTGGCTCAATGCTACCACTGAAGACATAGTTGAAGCTTTTTAACAAAAGGGAAATCTGGGATGTTCAGTATTCTACTCAAGAAGCTAAGAAATGGTGGCATCAAATAACCACAGCTGCAGAGAAGCACAAAACCCCCACAGAGGTGTTCACTTCCACTGCTCAGTTGCTTCAATTGTCTAAGTAAAATTGAAGTTAATGGAAAAAAAAAAAAAATGGGGGGGGAGGTGTATAGAAAGCCTGCCCCAAAAAAGCGCCGTGCAGAATAGTGGCAGAGCCGAGCCTCATTCAGTTTTCTGAACTGTTCTTTTGCTCACAGTTTCCACTGAGTGGGGAAAGAACTTGTGAGATGCTTGTACGCGCATATTTTCTGTACAGCCTCTGAGTTGTTAAGGCTGAAATCAGAAATGCAAACCCTCAAAGGCTGGAAATCTTGCGCGATAATTTTTACACTCCTGCAGGTATTCAAATGGAACAGCAGCCACATAATTATCTCCATAAATAGCTAATCAGATCAGTTATGCTTAGTAAAAACAAGTCAAAGTTTAAGTCACCATGGAATATTCAGTCCTTTGCTTCAATGCATGAATGAGTTTGTTACCATAAAAATAACACATTTAACTACTAGCTACTTTTCATGGAAAAAAGCATGATGGAGCAGTTCAGGTTTAGAAGCTGAGATTAAAAGGTGAAAAGAAACCAAATGAATAACAAGTCTGGACCTTATCTTTAAGGTCATGTAACACGGAATTTATAAGTAGATTTAACTAAACAACAGATGCAGAATGATCAGATTTCAGTTGTGACAGCACAAGCTCCTACAGTGCTTATAATTCTCACTTAACTCTGTGTCATGAGACAAGTCTGATTAGAAATGGAAATCAGCAAGCTGAAGTTCAGGATTGTACTCACTACGATTATTTCGCTCCTGTGTTCTAATTGTAAGCTTCCCAGTCTCCACTCATTGTGTTTCCTTGGAATTCAGATGACCAGGAAGAAACATAAATGGAAATACAGAACAAATGTATTCAGCATTTTAAATTTCCCTTTCTTCCCATCTGTGTTCTCTATTTTCCCCACGCTCTGTGTGGTTTAGCAGCAGAAACCACAGATCCTCCAGAGGCTGTAAAACAAAACAATTAATTTTACTGCAAACTTCCTTAAAACTGTGCCAGGAGGAACAAAAGTCTTGGCAACTTCTTGCTCTTACAAATGACCACAGGTAAAGCGAGGAAAGGAGAAAGGAGAGAAAGAAGGAAAGAAAATAGAAAAAGATGGGTGCCCTTTTATGGGGTCAGGTTCTCTTGGAATCCTCCCCCAGGTCAGACTCATTGCCGAGGGAGCCACAAAACTGATTCATGTTGTGTCTGGGCCACTGTCTTGGGATATTTTGTTGGCCAGGGCAGTCGATCTCCACAGCCTCAAGCAGACAACACAGGAAAGCATTCCCCACCTTTGTGGAGCAGGATCCCTTTTCTGCTCCCTGACATTCACCCAAGGGACAACACACTGCTCACTACCAACAGGCGCTCAGCCTCTCTCAGTTCCTTGTATCTTTTCAGTTGTTTTGAAACACACACAAAAGCGTCTCTAGACCATCACATCCTTTGTGGACTTTTGCCTCCACCAATTACTTCAACCTGATTTAGTTTACTTTTCATGCCATCTTTATTCTTTCCTCCTGAGTGCAGAGCATTGACTCTGAATTTATACCTTTATCACGAGGTCTTTCTAGTTAGTGAGACAATATGAAGACCTACCAAATATTTACGAGTTATTTTCAGATACTGTGGCAATACATAAGTACAGCAGCAGCATTTGGAACTTGGCAATTTAATATGCCAAGAAATAAATCACAGTCTGTTGCACATGTTAGTTTGTGTATGGATTTTGCTAGTCACACAAGTATTCTATCCAGCCCCTTACTGTACAGTTGCATTTAGACATACAGTTAATGGAGAACATAAAATAAAAATCACATTTCCTGCATTTAGACATACAGTTAATGGAGAACATAAAATAAAAATCACATTTCCTATGTGGTATTTTCTAATTAAATACAAAACCACCTATAAATCTCTTTTGTTAAACATGTTTCCTTTGATTTGACTTATACGATAATAAAGCTGTCAGTGTTTGTGCAGCATTTAAAAGGTTTCCTGATCCTTCCTCCTACTGGAAGTCTCATCGCCCAGTCTGGAATATGAAGCAGAGCTTCTGCATTAGTATTCACTGCGTGTATGGCAACACTGACCTTGTGTCTCAAGTGGCTTTAATATTTTAGAGATATGAGGATTAAGCTCCATGGGAACATAGAACGTAAAAGCAGCAGGGCAAGAAATGGTGAAATACAAGAGATGAAAAAAAAAAAATCACATCCTGTGTGATAACACATCTACATTAAAAATAATTTTACTGTAAATCAAGCAGTTAACTATGCAATAAGTAATTAGGCAAATAGGGTCATTAGTCTTTCAGAGAAGGTTTGCTATCATTAGTGGATAGCTGATGGTGATAAGCGATAGTGACAGCTTAGGGGATAGCTGATGACTTTGCTTAGTTCTCCATTACCTGCTGTATAATCCATGGATTGTCAAATGCCATCCCTTCATAGGATAACTGTCATGGATCACAAGTACCCACAGTCCTTGAGCAGACAGCAAATACCTAATCAGTGAGATGGAATTTTTAAAGTAGTTATAGAGCCCTATTTTGAAGTTCAGACTGTTTGACTTTCATCTGTCTTTTTGCATGTCCAGCTGTGAAATGGCATAAGAGCTGATGTAACATAGCTACTGCAGTAAACTACAGGGATAGTGATGGCATTTGACTTGAGAATACAGTCACTTGCTTGGCCAACTCATCCACTGTGGCAGGGGCCAGCCCTATTCCTGCGAGTCGCATTTTTATCAAAACACTAATAGAAGTTGAAAGTCCCCTAGACCCTTGGAAGTACTGTATGCTTATGAGTAGAATTCTTTCATTTTCAGTTTAGCAATTTTGCAGTTTTAACATTTTCTGTATTCCAGAGCACCTATTTTTTTTTGAGTGCTTTTTTGCCTTTTCCCCCATTTTTAGTGGTTTTAGTAGTAGAGCATATTCCTTTTGCCTCTTTCCAAGCCACAGAGTACTTAGAAGCGATAGAAACAGCAGGGAACAGCAGTCTGCCCCCTGGCTACATCAGCCCAATAGTCTATTTACTCATTTCTGAAGATGAACCAGCAGATTTTCCCCAAGATCCTATCATAGCCACAAAGTAGAAAAAACATTCTCAAGAACAGCATATTTGTAAAATTGATAAACAGAAATTAACTTTTTTTTTCCTTATTTCTCACCTCTTGTTTGTAGGAAGTATTTATGAACCTGCCCTCCTCAAATAGCAGGGAGGAATTCAGAAACCAGAAAGCCGAATTAGATATTACGCAGAATAGTCACAAATTACAGATAACCCAGTGAGGAGTTTGGTCTCATGAAACCAAAACTGTTTTCTGAGAACATTAATATAAAATCAAATTGTTTGATATCTATCACAGCTTGGGCTCAGACAGTAAGCTTAATGTAGAAACTTAACAGAAATTCTACTCTTACGACAGTGTCAGGGCACATCAACAGCTGTATTAAAAGTTAAAAGCTTTTGCTTTTAATATGCTTTCTAGCATGAAATTAGCAAGAGACTTGTAATTCCTGCAATAAATGAAATGCTTTTACAACAACCAAATCCTAACTAAGCCAACTCTAAAACAAGCATGTTCTTTACCCCAGGATTTTAGAGTCCTAGGAATTCTGGGTTTTGCACATCACTGGCGTGAAGGACCTAGTCCTACCCTAGGCACCACAGTTAAGAACTTGGTGAACAGAACTATAACATCCCCTTGTGAGCTTGCTAAGATTTCAGCCAAACTTCCTGATAGCATAATAAATACCTAGCATGTTTTGGGTTTTGGCTTTTAACTGCCATTTTTTGAGCTGGAAGCGTAATGGAATTGGTATACCACTGTGTAACCCCAACTTGCCTAATAAATTAAATACTGCAATTAAAAATTAAATGCATTTTGATCCACTATTACAAATTGTTTCTAGAACTCAGAACTCAATCTGCAAAGATTGTTCTTCGGTAATTGAAATGAGTGATTACTTGCCAGGCACCAACATCAGTTATGTGAGTTTTAATTCCCAAACAGATTCTCAAGTGAATTAATTTCACTGACCTGAACCATAGGAGCACTATTTTACAGACTGCTTTAACTACTGTCTCCTCCTTCTCTTGCTGACTGGAAATAAAACTAGGTAACTCTGATAACTGCCAGTCAACTAGTACATTCTTGAGAGCTATCATGCAGTCAGAGCTGAAAGACTACTATGCCATGTGTCGCAACCCATAAGTCTATGAATTAATCACAGCGCTAATAAAATGCATTATATCTCTTACAACCAGGAGCTGAGCTGAAGAACTTTTGGGGCTATTACGCAAATAAGGACTTACAATTTCTTAAAAACAAAATCATTCAACAACAGCATTTTAAATGCTTATGCTGCCAAGGCAGCTTTCATAGCAGCACATGCAATTTGTTAACCATTCAAAATACCTTGATTTCCAAGTACACAGTATTTGTGAGCTGTGACAAATAATGTTGTTTCTTCTCTGATATTTTCCATCTGAAAATTTCCTTATTCATTACAAAGATGGATATTTCAACATTCACCCACTTTTAGAGAGAGGGGAAAAATCAGTGTTCTTGAAAATGAAGTCATACCTCATTGATAATAAGTCATTAGGATAATCAGAAATAAACTTAGTCTTCTGTCCGAACCCACGACAGCTTCCTTGTCAAGCATTTAAATATTAAAATAGACTGCCTCTCTTCATTAGAGAAGGATTTCTTTTGTTAATGAAATGTGTCACACTCAATGTATTCAAATTCCTCCACAAGCTATAGGTAAACCTTACAATGCAGTAATCTTAGTCTCCATTGTAAGGATGAAATAACAGAAGTTAGAAATGTTAAGCCATTTGACCATGACCACATACTGAACCTGTGTCGGAGTACAATAGTTCAGCTGCTTCTCAAGTCTGCAGCAATGACACAGAAAATCTGCCTCAAAAAAGGCAGATTCTGGTTGAGATGACCTCCCACCTATACCACTGATTAGTAAAAAACCCCACACTTCTCAGGTTAGAAGAGAACTGGTTGTTTGAGAAGAACAGATTTTTTGCCTTTTTTCCTGAGAGTTTTCTCTTCTAGTCCTAAAGATATGATCCAAATTCTCTGACTCTCCAAAAAGATTCAGTCCAGATTTTTAAGCAAAATGAGTAACACAGAGAATACAAAAATGTTGTTCAAATCAATCTTAAAATACATGCAGTTATGGTATCACAAACAGGGAGAAAGGCTGAGATGGGGCACAGAAAAAAAAGTGCAGAAACACTCAGAACTGCAGTACTGATCACTAAAAAAAGAAGACAATGTGGTTCATGATAGAATTTGATAACGAATATTGTAAAGGTGATACACCAAGAACTTGTGTCTTGCCAATCTCATAGTCAAAGAGAATAGGGATTTTCAATTAAACTAGGATTACATTCCAAAGCAGTAATGAATTTTTTTTGTCCCCAAATAACATCAAATAAAATTCTAGAGCCCATGGCAATATAAACACCAAAATTCAATTGAGCCAGTGTTAGTCATAATTAATGTTTCAGGCACGTTCACTACAGGCTTCAGGAGCTTCTATAAATATCCAGCTATAAAAGGTCAGGATGAGACTTAACATACAGATTGTCTCACATCTATTAATATTAGATGTTCCTCTGAGATTCTGGCCACTATAGGAAATATGTTACTGAGCTAGACAGCTGGTATGGACAGGTAGGTATGAACATCCATTGATATGATCATCCCAGGAACTTCACATGGCTTACGTTACCAAAGATCAGCATCTATTACAGGACAAAGTTAGTCTACCTAACCTTCAGTGAAGACACAGAACAGCCACTTCCTCCACACTCTCTTTTCCTGGAATTCTGCTGTCTCAGCTATGCATGGACACCTAATGTAAATACACAAACTTCACATTTTTGTGAAAAATTGTAGCTCCAGCATCACCTGGCAGAAACTGAGAAGACGGACAATGAAGGAAGCTTTCCAAGTGGGAACAATGAGAGACAGCCAGAAGTTCAGCCACTGAACCATGAGCTGGACCCTCATGTGAAGAGGGGTCACTAGTCAGAGTCAAATGAATTACGCAGATCAATACTACGATATTTTTTCAGAACACACTAGAGAAACTGTAGGCTCAACAGTGAGGCTCAAAGGAGAACACATCACTTGGTGACCTCAGTCACCCACTATTGATGAAGAAGCTTTCCTGGTAAATTCACCTCTGCACATACAGCCTGCAGGTTAAATCATCAGTGACTGAAACTGAAGTTTTCATAGCTGGGTAGAATTGATAAATACCCTGAAAGGATATATGGAGTCTATACCCTGAAAGGATATATGGAGTCTATACCCTCACTACCAATTGGCAGAAACCCATTAAACAATCTGTATATTTTTGCTCCACCTGTCCAGCATTACTACATCACTTCAATTTAGTGCTGAACAGAAACACTGGAGAAACAAAGCTAGAACTCACAGAGTAGTCCATCATTTAACATAATAAGAAGGCTGATCTCAGCATGGGCCAGCCAACAGCAGATCCCAAACAGCCACTCCAGTAGTCAGAATTAGCAAAGCAGGGTGGAGTCCTACCAAGTGCCTATTGCTCCTGATAATTGGCAAGGACATGGCAAAGCAGCTCTGCCCCATTTGGGGTTTGTAAGGTGTCAAAACCTTCTGTAGATCAGTTGCTCTGTCTTTATGAGAGCCCTGAAACAAGGCAGCCATGCAGATATGCCTTAATCCAGGCAAGAAACTACATGCAGTGACTGCAAAGGTTGTGTTACGAGTAAACAAATTTCCAGGTCTTTTGAGTTCTCAGTGCTTGCATGCAGTAGTTCAGACTAGCCTCTAGCAGGGAGAGGCACAAAAACAAGATGACAAAACAAGAAATGACAAAAGTAATGTCCTCATTTGAGAGCACGCTATTTGTCTCTGATGAAATCTGTGCCAAGGCCTGGGAACAAGGTACCTGCTGGAGATATAGAAATGGGTTTCGTGGATGTTAAAAACATGTTGCAGAGAGAAAACAGAGCCCTATGACTACCTGAAAAAAGCATCACCAATTCATAATTACTCCCAGTGCTCTGGGATAGAGATGGTCTCTAGATACTGTCAACTGATTGATTACACTTACAACAATATAAACAGAATAATCTTTGAAAGGATCCTTGCAGTTTGGCAGCTTTTATTCGTATTTCTCTGGAAAACATCCTTCTAACGTTTGCTACATAGCTTTTTGTTTACACTAGAAATACAGAGACGAGACTTTCTAATCCAGTGATGTATCCGTGCTCAGCACTGTGCTGAGTGCTGGTAGAGGAAAAAATTAGATACAGTCACAACAAATTGTTTCTGAACTTTTGAAGCCTTTAAAACTGCTATTACAATATGAAGAAACTTGACAAGGTTCATCAAAAATTCATCACTTGTTTTAGACTTCAAATGATGAATGAGAGAAGGTGCATTAGAATTCTGCTGCTGCCACGACCACTTCAGGAAGCTTTTGGAAGATAAATACTACTTCTACTTAAAGGCAACAGGTATTGAAAGAATGTTTTGCATTTTCCAAAACAATTTAACTATCTTATTTAATAATTAACTTAAAGGTACATTGCCTACTTGTGTAAGGCAAACAGAAGACTATATCAGATTCCTTCACTCAAAGCCAAAGCACTGGCTGCTGCTGGAAGAATGACAGCGCTCTGGATTACAAGCAGGACTGGTCAGCTTCAATTTTTCTCCAGCGGACCTTGCTAACTGCTGTTAGGTTTTCAAGGCTAAAGAGCCAAAGGATGAGCACATTCAGGGAGTGCCTTCAACGTCCCTTGAAAAAGGCTCTCAAGCGACCTGAGGTGGTGTGGCTCACAATGACCGCACAGCAGCTCTTCAGAACCCACCAGCAGCACTTGTCAGAAGTGAATTTTAAATTAATTTCTTAGAAAAGCCACTCCAGTCCAGAAATACAGCAGCTGCTTCTTGCTCAGTGTAATCCCATAAGTAACATTACTGATTAGATGTGCTGTAAGTGGTAGATACACAGAGATGACAGAAGGGCACTTCACTCTATTCATTATGTTAACAGACAATTTATTTACCTTCTGATAGCATCAAGGAGCATGAAGTTAAATACCAAAGTATTTAAAGGTTTTTAAATGGACAATTAAAGGGATACAGAAAAACCTTACATTCCTTTATAGTTCATCTCATGTAATCTCTTAGAAAAATGCACACACACATGTAAAAACCCTAGTCTACTTCAGTGTTGAACTCAAGGATCTAGAACTGAAACATTAAGTGACCAAAATCAAAGGTGGAACCATGGTGGAAGAAACAACTGTTAAACACGTACCCACTCTGCAGAAGTTTGGCAGTGTTTAATATTCTAACTTCCCATCCGATAATGAACACTGGTCCTATAGTGGTGTTAACCTGTGAACATTCCTCAGCCACTGCAACGCAAAATCAAGCGCATCAGCTCACAGGCCAGATACCCACTAGTAGCCTGCATAACCCCACACCGCAAAACGTCAGGGCAGGCTTACACCAGTGCTTGCAAATGCAGCACACTGCTGCCTGTGAACACAGCTCTGCTGTTTTGCAGCTAGGTTATGTCTATGAAAACTTATCAACCTTTAGTCAAATGGAGGCAACTTCTATCTAGCCTAATAACAAATCTGTACTAATGCAGATAAACGTGTTTAAACATCATATTCCTTATACACATGGATTTATTCATATTCCAGAATAAAGAGGATTTCTATCAAAACAGCTGATTTCCACTTCTACCTAGTTAAAACCAAAATAGGATAACATTGCTCCCAAATAAATGTCCACAAGCAGACAAATGACGTGAATTAGAACCAGTGGCAATGTTTTACTCAGAGCTTGCACTAGGTTTGCTTTCTATGCAATTCTGAATGATGAGTAAAGCAGGACATCCTTGTGTGATAAAGGAAAAGGATAAAGGGTAGAGCAAAGAGGAATTAGAAGGGTGCAAAAATCACAGAATCATAGAATAGTTAGAATATACTGAAATGGGGAGCTCTTTGGATTTATTTTTACATTTTAGTACTTTTTGGCAGCATCAAATTACAGCATTACATGCATTCAGAGGCTAAAGGAGACTTAGGTTTGTCAGTAGGCCCTAAGGCAGACCAACATACCACGTCCGGTATCAATACTGGCAACAATGGAACAAATACATTTTGACTAATTCCACTGAATTCAGTTGCTTCCTCCCATGAGAAAAAGTATTAATTATTTATAATACTATCTAGACATGAAATTCCCAATTTCAGCTATGCAGTGCCGGGCATTACTTGGAGAAAGAAATGGCTCCGTCTCACAAGAGTTCATGATCTAAAATGACAAGACAGATAAAATGAGGGAGAAAGGAAGCGCTATCACCTCAAGTTAGGAGATGATGACCCGAGAAATGAAGTGCCTGCCCAAAGCGACAAAGGAAGAAGGCTGCGCAACAGCCAGGAACTGAACTCTCATTTTCTCAGTTCTGATAACCAAGTGAATGTCATTTCTTAAGGAGTGATTACCTGGCTTTGCCTTATTTTTAATTCCTTTCTGGTTAGTTGATTAAAAGATGTACCCCACAGTTAACAGGAGCGAGTAGACCACACTCAAATAACATTTTTAAGTGCCGTAAGTATCTAGGAGTTTAAGGGCTCAGCTGTAGGGAAAATGAAACTAAAGAGCAACCAAGGCCTGAAGAATACACTGGTTACCCTACATTAACTTCCTCTGTTGGCACTTCCAGTGCAAATTGCCTGTGAAACTGCAGACTTTGCTCTACAAATGCAAATTCAAGGAATTTGAAATTCAAAGAATAGTTACCACATAACAAATTCTCACTGCTTGCTCCTACACACTGAATTATTGGTTTGCGGACAAGTGTTTAATCTCACTTCCCAGAGATTCTTAGTGTCCTTAGCTCAATTAAGTAAATACCCAAATATCTGTGATAATTAGGCTTACACTCTGAAGTCATTTAGGAGCTTCTGAATTTTTTATCCTCATTGTAGAGAAGTTCTTAATTTGAAATGCAGTTTCTAATTCAGTAGATGTTCTGGATTTATGGTGATTTGGGAACAGAATTGAGAGTCCTTAAACAAACACAGCAATGGTCCATCTGGCTTCAGCTGCTATTTCTGATTGTTCTTAAATGTCTAGAGGTGGCTGCAAAGTGGAAAATCATAGTTCGGGTTGGAAAATACTTTCTAATAGACAAGCTAGTCATAGGGTAAATCATGTGCTGAACTCACACCACTGGCAATTGGATGGCTCATCAAAGCTGTGAATTTCTAACTCTTCTATAGTTTTATTCTTTCAAATATAACTATGGAAGTGTTTGTTACCTACGTAAGGGTGTAAGTTCACATGGAACAATACTGAGTATTTAGTGCCCTGGTACTTGAATCTAGAAATGGGGCATACATTTAATTTCAGGTTCCACATCTGTGCCTCTCATTTTTCTTACAGTGCTCCCATTGTTTTTATGTTATACGAAAGATAAGCTAGGTAAGAGCCCTCCTCTACCAGCTACTTTATACAAGTTTATAATTCATTTATATACCTCCTTTACGGCTGGAGGCCTACTTAGCACTGAAAGAGCAGGAATGCTGAAAATCAGACCTGAAGAGAAAAACACATTTCAAAGACATGGATTTAGTAGACTCTGGTATGTACAAAAGGGCAGGGGGGAGGAAGACTTCTAAAGCCAACATAGTGATGCTGCTTTTCAGGCATAGGAAACCAACCTTCCTCTCAGACAAAAAAAAACAAAAAACAAAAAACACCAAAAACACCCTAGAACAGTAAGAGCTGAAGCTCAAGAACAGGCCAGTGAAAATTGCTCTTGCCTGGTGCTATTTTTCAACCCAGAGACCAGTTTGTGCTTGTAAAGGCAAGGTAGGTCAGCACTGCTGGCTGCAAACAGCTAAGAAGGGGTTTGCACTGTGATGTTCTTACCTTCTGAAAGGGCAAGTGATTCAAAGTGACAAAGTGGATGTCATCTGCTCTGTAGTAAATGTGGCTACATGAGGAGATGTTCCTGGGCAGTTGGGAAGACACAACCAAGCTTGTATTTGCACAGATTCTTGCAGAACTGTTTGCTGCTGGCAGTCCAGAGATGCACAATAAATGAGATAAAACTTAGAATTTACCCTTGAATAACACACACTCTAGAAATTTGCCAAAGAATCTGTCATGTTTGCTGTATTTTGCATTAGTGTTTCATATATTTTTTTTAAATAATACATTTAAATTTACTATATATTAGAGTCAGGTAAGGTCTAAAAATGCGTTAAGTATGTTTAAGAAGAAACATGGATTCTCATTCCAAAAGAAGCAAACATACGTAATGCTAAAGCTACTAATATCATTATAGTTTGCACCTCCAGTCAACTCCGAGCTGTCAGTAACTGTCAGAATTACTTGAAATGTTTAGAAGTAACTAGAGTCAAACTTTGCATGCCTGTTAACTGCCGCAGCCTGATTAACTTCTGTCTTGTAATATATATTGCTTTTTACACCAAGCAAAATACTGTATTACAAAAAATGCATTAGAGATGGAGCAGAAAAATCTGCATTGCTTGCACTATATATCACTTGTAGTATTATTTGCTTGGCATACTCTATATAACCATGCACAGGTGAGAGCTATTCTGAAAAACTGTGTCACTGTTGTGTTACTCAAGACATCTCCATAAATCTTGGCATGGTTGGTAGGAGCTATACTTTCAGTCAGTGTTTCATGCTACTGATCAGTGGTTGAAAATCTGCTTAAAAAGACTGCAACTGTCAAAACACTGGGGCAGTCAGCTTTCCTTGCATCTCCTAGGAGACTAGGAATTATCAAGGATACTCCACAGGGAAAAAAAGATGCAACACCTATTCAAGCTTTGGATGAAATAAAGAGATTTTTGCTTTCTAATTCTTCATTTCCATAACATATAACCGAAACATGGGGTCTCATTATTAGGAGGAAAAAAAAAATTAAAAAAATAAAAATAAAAAAATTAAAAAGTGCTTTGCTAACCTCAGAGCTTTACTGAAGAGTCTGACTACCCAGACAGTCAACTGGGCCACAGAAGTACACTTGCTCTTACATGAGAAGTTGGCCAGCAATTTAAAGGTAAGAAAATAACTACTTTAAATAGTGTAAAGCACTTAAAAATATTTCTAGAACTCTGGTTTATTAAATTGCAGTAGAAAACTACTGGCAGCAAATAGCTTCATTCTTAGGTTGAGGTCCATCACTGAAATACATCATTAGTATTTTGTTACAGAATGTTCATAGGTTATCTGGGAGAAAAAAAGAAGGGAATATTGCATTTTAGAGTAGAATCTTCCTTCTTTTCCACCTACAACTGCATTACTGTGCAGAACAAAAATAAATCAGAACAATGTGTTGATGAGCAATGATCAAAAAACTCACCAGAGCAGGAATATGGACTGAGATCACCAACAAAAATCCAGTGCTGCATGGATGGCAGTCTAATATTTGCTGCTTCCCAAATATACAGATCTTCCTTAGCCTTTTGACCACCTGTTTATTTGTAGAAATCTAAGCTTTATCTAACATCCAATAGCATTTTTGATTAACTAAACTTACTGGGTTTGGGATTTTTTTCTATTTTAAATTTCCATTCTACCTCTTGGTGGAAACTACACGGCTAAGTGGGGTCACACGAAATAAGAGGTAAGATTGCCAGGAATTTCCATGAAGCCACATTTTTACGAAGTTAGTACAACTTTCTGTGACCGTCTGGCACGAGCATTGAAGCATTACAGTTATCCCTCCAAAATGCATTTTCCTCTTCTATTAACATAATTCAGCTAAATGGATGTGATATTAAGATCTAAAGGATGGGATCACTACTGGCAAAACTCTAGGGATTTCCCAGTGTGAACCTATTCCCCATGTAGCTCTAGAGTAATGGACATTAAGTGAAGACTATTGTAAACAACAGAAAATCTCCAGTAAATTCATGGATTTTGAATCATGCCCTGTAAAAACAAAAAAGATTTCTATGAAAACATCTGTGTGAAGACAGAATGGAGAAAGGAAAAGCCATAGATTGCTAACAGCCATATAAATGTATGAGTAATCATGACCCAAACAGCAGTGCCAGCTCACAACACCTTCAGCGCAGCTTCTGTAAGGTGTAGGTTGAAGAACTTTTTCTTCCCCTTTCAGTGATTTAGTGCAAAAGGAAGATTATGGCCCAAGGAAACAGATGGAAAAACATTTCTGACAGCTTAAGTGCAGTTAATTATTTGTAGGCGAAGCATTCTGCTATCAGCATTGATTTGCTGTATTTGAAACTGAAACAGTCATAGCAGCAACAATTTTATTCAGCATCGCTGCATTACCTGACTATAAATAGGATGGGCAGAACCACAGAACAACACCTTCCCAACAGGGCTGCCTTTTCATCCCTTCCAGGAAGGGGCAGCTATAGCCCAGCACACTATGTAGGGACGCTTTTGGTAAGTACCTCATTCAGGTCTCATCCTCTCACTTTTTTTTCCATCTCCTACCCTTTTCCTTTAAGCAGATTCAACAGTTATAAAGGTAAATAAACTACATATTATACATACGAAAAGATTTCACAAGCTAGGTATCAGCATTTCCACTTCACAAGTGGTGTAAAGGAGAAAAAACACATTTAAGCGAGTGCTCATTGCACACTTTCTCAAAGGAGCAAAGAGAGGTGACGTGTTTTCTTATGACTCTGTGGGATTTACTTCTATTATCAGAGCACATAAGAGAAGAAAACTGTTGCTCCTAGTAATGACATTCAACCTTCCAGGAAAAGGGACAAGCAGAGAGCAGGCTTGGGGAAGAAATCCTCAGCCTCCACCAACCAAAAAGGAGGAACTGGAGACAAAGTGATAACATAGATTATTTCTCCCTTAAAAGTGTGACATGGGGAAGAGACTGCCTTGTAACCCCAAAATCTCATAATTTTTAATATTCTTCATCAACAACTATGCAGTTCTTTACTCTTGCTCTGGCCAAAGAATGTTCAGCTTGTGTTTAGCAAGACACATGGTCAGAGAATCTTGTATCCCTCTTTCTTCCTTCTTCTATTTTTGCTTCTTCTAATACGGCTGGCAAGTCTAACAGAAAATGACAAATCAGGTCTTGAGAACACCCACTATACATGAGTACAACTGCTCAGAGAACAAACCACACAGCCACAACACAGAATGCAGGATAAATTTCTGGACTTCTTACAGCAATCGTATACTTCCTGATACACAACAAGAGAGCTATTTGACTTTTGAAGGAAAAAAAAAATAAAATTGGGGTCTTTTTTTTTCCTGTCACAAATCCAAGGAGACATTCTGTCATTGTGTTAAAGTTACTAATTAGAGTGTCAGTATGAATGTGGAATTGAAGTCCACCTACCACTACAGCAGCATCACTGCATAATGGTTTAACACTGGCCTGCAAGGCAGCCATGTGGCACTATTCTGTTGGGAGTAAACCAGCAAGACACTGCAGCCCACCTGGGTAACAACACAGAGCAAGGAACATGCCAAAGGCTGTATCTTATTCTGCTATGAGGTCCATAGCACTAGCAGCTTCTTGATACTGCCAGATACCTTAGAAGATCTCATTACTTGAGTTCTGGGTTGGAGTTACCCATCTTTTTTACATTAAACTTCCCCGTTGGCCACTTTCATAAATTATTTTTTCTCAGGAGAAGCTTCGCTAAATTCAATGAAGGCGAAAAGTACAGTCACATTAAAACAGTTTTTCCATTGAGTTTAAATTGAGATTTTTCTTAAAGAGAAAAAAAAGCTATTGGAAACAGCAGGATTATTTTTTTGAATTAGGATTACTGGTTTTCAGGCAAAATATAATCACACTTTCATCCATTCAACCTCACAAAAAGAATTCCAGGCCTCTTGATGAAACTGACCTTAAAGTAGATAACCTGGAAATGTGAAACCTGAATTGATTTCTTTCCACCTCTGATGCATCCTGGGAAACACACTGAAAGATGATTCACCTGCTCAGAGCTCAGAGTTTTATGAGATAGCAAGTTATCTAGAAGTTATTCAATGTGATTTTTTTCTCTGAATCTATTCCTATACTTCTGTAGAACTAGATGCTTTAGTTAGCATGAAAAGAAGGAATTCAGTTACAGAAAGACATCAGCTTTTTAGCGGTTGCGCATTAACTATACCATGGCAGCAGAGCTTTATTAGTTAGCTCTGTAATGACCTAGGTAATTTTATTAGCTCAAGCAGATTCCAAGTGAATATATCTATATTGCTTGTGGGGTCAGTGTCATTTCAAGAGCAGTTTAGCCACTTCCCTAGTGTGCAAAATTTAAACTAATGAACCATTAGAGCCCAAATTAGCTTCCCAAGCAACCTCATTTGACAGCCTTGTTGTATACTTCCAGAACTAGGAATGCCACATCATAAGAAGTTAAACTACATCGAATAAGACCTACCGGCTATGTCTGTACTTGTAAATTAAAGAATGTCAGCACTTGGGACACCTTGCTCATCTAAATATTGTTATAATGCCCCCTGGTATATTTCTGTGCAGGACAACTAGCACTCTTCCAAGCAACGCCCAGGCATGGTTTGGGAGTTGACGTGTTCCAGGAGCAGTTTGCATGCACCAACTGTGCTTTGCAGGCTAACGGGATTTAATTTCGTTAACAGCCAGATCAAACCAGAAGGATTCCTGGCACTGTACACATGCAGCAACTCTAGCTCAGTTTGCGACCTGCCAGGCATGAGATATTCCATTCAGTCATTGTTTCTGCACCATGCTCTAAAACAAGGTATGTCAGCATAGAGGCAGTGCTGAAAGTGAGACTGCCATCTCTCCTGCTGAAGCCCTGTGCCCAGAGTAAGAAGTCCTCAGAGCATGGTACATGAACAATCTATTGGCTCTCAATAGTCAGACCAAATTTGGCAGGGTCAACAATAAGCTAGTGCTACCAAGACCAGCTGAAACCAAGCTGGGGTACAGATGGGCTTCTCTGCACTCACTGTTCTCTGCAGCATCTCTGGTAGCAACATACCTTATTAGCTCATTCACAATGCAAGATCCAAGTGTCTCTGTGCATGGACTGGAGTTAGTCTCCATCTTACAGGCTTGCTTACTACCCAGAGCACCAGTGGCTGTACTAAAATACGTTAGTGACTCTTAGGAACCCAGCCCTGGTCCATTAGGTTCAGCACTGAAGTATATTTAGCAGGAATTCTGGACACTTGATGCCTTTGACCTGTTGATCAAACATTTACTTCAAATATAAATAGGCTTTGAGTATTTATGTAATGTGTATTTGTATATACATATATGTATAAGGATATACTGCCATATATAAGAATTTAAATGACAATTTCATGATAAAATTTTAAAACATTTAAATTATAAAAACCCTGAACATCTTTAAATACGAACCTCATACAAGACAAACACATTTTGTATATTTGCTTCAGCTTAAATTTGACAGCAGAAATAAAGCTGCAAAACAGAATTACAGACCATAAGTAGCTGGTCCAGTATTTTGTTACCCAGCATTTTGATGAACATAATACCTACATTACAATCCTCAATGTATGCAGCTTTTACCTTTCTCTTGTTGGGCTGTTTTTTTTTTTCTCCAATCAGAGGAACACTATTCTGGTAAGTGCTTGGTATGATTAGGTGAAACCCAAAATATGTATATATATCACTACGTTATTAGTGCATCACAAATGAAGTACAGGAACATACCAGATGTTCACCTACAAGAGCAGAATATCATTAGAAAGCAGAACACTGCAACTGCAAATTCGTTATTGTTGCTATGGGTGGAAAAAAATCCCAACACTGAAGCAATTCCACATGATCTGACATCCCTGTTTGATTAGCGTCATCCCTGCAGAACAGTCACACATCTTATCTGCACTCTAGTCTGTGCTCATTTTCTCGGTGTGCTGTACAGCTGTTCCTTCTGTGAAGGATGATCTTGCCCTCTGCTTCTTCAGTCCACAGCAGTCATTAAGAAAAAAAAAAATCTTTGTTCCCTGGAAGACAGTAGGAACTATAGTTTATAATGAAGCCACTAAACCAAGCAGCATTATCCCTGGAAGAGGTGAATAGCAGTGTAACTTGGCCCACCTTGTTGCGGTTTTTGTTTTGCTTGTTTTGAAAGTCATTTACTGCAACACATTGAGAAACAGGAGACAAATACACTTAACTCAGCCATTCTCCCATGGTACTCTGCTTCTTCTTGCTGGGTTTTTCTTTCGTGTATTCTATGTACTTCCTGGATTCAAAGTTTTCCTCTCTTTGCTTTTTTGTTTTGTTTTGTTTTCAATCATGCATCACTTAGCTCACTCATTCTTGCACCTCCAAGCCTTTGCTGTTTTCAGTCTTTAATGATGATCTTGTAGTTAAGAGCTCACCAAAGTGTAGATCATGCTGAAAATAAAAGAAAGACACAAAATGAAAGCACCCTTTTGAAGCATACAGAGCACTTTGATTTTTATCCCCCTTTACTGTCTGTTTCTCAGGTCTGACTGTAATGGCCTGTGCTTTCCTTTGCATTCTAGCTCTCTAAAGCATCTTAATTGTGGTGTATTCAAGATGGGTATCAAAAAGCACTCAAGAAATAACAAATTCATTATCGACATCCTACTGCACTACAAGCTGTGTTTGAGCTTATTAAAATGGAGTCTGATGTCTGAATTTGAACAGTGAAGAAACAAACCCATTCTGCTTTACAATGTTTGATCTTTAAAACTTCAACCAGCAACTCTCAGCAGGGAAGGTAAGGTTTCCTATGAAACTGCATTATTTTGTTTCCTTTGGAAAAAACTCCATGCAGGAGAAGAAACATAAAACGCATACCCAGCTGGAGTAAATCCATACATATCAAATGTAACTCTGAAAAGCAAAGACACCACAGTACATTGCCATGGCTCCACTTTACTGCAATTCTGACAATACCCAGGAAAGCACAGCAAAATTGAACGTAATTAATACTATTTTATTAGCACTAGGCAGTGGATTTTGGAGTATGGTCACATTTTAGAATTAAGGAAGCAGCACTTAGAGGAAGCTACATAACCGTAGAGTCCCAGCAGAAATGCCAGACCGCAATGCATAGCTGACTTTGCAGAGTTTTTTAGCAATCACAAATGTGGGGTTAAAAATGCTTCTCTCTCTAGCTGTGCCTTGCCTCCTTGTCAAGCACTACCAACAGAGGTTGTCTATCACAACTGCCGTGCTTTCCACTCTTGGCCCTGTGAAGAGGACTAAAGGCAAAGGTGCTCAGCCTAAACCCTCAAAGCTACTGGATGCTAAAGTCCTCCTCAGATATTCATGCCTCATCCATCTTAATGTGAGTTAGTCACCTACCAGCTTCTGTGAGTCTGGGTCCTTCTGCTTTCTTTCTCTCATGCATGCAGACAGGCACTTATGCATGCACATAGATCACAGAACAGTTAAGGTTGAAAAGTACCTTAAGATCATTTAGTTCCTACCCCCCTGCCATGGGCAGGGACACCTCCCACTAAACCATGCCACCCAAGGCTCTGTCCAACCCCGCCTTGAACACCGCCAGCAATGGAGCATTCGCAACTTCCCTGGGCAACCCATTCCAGCGCCTCACCACCCTTATAAGTAAAGAATTTCTCATATCCAATCTAAACATGTGGACAGAAAACTTTGTTCTCAATAGTACGTAAAAGTAGTATTGAGAAACAAAAACCTGCAGCAATAACTCCTCGAGATATGGGGAAAAACAGAACAGGTAACAGGCCAATAATCAAAAGAGAAATAACATCTTCCACCACCGATAATACAAACCTGCCTTACAGAGGGATTGCTGCATGCGAGACTGGCTTGAAGAGGCAGTCTGTGCAAATGCATTATGGAAGAAGGAGCAAAACAACGGCATCATAAAAACAACACCTCCATTTAAAGTTAACCTTTGTTTCAAATAGTTCTATGGTGTAATTAGAGGGGAGACTAAAAGCACAGGGATTCTGCAAAGGACTTACCTTAAATATGATCCTTACATATTCTTGCATTGAGCATTTGCAGCTGTGCACTAAGGACATCTGACAGCCGAAAGGGTCAGGGAGAAGACACACGACTGGAGTGCGTATCTTCAAGAATGTATTTAAATAAGGGATCTGGACAAGACACATGCTTACCCTGTCATGAAAGGGAACCTGCAGGAATTACTACAGTCATGGTGCAACCCACTTTCCTACCCACCATCTACCTACGTGTTAACCTACTGTCTTGAGCATCACTACATCAGCAGAAGTAGTATTTTTCTTAGAATTCTCTCGAATCATAAGAACACTATCATTCTTATTTGATTTAATGCCATTATCATAACATTTGCCATTTCACCTATCCTGACAGGCTATGCAGAGGAGCAAAAATTTTTCCCTTGGGTTGGCCCTGGGGCCTGGCTCAGGTCTTAGATAAATGTTTAGTATTCTGTACTGAGGTGTCAGCAGATATAAGTGCATGTGTAAGTGGGCATGTTCCCCTGAATCAAGATCAGAAGCAAGTTTTATAAGATTAAGGGAACAGGCCAATTGGTTCCAATCATTCCTAAACACGATTTCACATGTCAAATGAAAAGCAGCTACTATTTCCTTAGTGAAACGACCAGACTTACCAGTACAGATAGTAGAAGAAGGAAAGGAGATAGAAAGCTAGCTTACACCAGGCCTCTTTTTGACAGTAACTCAAGGTATCTGCATTCATGACTGCAGGTGGATCATATGCTAGCTCTGAACTATCTGCTGGGCAACGAAAATACCTGAAAGAGCAGAAGACATCTGAAATTACTATAATATTCTGTATTAAATACGTGCAAATATACACCCTCCTTATCACCATCCCAGAAGACAATCATCTTCCATGATATAAGGACTTTTCCTCTCTTCTTCAAGCCTCTGTCTCCAGATATTGTTAAAATCAGGACACTAGTCTAAGCAGACTGTTCTTACAGAACCAACCAATTCATGAATGTGGACTTTCTGTATTCTATTAATTCTTTAGATTGAAACATTCCCCCTTCCTATACAGTTATTTCTGGCTTACTCACTAATAACTTACATATTGTGAATGATAATATGTTGCAGCTTGTGATCACAGCATAGAAGGAGGATTACTGGGCTTTAACTGCACCTATACAACTGATTTCAGACATGATGAAAGATGACAGTCTCAACCAAATGATAGGCAAGTTCCTTCAAGTCTGAAAAGAAAACAAGTCAATACGGAGTAACGCAAGAGCTGGCTGACTAATGTTTTCCACATGTAGGACTGCTTAAGAATTTATTATCCAAATAATTTTCATTGTAAAAAGTTTTTCTTCTTAATAGGAAAGATTTCTAATTATTCTCAGCAATGACTGGATGTTTGAGAAAACCCTCATAGAAGAACTTCTTTGGCAAAGGAGCTTTTGTCTCCTCTACTTTGCGGTAAAAAGCAAAAGCGAACAAAAGAAAAAAAAGACCTCAACAAAGTTAACAAATTGCCTTAAGATCAGCATAAGTCAGATGTAATATTGTTATTGTTATTGCTTTAAAACAGTAAATACTGAAGATTACTGGGATTGCTTATAAAGACAAACACATAGATAGAAAGATCTAAAACCCCCAAACAAGCGACTAGCATCAAATTTTGAAAGTAAATGTTCTCATAATAACTTTATCTTCCTCTCAATATTAATCACATCCACTTACAATCTTCAGTAACATTACAAATTTTTTTACAGAGGCCAAAGGTAGAACCTTGCTTTATTGGGGGAGGTGCTCCTGCCCCTCTGCTCTGCTCGTGAGACCTCACTTGGGAGTATTGTGCGCAGTTCTGGTGTCCTCAGCATAAAAAGGACATGGAACTGTTAGAACAAGTGCAGAGGAGGGCCACGAGGATGATCAGGGGACTGGAGCACCTCCCATATGAAGATAGGATGAGAAAGTTGGAGCTGTTCAGCCTGGAGAAGAGAAGGCTGCGTGGAGACCTCATAGCAGCCTTCCAATACCTGAAGGGGGCCTATAGGGATGCTGGGGAGGGACTCTTCATGAGGGACTGTAGTGAGAGGACAAGGGGTAACGGGTTCAAACTTAAACAGGGGAAGTTTAGATTGGATCTGAGGAAGAAATTCTTTACTGTGAGGGTGGTGAGGCACTGGAATGGGTTGCCCAGGGAAGTTGTGAATGCTTCATCCCTGGCGGTGTTCAAGGCAGGGTTGGACATAGCCTTGGATGACATGGTTTAGTGTGAGGTGGCCCTGCCCATGGCAGGGGGGTTGGAACTAGATGATCTTAAGGTCCTTTCCAACCCTAACTATTCTATGATTCTATGATTCTATTATCTGAACTGCGATGAAGATATTATACAGTATCTTCCCATGTGGTTTTTTTTCAGAAGATTACACAATGAACACAAACTCGTCTGTGGTCAAGCCAGCAGAAATTCTGGAATGCTTATAGCAAAGCATATGGAAAATCACGGAAAAAAAGTTCCCTCCAAAGGTTGATACATTATTTAGAATCTGACCATTCTCACCTTGAATGTAAAATACTTACAAAATTCAAATCGTTTTTAAAAGCTTTCTAAACCAATATTATTGTCACGCTTTAGTTGTTAATCCTTAGTAAAACAGCACCATAAAACATGATTATTTTTATTGCACCCAAGCAATAGTGAGAAAAGTACTCCTAGCTCTACTTAATTAAGCTTTCTGAGAACTATACTGGCACTTTAACTTCTGAATAATACACTTTATCATATGGCTTTGTGCTAAGATATTGCAGAAAACAGTGTAAAAAAGCTACTACTATTTAGTTCCTGGTTGAGATAATGGTTTTGCCTTCTTTACAAAATTATTCAAGCTATTTTGCAACAGGAGATATCTGCTTCAATATGTATCTCTGTAACACAAAGCAAACTTGACGGACAAAAGTAATCCATGCTTCTACAAACACTGCAGAAATGAAAAACTAGTGAAGTCGCCAAACTGACAACCACAAAAACTGGTATCTTTTGGTTATCTTCAGATGCAACAGAAGGCAGATCCTCCACTAAAATACAGAGGAAAATGCAGCAGCAGCAGCTGCACTGCCTGTCCAGAAAACATTACAGCTGCTCAATAGCAGGTCTTACATGACCTCATAGCAGCCTTCCAATACCTGAAGGGGGCCTATAGGGATGCTGGGGAGGGACTCTTCATTAGGGAATATAGTGAAAGGACAAGGGGTAACGGGTTCAAACTTAAACAGGGGAAGTTCAGATTGGATATGAGGAAGAAATTCCTTACTGTAAGGGTGGTGAGGCCCTGGAATGGGTTGCCCAGGGAAGCTGTGAATGCTTCATCCCTGGCAGTGTTCAAAGTGGGGTTGGACATAGCCTTGGATGGCATGGTTTAGTGGGAGGTGACCCTGCCCATGGCAGGGGGGTTGGAACTCTATGATCTTGAGGTCCTTTCCAACCCTAACTATTCTATGATTCTGTGATTCTACGATGAACTCTGAAAGCTCTTCAGTGAATATAAACACATAGCAGAAATCCAGAGTGGAAATACTCCCACTTTTTCATGGGGGCAGGGTGAAGACAACAGCTCTTCATCTACTGCAATGCCTAGTCCAACAGCGTGTAAGAGACTTCCCTTGCAGAACAGATACTCTTTACTGTACAGAAAGAACCAACTTATTTTATACTGAAAAAGACAAAAGAAAGCATAAAGCTGCCAAAGAAGATGAGAAGCAAAACTGTCAATCTGCCAGTCTCTATTTCACAACTTCAACTGAAAGGTTTCCTTGCTATAGATGAATGAATAGATCCAAGATCTTTCAAATATGAAGTGCCTTCTGAGTTCAGCACTTCAATTCAGAAGTAAATACTTCCTATCTGAGAGGTACTTAGGGCCTCACCAAGTTCCACTTTCAGATTCCAGCCTATTTAATTTCCAAGTTTTCATTCAGCTGTGGCAAGTGCATTCTGACACACTTTGCAACACTCACCTAAGTTAGTAACTAAACCCCACATTTACATTGTTATGTGTTTTCTGTACCCATACTAAGCGTTCATGAAAAATATTTACTTTTTCTGAGTGAACATTTCAACTGCTCATAGGCAAAAAAACTTCTAGGTAAAAGATGTCCAGCCATACTCCTATCACTGCATGTCACAGTTCATACAATCTGCATGTGTGATGAGCTGGCAAATAAGGCTAATAAGAAGTCAGCATATAAAAGATGGGCTTACCTCCAGAAGTGATAAAAAAGCAAAGGAACATTTAACCCCAGTGTGAGCCACTCCTGAGCACACAAAAACATTATGCAGAAAAGACTATGGATAGAGTACTCCGGCAACACCAGCTAAAAATAAAGGAACAGAAATAACAGCTGTTAGTAAAATACCTCTTTTAATCAATTAAGCAGTTTTCCAGAAAACAAACCATCTCTGCAAGTTGCCTTCCTGTCTGTCCCTAGACATGCCTCAGTTGACAGATAGCTTTGCTATGAGCAATGAGCACAAGATGCAGTACCAGGTTCTAAACATGGCTGTACTCCACAGGCTGCTACCACTTACAGAAGCATTGTGAGAATAAAGCAATGTCTGTAAAAGACGTCTTAGAGAACTAAGTTTCATTACTAATATATTCTGAAAGGAAATAATAAAAGTTATTGCTGAAGCTTCACTTCTACACTGGAGAAGCATCCTTAGAAAAATGAATGGCTGCTTCTATCACTTTAATGTGTTATATACACCCTAAAGAGATAAGATCCATTACTAAGTCAGCATTGCAAGCTAAAACCTACTAAAATAGGAATCTCACTTCCTTAGTAAATCCATGGCTCCCCACACTACTTGTCTCAGACTCAGAATGATTCTATTAAAAGAGAAAGTGAGTAGGCAGTTGGCAGAAGCAGAAATTTATGTGCTGTTGATTCAGAGTAGTTATTTCTAAAGGCATTTTGCTTTTTTTTTTAATCCACTCCTTTCCCATTTCTTAGTTGGCTTTCTTCTCTTGTTTTATTCCAATGCCTTTTCTCAAAACCCTCTATTTCTTTTCTTCCAGCAGTACATATTCCTCAAAGCTGGACAATCCCATACGCAGCTCATCTGCATCCCTTGCTGCATCTTGGAGCCACATCAACCAAAGTTAAATTACAAAAAGCATCTCTGCGGCTTCTTGGATGTGCATTCATTTTCACCCGGCAAGTAATTAAAGTGAGCCCTATTTTTTAAAACAATGTAAAACCTACTGTATGGCTACCCTTAATGCCCACCTACTCCCATACAGCTGTGCTGCAATGAGTTCCACCTTCTGGGTACTATGACTCTTTCCACCTCACATGGAATGTATTTTTTCACTTTCATTTAACTTTACTACTTGAAGTATTTAACACATTTGGCTATCTCTATGTCTACACCTTCAACTTGTACATTCTCAAAAGCTCATCTTATGTGGATGACGAATCGTAATACAATTACATAGTTCAGATTCCAGATGGTAGTTATTTATCACTGCTGGATTTTATTTTTTTCATTTTTAGAATCTGATTTACAACATGACTATAACCTTTCCCCAAGAATGATTCATCTTCATCACAAACTGCAGACAACAAAGATCTTCACGATGTATATATATCTACCCATTAAACATCACAACACTTAAAAGCATGTTACATTAATTATCACATATTTGATTTCTGGTTCCAACACAAGCCTGGTGGCTGGTAATAACAGGGAGGGAAACCCATGGTGAAAATTTATGCAGAGCTTAAAAAATAAACCAAACCAAAAGATCTGCTGTGAAGCTAGAAAGGAAACAAAGAACAAAGGAAGCAGTGGACTCTCAGAAACAGACTCACTACCCAGTCACAGTTTCTGGTATAAATTAAATCTACCTATACTTTGACAGAACGATAAATGAGTCACTTATGTCTCTTCACCCTTTTCTTTGAGGGACACTTTCCTGTGGACATAAACAAAGACAGGATCAGTGCTGATCATGATTTCTGAAGAGAATTTGTGCAAAGTTGCAAAGGAAGCCCAGCCTTCAAAGCCAATTACTGTTTATACTCAGGTGACTCACATAAGAGACCAAATCTAAAAGGAGGAGAGAAAACTTAAAATATGAAGTGTAGGACAGCACTAACAGCAAGGATTGTGAAGAAAATTAAACTGAATAACTAAATAATTGAAAAACAATGCTGCCTCAGTTCTTGGCTGTAAGATTCATCCTGCAGTTAGACACAATGTCCTTTCAACAATGGAAACTTCTGATCAACTTTAACACACAAAGGATTTAGCTCGTGGAGAGAAGGAAGCTGGCTCAGAAACAAGCAACAGTCAATCCTTGTTGTTCCACCTGAGGTAGTCAACAGCAATAGTGATTTCTGAGATACAGACAGCTGTGCAGTAGGAATTCAACTAAAGTCTTTAATTCATTCCTGGAAGAGCATACAAAGATGTCAGATGGCAAACATGTTGAGCTATAACCAGTATACTTTCATTTTGAACCAGGAACACTCTGATTCAGATAACGACCTCTGCTTTCTGACATAGCTCAAGATGAAACCTTGAGATGGTCAGAGAACACGGCATTGAAGGAAAAACTGGCAAAGCAGCACAGTTCTTAAGGGCTGCAACTTGGTCACTTTGAGTCCCAGGCTAAGGAGTGGCATTACAAATTTATCACCAGAAACTCTGCTGGCTGACATTTACCTGTGGAAAAAATACAGGAAAGCCTGAAAAGGAAGTCAGCTTCTAGACCAAAACACTGCTAATCAGAAACAGCTTTTGCTATAAGCAAAGAAACTACTATATGTTTCTAAGTTTTGCTTTGATACGTACAGTTAAATAAATATCCGTATCACTAAATATTCAAAATCCTTATTCATAGTTCATCAATGGCATTTAAAATGTACAATCTTAGGTAGAGAACATACTCCTATCATTGCCATCTCCCTGTAAATATTCAATACAACCTCATACAAAGCAGTACACACACACACACGCCTGTGTAGGCAGATTCTTCCTCCCTAATTCCAAAGAAAATAAAGTAGGCTTTGCTGTACACAGACATCAAAGTTCAGCTGAAGTAAGGCATGGAAAAAGAAGTACTGAAGCTAAGCACCTGTCAGCAGCTTCTTTACATTTATAGGAATACAAAGATCTCTGTAGCTTGCAACTGCAGGTGGCCATCTCTTGGGAAGTTCAGTCCTAAATCATTTTATTCAGTTTTCTATTTTCTAAATATATTCTGTTGGTCTTATACAAAAGATAAATCCATCTTTTTCTGACAGTACTTTTCCTCCTTATTCTGTTTACTACAGATAGACACATCCTTCTCAAATGTAATTTCGCTTTTACAGAACATCTGCATCATTTTTACACAGAACGACTCTTACACTTTAGCCAATGAAAAGGGCACATAAAATAATTCACAGAAACCAAAACTGAGAAGATATTATAGCAGGAACAGCAATCTCCCTTCACCAGTGCTATCAAATTCTCATGCTTAGAAAACCAACCTACAAGTGAATCAAATGGTTTACCCAGTCACTGTTAAGCCACTGCAATGTCAAGATTTCTAGCAATTTGCTTCACGTGCTACTCGAGCGCAACACAGTAATTCTCACAGAACTGCTGGTTTTCTCTCAGAAGACTGAGTCTACATCATTTTCTATCTGCGCATGTCAGCCTCCATACTGTAACCACAGATTCAGCACCATACCCAGAAATTACCAACCATTAGACACTCTACCCTTGCCAGGGTTTCTGAGAGTTCTCATTACGCTGTCAGAGGCCGAGGCAATTTCCCATCTCACTGCCTGCCTTCTCCTCCCACAGATGGCAAGAAAAAAAAGCTGAAGAGAAATAGAGGTTGACTCCCCCTCACTAAGAGCTCAGGCGATACCTAAGTCAAAACCAAGTCACCTTTTGAACACGTAAGCCTTTTTCCATCCACCTAAAAGCAACAAGAAACTGAAAACACCATGCACGCATGGATTCAATCCAGTGCCCAAAGTTAGGCCTGACCTAAGGGCATGGTGCTTTATTGCATTGGTTAATGCTACTGCATCTTCATTCACTAAAGGATGGCTGTGGCATGTCACTACAGCTCTCACTTTGCTGCTTTTCCACCATATCCCTTGCTAAAGCTGACATGTAGAATTGGTCTTCATTGGTAGAAGGGAAAGAGAGGATGGAAATGACCCCAGCATTTTCAGAACTCAATGGTTACTTTAACTACACTTTAAAGACCATCCTAATAGAGCCTGTCAGAGCTAACTTAGGTCACTGGGGAGTATCAACTGCTGAATTAAAGACGTTGTGTGACCAAAGGTAGACACTTAATGACTCTGAAATTCTCCTAATTGAACAACACAGACCACAAAAGTCAGAGTAGTGCAAAAAGGTGAAAAAAAGAAAGCAAAACCACACAGAAAAATAGCAGTAGCATGTGCATTAGCCCAGAGTGTGCATGCATGTATAATGTAACTACACTGAAACAACTCATATCTGTTTGCTCCTGCTGTCGCACAAGCTAAAGAAGTAGGTGTGTAATTTAAATAGACCATACATCTTAACATTTGCAACAGTTTTAAACATACTGTTGCATTGATCAAACACATGAAAGACATTAAATTTACTGTTGAAATACAGGAAGGCTTCCCACTTACATTCCTTGTGTATCTTTCTAATCTACTTTAAATTATTTGAATTACTTGACTTCCAAAACTTCTGAGAGGCTGCCCTAGAGCTCAATACAAAGCTGTCACAGTAAACACATTAAGGTTTTCAGTCCAAATTTTAAAGTTCAGTTTCTTTAAATTCTCCTGTCAAAATCCACACTTGCTTGTGTCTCTGCATGCTCTGTTCTCTAGTCACTTCTAGTAATCATTTAGAAATCCAGTTGGGTCACTGAAATTGTTATAACACAAACCTCTACCCAAAGCATTTTAAGTAATTCAAAACCATGTTATGCAAACCTTTATAAGTATTTAGCTGTTAGCTATGTATACGTATGCAACTAGCTGAAAGAAAGTGTCTGGAAATTGATTCTAGATCATCAAAAGAAAAACCTGCAGCTGGACCACTCGAAGTTCACATGAACAGCTCTCCATTTTATCTAGGGAAGAGTAATGGAGCAAGCATGCAAGACTCAATGTTACAGACCAAATGCATAGCAAAAATAAAAGAAAGGCTATAACATCTATGTTTTCCACCCTGGACAACAACAAAGCAAAGCAGCACAAAGCCAATGCTTTGTAAAGGTAATTTTATTATTCTAATGCACCACTGGAATTTCTTTAAACAGTATTAAATAGATGTGAACATAAGTCACTCCACAGCACAGATACCAGGCAATGAAATAAAACACAGAGAACCTAATTATTATTCCCACAAAGCACTCCATATCCATCTATAACACAGAACCAGATCTAATATTAAAATACAGTATTTCTGGGTGCTTTTGCTATCTCAGGTACTAAACACACTATATTTAGGCCTACTGTTTTCACTTCTCACTGTCTCATTTTTGTCTACTGCAACATGGGAATAAATATACTCAAAATCTATTTTGCCATAAGTTTTGCCATAAGACAAGTAGTAACTTTAACAAGAGTTACAGAGGAAGATCAGGTCTTTATGGGACACTCATCAAGAGTATCTATAAATACTTCTGTACTGCAGAGCCTACTGGAGGTCATAAGAGCCAACAGGTAAAGAGCTTATGAAACCAATTTTAAAAAGAGGCTTCTCCACTATAAGACCTGCAGGGCACCAGCACAATTCAGAAGGTGCCCTGTCCTTGGAAGGCACGTCATTAAGGCAGATGTGCTCTGATCTTACAAGTGTTCCTCCTCTGCAAACTGTTCTTTTCCACGCAGCAGGGACCAGGAGACAGCTTCACAACCTTTCTTTTTTTTAACGTTAATTCAAGAATCAGTAACAGAAGCTGGGTTAGCAACCCTGGAGTGAGAACTTCTCTAATTTTCACAACACTGACAGGAAACAGGGTAATAAATGCTTTCTTATCCTACCCCAACGAGTGTGTTTCAAACACAATCAGCCAGGACACCCCGCAGCTGGGTTATTCCAAGAGCTCATGCTGTCTTTGTCTGCTCATCCAAAACTGGTGAGAATAACAATTAGTACCACAGCAGTTCATTAGGATCTAGGAATCCAGCCCCTCATTTCACAGGCAGGTCTGTGAATGGAGAAATCTCAGTGATCGTAAAAAGAAGTTCAGCCATCTGCGCAACACAGGAAGGGCCCTCTGGCCTTCTCCTGGGGGTCTGCCTAAGATTGACAGTTTCATAAATGCTAAAAACTAAGTGTTCACTGAAGTGCCGTTTCCATATCTGGCATGTAAAGACTGTCAGTCTGAGGAAACAGATTTAGTATAGTGCAGGCATGGTAAAGACAATCCCTGTCCTGATATTCTAACAGCTTTTTAAAAAATATTAGCATCTAAATGCAAGGTAGGACATTTAACTCCCAGCAGAAACAATTTTCATCCATTTAACAGGTATGATGCAAAATCATTGTACTCTATTTTTAGGTATTATATATATGGCTTTTTATAATTGCATAGTGGTTTTATAGGGCTCGATCCTGACTTAAATCCACAATGAACATTCTGTCAAATACAACACTGACATTTGATTTAACCCCAATTTCTTTAGTTTTATTAAAATGTAAATATTTACTTCATTGCATACCAAATTAGAACAAATATAGTCCATTAGCAAGTCAAATTTTGCCAATATCTTCAACACAACTCTGAGGAACAGATGCGTAAATTACATTACCCGAAGCAGCTGAGAAGTACACTGCTCTCAGGAGTACATTCCAGGCAACAGTTACTCATGTACATTTTTGCTGCATCTTCAGCCTTATTCTGCTGTTACTAGTGATATGCTGATACTGTAAGGACATATGTTTACATATGCTGGGGAACAGTACTGGAAGAAGCTGAATTGTAAAGCAAGGTCATCTATTACAAGGTGATACTCTGTTTGCCACTTTAACTATTGAATAAACATTTAAGAGATAAGATTAACAGCAAAATACAGTTGGTTAACCTGAAATAGTTTTATACATAAATATTTTCACGAGTAATAGAATTATGAGTAACCATACGTATCTCCATTCAAAGGGTAGTTCAATTGCCACCAGACAGTGCACTGGCAAATATTACTTCCTCCCTGGAGTAAAAGGCAGGTAAGGACCAAACTATGGCTGAGCCTGAAGTGTGAACTCCTCACTCTTGCAATAGCTTTGTAACTTTTCCCCTTATGAGATACCCCTGCTTTGAACACCCGTGCAGGCACAGCAGAATATAACTTTTCATTCTCCTTAGGTAAGCACACAGACATTCTCAGGTAATGACTGCTAAAAATACCAGTTGTTATGTTCTAACTTTTGAAAACTGCTGAATTTGGGAACTTGTAAATTTGACTAAAAATAGTGCTGGCACAATGCGCATCATAAAAGGAATGTCAGTAGTGAACGGACTGCCTGCCAGAAATATTCTACTTCCTCTGAATTCTGAATTCCTATCTTAAGTACTTTCTTTCCAGATATGATACTCTATACAAGGACAGGACAAAAGGGATTATGTTGGTAATTTTTATTGCAATAGTAGTACCTTTCTAGTAAATATGAAAATATATTCACAGTAAAATAATAAGTGTGAAGAAGTACTACCTCCAGTGAAGCAATATTTATGGGATTATTTGTGCAGAAACTGTAAAAACTGCTGGCTCTTCGGTCCCAGTTCCAGTGTCAGTTCTGCAAAACAGCTACTGTGCCAAGTTCTACTCTTTGTGAAAAAATTAAAACTATGTGGGTACCCAAGAGACTAACTGAATAGGGCACACCCCCATTTTATCCCATTCCACACTTCATAGATAATAAATGCAACAAAAGAGTAGGCAGAAAAGACAAGAAAGGAAAGAGAAGCTTTTAGACATTCTGTACTGAGTTTCCTATCAGAGTGCAAAAAAAGGGAAAATGCAGCTTGGCAACAATGGTACGGAAGGCCTATGGAAAGCAAGATTCAGGGAAAATTATTATGTCCCTCATGTTTCCAGATGCAAACAAAACCTCTATGTGGTGTGATTTACTGTTAGTTTAACTCCATCCTCTTTCAGGCAGAAAACAATTAAACCAACACAGAGCTACTAAAAATATGTAATACTTCAGTTAAAAATACTTTGTTTTTCTCGCATCCTCACTTCCCTGTCAAGCCACATTCTTCTTTCTTTTACTTGTGCAACATACAGACAGCCCTGCTGTTTACATGAACAGCATATTTACTGTTCTCATATCTCATGCCTCTTTGACTAACAAGAGACACTGTACTAAAATTGTCCAAAAATTCCTCATTCATAAGTCAGGATTTCTCTAAACTAAAATTGTGTATTAATACATTTTTTAGCTAACTTCAAATTTTATCTTTGGAGTGTAAAGCTCTCATTTCTAATATAAAAATACCTTGTCAGAGCCACTGTGAAGGGCAGAAGAAAGTTAGCTTTGTCATCTAATAGCTTTTTAGCAATTTTCAAGTAAGTACAGAAATACACATCTACCAATTTTATGTTTCTCACACACGCATTCAGAGTCTAAGGTACTTTAAAAAGGCCTAATCACTTCAAGCAAAAGAGAACTTCAAACAAAAGAGAACTTACATGAATTTAGCTTTCTGAAAGATATTACAATTACAGTCCAAGATCAGTTCAAGTCCTGACAGAACGCATGCAGCATGGCAAAACTTACATTCTACAAAATGCGCAGTCCCACAGAATGCTTTAGAAACAGCAATATCCTTTATTCCAATGCCTGCATGCAAACTCTAGACTTTTTTCTGAGACAGCTTAGGAGCTAATTACATGTGCATATGTATATCAGGGGGGTATAGCTCAGACTCATTATAATGTTGACAAAGGTCTATTTCATCTTATTGTCTATGGTTATTAGGATTTCTGCAGAGCAAGCATCACAAGCATCTAAGCATACCACACAAGATAATTTTACTCCCAACAGTCATCAATCGGACTATAGTAGTTTAAATCTCTCTCCAGACTGGGCTGGATTTGAACAGCTGCTGTAGATTAAAGACTACATGCAAGTATTAACTCAATGAACCATCAGAGCCCTCAAAAAACAAACACATTTTTGGCTTCAATTAAAAAGAAAAAATTCAAACTATGCTTGCTAACAAGAAAGCCCTCTGGAAACAAGACTTCTATCATCAGATCAGCTCTACAACTTCTGCTTTCCTGCTGCATATATGTCTTATGAGTGCATACAAACACTCTTCATACTATTACCATGTGGGCTTTGTAGCACCTGGCACAATAAGGCTTTATCCTTTATCTGAGTCTGGAAGCACTGCTTAACACAAACACTAATGAAAACATAACAGAAAAGGAAAGCCAAGTCTTGTTGAAAGGAATCTCTGGATAAAGCACAACAGAGCCTTTAAAAGATCAAAGTATCCACCTAAGGAAATAAAGAATGCAATTAAAAGAGGGGTAAAACAGAAGACAGAAGAATTTCCACCTAAAGACAACAAAAGCAGATTTGCTCCTGTATTATACTTTTCTTTCAGAAGGAAAACTAACAGAACAGCCTGAAACCACCTTTTTGAATTTTCTGCAAAGTTTTATATGATAATGCAATTATCATATAATTAAGTATATAAAAGAGTATCTGTGGTCCAAATAACAGATTGTATGTTTAAATGTGTACAAAAAGGATTTCTGAGCAACTGTCTCATATTGATATTATCAGGCCAATTAATAGTAAGTTCAGATCTTAATAAAACTATCAATGTGATCAGATCAAAATGTACCCCAGTTTCCTGAAAACACGTACAAGTCACCTTCCTTTATGACACAGTCCTCAGCCAGTAATGGCTAAAAACAAAGGGAAGAAAATTATTTTCCAGGACTAAAGCATTACTAGAGGAAGTGAAGTGCTATGAAGGCACGTGCTGAATTGTCTCATCAACAACTTCAGAGTTTCACTGGGAATTTCTACAGAAATTCAGTCATATTTGGACCTAACCACCACAATACACTACACGGTTCTTATCTAAATGTCTACATTATAACAAATTCAAACTCATATCTAAGTCCAGGCCTATTCCACATGGGTTTATGCTAGAATATCAACACGTTTCTCATCTCAGAGCAATAAGCAGAGATTGCTCCAACCTGCCAATGTCAAGGAAAGACTGAGCAAGCCCACAGAGGGCTATCACAGTCACTTTTGTTGTTATTTGATCTTAGAGATGAATGATAAGCATGAATAGCAAACCTGAAGTCCAACCCTTCCTAAATCCAGGGATGTTCAGAGAGCTTTTCGATATAAACCACCTCTATTGCACTGATCCCAGGGAGATACTGAATAACTACCTGGGTACCTGCCATGTTTTCTACACACAATTCTATACTCATTCTTCAGCAGTTATCCACATTGTCTCTTCATCAGGTTTTATGCCCCCAGTCACTCAGTGGGAAGGGTCTCCTGACAGTTTTCCTGCTGCCCAGATGGTAAGTCAAAACTCAGCAGTTTCATTGTATTGAAGAGGTATGGAAAGAGAGAGCATTAGATACAACAAGAAACACAACGTGTACTGAGAAACCAGTAACAATGATGAACTCTTTGGTCTCTAAGGAGAGTGGATGAAGTTCAAGTGCTCCATCACTGTAACAGTCCACTGTTAATGGGAAAAACGTCACACAGTGCTATTTTTCATCCCCTTTGTGACCTTTGTTACAGCAGCAGTTTATCAGAACTCTGGAAACATCAGCCTCTTTGTCCTGCAAAGCAGAATACCATGGCTACTCCCACAGTCAAAAAAAATATCTTATGACTAGACTAAAAATTCTGGTTTCTTCTCAGATGACAGAAGATACACCCCATTTTAAAAATTCATTGTGATTACACATCACATTTGTTAAATTTGCTTATATAACCCTACATTAAGTGTTTTAATGAACCATGCTATAGGCTTACATTAGTACTCTGCAAAAGACTATCAGCTTGCAGACTGGCTAAAAGAATGTCACACATCTATAAATCCCTAAAACCACAATGAAGCAACCAACTGACATATCAAGGAACACACAAAATCCATCACATTCTCAAGCTTCCCAGTGACTGTGAGGCAGAACAATGGAAGGAGTAATCATTGTAATAACCAACAAATATATCAAGAAGAGTAGAATCTGATGAGTTAATTGAGATCATCTAGACACCTGACACTTTGCAAAGGGGTATGTTCACTGTATCTGCTGCATGCAGAGAACAGCAGGAGGTACTAGTAGGTGAAGGTCTGGAACCTAACAAGGCCCAACTACAAAAATCATTTCATGCAGCAATTGCCCTAGTGCACACTGCTTAATCTCTTCCATCCTAAATCTGCAGGAAAAAAAAAATTATCAGCTGAACAAGCATAAACAAGGACAGATAGGGCTACTTTTTAAAAATGCTGATTTCCCACTATATGTATCTACATGTGAAGTAGAAGAACCACCATACTCAGAAAATACTGTTTTCATCCACTATTAAGGAAAAGCTCAAAAGCTAACTTGTTCCCTGTTAGCTGATCCAGTGAGCTTCACTGAACACATCACCAGTATTTTTCAAGCTCTGAGTACGTGCATTCGATACTGATAAATAGGCATGACACAGACACAGGATCAAGCCTTGGAATGTTCCATCTACAGTTGAACTTGTGGTGTTAACCCACAACCCTTTAAGCTTCCGATTACTCATGCCTCTGAATTACTTACATACATGTAAGTAATTTTGAGGTTTTTTTTACAGAGCATTTAAATACGGAAACACACCAAAACAAAACTGCACACAGACATTCTGGCATCTGGAATTATGTATTATGCTCACCAGGGTTTTACATTTTATTTACATGATCTCAGTCTAAATGAAATGCCTTCTACAACTGCACCCTTTTTGGTTACTTACCAAAACCTATTAAGAGAGTAAACCACAACTGTGGTGTGTATTAGGGTATATACTATGGAATACACATTTTAAAAAATACATTTATTTTTGCAGAGTAGTAAAACCCACAATAGAATCTGGTAAACCCCAGAACTATGGAATATAGACTAATTTTTCACCACTACTACCAGAGATCCAGCTCCACTGGAAACACAACAGAAGTACTAAAACAGACCAAGCACTGGCAAGCCCCAACCTCCTACCTAAAACATTACCACTTGCTTCAAAAAAGATTAGGTGAGGAGGTTTTGTTGTGTGTTAAACACCCTAGCACCATCTACTACTGACTGCTGTTGCTACTGCTAGTACTGGATTACTGAAGTGGCTATGTTTGGTTGTTCAAGAGTTATTCCTGAAGGGTTTTTTGTCTATGTATCTGTATTTCTCAAGACAGTTCAAGTCCATCTGGAGCATCTTTGCTATTAATGTCACCTTGCCTGTGGTTAGATTTCTTGCTGCTTTTGCTCTCTTCCAATCACCCCCTCAGGACTCGCAAAAAAAACCCCCAAAAACCTAAAAAAACTCAAATAAAATCAAGACAAAAGGATTGAGCTCTGGCACAATATTTTCTTACATTTGCAGTTTTACAAATTTTATGCCTATCTTAACTAAAAGACTGCATTATAGCAGGAAATCAAGTAGAAGCCTGTCTTATCTACTTAATTCCCTTCCCAGGTAACTTCCAGTTCTGCATTTCACAAATCACTCATACTTCAGCTTTATGGGGTTTAAAAACAAGCATTTGCTGATAATTTGAGAAAGGTCACATGTTGTTCAGCAGTGTTTGGCAGGAGCACACTGAAGTCTGAAATACATTCGCTGAGCAAGAAGCAAGTTCAATCAACTCTCCTCCTTAGTAAGCATTTATCAAAGTAATTACAAAAATGACAACACATAACATAAGCACAACTTAATTTAAATTTCCTCAAAGGTAAAGTAATAATATTACAATGGTTGATTAATGCAATAGATGGTATTTTAACCTAGGATATTCCTAATTGTCTTCAGTGCTAAAGTAATTATATCCAACAGGAATCAATCAGGTAGCAGATGTTTTGAAATACAACTGCAATTCTGTAACATTGCTGTCATCGTTAACTGAATGTATTTTAATAACCACATCAAAATATATGATCACAAAAATCACAGTAGACCTGTATGGCACACCTCACCTACCCCACTCCGCAGCAGGGCTAATGGGCCCAAGAAGCCTGTACTGCTATATACTGTACCGCTTCCAGTAGCTCAAGACAGCTCATCCACACCTAGTTTGCGTACCCCTGCACAGCATTGTAGTGTCACATAATCATATCCTGAGAAATAATGGCAATTTAGCAAAAAAAGATAGCACAGACACAGACTCCACAGCATTTACCTGTATTACTGTATGTCCTATGTGAATCATGTAACACTTCTATGACACACCATTGTCCACACAACGGAATATTCAACAGTTTACAGCACACATGCAAACACAAATCTATACTGTAAATCCCCCAAACACACCACTGAATAAAATGAGATACCTGCATCCTTAGAGAACCTCACTTTGTGCTGGCTTCAGAAAAGAAGTCCTTCCTCTCAGTTACTTCAAGGATAGAAAAGATTTGACCATGGCTATACAAAGTTCATAGCTTTTTTATATATAATCCATCATTCTCCAGTAAGCAGAAAGTTTCGGCTATCTAACTCTAATTCTGCAGAACCATAAAAACATTGACCCATGTGGACATACATGTACACATGCCAGCACCACATATATGAGCTTCACATGATTCCTACTTTTTTTAATCATACAGAAACATTTCCCCCACATCAAGCGCTAGAATATGCCTGGCTACAGAACAAGTACATCCTCTATTTTATTTTTGGAAATGTAAATAAGTTATATAAGATCTGGTGACATATCACATACCTGGTCACAGTTTGTTATTAATCTTCTCCAAGTATTTTGGAGATATAAACCAAAAAACCATCCTTAAGAAACACTTTGCCCACTGGCAAAGACTTCTATGATATAGGAATGTCAGATTTCTATGACATATTGTACGTCCACTTAATAATTTCCAAGAACTCCTAAAACCAGCATATAATGAAACTAAGCATATGTTTATAGCCCACCTATAACTTCTTTAAAAAGCAGATTCACAGCAGAACTTCAGCATTAAGTTCTAATGTCATAAATAGCAAGATATCACTGTTTCCAAACCCCTTTAAAAGAATTTTGTCTTTAAGACATAGGAAAACAGGTATGTTGCAGTTTCACAGAAAGAGACCTAAAGCCACACAATGTTATAATGAGGGATATATTTAGTGCTTGCTGAAAGCATCATAGCTGCTATTTTCTTGGATCTGTATAGCTGGCACTCAGTTCTCTACTGTTTTTCCAGAATTTCCCCCCCCCAGCAAAGCCTTTATACTACATAAACTAGAGCTATTTTTAGTGACTGTCAGCTTTGAAGACTACAAATCTCTGCAATTATTGCACCTTCCTCTTCTTGCATATAATCTCTCAATTAAAACAAATGTGTCCCAAAAAAAACTTTGAAGAGGCTAAATCAACAAACTGCTTAAGTGAACAAGAAGCAAGCCAATCCCTTACGAGTACAGAGCCTATAATTAGCCAAAATGCTGTTCACCGTGAGGCTGAGGCTCAATGAAAATTAAACACTGATGCAGGCAAGGCATTCCCAGGGGGCTCACATTTATTAGTACATTACCACTCACCAGTTGCTTTACATCAAAGTAACTGGGACACTGCTTAAAGGTGGCTGGGTGCCTATTTGATAAAATAGAAAGCTATTGGTGATATTTTCTCTTATTTTCATATCCCTATTGTAGTAAACAGGCCTCTAACAGTCACATGCTCACAATGGTGCCAAACAGGAACGACTCCAGTTCTGACTGATCAGAGAAAGACACTTTCTAGATTCTGCATACAGACAGCTATGCCTTTGAAATCACTCCAAACCAATACAACCTAGCACTGGCTTTCCCAAAACCTCAAAGGATGAGGCAGGCCATCAGTTTCCTAAAACCGCATCTGAATTTATTTCTTAGCTTGATTAGGATGCAGTCAGCAGCCCACATGGTAGTGATGACCTTTTTAAGCAAAAAGGCAAAATAATTTAGGTGGCTTCATTACTACTCTGCAGAAGGCAATTTACAGAAACATGAATATAGAGAATAAAATAGTTTGGAACTATGACTATTTCAACTTCAACAGAAGAGAGCCAGAACACTGAATGCTTATGGAAACCCTCTTTCAAGCTACAGATGAGTAAACACATGAATGTATCAATCCTACAAGTTATAAGCTCCTTCAAACCCTCAGAAACTGAGGCACTCTTGCATCAAGTTAAAATAAATAGCATATCGACTTTTCTAGTAAGCCAATTAAAACCCTTAAACATTAAATAGGTAGCTAATAAAATGCTTAGGTTATAAACAGTAAGACATTGTTAAACAAAAAAAAAAAAAAGGAAAAAAAAGAGGGGTATTTCTGAAATCTGCACTACAACAATGTCAATTGATAAGGCTATAAAAGAACCTGAAGCTGCAACTGCAAAATGATTCACTGCCTTCGAAAAGCATGTTCCAAAATGAACAGGCTAATGTCCTGAAGTTTCAGTTCTTATCCAGAAATCCTCTATTATGTTAACCTTTCATAATTTGTCTTACTCTGTTCTTACAAGGTCACCTTGATTCCCACTTCTGCAGCAGAATCCACCCTTTCATCAGTGGAGCGTGAGGATCATTCAAAGAGAAAATGAATGCATGTCACCACTGGATGGCTTTAATTCTCATAAACTTCACAAATTCTAGGCCAGTTTATACTCACCTTTCGCAGGAGGAAGCAAATACGCTCGATATTTCTCAGCCGCTCTCTCTGTCAAAAAAGTGCAAGAAAAGGAGGAGATTCTCTTGTGCTCTCAATTACAATGGGTCAAGATCACAATTAATGGCTGCAGGGAAGCAATCACTCAAACATTAGCATTTGCTTCTTACCTACTGCTTCCAAGCCAAATGATTTACCATTTCAAAGTCATGTTTTCATCTGTTACTAGGTGTAACAATATGAACTGGGGATTCAAGTCCATGTTAGCCTTGAGCCAGAGACTGTAAGTTCTTTTTAAAGCAGTATTTTTGACTCTATCCAATGGTGCCAATCTATACCACAGAGACTTGCTCTTGCATTTTCATTTACCCAACCTCTGGCTTCGAATAATTCTGAATGGGAAAAACAAGTACCAAGGTAGTACAGCAGTCCTTCTATCACTAAGGGGGTGTCTGAATTTAACCCATTAGTGAAGAATACCCGAAATGTCCTAGAAAGGCCACTTCAAGCAACAGATGCATTCATAAATCTTGTAAGTCACTGTAATAAAGCACTAAGACTCAAAATGCTCTAAGCTTGACTCACAGAAAGAAGTCAAAGGCAGGTTTTCTTTTAAATGGTTCAAAATGAGGAATTCACTAGTAAAATCACATTTCATTCTGCATAACCCATCACTGGAGTTACTGTGAAAAATTCTATTGCTAGTTTTCTGCGGACAAAAAGCCCATTCTGCCTTCTGCAGTGTAACCATCTGGTAATACTTTCATTTAGACATGGAAAAAGATATCCTGCATGATGACCTTCTTTAAGCAGGTAATGTAAAATACCAATGTGAGAAAGCCAAGTCTCCCTAAACTTTTTGCTTTACAAATGTTTTAAATTTGCTCTAAGTTGGAGTTTCATTTCTGTTTTCCAAAGAAATGTCTCTTTTCCTTTCCTATCCCCAAGTTTAAGCCAGTATAATTTTGGAAAGACAATGAGACAGTGGCAGCTTGACAGGCACCAGGCAAATATTGTGCCTTTCTCTGATGTCTGTAAACTAAAAGAGACTCAGAAATTTTAGACTAAGGGTTACAAACATGCGAACAGACTTGTGTGGATGTGCCTGTGAAGCTGCAGAAAACTTCTTGCCTTTAGTAGGAGTAAGTGGAGAAGGAAAGATAATTCTCTTACTTCCCTTTAGAAGATAGATGCCTAACTGCAGCTGGCCTTGGAGAAGTAGGAAGTCTATCTTTGAACCGTAGGTAAGAGAGTGTGAATTAGGAAATGTTAATTAAATTCTCAATACTGCCATTGTTTTTTCCTCTAATTTCTCCATAATCGAGTCCTCTCTTATCTAAAAGACTCTGTCATGAAAACGTTGTGGAAGATACATGAGTAAACAACAGACATACTTACAGTGTACTGAAGAAAAACTACCCTACCAAAAAAATGGAATATGGACATGAGCAACTATACACAGGGAAAAAGGAAAATACATCTTTGATCAAGTGTAAGCGATATCTGCTAAAAGTCTTCCTTTCATGTCAATATAAAAGTCATTAACATGTATACTGTGCAGAAGAAAGCAATCTGAGATTATTGTTTATCACAGCAAGTTTCATAGAAGAGGGTCAAATATGTCAACGGATCACTGAACACTTTCCTGTGTTTACTGGAATCTCTACAATAAACATTTTGATCACATCACTAATATTACTGAAACATATTTATTATTATTTCTTTATCCTGGAGACCCATTCTATTAATATTTTAAAATAAGAGAAAATTATCTCCAAGAAATATCTTACAAATTTTAGGAAGAGAACAAATTACTGGACTTTGGTACATATAAATACCTTTTTCTTGTGTGCAGTTCTTAAGATAGGAAATAAAAAACAGATAAGTGAATTCAAAACCAGACTACTCCCAATTAAGTCCTCTATACAATTTCTTCATATCATTTATTTCTTCTGCTCTCATTCTTTGCTTGTTAGTGAACTGAAGATAAGTCTTTTAAATCGAAGATTTTGTAAATATCATGGTTAAAATCATCAGTTGTCTAAGGAGTACCACAAATCCTCTGCTGAGTTATGAAACTTATGAAACTTATGAAACAAGGTTAAATGGCAAAGTAGTAGCTACTGAATTTGGCTATCATTTGCAGTAAATTAAATAACTTGGTGCTCTGTAGAGATCAAATTCAGCACCTGTTGTAATCACTGTAATTCCCACCGAGATGTCAGAGCCAAGTTCTGCTCCCAGTGCTGGCAGTACAGATTTTATGCACGTTTAACTGTACTCAGCTAAAATAACTCTAGATTACAGCTTTAATTAATAGAAAAATTTTCATATGCTTAAATCTGGGGTATATTTTGGTTCTTTAGGTAAAACTGAATTTATAGTCCCAGAGTGGTATTTAACCTCTTCCATAGCAGATGCAGCAAGTGTTATTTACTCTTAAAGCAGAGAATTTAGAACCTGCTACGGGACAGAGAGATCTAGGAATGTGCTTCTTATCAAATTCCTTTAAGCTTTTGACTCATTGACAGTATGGGAAAAGGTGGTCATTCCATGCTTGAACAGAGAAAGCAAATGATTTCAAAAAGGAAAAGTTGTACCACAGAATGAAAAGATAAAAAGAAGGCATTAGCATCACATATATCCTTTAAATTTGAACTTCCAAATTATTTCCCTGTCTCTTTCAGCAAAAACAAAAGCTATCAGCATAGACAGTTGCCATCTGGCTTCCTAAGACTGGCCCAATCAATTAATTTTCCAAACTACACTTGACTTCACAACAAACCGTATGGTCATTTCCACTCATACTTCCACTGATAGCTCAGTGCGCCTCCCTTTCTTTAAACAACAGCCACTGGTTGTACTCACCGCATGGACTGGGTTGCACTGGTCTATTGGGTTTTTGAAGTCTGTCCGGAGTTCATCAAAGGCAATTATCTGAAAAACAATTTTACAAGTATTATAACAAATGCTCATTCAAACACTTCTTTTTCCTTTAGGGACTAGTTAGACACATTGTCTCCCTTCCTCTCTTTCCAGAGAACATACTATAAACCAGCTTCCCCAACAAGCTCCTTTCAGAACTAAGTAGTTAAAACACAGGACACTCCTACATATGATACATGGAATCCACACTACCACTGTAAAATCCTATCTGCAGCCTTTCCAGCATTGTTGCTTCCAAATTTCTTCCCTCACATCAACTAGAACTCTTTTCTCAAACTTTCAAATAAACTATTCTACAAATGAATACATCTCCAGACTTGATGGAAAATGTTATCAGCTGTCTAAAACACAAGAGATGGATCAGATGTGCTATTCCGGGTTTAATACATAATAAATAACAGCCCCTTTTCTTTACTTGTTAAATATACTTCAGATAGTAAATCTGAATTAGCATCAATTTAATTATTATTAAGCTGCTATTTGTTAACAAGCAATCCCCTCAAAAGGTAAACTACTCCATAGGAAAACATGTCCTTCCTAAATCCTGCAGGTTTTAGAATCTTACTTCAGACCTCATTGATGGAGAGACATCTTTTGCTCATGTCCTTTAGTTTTCTCCATTGACTGATGGATTGAGACACGCTGGTAATTACTGCCTGCTTTTAAAGTGCAGCAGATAATACTGCCCATAAAAACAATAATATTTGATAATGTTTTCTTGAAAGAAAACAGCTGTAATAACTCACGGCATATTTCATTCAGAAATCTCAAAGCACAATCTTAATGTTAGGTTTGTATTCTAGTAATACCTTCTCTTCTGCTTGCTCCACCCAAAGAATGAAAGCTCACTATGATAGCCGCCACATAAAGAGATGTTAGAACAGTGATTCCTTTTCAGACAATTCACAACCCAGTAAAGTATTTGTTTTCAATTTAAAAAAAAAAAAAAAAGATAAATTACAAGGTAGCAGTTGTGTAATTAATATACAAGCACAACAACTGCTCCATGACATGTTACAGCATGCCTGTTGCCTAACTGTCCAAAAACAACCCAACTGGGTATCAACACAGACCTGCTGCATAGGTAAAACATGTTCATTTTACACATATGGAATGCAGGAGCAGAAAGCCTATCCATGATTCATATAATAATCTGGTGAGAGGCTGGAGAATAAAACCTGGAGCTACAATCCACAACTCTAAGCACCACTCTGCATCCAACTCGAATGCTGCATTCATCACACTGAAGCGTATTTAAAAATCAAAAGTGTGACATTTTACAAAAGCACTGCACAGATTTGAATTTATGCAACTATGGCAAGTCAAACTGCCAGAATAAACCACAAGGGGAACCATAAAACGTGATTACAAGCGAAACACTTCTCCCCATGGATGCACTATCTCTGTAAGTTAGGAATTAGATCTGCAACAGACGTTTAGACTAAGATAAAACAGCACATAACAAACTGTGAGGTGGTTGGAGTACAATTGTGAAGAGTAAGGCTCATGACACCTCTATTTAATACCTTTTTAATAGGCCTTCATATTCTCAAGCTGGGCCAACTGTTGAGGGTAACATCCATTTGAGTCAGATGCACATACTTCTGTTTGTAACTGGGCATCGAGATCAGCACTGACAGCAAGGGAGAAGGATGGCCCTGTGACAGGTAAGAGAGCTGCCTCTGTTCCTAGCTCTGCACTGATTTACTTAGGGATCCTGTGCATCTCCCTTGAATTTCCTTCGTCTCACTGCACTGGCACTTACACACGCAGCTTTAAGATAGAAAACTGTTACAAGCTTTGAGTGATGACTACTTGTAATAACGCACAGTGATAACAGCTTTTCCTTCTGCTGTAAATGTAGATGAGCTGAAATGTGCCGTGCTCTTCTTTTTGGTAGTCCGGAAGAGCAACTAGGAGTTTCAGATAATAATGAAATGAGAGCCAATACAAGATCCAGCTTGTGAGGGAAGGCTTGTCTGAGACAACAAGATGGGGAACCCAAATGTTGAAATGCAAAGACGGATCCCCTTCAACAAGACCTGGAAAGCCTCTGAAGATTCACTGAATGCTGACAGGATGATAACCCCGAAGTGTGTTTAGATGAAGAGCTAGGTTGCTCTGAAAGACAGAATCATTAAGGCAGCACTCTGTTGAGCTAGCCTTAATTATTGCAGCTAAGTCCTGAAGAAATCCTAAATGGCAGCTTTGGAAAGAGATTAGACTCAAACTACATATTCACATTTCCCAATTTTTTTGCTTTCTCTTTTTTCGCGAGCATTCCCAACTTAGTAGTCAAAACCCCACTCTATATTTGCTGGCATGCAATTTATTTTATGCTATACTTGCATTATATCTAAGCACACTGAAATAAATCTGACAGTATTAAGCATATTATTTCCATGTAAATGTAAATACTATACCACTAAATATAAACACTAGTCTCATAGACAAACCTTTGGGGATGCCTGCAAATTATGACAATGCTAAGAGACATTCCCTTTACACCTGCAAGAAACAGACTGGTATGTGGCATCAAGCACACAGGACTGGAGGAAAGTTTCTTTATTAGAAGTTCCAGTGCCTCTCTGGAAGGAATCTGACAGAAATAAATCCTCCTACATTCTTACTACATTATTTCATAAAAGTTCCATAAGAGTTCATATTTTGTTAAATCTGCAGGAACAGAAATCTAGCAATGACATGAAGGTATCTATTTTCACTTATGAAAAAGTGCATTCCTATTTCTCAGTCACAGTGAAAAGCTTTAAAGGGTAACGTCAGGCAGGCTCACAATTAAAAGGAATGTAAAGAAATACACAAAGTTGGGGGGGGGAATGTTTTATTGTGGGGGTTTTTTTTTTTGCATTTTGTTCTGGTCTTTATTTCCTTAATCCCACAATGTTGAGCGTCCTAATTCTAAAGCTGCAATTGAGAAAAATGTAGCTTCTTGAGATTGGCAGTTGCTGACAATACAATACATAACTGTGTAACAAACTATACTGTATTACTGAAAATCAGGTTGGGTTGTGCTGCAGTGTGGTTTACATCATTAATTAGGAAGCATCTTCCACTTTCAATTACAACCAGCCTTCTGCAGCAGTTAATGGCTTAGGGTTGGCCAGAGTTGTCATTTTCCCCTATAAAACCCAAAAAACTACTTGCCTCCATTGAGTATTTCATAATGCTTTCACAGGAGGTGCAGTGTTCTGGCCATACTCTGGAGAAATGCTCTTCTGCCTGTTTCCATTTCAGCCTGATGCAGTATAGCTACCTGCTTCTCATCCATCAGCAGCTCAGAGCTGCTGAATGCCCTGGGATGCCATTCAGGTACGCCCAAGGTCTGTTTCACCTCTGAAACTGCCACACTTGTCAGCATCTTGACAGAGCAGTTAATTAGGACACAAACAATATAATAGATCCTAGTCAAAGCACTTCACTATATGAATTATTTATCCACCAAATAAAACTAAAGGTTTATAAAAACACTGTTTACATTCCCTGGTGATTCACCTTCATAACTGAATTTATTTTATAAATCATTCAATATATTTTGGTTACCTAATTTGACCCAGGATGGCAATTAAGACTACAAAACATACATAGGCATGGACATCAGCGACCTCATCTCTCCAGAGGCCACACAATAAAGAGACTGGTCCAAAGAAAAATTACTAGCCTCTAGTCACAAAGCTAAACAGACAGCATTTGGAAACACATGCCAGGGACTGATCTTAAACAGAAGAGAAACTTATTTCTATTAGTAAATATTAACATTGTACACAGCTTCACTGAAAGAGAATAAGAACTATTTGCTATTTAGAATCATAGAATAGTTAGGATTGGGAAGGACCTTAAGATCATCTATTTCCAACCCCCCTGCCATGGGCAGGGATACCTCGCACTAAATCGTGTCACCCAAGGCTCTGCCCAACACGGCCTTGAACACCACCAGGGATGGAGCATTCACAGCTTCCTTGGGCAACCCATTCCACTGCCTCACAGTGAAGAACTTCTTCCTTATATCTAACCTAAACTTCCTTATATCTAACCTAAACTTCTCCAGTTTAAGTTTAAGCCCGTTACCCCTTGTCCTACCACTATAGTCCCTAATGAAGAGTTCCTCCCCAGCATCCCTATAGGCCCCCTTCAGGTATTGGAAGGCTGCTATGAGGTCTCCACTTCTCCAGGCTGAACAGCCCCAACTTTCTCAGCTTGTCTTCATACAGTAGGTGTTCCAGCCCCCTGATCATCCTCATGGCCCTCCTCCGGACTTGTTCCAACAGTTCCATGTCCATTTTGATGTTGAGGACACCAGAACTGTACACAGTACTCCAAGTGAGGTCTCACAAAAGCAGAGTAGAGGGGCAGGATCACCTCCTTCGACCTGCTGGTCATGCTCCTTTTGATGCAGCCCAGGATATGGTTGGCTTTCTGGGCTGCGAGTGCATTTATTTGGGAACTTCAAGAAATAAAACCACCAAGTTCTCTATTTGCAAAGCTATATCAGAGAAAAAAAAAAACAACAAAAAAAACCAAACAGCATCAGGTTGAGCAATATTTACGATTACTGCAGAACATGGCCAAGGATTGACAGGGCCATGGATGTTGAACTACCTTCTGACTTACGGAGCTTTCCCTGTGATTCCACATTGCAAAATACTGCAGGAAGTTTGTTCTGCCACTGTGCTAGCCATACTTTTGTCTGTTTATAGAAGTGCACTTGTGGGTGTTATCCACCTAATAAAACTTCAAGTTTATAAAAACAGTGTTTGCATTCCCTGATGATTCACACCATCTGCAAATCTCAAAACTCCAAGTGTAAGTCAGCTAGGAGCTTGCCCCAGTTTCAGCACATACCAAACAGATGAGATTGTGATAACAACACATTTCAGTACAGCTATAATTGCAATTATATCTATAAAACTCATTTTTGTTACCTGCACTCTCTGTGCTCATCTTTCCAGACAATAACAGCTTTGAATAATGAAGTGTTCACAAGATTGAACCTGAATTTTGTTGCTTTTTTTTTTCCTATGCTTACGTATCCATCAAACTGAAAATGTCACCTACTAATGGTGATATGAATTATGATCTCTCATTTTTAGGGGAGACACTATGTTTTTGAAATCACTGAGCTCTCACAGAAATATTTTAATTAACAATATTATGTTTTAGGGTGGTAGTGGAGTGGGTGTGAATTCAGTGACAGCAGAGAAGTTGGATATCTCTGCTCATTGGCATCTCAGAAAAAACAAGATAAAACAGAACTTGTTGACAGCCACACAAACCACATCATAGAACAGTAACACTTAACATATGTTTCCTTGCTACCACACTGTCAATGCACCACAACCCCATCTTGAAGAAACTGTCTTTAACGGTTCATTTAAACAATTCATCTACCCCTTCACACTCATAGGCAACTTTCACAGCACCTATACCAGCAGTTCATACACTGGCTGCAAGTCAGCATGTAGACAGAGGCTGGACAAGGTTAGAAACATTCTGTGCTCCTAAACTTCATGCCTGTCCATCAACAGCTACATATAGACATATTTACTACGTTTGGGAAAGTGCTGAACGTATATGATGGTTGAACCACGTTGATGGAAGGTGACCGAGTGTTAAATTTTGTTGAGCAGAAGCAGGAACTACTAAAATGTGAGAGAGAGGGTCAGTCAAATAAGAATGCCTAAGAATCTGAATGGAAGATATACGTCACTGCCTTGACACGGTGGAGTAAGGGGAGCCCACAGAGAAATGCAGAGAACAGTGACACTGACGAAGCGACAGACTGAGAACAATTTTTGCTACCCAATTCTTATCTTGATGTGAGATGTGTGTGCACAAGAAATTTAGCTATGTGGTTGGTGAACATTTGTTCAAGATGGTGGTTCCTTTTCCCTCTTTCTCTTCTGGTTGAACTGATGTGGTTCATGGTACCAAGCATGAAAGATTATTTTCAAATGTATGAATAGATGGGCAACCTGCTTCAGAAGCCAGAGAATTTTACCCCTTTTGTCATATTTTATGCCTCATTTATATCCTTTTGTTAAACATCTCCTATTTAAAAAGGCTTAAAACTTGGTTTTCATCATACCTGCCATGTAACTCAAGTTTCCCAGGCCCGTGTGTCTGAAATGCTGGTTTTGATAAGAACTTTAACACTACAGCCAAATGAAGCGCAGAGAGGAGAGTGACATGAAAGATATTCCTCTCTTCCCTATCTCTTCCCAGTGTATTTACTTTTCTGACTCTTACACTTATTAATTCTCCACAAAACAATAACAACGAATCATGCTCTGTAGTTATAAATCTCCCATCAAGGCAATGAAGGTCTTAACAAATGCAAGGAAAAGATAACTTTCAGTTTTTCTACAAGGGGAAAAAGAAACTCAGAGAAATTAAATTATTTACAGAATTGGTGGCAAAGGAACCAAAGCTTCCAGATTGCTGCACCATATCAAATATTACGGGAAACAAAAGGATACTGTGAGTAGACTTTGAACATATGAGAAGTGAAACTAAGCATTTCTTTCTGATTATTGTACTGTTTGTTGTTCATCTCCATAGCAGAGCATTGCTTTCAGCAGCGCCTTTTTGGATTAAGATTGCGAACAGTTTTAAATCATTCAAGGGTAGAAATTTGTTCTGTTCATCAGATTTCACACTAACAATTGTATGCCATTTCCCCAATCTACTTAACTGGAATTTCATATGCTGCCACCATTGAACAACTCTCCACACAGAAATGCAAATGCATCGCTAAAGGAAACAAAGCTCTTATGGCTCCATCTAAGGTGGCACAAACGTATAACTAAGCACCTATTTTTCATCTTTTTATTAAAGTTCATTTGTCTGTAAGAGGATATTACATTTAGGCCAACACAATTTAAACTTTTCAGGTTCTAACTGGAAACTTAGGCTAACTTAACAGTCACAAAAATCTTATTGCAATGTTCAAGGCCAGGCTGGATGGGGCTTGGAGCAACCTGGGCTAGTGGAAGGTGTCCCTGCCCACGGCAGGGGGTTGAAACTGGATGAGCTTTAAGGTCCCTTCCAAACCCAAACCATTCTATGATTCTACAAAGTATTTAAGCCAGATTCTAAGCCTTTTCCAACAGAAACTCCAATATGCAAACTTAAAACCACATAATCTCCATTCTGCAAACAAGATTCAAAAAGCTTTCCTATCTACCTATGGAAATGTAGAGATATAATTACACCACTGTAAGTAAATATTGATGAAAATCCAAATCTGAGCCTTTAGGAAAGCTCTCTTGCTTTCAGCACACACACACACAAACATATACAATGCATTGGTTTAGTTACACCATTATATTCCCCTGCATAAATAAAAAAAATATACAAATAAGGAAAAAGAAAATGAAACAAAACAAACACCACCTATACAGATGGACAACAGCAGAATTATTCTTTCAGCTATGCCAAATTAGATGTCCAAACCTGAAGAGAGGTGCAGGAGAAACCACTAAGAATTACTTGGTAGTCACTTGAGTAAGTCCACCTATCAGTATAAGAACTAAAAACTCCATCCACATTGTGAAGCAGACAGAAATTTATCTTCAGGAATACAACCATACTGTAGTGAGCTTTGAGTGGTTTGAATGGAAAGTTATATGAGTTACTGGTTATCATGGCAACCTTACAGACAACAATTTGAAAAAGCAACCTGGTTTCTGAATGGTAAAGAATTCATTTACTAGTTTTGACAAACCCACTAAGAAAACCTCGGCAGTTGCAAAATTCTGTTGTGAACACAATGTTCCCAGGAGGATGATTTGACAAGCATCTATTGGCAGATTTCTATGAAAGGGGCTTTTTGAAATCATTTCATCCAACTGCAAGGACAAACAGTTTTATCATCTAACAATAGGATTCTGGACACATATTTTGCTTGCTCACCAGAGTCACTGAACTATGTTCCCCAGTTATCCTGAAATTCAGAGACATCAACCCGCTCCTTCAGAGGAGAGACAGATATCCCACCTATTTCCCAAGTACAGAATTCAGAGATAACGTGTGCTTGTACCACAACTTCATACCCACTCACTGCCTTCCAGTCTAGACCAGCTGAAATCCAGCCAGGCAAAACCCAGCTGCATGCATATAAACTGCAGTTTATTCAGAGAAGGAAGACAAGCAAGCAAACTGCGCAGGAGGGATGATGCTAATATAGCTGTACAGAGCCTGTTTCTAAATAGGCTAATAGTTTTGCTCCCTGCAGATAGAACACATTTCAGAACAGACCTCAAGCGGAGGAGGAATTTTCAAGGTAAGTCCAGACTGCCATGCTTCCCTCCCACCCCAAAGGATCTCATCACTTTGTTGTCACAATTCTTTTTCCTTTTTTAAACCTTACATTACTGCATTCGGAACAGGGGAACTGTTGAGAAAGTAGCAGTATTGTATGAATCAAACATACCTCTCAACTGGTTTTTAAGTGACACAAACTGTTACCAATATTAAGAAAAAGAACATTTTCAATTAGCAACAGAACTGGTGAGTATTCCACATTGTTCTGAACAGAAAAAGCTCGCACATACATGGAGATGCGCTATTTAATTACATTCAGCGTGATAGAAACAATTCTTCTGCTACAGTTACTTAAAAAAATCATGCCTTCTATCTCTCACAAGAGAATCTGAACCATCAGAATACTAATATCAAAACATCAAAATACTAATTCTTTTGAAACATGGATAACAGCATCAGTTCCACTGCTGGTATCATGCTACTGTGCATAAATACACATTTCACTGAAGGGATTACAGAGGTAACAGGCCAACTCTTATTTTTCTAAGAATTTTAATCAAGGTGAGTGCATTCCACTTAGCAGGATGCCTATGTCTGGAGACAATATGGGTCACTAGTGAAGCTATGTCAGGGTCTGAATCAGAGGCAGCAGATATAAAATTGGCACACCCAAGTGGTTTTGTGAGTGCTCTTCTTCTACCATAAAATCTTACAGCAATTTGACAATGGTTTCCACCAGCCCAAAAGACCCAAAATCTATGCACCTTTGCCTGCTATGAGAAATACAGGTTGAATCTCTGCAGCAATAGGGAACTGTGTATAAATCTCCCACGCTCCTTGTATTTTTGACATGAGCATTCCGCCAGTATTCTGCCCTGCATATGGTCTCCTCCTCCTACATGCAATGGAGTGTTTAAGTTGGATTCTTTCTAAAACAAAGCAGGTTTTTCCACTTGGATACAAGAACAAAGACTCTTACACGTTTCAATACCTAACTGCTTCTGATTTCTTCAGTTCAACACCAAAACTGAAAGATCACAGAGCACCAGTGACAACAAATAGACATGTCCTATCAGGAACGCTGGAACTTGCTAGTTAGGTACTAAGTGATCTGATAGTCATGAGTATCCTGAAAAGCAAACAACCTATTATAGCATGGATTCCCAGTCACAGCCACACATTCAGCAATCTAAGGAAGAACATCCTATCAGAGATCTTCTCTCCTGGAAAGCACACAAAGACCGTATCTGCAGACAAACTGAACAAGCAGATGCGTAAAGTTAAGCCAAAGCCCTGCATGTCCTAGTCTTGACCTCTGATTCAGCCAGTGGCTAATGCAGATGAACTGGTTTGCAGACCTATTCAAGCAACCAGGGTAAGAAAACAGCATTATTCTCTATCCATGCCCAGGAGAGGCTAGGGAACTGCTTTCAGCACAAGGCACAGCACTGCTTTGCCTTTGCTTCTCTTTATACTAAACTCCATATCAACTGAGAGAACACAACAAGAAAAGAAACAACTCTGATGTATTTCTCACTACCCCTGTATCACAGATTCACTGCTACAGATTTGTACATCTTCTGCTTGTACAGGTCAAGCTCTTCACTACCCAGCTTTTTTCTCACCAAACTAGGGACAGGCTAGAACTGAGTTGGTGGTGAAAGACCTAATTCAAAATGCTGGCCAGAAGAAGGCAGGAGAAAGGGTGGTAATTGGTCACACTGGACCAATAACACATTAATTCTGGCTGGAGACAGTATTACTGGCTACCTATAGTTGTGAGAGGGAGTATCCTTCTGTCCTTGTTTTTCTTCAAAATTACAAATAATTTCTCTTTTACCCCACTTTACATGCAATGTGCTCCCCCGCGACATTTCTACTTGTCTTGTTCTTCTCATCAAACCTACAGTATGGGGCATATGCAAGGAGAAAGGCACAGACACAACAAAGCTGCAAAGCTCCCTCTTCATAAATAATGCTCAAAATGAACTGAAGCACTTTTTCTATTAGTTACCAGCACAAAGATGATAATCCCAAAGCTAGGAATAAACAGGATGTTTCTGCAGAATAAATTCAGGAAAAGGACAGTAAACAGATAGGAAAATGTACCAGAATAGATACAACAAAAAAATAGTCACGCCAAAGAAGAAGGTAAGACAACAAGATTTTATTTTCAGTATCAGCAAGATAAAATTCATGGATGAGAGACTGGACAGTTGGCTAGTGCTGTCTCCAAGCAACTTTCCAACCCTGTCACCACACCACAATTTATCCTATTCCTCAGCTTTCGAAGATACCTACAAGTTGTCAGAAGTTATTGTTTTGACATTTTCTGTTTCTGTTAACAGTGATACACGCTTGGGAGAAGCATTACCTTCCATTCCCTCTCATGCTCCTTACACAGGGTTCTCTTCCATTTCCCCACACTGCTGCAGCTACTTCTTTCCCGCCCTCTAGCTTTCTTCATTCCTATCAAGCAGAGATTTATGCATATTTACCAGAATCCTGGAAACACATAAGGGTATCTGGGTTCTGTTGCTAAAAAGGAGCCTGTTCAAGCATGTCACATATTACACCATACCCACACAGAAGACTCATTACACAGGCTGTCCAAAAATGTCTGCCACCTGAATTCAACCAGATCTTCTGCATTCAGGAGCCTTCTCTTTTCAAACTGCCTCCCAAACAAGAACTCTGTGTTCTCAGTCTTCCCTCTTGCTAGTCCCTTGCTCACAAATGCATTGTCTTCCTCTCATTTGCTCCTTCCTTCACATCTTTCTTCCCAAACCCTTGCCTCCCACAGTCCCGTTTCCCCCCTTCTCACAGCATTTATTCCTCATTACCCACTCAACAGTGGGCTCCTACCAATGCCATCGACGGAAAGGAGCCCACTGTGGGGATGGAGGCAGGAATGCTGCCAGATGTGTGCTTCCTGTCTCCCAGGGGCACAGCAGGAGCCCAGCTGGACCAGCAAGAGACAGAAGAAGGGAGCAGGGGCTCTTCTAACGGAGGTGGCATCAGGCAAGGATGCCCAGATTCAAGATCTTCCCACGTTTTCTTTCTTTCCCCAAAAGAGGCCAGGCAGAACTTGGAAGAAATAACTCCAAGGCCAAACCTCGTACACACATACACAAAATGACCATCAGCTACAGAGCTGTGTTTGCAGAGATAAGGCAAGGTAAAGCAACAGAGCAGCAATGCAGCTGTGGCTGCAAGAACAGGGAAAGAGATACAGCAGCCAGTATAAATGGTCAAATGTTAAAAGTAAAATAACAGCCAAAAAAGCATCCTCAACTGTTCACTATGTTCTTATAAAACTCCTTAGTTTAATTACAGAAGCGTGATCAAGGTTAAGGATACATTTCAGCTCCAAACAGCCCCACCACTTAAATGATCAGCAAGTCAATTTTCTAAAGGATCTGCTAATAGTATTTACATAATACTGAGGGAAGAACAACTTTGAAGCAGATGTAATCAAACTGATCTCAGTGAAGCCTCCATTATGTTTGCCTGTAAATGCCCATTCTGTGAACCTACAAGGGAGTTTATACTTAGATAAGGGCGGTGAGGCACTGGCACAGGTTGCCCAGAGAAGCTGTGGCTGCTCCATCCCTGACAGTGTTCAAGGCCAAATTGGATGCGGCTTGGAGCAACCTGGTCTAGTGGAAGGCATTCCTGCCCATAGCAGGGGGGTGGAACTAGGTGAGCTTTAAGGTCCCTTCCAATCCAAATCATTCTGTCATGCTATGATGATACAATTTAGCCAGAACTCAGAATGCAATAAAATAATAATGCTGCAGAAGATTGACTAAATATTCAAACACTTGAAGCACTGACTCACAGCATGAAGACGTCTGGCATTCAAATGCATTCAAAAATCAAATGACATTCTATTAAAAAAGTGGTGCTTGTATCAACAATGCCTGGCACTTGCCTGGTATCTCAGAGAATTTGCAAAGATGAGGACTTACTAAGTCTCACCATTTCACTGTAGATCGCCTTCATTTTTTAAACTTCAGCTCCCCCAGTAATGGCTTAGGCTTCCATCTGTATTTAGAAAAACAACCAAAATCTACCTCTGACAGCTAAGTTATTACATGACCCACAGAAGCATAAAAATACAAAAGGACCCAAAACCAACCCAAAGGTTTTTCATGACCTACTGCATTGGTGAGGAGCTGCAAGTAGCGTACTATCAGACAACTCTGTGATGGCCCTATTTCTTCATCTCCCTTATGTTCTGCTTCATGAGCTCACATTATCAAAACTGCAGCTGCAAGTTCAGCACTCCTGCACCATTTTGCTGAGAAAACCTACTTCTATTGTAACTGTTTCGCGATTTTTTCCATTGCCTTCTAATGTAACTTTTCACAATGACATTCCAAAATAAATCCTTGCTTTTTATAGTAATACTTCTTCAGTGGGAAATGGAGAAAAATATAAAGACTCTTGTCCTGCCCCACAAAGTGTTCCTCTGAATTTTCCTAGGCTCATAATGAAACACTAAAGCAAGAGTACACTCAGGAAGATCTGCATGATCTTGTCTTCGGTTTCGTGGGGTGGGTTAGACAGAAGTCAGCACAAAGCATTTCTCAGAGGCACGCACCAAAGAAGGCAAGAGACAAAAGTCAGAAATTGCACCCACAGAAAATTCCAGCTGTGTGCAAAAACACAATGTTCACAGTGAGAGGAGTAAGTACTGGAACAGGTTCCCGGAGAGGCTGTGAACTCTCCATTCATAGAAAGTTCATAAGCCCTGAGCAGCCTGGCCTCATTTTTAAATTAGGGCTGCCCTAAAGAAGAGGCCTGACTTAATCATGTCTTTGTTCCCTTCTAATTGAAATTATTCTATGAACCTTTTATTGTTTACGAGGAAACAGTTATTTCTTAAGTTGTAACTATACCAAGGAACACAGGAACCGTTCTGTCAGTGCAATTGCATCTTCTCCGCAGAGCATCAGAAACATGTTTTTTTTTTAATTGAAATTTCCAACTGTGAAACACAGGAAGTTACCTAGTAAATCAAGTACTATTTGACATTCTTCTACCTTTATCTCACAAACTGACTTTGCCCTCTGGCTTTAAGTGACCATCTATCTGGAGGATGGAAATAATAATTCTTACCTGTTTCATATGGAAGAGACTTTCTATACAAATTGGAAGTGTTTTCTAAATCACCAACCTCCAGAAGAAGAAATCTCTCAGTATCTGCAGCTTCTGACTCAAGTAAGACCCAGTTTCATTGCCTGATAGAGTCACCTTCAGCTGCCAGGCACAACACTGGTTATAAATGAACTGCATGTCAGAGGCACTAAGGAAAAGGAATAGGCACAGATAAGTCTAATATCCGTAAGAAGATTCTTATTCTCTGCTGGGCTTCTTTCTCTTTCCAAAACATTATTTTGATAAAAGGACACATGTCGGGGTGAGGGGAATCGACTAAAGCCAGAGGTCTGAGGGTTCAATACAACATTTTAGGTGTGACTTAATGTAGTATCTGGTGGCTGAATAAACAAATGCATGTAATGAGCTATAACCTTATGCCTCAGACTCAACCTAAGATTTGTACTCACAATCTAATAAAATATGACAGATATTGCCTTGCTGTTCACAAGCACAGCAGCTTAAAAAAAAAAATATTTTTAAAAGCACTGGAAATATTTTACCAATTTGGATATAAAATCCCTCTAGTAAGTAGATTTTCCAACTAATCTTCAGACCAAAAAAATCTTGCATACGTGACAAGCAAATAATGTTTAAATCGTTCTCTGCACATTTCTGTGGGAAGCATGAGACTCCACAGCTAATTTATTTTACACAGATAATGGAGTCACTATGACTTGTGAAGCATCTGGAATTATAGCCAGTGGCAAACACTCACAATTTAAAATCATTCTGGAAATAAATCCCATCATGACAGTTCAAGCATACGCAGAGATCCAATTTAGTCTTTCCACAGCATTTAAGTCTGTGCTATGGTCCAAAGCTTTCTGTGATTTTTTTTAATTATTATTTCAGCATGACAACATAACTAAACTGAAATATACTTATTTTTCAGTATATAAAATATAGTTGGTTCCACAGCCAGCACTGCCTGGCCTAATATCTGTCTGTCAGCATTAATGTGACAAACTTCTGAAAGGAAAGTTGTAAGGGAATTGTCAAGCTGTATTATAGCCAGCCCAATCTGGTTGTGCTCTGTCTTTAAAAAGAGTGAAAACATCAGACTCATTCCTCAAACTGTCATGACTATGAAACCCTCAGGGACAAAGTGCTTAGCTGCTTAGAGAAGAAAAAATGCCTTTAAGAAATGTGTCTAACATAGAGCAACTGCATTTGTGTTCCCATTCATCAAACCTTAATCTGATGTTATTTTTAATCACATAATTATCCAATATTCTTAGAGAACTGAATTAAGGACAGCACTGAACTTCAGTATCTGAAAGAAAATTCAACCTTGACCACAAGTCTGTAAGGAAATTACTTCCTTTTCAAGACAAGCTCTAAAAGAGCTTAAATTGAGATGCCTGGCAGCCTTTACTGAAGAGAAGCACACGTTCAAGCAAGCTCATGGATTTCTTTATTGGTTTCAGGTGCGACAGATAGCTATCCTCTAAACCAGAGTTACAGAAACAATACGACACTGACATACAGAGAACATTCATACACTAGCACCTAGTCTGTGCCCAAAGGGCTTTGCTCAACTGAATTTCCTATCAAACCAAGCTTCAAATGATTCTCTTGTATACTTTTTATGTACCTTTAAAATTAAGGTTGTACAATCTATCAAAAATTAGGCTAGGAATTTTGTGACAAAGCCTAAGTGAGTCAGACACTGAATATTCACTAAATTCCACATATATAACTATTGAAGAGCTTTTGTTTTTTTTACCTAAGGTACTGCAATTCAAGTAGTAATAAAACAGTCCACATCCCAGAACAGTACAGTGACAAGCACCAGAAGTGACAACATCTTATATGTACATCAGCATCTTCTGCCAGAAAGCAAAAGCATTTTAGGGATAGATGGTAAATAAAATGACGTACAGTATCTGAAATTTAGTTCTATTACCCATCCTTAGTAAACGGGAAAACAAGGCATGGATAATGCAAACTGTGTGCTAAACATAACACGCTAAGCCAACAGCAGAAACAGCACTGAATATAGATTCCAAGGGCTTCTTTCCCTGGTGTTTGTAAAAAAAGGATGCTTTCATTTAAAATTAAAAGTAGATCTTAGCCTGTATTACTCTGTTCAGTCACTGCCTCCCACTGTTCTTAAGTATACCTGTTAACTTGTAACCATTAAGTCAAGCCAGAGCCATATTAAGGTAGTTTATCAGGATTAATACTATCCTCACATTTCAAGAGGAAAGAAAGGGAAAAGGAAAGCATAAAATAAGAAAATAAAAAAAATTTTCTGCTCCTTTATTATTCTTATGTTTGGTTCAAGTAACTGCCACCAAATCCAGTGCACACAACTCTAGAAATGAATGTGGTTATGCCAAATCTTGATAGGAGTCCAAACAGACTTGACATAGCTCAGTTAAATTTTAACAGGAAGGTAATTCTTAGTTCAAGATGGTTTAGGAACAGAGTAAAAGTCACGAGTAAAAAGTTTGTTCTTTTCTATAAGAGCTGAAGACAGCAAAACAAAGTCTCTGTGATCATTAGTAAGACCACATACTTTGCCATTGAGTTTGCAACATAAATCCACAGAATCAGCTAGCCTGTAGAACAGCTTTAAAATCACCAACTTCAACCATTACCCCAGCACTGCCAAGGCCATCACTAACCCACGTCACTGAGGGCCTCGTCTATAAGGTGCTTGAACACTTCAAGGGACAGTGACACCACCACTGCCCTGGGCAGCCTGTTCAATGCCTTATCACGCTTTGGGGAAGAAAATGTTTCTAATCTCTGGTCTAAACCTCTCCTGGCACAGCTTGAGGCCATTTCCTCTTCTCCTATCACTTGGGAGAAGAGACCAACCCCACCTCACTACAACCTCCTTTAAGGTAGTTGCAGAGAGCTGTAAGGTCCCCCAGAGCCTTCTCTTTCTCTAGACTAAAACCCCCAGGTCCTTCAGCTTTTCCTCATTGCATTTGTGCTCCAGGCCCTTCACCAGCTCTGTTGCGGAATTGTGGACATGCTCCAGCATCTCACATCTTGCACATAGCTTAAACATGTGCTTCTAATAGTATCTAATTTGAGTTTGGTTTTTTTTTTTTTTTCTTTTATCATGACAGATACCACTGATAACCTGTATAAGATCACTCAGAGATAGAAAAAAAAATCATTACACGTTCCAAATGTCTGAAGGGGTTCCTGTACATTAGCTACAACTCCTTTTAAGTGTTCTGACCAGCTTCATTCCGTCTGCCCCTAAAGAGCACTGCAATGTATAAAGAGCCTTTAATTTCTCAGAAGAAAGGCATCAGAAAAGCACAGTTTTCAACAATAAAAATCCTCATTTTAACTTCTTTTGGTTTTGTTTCAGTTTTTACTAAACCTATTACATCAGTATTAATGAAAATTATAATTCATCTGACTTCCCAGCAGGAAAAAAAAGAGATTTTTATTTGATTCACTGTTAGACCAGTTCAAATAACTGCCCAAACGTCAGCCAGCTTTGGGCCAGAACAATATAAAGTCCAAATGCTACAGTTTTTTCTTGTCCTTCAAAATAAGTTATAAAATTCAGTCTTAGAACCTCACAAATATTTCAAGGTTATTGGACACTGATGGATCAACAACTTATTCCTAGCATACAAATGTGTTGTGCTTCTTCTTTTTTAATAAAATACTTTAAATGCATTTTAACAGGAAAATATAATTATCAAAATCCTCCACTGCCTTTATAAGAACCTATTTAAAATATATCTACTGTCCCTCATAAGTATATTACAGTGAAAAAAAAATCAGGTCACAGTGAAGGAGTAGGAATTTTGTTTCCTGGGAAGATTTTCACAATGAGATGCTTAAGGTAACAGAAACTCCTATGACTCAACACATAAGCTACATGTTAGACTGCATTTTCAAAGAAACAAGGAACCACATGATTATAGCTCTTCTAGAAAAATCTTTATGTTTTGTGTATGTGGGTAACTGTATGCTTAAAAGCTTATTCTGGCAGGATATTAAATCTGTTATTCCATGACCTTCACAAACCATCTATTCAATGGAATGATCTATTTATAAGAAAAGATACTGAAGATATCAAAAAGTACTGATTCTTGCCCTAGTACAATAGAACAGCATTTGTAGCCATTTTCAACTTCAATCCCTCAACAGTTTTTCCAACAGATGTAACAAACATGCACCATAAACATCAGCCTACTGACAAAAGGTTTCCCTTCCCACTTGCCTCCTAGGAAGCTCTACAACTAATGGATCACTCTCCATGAGTTACAGGCTCAAAGTCCAAAACGTTTCACCAAAAGTAAATTTGCAGTAGCTAAACTGATTTACACAAGAATAATTTGCCAGATTTGCTACAAGTACTGTGTGTCTTCAGACAACAACTTCAGTGTGGGAAAAAGACAACATGACAACAGACTTCAAATAAGTTAAAAAAAAAAATAAATCATTAAAACTGTGTTACTAATGAAGAAAAGAAGCAACCCAGTCTAGTGGAAGGTATCCCTGCCTTTGGCAGAGGGGTTGGAACCAGATGACTTTTAAGGTCCTTCCAACCCACAGTATTTGATGACTGTGATTACTTTTAGCAAGAGGTTCAGAGTTGAACCCTTTAAAGAAGCTGTAGAATTCTTGCTTTTGAGCACCTAAAGGTTTGGGGAGGAGGCAATAAGAAAACATGAGTAAGCATTTAACTTTTGCTACTCTTTTTCAGAGAACTGAAATGCAGTAGGTGACTGCTAAGAGACCCTTTTCAGCTTTACAGTGCTTGAGATCCCAACAGCACTTGGCGTTACCATCACGCTTTTGCGGCTTCATTCATAAGAAAAAAACTTGTGACTGCACCATTAAGAGTTCAAAATAATTCAACTTCAAAGAATTCTCGTAACAGAGTGATATGTTTCACACTTAAAATGCTTAAATACAAACAAGCTAGCAGCTTTACTTTCGTTTCAATAAACTCTGTATATCCCTTGCTTGTTAGACAAAGGAAGGGCTTCTCAATCTTACTCCGTCAGGTATCTGTAGGGGCATTCCTGAGACTTGCTCTATTTTCAACTTATCCCGTTCCACCCTGAATGTTTTTGGCATTAAATTACTTGTGTAGCACACACATAGTGTAAATACATAACCACTTAGAAGAATTTTAAGTCAAGCATAAGAATAATCTCACTTCTGTGGAAAGAAACACTCTGCAAGTTCCATGCTTGTGCCTACCACGGCCACCCGGGTACAACAAGGACTGTGCACCACTACTTCCGAGTAAAGCCAGTGAAGGTGGGTTCCAATACCAATTCATGCATTAGAACAAAGAGCGAGTTTCACATTCAAATCCTACTTTTAGAAGAACTTATTAACGCAGTAATTACCTCAGGAAAAACCACTTCACCGCTTCATCAGGCGCAGGGAAGCTTCTGCCTCACCACACTTGACTCTCAGGCAAGAAAAGCCATTGTTCTTACCTGGAGCATCTCACGGTTTAGCACCGCCAGAGCCGCGAGCACCTCTCACAACCGCAGGGCGCTCCCCTCACGGCTCAGGCAGCACTCGGACTGCAAGCGCTCCCAGCAGCGCGGCCGGCTGGGCGCCCACAAGCGATCACCACCGGCGTTTAGGGTGGTCGGTTTGTAACAAGTAAGGCCCCGCACGCCGGGGCTTCACGACGCGCTCGGTCTGCGCTGGCACCGCCGAGGAGGACCGGGTGAAGGGAGGGAAGTGCCCACTCCCGCCGCGGGACGCCGGCCGCACGCACCGGTCATAGGAGCTTCACCTCAGCAACGCGGGAGGAGGGCTGCCCCCCCCAGCCCCTCTCCCTCACGGCACGACACCCTCCCACCGGGCTGCAGCCGGTTTTAATGGTCTCCGCGTGCGACGGAGGGGCCTGGGGGCACAAGGAGTGCTGAGGTACTCACATGCCAGATGGCGAAGAAGATGAGCGCTGCGCAGAGGACCAGCGACAACATGTAGCAGAAAGCGGCGAAGGTGAAGGCCATGGCGGGGAGAGCCCCTCCGTGTCCCCCGCTCCGCCGCCGCCCGGGGAGTCCCGACGGGCGACCAGGAAAACAGTGACCCCCGAAATCCCGGCGGAGAGAACGGCGAAGAGAGCGGGCGCCCTCACGGAGGACGGGAGTGCCCCGCACACTCGGACCGGCCGGGGAGCGCCGCGCCCCCTCACAGCCGCTCCGCTCCCCTCGCTTCAGCCGAAGGCAACCCGGCCCCCGCCGCGCGGGCAGCCCCCGTGCTACTCAGCCCCGCCGCCCTGCTCGGCTCTCCCCGCTGAGACGCGGCGGTGGGCGGACCCCGCCGCCAGGGAGCCCCCGAAGGCGGGTCCACTCAGCGGGGCGGGGGGTTCAGGCTGGAATCCTGTCGCTACAGCGTGAGGAGAAGGAGCGTGGGGTGGGTTTAGGCGAAATCACAAGAAGATAATTTCATGCTTAAACTTAAAGTGTTTGGGTTTTTAAATTATTATTTTTTTTTCTTTTTAGGATCAGATAAATGTTCTCTTTGCAAGAGAGATATTGAGTTGCTGGAGCAGGCAACAAAGGACAACACAGCTGATGCAGCGCCTGGAGCACAAGTGTGATGAGGAACCGCTGAAGGACCTGGGGGGGTTTAGTATGGAGAAGACTCAGGACCTTATCGTTCTCTACAATTACCTGAAAGGAGGCTGTAGCGAGGTGGGGGTCAGTCTCTTCTCCCATGTAACAAGGGATGGGACAAGAGGAAATGGTCTCGAACTGCACCAGAGGGGGTTTAGACTGGAGATTAGGAAAAATGTCTTCCCCGAAGGGTGCTCAGGCATTGGAACAGGCTGTCCCCGGCAGCGGTGGAGTCACCATCCCTGGAAGCCTTCACAAACCATATAGACAAGACCCTTGGTGATAGGGTTTAGTGGTGGCCTTGGCAGTGCTGGGGGGACAGTTGGACTTGATGAGCTTCAAGGTGTTCTGCAGCCTAGCTGATTCTATGTTTTAAACTCCAGGGCAGAGTATATGGTCTTCTTACTAACAGAGACTTTGTTTTGCTGTTCTTGGCTCTTATCAGCTTTTTATTAATCAATTTTACTCCATTCCTAAACTATCCTGAACTAAGATTTAACTTCCTGTTACAATTTAACTGAGCTATGTCAAGTCTGGTTGAACTCCCATCAAGATCTGACATACCCAGCTCCACTGAGTTGTATATGAAATGACGTTGACCGACATTGGCATTGAGAGCTGACCAGACAAATAAGTTGTGGTTTATTTGTCATCATTTAAAATGTGACACACTTGTGTGCAATCCCACTGCCTTGTTATTGTCTTCAAATACACTGGTTTTGGGCAGACTGAGCCCTTCCCTTTTGTAATATTTTAAGATGAAATTACCTGCTTTAAGGTTTGTTATTTTGAGGAAAGATTTAAGAGAAGAGTATTTCAAAGTGTTCCTTTTATAATACCTCAGTAAACCAGTTAATAAACACCAAGAACATCCCCATTATAAAACAGAATTTCTTTGATGGGCCATCTCTTTTTGAACTCATACCAGCATATGAGTATGTGCAACTATATCTAGTCAGTAGTACTTAAGAATTGCCAGAAAGTCCCATTTTCATATATTCTGAACACCATGGATGAGAGCTATCCATTTGAAATTTCCTTACAAAACTTGGAAAGAATTTCAGTTCGCAACATTTTTTCTAGCTTTTATGCACAGAAGGGAATTCAGTAACAAAACTCTGTAGAAATTTTCCAGGGGTCACCTGTGAAAAGTCAAACTTCATGGTACAAGAGATTGTAATTCCATCAAAGCCAAGTTCAGTACAAGCTTTTTATTTAGATGTTTGCAATCCATTTGTGTTTAAAATTATGGTGTATTATTTTTAACATAATATGCACTTTTATCCTTAGGAAAGAGTGCTGACTGAATCAAGAGTCAAGGCCAGTCATTAACAGGAAGAAACTCATGGATGTAACCTTTTATAATTGAGCTGCTCCAGACTATATATGTGATTTGATGCTTTAATTAAGGATGAACACAGCAAATGGTAACGAGCTTTGCTGTCATACAGGGATGCAGTAAAGGCATTGTAATTCTCTGACCTTTTAATTCTTTTGTATCTGAAATCCTGCAGAGCCCATGCTTGTGAAAGTAAATGGTTTATTCATAACCACACATTTTGAAAAGAGCTGCAAATCAGGTACAGAAGTCATCTTTGGAATTCTTTTTTTATTATTCTATTTTTTGCCATGGTTACTTTAATATCTGTATATACCTATGTTGAGATTGAAATACTGATACTTCCAAGAAAACCAAAATAAAACATTTCTTTCTGGAGCACTTCTATGTATACACACACATACAGATGCACATCTATAAAAGTAGAGATACACTGTAGGTATCGTAAAAGACAAAGTGAAAACAACCATTAAACTCAGTATAGGACTACACTCCAAGGTAATTATTCTCCTGGTTTTTACTGTCTCTCATCTTAATTTACACTCCAGCTATGTATTTGGAGATCTTCAATGAACACACAGGCAAAATACTTGTTTCTCATTTTGCAAGGAGAGAGTTCCACGGCCAGACACTTCCAAGATCACACAGTCTTTCCCAATACTGATTTTGAAACATGTGTTGGCCATTAGCCATATTTCTAGCCATTATTCATTGCTAGTGGCTGACTACAACAGTTTCTGATAAACAGTAACAGAAAAATCTATCAAGATGCATTTAGGACACTTCTGTCCCACTGACTTCTTACATTGTACTATGAGGATACCTTAAGTATCCTTAGATATTTGAGTGATGGAAAGATTTACCCTTCACTCAATACATCTCTGAAATTTGTCTCAGTAATCACTAAAAACCCTTCCTTACCTCCATCTTGATACAAACTCATTACAGCTCTCTGTGGCATGAGGACCTCATAGCAGGGAGATGCTCCTTTGTCATTTCTGACCAAAACTACTATAAATCGTGGCATCTGAGACAGAAGGTGAAAAGAACATGGATGTGTCTGACCCTTTTCTCCCTGGTTTAAGACCCTGTGAACACAGCAGAAACACCAGTCTGTCCATTAGCTCTCCATCCACTTCCAAGGTGCTGGTCCTTACCTTCAAATAAACTGATGGATGTGGTCCTAACTGCATGAGAAATTACAGTCCAGCACCCAGCTATGCTCCTTTGAAATAATGCATGTTGCAGAGGCCAGGATGGAGGGTGTGGGACCTGAAGATGCAGCATTATCAGCTGAAGGAAACTGGAATAGGGAAACCAGAAAAGAACTTTTGCTTTCACAACTGTTATTTTATTTAACACTTCTTCTCCCAAAACAAACAAAATGGCATCCACACCTTTGAGACACATTTAGGTTTCTTTTCTATTACTGGAAATAACAGGCATAGAGATTCTGCAGCTCTCCAGTGCTCAGAAGCTTCTTTTAGCAGCCACAGCCACAGATTTAGTACCTCATCTTTTGTTCTTCTGTCTTCAGAATTTCACAAATGCTTGCGTTTCCTCCAGGTAATGTATTCTCAAGCCATTTCCAGTGGGGACTGTTGCTCTCAACGTACACCAGTAACCTGGGATTGCAGCATCAAAAAATACTCCGAAAGCTGAAGCATGGAGATGAGCTTCAGATCAAGTAGAAAGTCTGTAAGAAATGGAAAATAAAATCATGTTTAGATTGTAAAAAACCAACCAAACAAAAGGTTTATATTCTCTCCTTTCATCTTTAACCAGAGGCTAGTTCTTCTAAATGTATTTACTGATGGGTCACAAAAGGTACTTCAAAGTTCGCCACTGTTCCTAGCAAAGTTTTTACGTGAACTGGTTTTGTAGGCTGTATCCCACAATACACACAAACAGATCATGACAGCATGTTTTAAAACTTCTGGAGAGAGAGTTTTTTACAACAAAAAAATAACCGTCCATGCTGTATTTGAGCAGCTTGAACTTTGGAATGCTACACTTCCCACTTGAAGCATGGTTTGTGGTTTGGTTTGTGTTTGTAAACAGAAAGTATTTGTCTTTACCATGCATATTTACTGGGAAATATGATTGCAGGTTCCTGAAAGAATTAGAAAATCAAGCAGACCTTTTTTTGCAATACAGTCTGATCCCAGTTTCATAGAGAGTCATCACAAGAGTATAGATGGTGGTGCTGCTTCTGTGCAGCTGCTACTGAGATGCTGATTTTCAAAGCTATCACTCTGCAAATATTATCACAGGTCAAAGCACAGACAGAGATGATTTGGGAATTTTTACTTAAGGATGGCCTTTCACTTTGTGAGGACCTCTATGAAGAGACCATAAAATTTCAGTCACTAGATAAATAATAACAAAGGAGTACATCTGGTGAGCAACACACCACTCTCCAAATGACATCCAGTGTTCCTACATACGTTGTGAGAATAGATTTAATTGGGTTTATGAGTTCAGGATGTCCTTACATCAGCAGATCTTGGAGCACTTGGTTTCATATGAAATGACCTTTTGTGCTAGATAACGAAAAAATTTGAAGGTACTGAAAGAAATTTCCTGTGGTTAATTTATAGAACAGCATCAGAGATGAGCAGAGACTGCTAACAAGTCCTTTCAACTTCCCAGTAAGTTCCACAACTGTATAAACCTAAAGGACAAGCCTTTATAACACCATTAGTCCCTGAAGTGAGAGGCTAAAATTACCATAAATCCACCAACAAGGTGGTATGCCCTCAGCCAAGGTTGTTCATAGTTTTAAGATTCACATGTTATTGTGACCATGTATAGTTTTCAGTGTAACTGAGTGATGTTAGAGTAAAAGCCATTTTATTAATTACAGTAGTTATTTGTCATTCATTAGATTGAGTATATTTTAATAACACATCTGACTATCTCTTTTGTGAACCTTAAGTAATTTTAAATTATTAACAACTCTTTTACACAAATTGCCATAACTGGGCTTTACTGCTAATAGCCCACAGAGATTTATAGAAGCATTTCATACTCTTACGCATTATTATATCAGATTATCTATAGATTCCAAATGAAACAACTGTATTACTTCATGTCAGTTCATTTTCGAAGGGTTACCTTTGCAGTAATAAAGGCAAGTAACATTTTGTTAATGACATCTTATTTTCAGACACTGGGAATATGACAGTTCACAAACGCACTGATAACAATCTCATTCTACTGCCAGGTGAATAAATACATCATTTCACCAGCTGTTAGAAAGGATACTGTGCCCACCTTCTTTTTTAGGAACTGTTTGAATGAATTTTAACTACATTATCATGGGAAAGTTTATGTTGGAAGGGACCTCAGGAGGTGTCTAGTCCACCCTCCTGCTCAAAGCATGGCCAAATGCAAGGTCAGATTAGTTTCTCAGGGCTTCATCTAGTCAAGTCTTGAAAATCTCCAAGGACAGAGATGGCCAAATCTCTCTTTGGGTAACCCGTTCCACTGACAGTCTCAGGTTGTTTTCAGCAGACTTGTCAGTTCCCAGGCTGTGTATCGTTTCCAGGTCTTACTCCTTCCCTAGTACATGACTTTACATTGGTCCTTGTTGATTTTCCTAAGGTTCCTGTCAGACTATGAGCTCCATGTTTAATTACTGAAGTCCACTTAAAAAAGCATAGGTTACTATGCAGTGTTCCTAAAATGTTCCTAGTATATTAGGAAATATTCCTAATTCAAATATTCCTAATTAGAAATGTTCCTAAATAGCAAAATAAGACTGTTCAGAGCATGAATTATATGCTATACTGCTTTGCTTCTCCTATTCACTTGCCGGCCAATATCAGAATTACACTCATGCTTATAATGGCCACTGACAAAACTGAAGCTTCAGATCTGCAACTTAGATCACTCACCTGAACTAGCTGATCTCGGTAACATGAGCTTAGTCCCATGCTTTGAAAACCAGTACCACAGAGGGATGATACAGATCTTGACACTTCATAACCTGCTAGCAAATAGAAGAGTGTTTGACAACAGGGAATATAGGACTTTTTCCATTATTTGCAGGGTTAGTGGAGTGATTTTGTGAGCATAGATGTCACTGTACCTCTTAATTCCTAAGCTATGCTTTTCTGCCCTATTTCCCAGCTTCCTCTCCTCTCTGTCACACAGTTTTCTCCCATCAATCTCTCTTTCCCTTATTTTCTTGCTAGTTCATAATCTTAGCCTAGTCCATCCACTTCTCCTCCCACTTCCTCATCTCCTCCAAATTCAGCTTTTCTCTCCTGGGAATTCATTGAGACTGCCTTCTCACCAGTGATGAACTATCTGACAGGATGATAAGCACTCCAGAAAGACAGGATCTCTGCTCTTGGTTCCAAGATAGAGTAGCAAAAGCAAGTGAAAATAGCAGTGGCAGGGGAGGGCCTGCTTTAAAGCACAACCAGTGAAACTGAATGGGGAATGAATTCACTCAATTTCAACAGATCTCTAATAACTATGTGTGATTTTTTCAGAAGGATTAGAATTAGCCAAAGACCATAATTATTCATGGCAACAGCAGAAATTCATCTTACTTCCAGGTGTGAAGTCCTCCCATTGGCGAAATAATTGCCTTTGACATTACCTGTTTTGCTTCAAATCAATACATGGAAACTTCACACAACTAATTCTTGCTAACATTGCAAAGAAGGAATTTAATTTAGGTCTGTGCTGGGGGAGAGTGGGCTCCAACTTTACCAATTCTGAATAACTGAATTCCATCAAAGGAATGAAAATGAAACAAACTTCCTGAATAAGTAACCTATGAGAAAGCCTTCAACAGTCACTGAAGATCTTGCAGAGCTAGCTATGCCAATAAGACAGTTTGCATAAGACATGCATTTGTCCAAACACTGAATAACATTTGTGGACCAAATTCCTCTGATTTAATGGTGTTTGATTTTTAACCTCCCCAGAGCCTGAAATATTCCGGTCATCTAGAAGCCCTACTGGTTGCTCACATACATTGCAGGCTGTATCAGATGACACCTCATGGCTCCATCATTCTGAACTGAGAAGCCAGAACAAAGTCAAGCATGCAACACCCTTCAAAATTCTCTCATATTAAATCAAATGCTCTTCCTCTTTATACTGAGACCTCTACTGAGTGTTTATCCCTGCTGTCCATAGAACAACAATCTCGAGCAGTAAACCAATGCCTGGTGTTTTTGCTATAGTTTAGAAAAATTCAGTATTTCACCAAACCTATATCTGTGTTCTAACTGAATTAATGGTGTTAGTCATTTTTAACTTGCACACATAAATGGTTACAATATGGTCCACATAAATAACAGTGTTGACTAATGAAGACATAAACATTAAATTCTGGCTGTGTTTATTCAGAAAAAGAGTGTTTTCACTTTCGATGCAGTTTATAAGAAGTGGGTACATCTGTGATGTGAAAGGAAGGAGAGGTTATGCAGACGTACAGTGGCATGCACTGCAGTGACAGTACCAAAGGGCTGATGCCATCAGCTTAGGACCCTCATATCCCTGCCTCCTCATTCTCTACCTCTGCTAAATTAGTATCAGGTTTTACTGACCTCTGTTTAAAGGCCGCAAGTTGTATTATTAGCATATCAATAACAGAACTCTGTTTTGTCATCAAATGCTGAATTTAAAGATTGTCCAAACTGATCCACTAAGCTTTTGTGCATTTGAAACATATTCCTCTTATTATACCAGAGAGAAAATGAAAACACCATAAATAGTTTTGAACTGAATGAGCAAAACTAAAGATTGTAGCACTCTGTATCACCTAAAATTTCTAGTCAATTCAGCTAAGTCCTTTATAAAAACTATTTTAGCATTTGATAACAAGAACTGAAGAATTCATACTGCAAATTGGAAAAATACCAGAAGAAAAGGTTGGAGGTGGCAATGGGGGAGTGGGAACATGTTTAGCAAAGAGTCTCATGAGAATGCTGTGCTGAAAGATCATTCCTATTCTAAATATAAACCTTCAATACATTAGCCATCCTGGTTTTAACATCATACAAAATATCTCCAGTCTGAAGCAGAACCAGCAAAACAAGGTGATTCTCTGTGACATACCCATCTCTTCTGAAGAAAACAGGAAAGATTTGAAATCCTGGTTGGAGGTACCAGTGCATTTTATACCACAAATGTCCTGAATTGTGTTCTGTCTTCTTTTTCTTTCTGTTATCTTGAAACACCTAAATAAACTTGCCTAAACCACAAGGGTTTTGTACCTACATTAATCAGTAAGGATATAGTATGCTTTCTTTTCTTAAACTAATTGTCATTTTCATTTCTAGGACAAAAGTGGTGAAGCAGTAAGGGGTGCCAGCTCTAGTCATCCATGCTCTCCAAATGGAGCTATCTTGTGTTATTCTTAAAGCCTTTACTTGTCACTCAGAACTCTGAAGCAGTTCAGAGGAAGATCAATGAAATGCAAGCCTCAGAGATTACTAGAGAAATGGAAGAGCTAAATGTGATCTTAACTACTCATTACCTGGGAAGAGAACAATGACTCATGTCAACTTCAGAAAGTTAAACAGCCTTTAAGAAACTATCATGACTCACAAGTACTGCGTGCACACACATAAAATCTGTTTCTCAGCTCAAGGCATTTAGTTCTCCTATAGAGAAACTAAGCTCTCTTCTCCTTGAACTTGCACCAGCCTTATATTAATGTAATTGCCTTGACATCAGCCAGCTAATTGATTTAGAGGGGTAGCTGCTATATATGAGTTACTTGGTGACTGGGTCACATGAACTATTCACCTATAAACTGATGTGAAATAGCACATAATAAGAATGAACCTTTTTCTTTTCCTTTTTTCCCTAACAAATATTGTAAGAGTTTGCTTTAGATTACAAGTAAAGCAAGTCTCAAAATGAAACTGACTCCCGGCAGGTTTTCTTTGTGGACTTGGTTATCTAAAAGAAAAGTATTTCTTCAGCAAGTTTTTAAGTGAGGGGCTATTTTGGATTCTGAAGCATTCATTTTACTGGCAGTAATTCCACATCCATTGAAGCAATTAACATAAGCAAAACTACTCAGGCAAAGCTAATCAAGCTGGCAGATTCAGGCTTGAAATGGAAGCAAAGATGACATTTTACTGCTAGTACTGGCATTTCCAATTCATGTTCATGATCTATCAGTTCCTGTTGTTACTAACATGTATATATGTATGCTACCTTCTGAGAGGTACTTTGAACATACAGACAACTGAAAATGAGAAAGCGTTTTTGCTGATTTGAACTGTGGAAGAGTTTTCCACTGTGGTGATCTGAACGTGACCAGACAAAACACATGCTTTCAGTGGAGATCATACTGCAGGAAAAGGTAACACACTGGACAACCTCCTGAGTATTCTTCACACATTTTTTTCTGGCCCAGATGGAGAAGCTGCTTTGTGATGCTTAGGGTGTAAATTTCCAAGCACTGCAACTTAGCTGCCCTGTTTCCCACTACGGCCACTTTAAGAACACTTTTTGTGTTCTCCTGTGAGACAAGGAGGCACAAAAGCACAGAATGTAATCAGTTCTAAGTAACGTTAAGTTTGATGGCTTTGTAATGGAAAATAACTGAGGTGCTGGAAGGTAGTTGACATAGTTTTAGGTCCTTAGGACCTTAATACAAAAAATGTAAGAAAAACAATAGAAAAACAGGACCTGGGGATGGGGAGTATCTGGGACTAGCAGATGTCCAGGATGGGCACAGTTAAACCACCTGATAAGTAGGACAGGATGATTGATTAAGCTGGTGCTTCAAAGACTGCCAGGGGTGATGAATATTGTTGGAAGAAGTAAACGACTCTCAAAGACCACCACCACATTTTGTATGTATGCGGGAAACTTTCTGGAAAATGTTGTAATTCATGTGTAGCCTCATGAATACATATGTATGCCCAGCGGCTATATAAGGATGGCCTGTGTGGCAATACAGGGACACACGTTAGGAGGAGCTATCCCCCATGCCTCCCGGCGCCGCAATAAAGAATACCTGCTTGTCAACTGGAAAACTTTGTTGGCGAGTTTGTTCTTGGAGTTTTCTCCCAATCACCTGCCAGGAGAACACAATCCTGCTTTGAAAGTCCAGTAAGCTATTTTACCTTTAACACTTAAGTATCTCCAGCAAGAATAGTGTGAATTAGTGAACTGGAAATTCACATCCAATGTGGATTCCTATTAATCCCCTTCTGTTAAAATGCCCCTAAACAGGGAAGGTGTCTTGGAGGTGACTAGCAGGGTAATAGATGCCCAGCAAGAAAAAAAGTATATCATAAAAGCAACAAGAGTCACCAGGAAAATTAATTAAGATGATCTATGTCCACAGATGGCATTATTGAGTTCGTTTTCACTTTGAAGAGGAGGGACTAGTGCCTCCCAAGGAAGAAGGTAGAATTACTGTAAATGAGCTTTAGTAGCTGAGTGAACAGTTTGATCAACCTACCAACTAACTACTCATGTGACAAGGTGTGCCCACACTGCACTGAGCCTGACACAGCAGCCGAGAGAAGTTGTCCTCTGATGGTTGTTCACCAGACTGTCTGAAATAAGCAAATCCAATCCTTATCAGGAAAGTGTCTGCCTTGCAAAACTCAGAAGTGTACCCAGCACAACGAGATTCCCCTGCTAATCATCTCAGTGCAACCAAAGAGGAACAAAGGCATAATTACTCTTCTGCTCCAACAAATGGTATCTCCACACTCATATCCAGAAACCACACTGGGGAGCATCTATGCTTTTACCCATTCCAAAATTATCCTCTGTTGGTTATTTCATCCTGCAGGACTGCCACATCTGAATTAAACCCAAACACATTACATTGTGTCCAATTTTTGTATTTTATCAATATTCTTTATTAACACATGTAGGACTTTCTTAGAATTCAATAAAAATATGCTCATTCAACACTGACCGTTTCCCTGAGGCATAGTACTGTGTTTTCTAAGATGTAATTTAACAGTGTTCTGCAAAAGGCACAGGCAGCTGCAAGTTGCTCTCAGTGGAGCATATTTACCTACACGTTTAGCAACATATTCTTGCTTTCATTTCTTAGGAACGAGAGGGAGAGTTTTAAAATGAATTAAATTGATTTCCTGACTCGTGAGAAGCAAAAATAAAATTGTTGTCTCTGTTAGCTACAGAAGTGCATGAAAGCTGCCTGACATAGAATCATTGAATCATAGAATAGTTAGGGTTGGAAAGGACCTCAAGATCATCCAGTTCCAACCCCCTGCCATGGGCAGGGACACCTCCCACTAAACCATGCCATCCAAGGCTCCGTCCAACCTGGCCTTGAACACTGCCAGCGATGGAGCATTCACAACTTCCCTGGGCAACCCATTCCCAGTGCCTCGCTACCCTCACAGTAAAGAGTTTCTTCCTCATATCCACCAATCTAAACTTCCCCTGTTTAAGTTTGAACCTGTTACCCCTTGTCCTCTCACTACAGTCCCTAACGAAGAGTCCCTTCCCACCATCCCTCCCTATAGGCCCCTTCAGATACTGGAAGACTGCTATGACGTCTCCACGCAGCCTTCTCTTCTCCAGGCTGAACAGACACAACTTTCTTAGCTTATCTTCATACAGGAGCTGCTTCAGTCTCCTGATCATCCTCATGGCCCTCCTCTGGACTTGTTCCATCAGTTCCATGTCCTTTTTATGTTGAGGACACCAGAACTGCACACAATACTCCAAGTGAGGTCTCACATCTTCCATTTTTTCCACTACACAACCAGGGTCTTCCTTAAGGAGACCACTTTCAGCTTAGAAACGAGTCATAGAAACATTACTTTAACTGGGCTGCAAAGTAAAGATACATTCAGCCTGTCTGAATTCAGAGGCAAGGTGTGAAAGCAAACTGGAGGGAGTTTGCAAAGAAACTAAGAGCAATTGTCTGACTGCATTTCAGTTCAAAGCAGCACCAACCATGAGTTGTATAAACCCATTTTATGCAGTCCCTTTTGTTAATATCAGATATAAATTCCAAAACCTGCAATTCTGGGCCTTAAATCTGAGGTGTCTGAATTTACTGTTATATTATATTGTGAAAGTAGATCACCACATGCCATCATATTCACTCTTCAGTCTATACAACTTCTTATATATTTACTCTGCTCTCGTGAGACCTCACTTGGAGTATTGTGTGCAGTTCTGGTGTCCTCAACATAAAAAGGACATGGAACTGTTAGAACAAGTGCAGAGGAGGGCCACGAGGATGATCAGGGGACTGGAGCACCTCTCGTATGAAGATAGGCTGAGAAAATTGGGGCTGTTCAGCCTGGAGAAGAGAAGGCTGTGTGGAGACGTCATAGCAGCCTTCCAATACCTGAAGGGGGCCTATAGGGATGCTGGGGAGGGACTCTTCATTAGGGACTGTGGTGAGAGGACAAGGGGTAATGGGTTCAAACTTAAACAGGGGAAGTTTAGATTGGATATGAAGAAGAAATTCTTTACTGTAAGGGTGGTGAGGCCCTGGAATGGGTTGCCCAGGGAAGTTGTGAATGCTTCATCCCTGGCGGCGTTCAAGGTGGGGTTGGACATAGCCTTGGATGGCATGGTTTAGTGGGAGGTGTCCCTGCCCATGGCAGGGGGGTTGGAACTCGATGATCTTGAGGTCCTTTCCAACCCTAACTATTCTATGATTCTATGATTATATGAGGTTCTGCTTCTATATGCAAGTTTTATGGTACCTATATACATTCTGAAAAAGTGCTTTTTCACAATAATAACTAATATTTTACTATCATTGACAATAATAAAAATGTTTATTAAATACTATAGAATATTATGAGACAGTCTGAGATATGCATGAAATTTTCTTACATGAAAGCCCATTTACCTAAGGAGATAAGCACATTTCCAGTGTGGTTTATAGTTTAAAAGTTGCTATAATCTCAGACTGAGAAATCCTGGAAGACAGATGAGGTTCCAGAAGACTGGGAAAGATAAAAACCATCTGCAGAAAAGGGCATAGCCTGGGAATGATAAACATTGTGGCATGTTTTTTTATTTCTTTATTTTTTTGTTAGTTTAAATTAAACAAGTACCCAGAAAAGAGCAAGAAAAAAATAGCAAGGACTAGTGATGAAGCAGGGTAAAACTGTATGAAATGAAACAAAATTCTTTCCATAGCAAAGTAGCAGGTTTTGGGAAAATGAATGAGCAACTAAAGCCATATATGCTAACTCCGTGATTTTGACACTGTTTTACAGTGCTGTCTGATTGTTCCCGCTCTTAATATTGTGTATTTAATTATTCCTACCTAAATGCAGTACTTCTTGCTTTTCGTTGTTGAGTTGCATAACTTTTCACACTGATTTCTTAACTTGTCATGATGATTCTCAATTTGCATCCTACCCTTTCATAGGATAGGATGCAAATATCATCACCTTTCATGAAGTGAAAGGATTCTCTGCAGTGATAACTGAATGGTATTTAATAATCCTCTCTACTGTGTTATCTGAAATATTAATGGAAGTTTTGACTAGTGCTAGACCTGAGGTAGAATCCTGCTCAATCCCATGTGCAAAATCCTTCCATTTTGACAGTGAATCGTGAATAGCAAAACCAGCTGCATTTTCACAACACAATGCAGCAGTCCTCAGAAAACTAGCTGCATATATTATCACAAACTGAACATGAGTCAATAGTATCAATCTAGAATGAAAACAGAAAACATTGTACTGGGATACATAAGCCAAAATGTAGCACTGAAGATGTGAAGCAATGACAGTTTTGGACATTACACTTGTGAAAACTATGTGACCACTTAGAGATAATTCAGGAGATGTTAGAGATGTAAAACACAGCCTCTGAGATAAACCGCAAAGAACTGAGTTCATTTCACCTAAAGAATACTCTGAAGACACACATGCAGTCAAATACGTAAAGGGGTAGTGAATGTGGAGACAGAATATATTATTCTCCACCCACTACAGATAGAATAAAATGTAATGGTCTTAAATTACACAAAGTGATTTAAATTAGAAATTAGAAATACTCTTCTAGTGGCAAAGACATGAAAATAAGTTGCTAAATTTGCATGTTCCCAACTCTACATTAATAGTCAAGTAAAAACGTCAACCAAACAATGCTTCCTTAACCTACCTTAGAAAATGTCATGTATGCCACATCTAAGGTCTAAGACTGGATTGTTAACTGGATTTTGGTTATAAATTACAAACCAGAGACTCACTACCTTACCAAACACACTCTAAATCATAGAATAATAGAAAGATTTAAGTTGGAAGGGGCCTTATCATCTAGTTCCAAGCCCCTGCCATTTTGTGTTTCAATTTTACTTTGCAGAGGATTTTTTTATTAAAAAGTAAGTTGTAAGGAAGCTGAGTTCCATATTCTGCAAAAAAACAGAGGCAGAGTTAAGCTAGATCACTTATTCTAGGCTTGAAAACATTCTGCATGGCCATTGAGAGTTCTTTAGGAGTCCAACACTGATTTCAGCATGAAATCTTTTCATAATGCCAGTCATAGAATCACAGACGGGTTTGGGTTGGAAGGGACCTTAAAGTTCAGTCAGTTCCAAGCCCCTGCCATGGTCAGGGATGCCTTCCACTAGACCAGGTTGCTCCAAGCCCCGTCCAACCTGGCCTTGAACACTGCCTGGGATGGGGCAGCCACAGATTCTCTGGGCAACCTGTGCCAGTGTCCCACCACCCTCACAGGGAAGAACTTCTGCCTATTCTCTAATACCAGCACACTTTGGAACTGAAAGGCAAAACCTTCAGTTAATCCAACTCTACCAGTATAAACACATTCTTGAATTTAGTATTGGAGGGAGCATCTTCCAGGACACGAGTTCTGGAGCCTACAGCACCAAGCAGGGAAGGGAGTGGGATGACAACTGGCAGGAGAAACGTTTGATACTGGCCTGGATTTCTACATCTGTGGAAATCTGACCCCCACTTTCACCACTTTAGCACCTGAGAAGCGAAGAGGCATCTTGGAAAACTGCAGGTACGCAGAGCGCGGTCCTGGGTGCTGTCATTTAACCGAATTATGCAGATTTGGTGCCCCCTGCTGTCTTTCCTTCTGCTGTCAGGGTGACCGGTGAAAAATAGCAGCAAGCGTTAAATGCAAAGCACCCCCAAAGGGCAAATTAAAGATGCTGCCCAAAAAGGCGCATTTAAACTAGAGTGTGAGCCCACAGGAAACATCCAGGAGCTGAGAAGAGCAGAGCTGTACATTGGTACAGCAATGATCACAAATAGGGGAAAAGCATCAAGTGCATCATCACCAACCGGAATTGCAGGGAGACCTGATCTTCAGCATTGGCACACCTCCATTGCTTGGAAGCAGGACTCAAGTCTTTTGTGGGGATGAAACCACATGAAATCCTTGTGATCTCTTTCCTCACTGAGCACTGGGTCTGCTGCATTCCTGTGTCTCACCTCCAAATAGAGAGTTTAAATAGACTCTAAATACTTTTGTATTATGATAAGATCTAGAGGTCTCAAAACATCTTAGTGCCAACCAGTGGTACACCCAGGGACATACTGGGTGCATCTACATAAGCTTTTGTATCAACTAAACTGGACGATGTGCTCCAGGAGTGTACCCAATACACCAAGGTCCTGCATAGGACAAGCCTAGTGCTAACGCAGAGTAAAACCCCTCCAATGCACACAGCACAGCTGTTGGGACAGCAACACAACCTGTTTCTCTCTACAGAGCAAATCTTCTTGGGCCATACTGCATGCTAAAGTAGATGTACCCACTTAAAAGGAAACTCACCTGTGGAATCTCACTGCTGCTGAGGGCAGTTGTCTATCCTCTTCTTCCTTCTAGTTCCCAGTCTATCCATTTCGTTAGCACCAGCAACTGTCTAGTGGCACACAGGGCTTAACTTCCAGACTTAATTAAAAACTAATCTCCCTTCTTCTCTCCTAGGGCTGGTTTTTGGTTGGTCATGTGAGTGGCTGGTCTGATTCAAAAAGGGGGAGGAAAGTCCTTTTGGAAGAAGTAGAGTCTTAGATTGGCTCAGGCTAAAGATGAAACTTCTGGCCTAAATCAAATAAAGGTGTGAGGTGCCAGCAGGTACAACGGCTTGTCCAAAATAATAGAGCACATTCCTAGCGCAGGTGCATTGAAATCCTGCTATAATCAATGGCTGAGATTTTACATCCCTAACTTTTTTAATTTCTCCATTGGTTTCTTGCCTTTTCCTTGAACTTCTGGAGTTTAAGGGAATTTAAGGGATGGCAAAATAAAGCTACAGTGTCCCATCTGAGCCCTTGCAGAGCGGCAGGCAGGACTTTTCAGGGAAGAATGTCCAAGTGATTTTCTACTGTAAATCAACAGCAGGCTAACAACTGATAATTTTGTCTGTTGATTCTCGAAGACATTTCTCTAAAGGGGCCTTTGTTCAGTAGTCGGTCAGTCAGTTACTTTCTCCCTTGGCTATTTGTGCCTGAAGATGAAAACACAGACATGCAAAAACTCCAGAGAAGGAACAGTCCTCGCCACCACAGGGGTATTTAGTGACTGACACAGGTGCCTGCATTCCTGAAAACACTGGTGCTAAAGTGGCATTGTACTGTACCTCAAACGTGCACCAGAGGATGCTTCATCCTTTCATATTCTCCTGGTGTTCAAAGGTCCTTAGGACTGACATTGGAAATACGAGTCACTGACTTTGTAGAAAGGTTTCCTGGTGAACAAAATGAGATTTCTGTTATTTTTAGGGTCTGAGAAGGTTTTTCAACTTCAAGAGAAAAGAATTTCTCCAGCTTCTCTGACACTTACACACCAAGTCCTAAACAGCCATTTTCACCTCTTGAACTCCTGTGACTTAGAGATGGTATGATCTGTATTACATCTGCTGTACTAGCACTTAAACAAACATCCTTTAAAAGATCTTGCTCACTCCCACCATCCAGAAATGCTATCTTGTATTTCATAAGTTTTATTTTTATACCTCAGCACTCAAAACACCAGAAGGCAGGAGTCTAGCCTAGTAATTATTAAACATTTCACCCTGATACAAAATCAACTTGCTTATTACATCCTTTATAGCTGTTATTTTACTCAGTGTACTGGCTGCAGGGGCCGAGTCTAAAAATTCGCTTCTGTCTCCTCTGTTGTGTAAGTCAGCAGTCTGTCCTCTTTTCACCCCTTTTCAGGGTGAAACATCCACGCACAGCCATGTCAGGGGTTGTGCAAGAAGAAGATTATGAGGGTGGATCCACTTGTTTTGATCTCCCGACAGAGCACTGTGGCTCACTCTGCTTCCAGGCTCTGAGGCTGCTCTGAAGTTAATATATTAATGTATCTCACAGCCACCACTTACAAAGAGCCAAGCCTCAATACTCTTGAGTGCGAGGAGCTAATTTCTAGCTATTGAAATGGACTTGAGCACTGGAAGAGCTGGTTTGGACAGAAGGGTGGTGTGAAGAGGGATGAGCGTGGCAGTGTAAGTCAGAAGGTCTTATTATCGCTAGCCCTCAGGGCGCCAGCTTATCAGTAGGGGTGTAGCTTTATTGGGAAAACTGTATTTTATGATATTTATGTCTGTATCTGAAACATTTGGTTTCAGTGAGATATCAGAGACACTTCATGAGCCTCTATCATGCTGCATCATAGCAATTAATAACAATTACCAGGAGGTGCCCTTCTGGTCTATGCCAGGACCCACTGTGCAGGAAGGGATAAAATACATCAATACACGTGCTGCACTAAGCACGCTCTTGCCAATACATAAACTAAGGTGGTAAATATCAAGATACATGTCAGACTTCATTCTTCTCTCAAAATACTCTTTTTCTTATAATTCAAGTGTTGGAACAGGTTTCTTGCAGCTAGCACATACCTGTGTCTTCTTTGATCTAAAAATGCAGATTTGCACATTGTGAGTTGTAGATTTCTCCTCATACAGTGGGAAAACACTTTTAGAACCAAGAATACAGAACTGGGCAGCAAAAAACCCCAAACTCAGTTCACAATGTAAACAAAAGATCTTGCACTTACTGCACTTGTTAGACATCCTGTCTAGAATAGGATGGCAAATTGCCTAAGGCTTTGTTTATGCTGGCTAGCAAAAAATGGTGTAAACAAAGTTGAAGAGAAACTGGTTTCTAACATGATTTATCCAGTCTGTGGGGACTAAAATCAAGCTTTTTAAGGCTAAAAAGCAACAACAACAACATAAAATATTGCACTAGTGGGAGGATTGAAATGAGCTACAAGTAAAATCAAGAAAAACAAGAGCAGGCATCTATGACCCCAAAGCAGAATTCAAGTCATTCAAATACAGAATAAACAGTGGAAGGACACCAAGTACAAACAAACTTCTGTGGCAAATATCCATATTTAAGGGTTAGTTTCAAAAGCAAAAGATTTATTCACAGTCTCCTTCCAGAAACTAAACTACAATTGTACCAGGTGTACAGTTCACTGTATCAGTAAGCACCAGTATACATTCTTATGTTAGAACAACATAATGTCACATACTTTTGTTTTTCTTACCAGAAGCTAGAAGACAAAACCAATCTTCACCCTGCAATTAAGAACACCAGGTGACAATCTGTCAGTCCACACAGTAAACAATGCATTTTATGAAGCATTATTTCAATTTCTTTGGGTACACTCTTCTATCTGTTTCCATCCACTGTTACCTATGGTATTTTTGACTGCGTGTCCTTGTAAAGATCAGGGCAATGCAGCACAAAACCAGGACTACTAAATGTTACAGGAATGCAAGTAATGACATATAAAACCTCTGTATTTTTCATGATAAACCAATTTAGTTCCAACATGTGCAGTTGTTTTAAGGTATTTGTATCTTGAATTCAGCATTTAAGGATTTGTATAGAATCGCAGAATAATCAGGTTGGAAGGGACCTTACAGATCCTCTAGTTCCAGCCCTCTGCCAAGGGCAGGGATACCTTCCACTAGACCAGGTTGCTCCAAGCTCCGTCCAACCTGGCCTTGAACACTGCCAGGGATGGGGCAGTCACAGCTTCTCTGGGCAACCTGTGCCAGTGCCTCAGCACCCTCACAGGGAAGAACTTCTGCCTAAGGTTGCATCTCAATCTCCCCTCTGTCAGGTTAAAGATATTCCCCTTGTCCTGTCCCTACATGCCCTTGTCCAAAGCCCCTCTCCAGATTTCTTGTCAGTCCCTTTAGGCACTGGGAGCTGCTCTAAGGTCTCCCCAAAGCCTTCTCCACACTGAACAAGCCCAGCTCTCTCAGCCTGCCTCCAGAGCAGAGGTGCTTCCACAACCTGTTTTACATATACCCTTTTGGTTATGACAATTGAATATTTAATGCAATCCTATTAAATATGAAACACTGATGGTCAAAAAATAAAAATTAAAAACAGGTGAAAAAGTTAATACTTATGTTCTTGGAAAGTAATGCTGTAAAAGCCTTTCAGCTTGTGTGTTTGTGTGTGTCTGTCTGTCTTGGTTCTCTCCTTACCCTTATAGAAGAGGACTTGCCAGAATGTCTCATTGCTCCCTTTCTGGCCGCTGTTTCCCTGCATGGAAACTGGGTAGGGCACAGATGACTAAATGGTGGGAATTCAGATGTCATCCGAATTCTGGATGTAGACAGGGCGCACACATTCAGGGAGCCTGAAGAGCACTCCTGAGGCAGACAGTATAGACACAGCCAAATGCAGCCAAGAAGAGGGCCTTAGGCAATAACTGACTTTCCAGCTCTGTCTAATCTCCGGTTTATAAGTGGATGCCTTTTGACATTGCTCCTATTGCTGTGTAGGAAAAAACCTTCTGTAGTTCCATGAGGCATTCCCAAACAATAGATATAACTATATGTAGCAGGCATGTGCTGCTTAGTTCACCACAATTAGATATTATGAATTTTGATGGTATTCCTTTATCTAAAACATGCCACCAAGAGTAAATATTTTATGGTCAGCAATCTATAAACAATGGATTTTAATTTCCCATTCACCAGGTATATGGAACTAAATCTGTATCCAGTGCTCTGTAATAAAACACAGCTCATAAAGTAATATGATGCTTTGGAGTATAAATATGACACATTATGCACAGCATATAATTTAATCATTCTTAACTATGGCATAAATGGTTGGAGGTGAAGGCCACTTAGACTAATACTAATTACACCTTTGCACCTTTATGAACATACTGACTGAAGTACTTATCAGCCATGCACACAAGCAATTTGCTGTAAGCCACACAATGAGTCAGTGGCAAACAAAGGAGGGGAAACAAGGTCCCTTTATCTCCCAGACTTCTGAGCCAGCCTCTCGCCAACAAGAATTAAAAGCCATTTCATACTTCACTGCAATAGAACAAATTCTTGTCATTCATCCAGTGTGGTTTATTGGAGCTGTAACCTCAGCCTCATAAGATATTAAAAAGCTTTGTACAAGTAAATACAAATATGTAGGTATGTTTGTTAAATATGGTAAAACATAAACTGAATGGACAAAACTCACACAACTCCTAAAATAGCTTATTTTTACAATCTGTACAAATTACCGAGGAAAAGAGTACTACTCTTAAAAGCACACATTTATTGTGTAAACCTCAGTATTTTATGTAGCCTTTAGGTTCACTGCATTCTACCCCACGTTTTTATGGTTCTTTAAATGACCACTGGGTGTCACAATTATCAACAGTAAGCTCTACACTTTGAGGACTTTTCCAGGTTCATTTCAAAAGATTCCTACCATCAGAGATACCAATTCATGCACCCATAGCATTAATAGCCACCCCCACTGCAAGATGAGGAAATGGTTTCCTCGATAAAAATGAAAATCAGAGTTAACACAGTGTTCTTTTAGAAAATACAGCGAAAATGGAGATTTGTTTTTCAAGTTTGTTCTACAGGTAAGATTCTGTCGCACTGCACATTTGTGAAGTATTTTCACTGCTGGAGTGGAATGAGGCAATTCCAGACTTCATGGACTTGAGGAACAGTTTCAATAGGCTTTCTCTTTCAAGAATTATGCAACAGCAGAATCAGTTATTTCCTCTCCATTTTTTAAGAAGCCCATTCACTCAAAGAGAGTCTAAATATTTTGGCAGTATATATTACACTGTAGCTTTCTGTTTCAGGTCCCAGCTCTCAGAATCACACAACTAGCAGAAGAACATGAGTTGTCATGGTTTTTAATTGCAAAGCAAGTTTGTGGTCTTCACCACAGAACAGAAAATGTGACCCCAGCGTAATCAGTGCCTATTCAAGTTTGCAGATCCACATTTATACCTTACATCTGGAGTACTGGAAAGCTGCTCCATTGATCCAAAGCATAGGCTGCAACAAGTAAATTATTTGCAATTATACAGGGTACTACTATATATCCTATATAATTCAAACCATGTAACCATAAAGTTTCAGTTTAGACTTCACACCCTCTGCATGAATATCATCAGGAAGGGCTGGCATAGCTGTGGACATATGGGAGATGACACAGTGGACAGTCAAAGTGTGTCATGCCAAGCAGGCTGGTGCTGCTAAGTGCTTGGGGCCACCACAGTATCTGCAGGATGCTTGGGAAGCCTCTGTAGTACACATGCTACAGGACACTGGTCTGGAGCAGGTGCTGAAATCAGTCAGGGACTCGTGTTAGAGAGCATTCTGGACAACAGAGTTTTTGGGATCTTTGCCAGGCCCTGTAAGATGTGAAGAAGAAAGGAGGAAAGCATTTCCTGGCATATACTGGAGTTTGGCATTTGAAGGCTGACTGAAGGAGTGTGGGCATAGTTCCAACTGTCCCCACCAGATAGGCAACTTGTAGCTGCTGCCACATTTCAGGTTTTCCCATCCCCTTTTTCTCACTCATCTCTGACTTTGGAAATAGAGAGAACTAAAAATGGAAGCAGAGAACTAACTTAATCCCTGAAAATGAGGCTCGGCAAAAGCACCCATGGTTCCTGGCCACAGATCAGGGGACGGGTGAGAGATACAGGTTGAGACATGGGCAGCTGAGACAGAAATGACAGACAGGCACTGTCGTAAGAGATGTGTAACACATGTCAGGCACCAGCCTCTCTTATGCACTATGTTTAGGGCCCCATATTGCCTTAAGCAAATCACCCTGCCCTGCCCAGCATTTTCCATCTCTGCCATTTCAGACACTTGCTGCCTGATTGGCTAAAATGACTGTCTCAGCCAGAAATGTATTTACTTTTCTGCCTTATTTTTACCTTTAACCTATTTTCATCCAAGTCCAGATGTACACCAGAAGGCACACTCAAAAGAACGTAAGAATTATCTAATACATAAAAGATGGATGAAGAGAGGAAGAGAATTAAGCTGTTCTTCATGCCCAGCATGGCATGATAAGAAATAATGGGTGTAAACTGCAGGTGGAAGGTTTAGATTAGGCATTAGAAATGTTTTTTTAATAGTAGGCACAGTTAAGGACTTGAATAGATTGCATGAGGAGGCTGTGAAGGATTTCAAAAACAGGTTAGACAAATATTTATCAGGACTCATACTGGTATATGTGTTTGCAGACTGGAGCAAGGAATGGATTGCTCAAAGTCCCTTCCAGTCCTGTTTTCCTATGATTTTGATTCAGGGGCGTCTAATGGCCTATCTTCTACTAGGGATCGCTCTCACAATCTTAAAACACTGCCATCAAAAGAATAGGGAGGATTATTTATTTTTGTAATTAACATTATTCCAATTCCCTCTCTCCTTACTCAAAAAGCCCCTCTCACTCTTCAACACATTCAACTGCAAAGCTGAATACAGCCAGTAAAATAGTGAAGCATTATACTGACAGCACTGATAACACTGTGGTAATAATACAGCAAGTGATCTGAAATCTATATTTCTTTTGACCAAGTTCTTGCCCCTTATACTCTTTCCCCCTCCTCCCCACCCCAACACAATACCTAATTTTCTAAATTACTAGAGCTATTATGCACACTTTCATTAACATAGCAGGTGCAGTTACTTAGACCATTAATGTCCTAGCAGTAGTGTAAGTTGGGAGTGACCCCACTGCAAATTAACAGTTCAGACACAAGAGGTGAATGGTGCTTTAAAATACAGCTGGAAATCTTCCACTGTACCCAAACAGGACTTGATCCAGGGTCCTTGTCTGAAAGCTGCTCCCTTAACACAAGTCACTTGAGTTGGAGGAGAAAAGCGTTACAGATTAATTCTGGTTTGTGGAGAAAAGAGGCTCTTTTCTTCCAGCTGAAGTTAAAAGCTGCCAGCAAGCATCAGCAACCTATTTGGAAATTCTGAACTGACTCCTGATGTGATTTGACCATGGGCTTTTTCTCCCCTTGCTATTGTATTATTTCTATGAAGTCAGTTACCAAAAGCTTCTCTGATTCAAATTTATTCTTTCTACTCTTTCCCTTCACACTATTGGGCCACTATTTGTCTTCCCTTTCCCCTTCCCACCGCTTCTCAATAATAACTTCCTTTTCAACAGTTTGAAAGACTGAGGCCAATATCAAGAAAAAAACTACAGTGGAATCCCCTCTACTCACACTGTTCTGTTTATGCTACCTTCCAATTTTGTCTCCTTTTTCTAAACTGTAAGCTTACTGGGGCATAGTCAGACATTCATTTTATGCCTGTACTAAATATCCACAAAAATAGGGTTCACTTTGCCTAGGCCTATAGTGATTACTGGTTCATGGATGTTTAAAATATTGAATAACTAATGCAATGTAATGTAATATCGAACTGTGGCTACTACCACATACTTTCCTAGAGAAGCAGAAAAAATAACCTCTGGAATTCTTCCTGAGATATTACAAAAAATTACTCAAAACAAGAGATGCAAAAAAGACAGAATGACATGTCATATTGAGAATGCTGCTGTGCGGCTCACAACCCCACATGTCAAACCACACCAACAATTACTGAACACAGCACTGGCCATGGAGCGGGGTCCCACAGGGTTTGGTATTTGCACCACCTGTGCTAAATATTCTGAATAACTTTGGTTTAACTACCTGACATATTACTCATATAAACCTGTAGTTAAATGTAGGATATGACTGCACAGCTGAGCACAGCACTCCTACCAACTAACTCCAAAACAAGATGCTGCAAAGGTGTGTCATCAGGGCACCCCACCCCAGCTAATGAGCATGGCAAGCAGCTGGGAAGGCTGGCTGAGGCGGGAGACCTACTGCTTCCATAACCCCAGCCCAAAGCCTAGTGTTCCCGTGGGTGCTGGAAGGAGGAGTAAGCTAAGTGTTAGACCCATCTCACTTCAAAGACTTTAAGAAATAGCCTTTTGGTGTCTGTGTAGAACGTACAGATGTAAAGATAAGATCTACTTCTCTTTCAACTCAGAGATCTCTTTAAGTGAGATTCTGGTCCAGCTAGACACAGCAATCCTTCTTGTTCCCAGTGGCCTAAATTGCTCTTCTTCAGCAGAGCTACAAGTATGGCAACATGATCAGAAGTTACAACAAATCTGGTCTTACGTTGTTGTTGATTAATAATGTCATTCCATAAATGCTAATTTATTTCAAAGAACCCTGCTGTGACCTCACACCAATAAGAATTACAAAAAAACAGCCAGGGGAATCACATATGTGTAGCCAGTCTTAAACTAATGTAAATCTCATTTAAGGAAACAAGTAACAGGACAAATGTATTATCTACCTGTACTTACTAAAATAGAAATCTATACTAAATATTATTTGGGATAATCACCACGGGTCATACCCAGTGAACCTCATTCTGACATGTGACTTACTCTTAGAGTCATAGAATCATAGAATAGTTAGGGTTGGAAAGGACCTCAAGATCATCCAGTTCCAACCCCCCTGCCATGGGCAGGGACACCTCCCACTAAACCATGCCATCCAAGGCTATGTCCAACCCGGCCTTGAACACTGCCAGCGATGGAGCATTCACAACTTCCCTGGGCAGCCCATTCCAGGGCCTCACCACCCTTACAGTAAAGAATTTCTTCCTCATATCCAATCTAAACTTCCCCTGTTTAAGTTTGAACCCATTACCCCTTGTCCTCTCACTACAGTCCCTAATGAAGAGTCCCACCCCAGCATCCCTATAGGCCCCCTTCAGATACTGGAAGGCTGCTATGAGGTCACATAAAACTTCTGCATTGTAAAGAAAGCAGGATTAAGCCAAACAATTCCATGAAATCATTAGCTTCCTACCACAAACACGAATCAGACACGCGTAAGAATAAAAAGCCAGTTTGGCAAGATACCATAGTGCCAAGTCAGGTTACAATAATTTCTAATTAACACTCTTCCAAGTTTCAGTGTTACTTATTTGCATGTCAGTGTCACTCAGAACAATACAAGAGTACTGAGTATTCCCGCCTATGAAAACCTCTAAAACAAACATGAAAGAAGAATTTGCAGCCTGATCTGTACAAAGAGAAATGGCAAAAAAAAGAAGACAACTGAACTTGACAACCCGTGATGAATACATCTTCAGAAATTAGAAGACTGACATGTGTCCACTGGCAAAGCATAAATCAGCACAAGTTGAATACCTGAATGTGTGTATTTTTAAAGCAACCAAACTAATTGAGCAGCAACGACTACCCTTTACTATCTAATGAACTGTATATATGAGATTCTAGCTAGGCCCAAGAGTCACAAGATCTATACTCTGAAAACTTCCATTTCCTCCTTCCAGCTGGAACTACTTCCCACTGTGCCTCCCAGCTCTGAGTGTTTGCAGCAGGACATGCTCGTCTCTCAAATGTGGCATTCTGAAGAAGTGTCATTAAACAGGAGTTGCTTATGAAGAAGGTATTAGTATTTATAGAAAACTAGGAATTAATTTAAAAATTCTACAGATGCATCATCTTGTGCTGATGGATAAAAATAGCAATGACAACATACAGGGTGTCCTTCCCATTAGTCAAACTGCTAATGAGCAATGCAGCCAAATGAATGTCAGTAAAACCTACCTACCACGCCATGCTTCAGAAACCTTTTTGGCAGACTTCCTTAACACAGAAGCCACAAAAGCATAAAGGTTTAATCTGCATGTATTTGAAAGTCCTGTATTATTTGTGAGGCAACGATTCAAATGAAGTGTGTTAGTTGCCACAAACAACTGTCAGTGTCCACCTATATCCCACAGATTGTACCCTCTTCAAAAAAACAAGCATTTTAGAAAATAGGAGAACACTACATTTTCTACTTGAAAAATCAGGTTGGTTTAGTACCAAAGACTCAAATATATCAGTCAAAGACAAAAAATATTCAAGTATAAGGCACTAGGAGCCTTTAGAAAAGGATCTGAATAAACTCGTCTGCAAATCGTAATGTTTAAAGGTCATGGAATCACATGGGTTTAACATCTTACTTTTTACTGTTAGCTCAGAAGGAACTTCTGTCTTGCATGAGTGTCCTTCTGAGAGTTTGAGTGCAATGCTGTTGGGCCATGACTCTGTTTCCCCCTCCTGCATCTCAGGGCAGTGTAGTTCTGAACAGCACTACTTTCAAGTATGCAGCAGAAGCACTTTTGTGCTGGGTTATTGGTGGTGTTTTGTGTTCTTTATTACAGCAGCTATTCGAAACTTAATGAGGTCTTAAGTACGAGAGTAAGTGCCAAAGCTGATGTACTGGAAAACAGTTACAAATTAGATGAAGTGGTGAAGACTTTTTACTAGGTAAATGCATGGAGCCACATGAAGGACTCTTTTCTGTAATGCTGTCTCGTTATTTCTGATGTAAATACTACGCGCCAACAAGGAGGGAGAAGCTTGTACAGAAAGCTGTATTTTAAGCTATATGCAAAGATACAGTTGCCACAAAACCTAGCGATATCCCTTAAAATAAAGGGCACTTAAATAGTAATGCAGTGACATTCTTGTGACACGAACCTTTACTCTCTTGTCCAAAGCAAGCAAGGAGGATCTGGCAGTTCACTTGCTTTTAACCATGAGCTTGGGAAAACCACATAATCCTGATTAAGAAGGAAAAAAAACCCAACTAAGTAATCCCAGGGCTCCAAGGAGCTATTCACAACTTTAATGTTAAGATATAATCTGCTGGTGATTACGTAATAATTTCCCCTCTCTGCCCATTTCAGAGTGGATATGAGATACTACAGTCTACATGCCCAGTCTTGAAAGTCTAGCTCCAGGTGTAAGAGCTCACTGCAATACAACCCTCTAGAGAAAACAGAAAAAAAAAACAGACAGAAAGGACCAGTATACATGTCCTCTGGGGAGAGGCAGGTCCTGATTCAGTGGATAGGCAATAGAAAGTGGTGTGTTACCCCACTCAGGGTTAGGCTCTAGGAGCTATGTGGGAGTTGGCAGACACAATCAACAAGCCTGAAATAACAATTGCCTTGAGAGCCAGCAAGAAGTAAAAGGCAGGGGAGCGGCCCTCCAGTAGGAAAAGTAAAATAACTGCAACAATAGAAGGATAAATCTAATCTCACACAGAAACACCGATAACCCATCTGAGACTTGGACATGAAACCAACACACAAATATTAAGGAACACAGGCTACAAGAGACGCTCTTAAACAACGGGCTTGGAAAGCCCCATGGGACAAAATCAGTGCAAGGCTTTTCTGTGGAATACCTGCCAGCTCCTGCTGCACACAATGGCCAGAAGGGGATTTAGGAACTGTTAGAGTGAACATTTATGCCTATCAAGATGTGGAGAGAAAAAAATCCCAAACCAATAGTCCAAGTATGCTGTAATTCTGCCTGTTGGAAATGTGGGAACATCTCCTTGACACACTGACACGATGGCCTACCATCTTTCCAAATCCTGGCTATACAGAACTTCCTAACATATCCGAAAATGAGTGATATACCACAGTATACACAGCCAGATTTTGCAGTCTGATATCTAGGATAGTCTCAGACATATAAATCATGCATGCAAAGCAAGTCTGACATGTCAGATTCACAGCATATGTAATACTGTCTTGCTGTACATGCTCAGAAAAGTTGTACAGTAAGTACCAGCCTGGCATCAGATCTCTTGCACATGTATGTTTTATCTGACCATGCAGAGAAGTCTGACTTCTCCCAATACATGGTATCCTGCACATCCAGAAAGATACTGATACTAACAGAAACATAGGGAAAGCCATGCCAGATGTATATTCCCTTCCTATGAGAAACTGTATTGACCACATAACAATATGGAACACACTGTATGGAACAGGACATTCTGTACCACATGGGATCCTCAGCACTTTCTGACATTTATTTTTGCTACCACAATATGCTGTGATTGCCCAGGAGAGCGCAGAGGTCAGCATCAGTGTATGTACACGAATTTGGCCGACAGAAGACACAGTGTGATTACTTAATATTTAACTAGGTTAGAGCAGCACTAATGCACTTATCCTTGCCACATGAGCTCATCTACAATGCTTCCTACCAGAGCTTTGGGACATTCTATCAGTAACCCCCGAGACATGACAATTACTGAGTCATCAATATTGTTTCCCCCATACCACAGGGATTCTTCTCAGAAGGGTATTTATAATCACAGCAAAGTTAAAGTTGGGCAGGATCCTTTGCAGGTCAACCTCCTGCTCCAAACAGGGCTATCTTCAAAGCTGAACTAGATTGCTCAAAGCCTTGTCCAGTCTAGTTGTATCTCCATGCATGGAAAGTCCACAGCCACTCTGGAAGTGTGTTCCAGTCCTTAGCCACTCTCACTTTGAACTTTTCTTACCCACAATTGGAACTTCTCTGGGTGCAGCTTCTCACTTTTGTCTCTTGTCCTGTTGCTGCACATCTCAGAGAGAAGCCTTGTGCAGTCTTCTCTGTAATTCCCCCTAAGAAGGTGAACACTGTAATTAGATCCTGGTGTAGCCAAACCCACTTCCTCAGCTTCTCCTTGTACATCATGCGCTCTAGCCCCAAATACCTTCACAGCACATGCCTGCTGGGTATATTGATAATATAGCTCTTGGAGCTATAATATAATATAGAATATAATTCAGCATGGTTGAACTCCCATGCTGAACTTCTTTTGATCACTAGGATGACCAGGCCCTTTTCTGCTGGGATACTCCCAAGCCAGTTGGCAGTCAGCCTGCGGCACTGTATGAGGATAGCCTGTCCCATGTTCAGGACTTTGCACTTGCTGCTGTTGACCATCATGAAGCTCTTGCTGGCCCATTCCTGCAGCTTGCCAAGGCTACTCTGAATGGCAGCTGTGGTCTCCAGTATGACAACTGATCTCCCCAGTCTGGTGTGGAGATCAGCTGAAAACTTGCTGAGTGTGCATTGTGTCTCATCTGAGTCACTGATGAACATATTGAACAGGACTTGCTCCAGCATCACTCCCTGATCCCTCCTAACTGGGCATCAGTCAGACTTTCAAACCAATGAGGCACTACCCTTCAAGCCTGATGATACAGCTGTTTTTTCACACACATAGTCTGCCCACCCCATCCACATCTCCCCAGTTACAAGGTTACTGAGGAAGACCCTATCAAAAGCCCTAAAAAGTCAAGCTTAAATGGCATACTGTGATTTCTCCTTGTTCACTAAGCCCAAAGTCAGTGACATTGGGTCAGACATACTGAACTTAAAGGCCTAACATTTGTGTTTTTTCAATCATGGGCAGTTTTCTAAATGCCTTTCAAATGTCACAGGGAGTAAACACACAGTAACACTGACCAGTTCCCTCAACATTCAAATGCATGCTATCTGGTCCAGGACTTGTATATGACCAGTTTGATTCAATGGGCTTCAACTTCATCCTCATCTACTGCGGGTAGACTCCCTTCCCCAAAAAGTCTACTACCAGCCACACACAGAAGCTTGGGAGATGTGCAAGTCTTTTTCCCTTGGGGAAAAAGGTCCCCAAGGGGGCCTTGAATATCTTGGCCTTTTCCTTATCACCAGGACAATCACTCAATTCTGCAACAGGCCCACATTTTCCCTTGCCTTCCTTTTGCTGTCAATGTACCTGGAAAAACCCTTTTTGTAACTGTTCACATTCTCTTTCAGCTGCAACTCCAGTCAAGCTTTGGCTTTTCATATTCCACCCCTTCACTGAAATCCTCTGCATAAGGTGATGGAATTGCAGCCCAGTGTAATTTACTCACAAATCCTCTATCTGCTGAACGTTTTCTGGAAATGCTGTTTAAGGAGGGTTGCTGTTTTTCATCTATATTCCGTCTTTTGAAAGTTGCAAGCATGTGCAGATGCCTGTTCAAGCACTTATTGGTACTGTGGAAAATGCCATTGTTCTAAATTATTCTTTCTTCTTTTGTTCTTTGTAATTAGTTGGTTTGTTTCCAATAACCACAATTTTGGAAAGGATTTGGAAAGTAAAAATATACATACATACACCTGATAGGAGGGAATCAAATGATTCACTACCTTCATCATGAAGCTTTGATGGCTAATCCATCTCTAGTATTTTGTAATATCTCAGCTCTGCCACAGCAGCCTCACATGGTGATAATCAAAAAACCCAGCTCCTTAATGAAAGAGTTCCTTCCTATTATGCAGATCTGGATTTTCTGTCCCATCCTTCTCTGAAACAAAATAAAAACCAAGCAAAACAGCCAAAGTTTGATTAGTTCTGCTCAGCACACAAATGATAAATTCAAGGGTGGTTTTCTTTTTTAACTTTGCAGACCTAGAGAAGGGAAGCGTTTCTTGCTTTTCAAGCATTTCTATTTAGTCTACACTGTCCCAAGACAGATTTTTACACATAAAGATACCACTTGTTCAACATATTCCAGACTTGGTTGTTTTAGATATGGAGTGATTGGTCTCTTCTGTCTTCTAAACTTCCACCAGAACTAATTAAGTGTTTCTGCAACATTTCTCTATTAAAGATACGGGCCTACGCAACAGGAAGTTGTTTGAATTGCAATTTAGTCAGAATTGTAAACATTCTGCATGCTTATGTATTACCTCTCTACTTCAGTAACATGGCTGATAGTATGACAACTGTGTTTAAAGTTGCCTAGGTTTGTCTTTAAAATTCCTCTTAGGGGCATTTATAAGTTTGTCAATTTCTATTGCGGAACTCTTGCATTTATTCTCCACTTTTGAGAAACTTCAAACATGATGAATGTGTACTTCTAAGTCCTCTGTCACAAGTGAGATGTGTTTTGTATGTACCAGTTGTTTCACCTCATTGCTCAAAAAGCTGCAAGCTTATTTGGATTGTCATTACATCCCCTCTCTCTCATAAGGGTGTGGAATAGAATTAGGATCCAAATCACAGCTCAGCCGATGAAAGACTGCCAAAGTATGATGCCACTGCCCCTTTCCAGATTCCCTGTTTCCTTGCTGCAGCATAGGGAGGAAGGTCTGCTAGCCACAGACCTGACTCAAGACCCCCTCCTGGTGACTAGGAAAAGCCATAGGTGACAGAGGAAGGAGCAGCACAGGAGCTGGGGCTTGTACCATCCCAGCAACACCAAGCTTCTTCCTCCAGCCTTTTGTGCTTCTGCTGGGATATCTCCTCTCCCAAAGAAAGTGATGGGAGGGTGGTGAGAAGAATTTGCACTGCAACTAATGCAGCAATATGTATCTCTTAAAAGCCATCCTTCGGGTTCTTTCCAGTTCCAAACACTAGTACTCCCTGAGAATATTTAAGTGAAATGAATGGGGGAAACAACATCCCTGTGAGACCCTTTTCTACCACAGAATGGTATACAGAGCCACTTGCCCATATGATATTGTCCAGCTATAGGGAAAGGATTTTGCACTTATTTCATACTTTTTTCATCGCAGATATACTTTCTAAGAGGTCATTAAGACAGGACCAGGCACGTGGGAGCTGCAGGCTACATGCAGGTAACAAAAGCAGCATCTGACTAGGGAATGCCAGGCTCTCTGGGTGGTGGAGAGCAGCACGGCAGTAGCACAGATGTATGGCAGCAAGGCACACTGAGGCACAGGACAGGAAAGAATGATGGGTAACTTTACCTTCCCCAAAACCTGGTCTTGCTCTTTAGAGCTCACTTTCAGGTGCCTTCACAGGGTCTATGCCACTCTCTGTCCTGTACCTCTCATCTTTACCCAAATTTTTGAATCAGAAATTCAGCAATGGCCACCTGGGGAGGGGGAGGACTGAGGAAGAACTACTTAAGAATGCTGAAAAGACAGAGCGATGGAAGCAACAGAAGATATGGCAGTGGCGAAGGCTAAAACACATTGTGTTCTCCAGCAATGGTTGGTGAGCTAAGGAACACAATATCAACATACTCCTCCCTTTGGAAGATCAGTGTTGCATTTAACCCTATAGCCACAGCTGGGAAGCGCTCAGCAACAAAGCTCTTTCCAACTCTCCCTCTAGTATAGGAGTGCTTCAGCTGTTAACAAATACCTTCTGTGGCCTCTTCACAGGGCCAAAGTACAGTGCCTGCTTCCACCAGCCAGACCTCCATGTGGTCTCATCTTTCTCTGGTTTCATTCCTTTCATGATTTTTTGTCTCTTCACAGACTCCTCCACTGGTCTTGGGCCCGTGATTTCCCAGTTGAACTTCTTCCAAGTTCCACTCGAACGAAAGCACTGTTGTCTGCCCAGACTGAACAGTTTAACATAAGTTGGTCAACATTCAGTGTTCCTAACACCTCAGCTTGTCAAGCGGAGAATGATTTGATGTTAATCTCAGCTTTTGTTAAGAAAAAATAAAGTTTTGTTATTTCCCTTTGGGTTCTGGAGAAAAGCTTGAGAACACCGAACACGAAAACTCTAGGCTCTAAACCAAGTAACACAAAACAACCCTATTTTTAAAGGCCAAGATTTCACTTGTGACTTTCGACCAGAGACCTAGCTGAGTGTTTGTGTTTGCCCTCCATCACACAGAAGGGAACAGGAGGGAGATACTTCGGGGCAGAGACTGGGAGGCCCAAACCACCATCAGTGTTCTCTGACATCATGTCCGGACAAGCATACCCCAACTCTCAACACTCCTGGAAGACCAAAACTACCCTTCACCTCCTGCTTCCATGACAATGCACACCAAGACTACAGAAGACAACGTCAGCAGCAGGTCTGAACCCTTCCAATAACCAACCTGGGCAACGACAGGATGCGACTCCACTGAGCATTTCTCCTTTTCTTAGAAGAACAAAACCCAGATTGCCTCAGGAAATTGATGTAACCCTGCTCCACCCGGTCACCGTCCTGTCCCACCGAGCCATATCCTGGCGGTGGGCGCCCACCACATCATGTGTTCCCACCACACACCCTCACACACCTCCACCACTGAGCTCATGCCCGAGGACCGAGGGACCCCCTCAGCCAGGGCGCCTGCGGCCCCCATGGGAGCCCGTGGACCCCTGCCCCGGAGGCCGGCCGGGAGCGCTAGGGGGGATCCGAGAAGCCCCGGCGGCGGCCCTGAGACCTATCCCGCCGCGCCCCCCGGCACCTATAGGGCCCATACCCCACCCCCCGCCCCGGGCGGCGGAAGTGTGTGTAGGGGGCAGTATAGGAATTTCCTGTGACGTCCCGGCCCGGACTCCATTAGGCTGCAGCTGGGCTGAGAGGAGACAAACCCGGCGGGCAGCAAACGGAGCGGGCCGGGTGCCTGGGGCTGCCGGCCGGGGGCTCAGGGCAGCGGCGGCCGCCATCGCCAGAGGGAGCCCCGAGCGGGCGGCGGCGCTGCCTCCGGGACTCCCGGGGGGCATAGGGCTCCGCTCCGCCTCCCCTCACCCCCCCTTCCCCCTCCCCCCCGCCTCCCCCTCCTCGCCCTCCCGGCTTCCCACCACGGCCGCTCTCGGTGAGGAAACTCTGGCCTCCGCTTCCTCCTCCTCCGACTCGGACACCGGCGGAGCCTCCCCGCCCCCGCGGAAGAAAGCCCGGGCCTCCCCGGCGGCGGCGGTGGAGGGAGCAGGAGAGCCCGGGGCTTCAGCGGGCAGAGCAGGCCTCACCTCGTCCCAGTCCCTCTCGCTCCCCGCCGGGCTCGCCCCCGCCGCCGCCCCGCTCAGAGGCAGTAGCAGCGGCAGCGGCGTCAGCAGCGCCATGCAGGCCAACGGGGCAGGAGGGGGCCAACAGCAGCAGCAGCAGCCGCCACAAGGGCCGGTGGGCCCGGAGCTGGGCTGCCTGAGTGCCCAGAACGGCGAGGCCTCGGCGGGCACGGCCGCCAGCGACCAGCTGGCCCACGCCAACGGGCTGCTGCCCTCGGCTAACAGCGGCGGCGGCAGCCCCGGCGGCCTCAGCGTCAACAACGGGGTGCCCGCCGCCGGGGTCCCCGGCCCGGCCTCTGCGGAGCTGGGGGGCGGCGGCGGCAGCGCCCTGAAGAAGAAGAAGCGGCTCTCGCAGTCTGACGAAGACGTGATCCGGCTGATCGGGCAGCACCTCCACAGCCTGGGCCTCAAGTAAGTGCCCGCGGCCTCGGAGGCGGCGAGGCCGCGGTGGGCGAGGGGGAGGGCGGCCTGGGGAAGGGAAGGGGGGCTCCTTCCCGCCCCGGCCTGGTGTCCTGACTGAAGGGCTCCGTGGGGTCGGGGGAGGCTCCGTACAGACGCCTCGCCGTCGTCCTCCTCCGTCCGCGGGGAGGGGATCGCAGGAGGCCGAAGGTTTCCCCGGAGGATGGGCTGCCCGAAGCGGGGAGCTGGGGCGGGGGAAGAGGAAGGGACCTCCGCATGGGGTTCAGTGGCAAAACCTGCCCCGTCGCAGGCTGGTAGTCCCCAAGAAGGAGAGAGCAGCGCTTGGGTGCGAGGCGGAGCGATGGGGCAGGCCCGCGCGCAGAAAAACCCCAACATGGAGCCAGAGATGTGTTTTCCAAGCCTGTGCCGGTTAGCTCGGTGTCCGCGAAGGGACAGGCCGGGAGCTTCCTCTGCCAGGGATGGAAGAGTCGAGTTGCACACCGATAAGGGTTGATCAATACAAATGTGTTAGTAGGGGAGAAGTTATCTGGTAAACATAATGGAGTCCGAGCTGGGGGGGAAGGGGGGGGCCGCGCGGCTATTTACAGATAAGCTCAGAGATTCGGCTTGACAGCTCCGAGGAAGAGAGCACAAACTAAACTGCCACTTAAATAAGATGTTTGGTTTCGCTCTGAAAACCTTCGCCCCTTTGTAAATGGCGAAGGCCTCTGAAGGTTTGCGCTGGACACATGTTTTTGATAATAATCTAATCTGTAGATTAGAAAAGAGTGGTGTTGGCTCTTCCTTAAAATCAGAATAGGAAAAATAATTTCCCAGTGGAGTAGGGGAAGTCTAAGAATTTAATCACCATACTCACTTTGTGAGTAAAGCTAAAGCCAACACGTCATAATTTTGGAAGGAGGCTAGAGAAGTCCTCTCAAGTCTTCACATAGTTACCACAAAAGAAGTCTCCAAAACACTGTGTAATGGGTCAATAATAAAGAACTTAGCACATAAAATAAATTGCCTCTGACACAAGAGGCAAGTTTACAGCAGCAGACAACTCGTGACTGTTCATAGATGACACTACAGTAAATAAGCTATTTTTAGTGTAAAGGGGGAGGGCTATAGGTTCATGACTTTGTTTATTTTATTTTAAGGAGCCAGTCTTTTAATATGCGGTGAAGAAGGAAAAGTTAGGCCTGTTGCAGATGTAGTAGCATTCCATGTTCTTTTATGGGGGGGAGGGAGGGAGGCAGGGGGTAGTAGAGTGTAGCTAACAGCTTTTTAGTCTTTATCTTCCTTCATGAAGTTTATCTTCTGTGCAGGGATGGCTGGTTTTGGTGGCTGGTAAGTCACATACTTCATGGTACTTCAGTGAAGCTTTCAAGCTCATTGACAACTTGCTTTAGACATAGGTAGCTGTTTATATGTCTCAGGCAACTTTTTGGACAAGCATCTGAATCTGGTCATAGCATTCTTACTTTATTAAAGCTGCTTTTAAATATGGTTAACTGTTATCGTAGCAGGCGGTATATTTGTGAGGGTAAAACTGGTCAGGTTTTTTTACACTGTATCTCTCCTGCAGCCAGACTGTTGATCTCCTCATGCAAGAGTCAGGATGTCGTTTAGAACATCCTTCTGCTACCAAATTCCGCAATCATGTCATGGAAGGAGAATGGGATAAGGTAACGTAGGGCTTATAGGACTGTATTAACCACTGTTTAAATTTATAGTATCTGTGAGAGAATTCAAAATTCACTCTCCTTACATACTTTTTTTTTCTTATGCCGATTTCTGCAGGCTGAGAACGACCTGAATGAACTTAAGGCCTTAGTGCATTCTCCGCATGCAATTGTGGTAAGAGGCACACTTGAACTCTTTCAGAGTTGTATAGTTGGACTAATTGTAGTGGTGTAATCTTTCACTATGGAGTTGGTTGTCTGTAGCTCTTGTTTTCTTTTTTTGTCGACTTAAAGCAGCTTGCATGCTATCTCAAATGTCATACTAATCTCAACTTTTTAATTCTTTTTTAGAATGTGAGATAGGAAGTGCAAAAGTATTGAGGCTAATATGTGGTGTACTGAATGCTAAAACTTTGTTAAACATACTTAACTGATAAAATAGCCTGTAACAGTCCTAAAATAGGTGAGTTTCTGCAGAAACTGCTTATCTTGAATACTAATTTCAAACTTGAAGTACTTCTCACCATCAATGTGTTTATGGGAATTAGGCTTTCTCGAGGGAAGAGGAGTTTAGAAATAAAATGCAGTAACGCTAATACAGTTGGCATTGTAGTAGCACATTACAAGATAGAGGCTGCTATAGAACATTAACAATACTGTTGCTTTTCCAGATGGCTTCTAAGGAGCGAATGCATTTGTAATGCTGTTTGGGATTATAGTTAGTTTTTATCTTTGGCTGGCTTATTGTAAGTTGACCCTAGATATAAAAGGTTAGTAGGTCCTGTGACTTGACAATTACAACATGTGGTGTTACAATTTCAGTTACTTTGAGCAAAGTGCGTCTTGGTTTGATTTTTCTATCTCGAGATGAAAGTCATTACATAGAATGGTTAGGGTTAGCTCTTCAAACAGCTTGCTCTGTTGTGTTTAAACGTTTATTTTAACAAAGTTAGAACAACTGTGGTCACTTCAGAAGAAAGCAGTAGCAAGGCTTTTTGAAGTGTGTGTGACTGTAAACAATGAAGGATCAGCTGATGGCTGCTTAGCTCTACTTCTAGCTGATTCATTTGTTGTCAAGACAATTTCCGGTCTGGTGGGGGAGGGAGAAGAAGAGAGAACAGGAAGTGAAGTAGGAAAAACAGATGTTTAACACGGCATCAGAGGGTACTGGACAGAAGTTTATGTTCTGTTCTATTAATTTGGTCAAAGCTTAGCACCTCTTATTTAGACTAGTATTTCACTTTCTCTTTTCTCAAGACTTGATATAGGTAAGATTTACTGTTTAAGTAGTTTAGAATGTTGCATGCAGCTTTCAGTAGTTTCTGGAGTCTGGAAGTGTGAAACTACTGTATGTGAATATGAATGGTCATTCAAAGCAGATTTTCTCACGTTTCTAATTTCTGAAGTTATAAAGTTTCTCTGTAGTATTGGAACTGTGTTACATGTCTGGGAGTTGAGCATTAACTGAGCATTGTACTTTTTAGAGAACATAATTTGAGAAAAAAAAAAGGACATTTTCCTTTTGTTTTTGGACGGCTCTGAAAACCTGCTCTTCTTGAATGTTGATGTCTAACTATTTGAATAAAACTTGGTGCAATAAAAATACTTGGTTTAGACTGACCTTTACCTGAACCAAGTGTTAACTGTCTTCTCTTCAAAGTTGTTCTCCTTTATATAAACTTCATGATTTAAAACCAATAACAGTATTAAATGTCTTTACATGTGCGTGTTAGTAAGGCAGTACTGATTTGCAAAGATAAATAGAGCACACAGGAGCTCAATCATGTGCACACTGTCTTCACCTCCTTCCCCACCCATTTTTGTACCTGGTTGAAATTATGGGTGGGTATTCATAAAGTCAGCTCCTGGAAAACTAATGAAAGATCATTGCAGGTGAGGAGGGATGCTTTATCCTCTGTAGGTAATCCTGACTGCAATAAAGTCGGAGCTAACAAAGGTGATAAATGTGGTTAGGTAAAGTCCAAACAAGATGCTGCTGCAGGTAACTCTTTAAAAAATGGAGAATTAGATTTCATGTTTTCTGACTCCTGACTTGTGACTCATAGTGTATGACTAGATGTTTCAAAAATGCGTGCATACAAGAAGAATGGGTACCTAAAAGTTGAGATGACACAGAGGATTTAACAAAGTAGGGTGTGTGAGTGTGTGTGGTTGGTGGTTTGCATTTGATTTGTGGTTTGTTTGTGTTTGTTGTTTTGGTTTTGTTATGTGTTTTTGTTTTGTTGTTTTTTTTTTCCTTTTTTTTTTTTTCCTCGTAGTTAATATGACCTGGAGAAAATAACCAGGATACATAACTGCTTTTGAAATGTCTGATCAGTGAAGGGGATACATACGTATTTTGAAAATTCTACTCCTGTTTTAATTTCCTTATTTCTGCAAAGTGCTGTAAGTTCTGCCGGTGAAAACACTACACACGAAATGGCTGATCTCAATTTGTAAACCTTTGATGCTGTGTGGTAATATGTTGGGGGGGGTGTGGGTGTGTGGGGTGGCAGTCTGCTATTTCTATTTGTGTCAACACAACTGAGTGCTGTATAGCATGTGCTTAGTCATGTTTACTTTTCCAGTATTTAAGATACAGCTGTCTTGAGACAATATGTAGGAAAACTTTCTAGTTGATTCAAGAATGTTATTTTTAACTTGAGTAACACTTAGAAAATACCAGTTTCTAACAAACCCAAGGTTGTGCTTACTTTAGGGATACTGAAGTATATTATGGCATCTATGTTGAGTAACTGATTGAACCTAGGAAGAAATCTGGAGGTGATTCCTCCCTAGTCATTTAAAATATACTTTTAAATTGTCCTCTTTGTTTTCATTTACTTCAAAGGGGTTTTCCTCCAGTTCTGGAGGTATGGAGCCTGTAGCAGGCAATGCAACAAAAAAAGTGATTTATATCTTGTTGTTTGAGCAAGTGCTCCACCTGCCTATATGGTGCTCTTCTTGCTGCCAGTATCAAGGGCAGGGAGTTAATTACAAGTGGTAGGATTTGGTATGGTTGAAGCCTTGTTAAATTTTATAGGCCAGAATATTTTTCTGCCCTTTATGTATCAAATCTTACATATAAGTTTTGGATGGCTTGTAAGTGCTTGATGGTCTTCTAAAACACTGATTAAAAAGTAGTAAAGACTACAAAGTAATAAAAACTGGGGTCTTAGTTCTGCAGTCTGTAAGCAGATAGCTGCTCTGTTGAATTTGTCGTGAAACATCAGCTGATAATTTCAGCATGCCTCTTGGTTACCCTCTTCATTTCAAAGAGTTCTTTCATCAATGTTTACTTATTTTGAACTTTTAGTACAGTAATAAAACTGTTGTGGAGTTTAAGATTTGCAGGGCAAAAATAATACCAAAATCTAATCCTAAAATGAGGTTGTTACGTGTTTCACTCCTTAAACTTCTGAAGATTGGTTGCTCTAACCAGTGATCAAAATGGCTGAGTTTCTTGACTTTGATAGAATGCTTGTCCTATTATTTTCACAGATGTGTTGCTGAGGGTTTTACCTTCAGTTAGAGCTGATGAAACATGGTGCAGGCAAAGCTTCCTAGAACTTAAGATTTTACAAGGCCTTTGCTGCTAAGAATTAGGACAGTGGAGTAAAGTACTAACCATTCATGTTGGTAATTAAAGGCTGTAGTTTGAAGAAAGCAAAATGGTAATAGCACATGCATTAAAACAATAATCCCCCATGTACATGTATTAACTGTTAGTTTTGCCCCAGGGTGATCAGAGGTTCAACTTGCACTTAAATAACAGCCTTTAGAAACAAAAAAGTAATACATGTTATCCTCAAGCTCTCTATAAAGTGAAAAGGCAGGACTAGGTTGTGATAAGTGAACAAGGCCAACCAGAATGGAGTGCTGAAACTGTTGTACTGGACTCTTCTGTGGGCCCTATATGGTGAAGAATCTTTGCTACTAGCTAAGCAATGGTGGTGACTGGATTTAACTTTTTCAGTAGTAAAGCGTGTAAGGATGTTGAATTTCCATTGCAAACGCTGAGATGACAACAACAAGTCCCAGGCACTCCTGTTTCATTGTACATGGTATAATTTGGGTTATGGTAATTTTTATTTTGCTTTTTTGGAAGGCAGCTAAAGAATATAGAGCATGAGTAAGTTTTTCTTGTGCGTGTATTGTGTCAGATTAGTTTTATACTTGTTCTGTTTTACTTAAATAGCAGCATTTGTGCTTTTACTTTACAGTTGCTGATAATGTAAACAGTTCTCTCTCCCTCTAGAAGAGTTGTTTGGGCTCTAGAAGAAGTGATGTATTCAAAATGGTCTTGTCTACCATGAGAAAGTGGTATTGGAAGTAATTAGCAGTACTGTTAGTAGGGTTTATAAGTAGCTGGGAGAGAATTAAGACAAAATTCAGTTGTTCAGTGAAATCTGTTGGCAGAGTCAATAGTTGCACAAAAATAAGAAGTAGGAGGCTGTGAGTGTCCTGATACAAAAAAATTACTTGAGATAGGGTGTCTCTGGAGGGTGGCTTTTGCCTTAAGGAGACTTTATTTGTGCCATTGTTTGTGTATGCTGTAGGGCAATCAAAATAGTTTATAAAATCAGTTTGATTTCACTATCAACACTTTCCTGTAGTCCATGTCTTTTGCTTAGATAAGTTACAATTTAAAACATCTTATATTTAATTCTCCATTGTGTTAACAGTAGACTCCTGCACAAAGTATACAGTTACTGTGTTTTTCTGGAGGCTTTTAAATTCCTAATATGCCAGTCACACATGGCAGTAATGACTTTTCTTTGAAATCATATTTTCTAACCCAAAACTGAAGTTGTACGTTTTTGGGTAATTTGACAACATGCCAGGTCCTAAAAGCAGGGAGGGACAAAGACTAATTAGATCCAGATACAGTTACCACACTTAAGGGAAAGATGATATAAATTTAATAAATATTATATGCAGTGAATCAAGAAGGAAGAGTTGGAGGCATTATAGTGTTTATTACAAATTGGAGGTATCAGACTATTTTTTTCTTTCATCCGGTGGTTATCATCAGTGTGAAGTGTCTGAGAGGAGTGAAAAATGGTATGTGAGCATCTCCATGCATCCTTGTGAGCACATGCGTAGCTGGGAGGGGGAGCTCTTATCCCTCCTGCTGGTAGTGTATAAGCAAACAGTGTGAGGCCTGCTGGCCTACTGCATGGAGCCAACCACTGAGGCCATAAATAATTGGGATATCTTTCTTTCGGTTTTCTGCATGTCAGAACACCAAAAAATGTCTCGCCTGGCAAAACTGTACAGTAATGTTCTAACAATTCCAAATTCAAATAAACAAAAGAGCTGGACAGGGAATGTAATATGGGTTTGCCCGTCACGCACAGGACAATAGAGTACTACAGACATGTTCGGATATCAGTCATCTTTACTGTGTAATGTTTATGCTTCACAAAGCTGTATGGTAAGTTAATAGCACTCTATGTGGAAACATTATTCTTTCAAAGAACAGAACATCTCTGGAAGCTAAAACTGCTTTATATTTGAACTTTGGATTTTTGCATATAGTAGACCTTCAACTTTCATGTAAGCTTTAATATGATAAGAGTGTCTTAAACTTCCTGATTATCCTTCTACTTAGGGAGGCTAACAGTGTGTTTGAAACTAAGTAAACATTGACCAAATATGAGCCTGAAAATAGTGAGGTGCTAAGGTCTGACAAAGCAAAGGAAAAGGGAGATTGAACTTCTGGTGTGTTCGGTGGAAAAGCACATGTAATCTGCTGCATTAATCTTCATTCTGTTTCTCACTGATATGTCTAAGAATGTACATGTTCCTCTTGTAACTTAGTCTTGTGGACCAGAAATGTCTTTTCTGTCTGATAACTGCTAGCAGTAAAGAAGGTATGCTAACATATGGTTTCATCTGGAAATAACCAAACTGTGTTTGTACAAAATTGGTATTAGAAATTCCTAAGACTTTAGGCTTTTCTAATATAGTGAATGAGTTTATGATTTTCTTGTTTTATCCACAGATATTAGCAGGCCTGATTTTTATTTCTTTTTGCTTTTAAGAAAACAGCCGAAGAAGTGTTCAGGATGAAAGAACACTATGAAATAGCAGTGATTAATTCTGAGAAGTTATTCCTAAATATAGGAAACTATATTTTCCTGTAATCCTGAAAACAACACCCAGGGAAAACAGCTTGACATGAAACTACAAAACCAAACCTCAGGCAGTGTCTATTTATTACTGCTGTATGTTATGCAGCTATGCAAACAGTCCGTGTCAGCTCCCTGTATATGCAGTATGAGAACTTGAGTTGGCCTTTTGTGTTCTGTGCTGTCATGCAGTCTTAAATATGTGATTAGCTGCTTTTGGGTGCTTTTCTTGGTAGAGTGTGAGATTGGGAGGCATATAATTCAAGGTTTAAAGAGTGGTAACTGAAAAGGGAGTGAGTATGAAACTGAGACAAGGTGAAGGGGGGGGATCTGAGAAATGAGGTAGGAAGATACTTGGAACCCCATAAGGCGAGAAGGAAATTCATGGATAACTTAATTACTAGAAGGTTATTGAAAACCCAACAAAAAGAAATTGAGTAATGAAACATTACATATAGCTGCATTTCTGAAGGGCATAGTAGAATGGTTTCTACTGTTCTGTTTAGGCTCAAACGTTTTCTGAAACTTCAGTCAACCTTTTTCCCCTGACTGCTGCTTTCTGTCATGTCAGAGGATGAAGTTTTTGCTGCTGCAGCAGAAGTACCTGGAATACCTGGAGGATGGCAAGGTCCTGGAGGCACTTCAGGTTCTACGCTGTGAACTGACACCTCTGAAATATAATACAGAACGCATTCATGTCCTCAGTGGGTAAGTGTTTGGACTTTGAGAATTCTCTGAGTGGAAGCTTCTGAGGAATTCCATACCTTTTGATAGCTGGCATCAACCTGTATCAAAGCTGTTAACCCTGTTGATTAATAAGCTATAATGAGATATTCTAAAATGGTGAGTAAAGAAGACTATTCAGTAGACAGTGTTCTGTTTCTGATGCTTGAAAACAACATGATTATGATTTACTTTTATAGTACTAGAACCCAAATTAATATGTATGTATGGTCATCTGAGCTTGAGAGTTACTAGCCTGTTACCTTACCATTGAATAAGTAGGTGAATATAGTCTTGTTTGTTCTTGCCTGAAAAAAGACTTTTCTGCCTTTCCTAAAATCTGTATTTTGCTTTCTCTTTTAATTACCAATTTGTTAATGTTTGTTCTGAAGATTATGCATGTTTGTGTGGAGTAGTTCCCTGCTTCTTTTCCTGTCAGTCTTGATCTTAAGTCACCTGTTTCCCAGTTCATTAAGAATGTTATGATATATATCATGCTTAAAAGTCAAAATAATGGTTCCAGAAAGACTTGGTCTGTTGGTGTGTGTACGCTTTTTTAAACAGGTATCTGATGTGCAGCCATGCAGAAGACTTACGTGCAAAAGCAGAGTGGGAAGGGAAAGGAACAGCTTCCAGATCCAAACTTTTGGACAAACTCCAGAGTAAGATGTTCAAGTGTTTAGAATTTATTCACACCTCTGTAAATCCAGTGCATCTTACATGACATATCCCAGGGAATTAACTGAAACTGCATTTGGTAGTTGTTGGGTTTGTATTTCTTGGTTAATGGGGATGCTTTTAGGTGCCTTTGCCCTTTGGTCTTCTGTATCTAATCTTTTGCTGTCTCTGATAAACTGCTTATAATAGGAGCTCTTATTTCCTAGCTCTGCTGCATGCAGCAATAGTATCACTTGGTGATCAAATGTGTGGTTTTGAAGGGTGGGGAGGGGGAGTGTTTTATAAATGTCAGCTCTACTGAGAGGCTGAAACTGTGTGATGTAGTGAGGACGCTAGTGATACTGGTAAGGGTTGATAGTGATCTTAGACTTTGCTAAGAATTGTGGTTTCTCCTCTCTTGTGGCTGGTGTAATACTATGTATCAGAGTTGCAAAGCTCGTGGTATTCTTTATTTTGACAGTGTTAATAGAGAATTTCTTGAATGAACACAGCTGATACTGTTGTCATATAATTTTACAGGTTTTGTTAAGTGCTGGGGTTTTAGTTACCTTGTGTAAATGGCGCTTGTTGGCCAGGGCAACGTACGCTATAACTCTGCCTTCCACAAGTTCGTGCTTCTGATTCCAGAAGTATACCTGTAATTTGACAAGCTGCGTTACTCTTTTCCTGTAGCTTTTAAGCTTTATTTGCTGACTTCTCTTCCCAGAATACTCAAAATATGCTCTTACACATAACTTGGTTTTGACATATCTTTTTTGTTCTTCTCCCCCCCACCCCCCCCCCCCACCCCATAACTCTTTTAAAGCATACCTACCCCCGTCAGTGATGCTTCCTCCAAGACGTTTACAGAACCTGCTACGTCAGGCTGTGGAACTACAACGGGACCGATGCCTGTATCACAATACAAAACTAGATAGCAATCTAGATTCTGTCTCGCTGCTAATAGATCATGTTTGTAGTAGGTAAGAAACCCTTGTGACTTTTAAAATGGGCAAAAGTATGTTTTCTTAGTCTTGAAATAATCTAATTGTACTTACTGTTAGAAGAAACAAGAAAACTATTATGAGTTGGTTTAACAGGAGTTGACTGGATAAAGGCATTTCGTTAAATGAGTAGTAGCAGGGAGTAGAGAAGGTGTCTGTAAGAGACTTGGGTAGCTGGATATGGGATAATAGGGTCAGTCAGAAGCTTTAAAATTTTAATCAGATGGGTATGAATAGAATATATTATTATACTAATCTGTAGCGACTTTAGTTTTGGACAGCCAGTCTGTTTATTCATCAGCATGTCATTGCTGTGTTTTTTTTTGTTTTGGGTTTGTTTGGCTTTCCCCCCACCACCACTGGAGAATCACTAGTGTGTTACTTATCCAGACTCTGTCTTCAAGTTTACTGTGATGCAGAAAGCCTACTGAAGCATGCTCATGAAGCCAGCTTTCATCTTTTAATAGTGGGCAGCGAGGTGCTTTTAGACACAAACGTTAAAACAGTGGAAATGAGCAGTAGACATACTTTGTTTAACGTAATACATAATCTGAATGATAAAAAGAACTATTTTCTACCTCAGTGTAGCTTTTATAGAAAGCTGCTCTGCCTGGTGTAAAATGGAATGGGGGCTAGACCATCTAAAAAAATAAGGGCTGTATACAATAGCCTTATGTTTGTTTGTGTAAAAGGATAAACTTGGGCTTACAGGGGAATTCTTTCCATGTTAAGGTTAGCTCATCTAAGAAAGTTCTGATAAAATTTCTTGCAGAAACTTTCTGAACTGAGCTGCTTTGACTTACATCTTGAAGTTACTTGGAATCTGGTTTTAAGATGCAGAGTACCATAATACTGCAGTGTGGCCATCTTAAGTTTTTAAAATCTGTATCTTGGGTACTTCATGTATTCATGTAACTTTGTAAGACTATTGGCTAGCTTCCAGTTTTGTTACGTCACCTTGTTTCAGCAGTGGTGGCTCTGTGCACAGACATTTGACTGTTCCCCATTTTAAGAGATACTGGAAATCATCAAATACTGGAATTGTGGCTTCCCTACTTAAGGAGGGAGTTAAAATCAGATGAATGAAAAGAGACTTCATTTTAGTCTTTATACAAGTGTATAAATAACATTGGATGTTCTGTAGGGGGTTTGATGTGATCGATCAAACCCCAGAGAGCTGTCAAGCTGGTTGTAAAGAGCATAGTTTACTGAAGTCAGACTAGGTAGGGCTAGATATGAAAGGTACTATATGTTACAAATCTGGAACTGAATTTCACCCATCTGAATCTTACTTGGCTGACCTGAAAGCTTCTCCATAGTGTGGGTGTGTTTTTTCTGGTTGGGTTTGTTTTTTTTCACCTAATGTGGTACTTCCTAAGCTTGTATGTTTGCTATGTATGCATACATAGATATTTACAACTATTTTAATTAAAACCAAAATTCACAAAACATAAAAGAAGCCCAACCTACTTCAAAATTAAGGCTTCCATTCTGTCCTCAACTCATCCTATTGTACCTACCTATTTCAGGGGTCTGAGATCAGTATGTGGTGCGCTGTACATGCTGCCATGCTTGGGCATAATGAGGTGAGTTAAAGACAGTGGAAGCCAAATTTTGATTAAACTGACAGAAGTAACTGTAGTCTAATAGCTTAGACAATTTTAAGTTCTGTACTACTTAAATGATAGAACACTGACAACTTTCCCTTTTTTAGTTGAAACTAATCTGCTTTGGACTTCTGGCAGTATTTTGATCAAGCATGCTTGAATTGCACTAATAGGTACAAATTTTCAACTAAAATTTAATCACTTCCTAAGAATTGGGAGATAAAAGGGAGAAACTGCTGGGAGTGAAGGTGAGGAATTTCATCTTATTGTGTTTTAGACTTTGATAATAGAGAATTGATGCTCTGGGGGATAATTTTTGGTTTTGAGAGCCTTCAGCCTAGTTGGGGGTTTAGTTCGGTCCTGTAGTGTTGTTCCTCTTTCCTGTCCTGTCCCCACCGAATTCCTTTGTCTTGCTTTCATGTAAATAAACTTTAGGCTTAGTTTACAAACAAACAATGAGAGGTGAATGCCTCTGCTATCTAGGTACTCGATTAATGTAGCATTTCTGAAAAAAAACTGTTGTGGAAGTTGAGGAATAAATCTTCCACTGTATGTGCGGGGAATAAAAATCTGGCTGTTTGGTTATTTATGTAGAATTTTGGACTTCTGTAAATACAAAACCAGGTAACTTTATTAGATACTTTATTTCAGTATGTGAACAACATGATTCAAGTGCGTTGTGCTGAACAATTTGGTATGAAACACTTCAAAAAAGAGCAAAAGAAAAACCTTCAAGTTGGAATAATATCTAATTACTCAACCCAGGAACTGTTGGACAACTGGTTTTGGTGTCTTGTTTTGAGGCTGCTGCTGTTTCCTTCTGGGAATTTAATTTTCCTTCTGGGTTGTTTAATGTGTGCTTCGCTATCTGTGAGGTCAGATTTGCTGGATTGTGTTTCATTAATTAAGTGAAGAGCGCTTGAATCTGACTAGATTGTGAATAGCATAATTCAACACTGGGATGTGTCTGCAGCAGCTGTATGAACTGTGCCTTGTTACACTTTGGGGGAACCTAAAGGCCACCTTACTGCTTGCTTTTCATGCCTACAAAGTCTTGGCTGCTTTTCTTAAGCTTTAAAATACAAGAGCTATTGTTCTGTAGAATATTCTTTCAAATTAAATATGCTAAAAAGGCCTTCCTGGGGCACAGCGTGCCCCTTGTACTTTGTGTGAGTTATGGATGAGGACTTTTTCATCTTCTGGAGCAGACTGCTGCTCTGAAGAAAAAGCATTAACTACAATATGGCTGAACAATGATGAAACACTTCTGCTGTAGGTGCACCTGTCTGTGTGTAGGAAATAGGCAAGGCCTTTAGGCTTCCAGAAAAACAGTGTCGTCTTTCATGAGTGGGGCTTTTTAACTTGGGCTCAGTGTTGTTCCAGTGGCAACTAGACAGCCCCTGGTCAGCTCAAAGCAGGAGCAGGACAGGCTTGTCTTTTTCTGTAAGTGAATAAGTAGACATAGCCAAGGGAACCAAATACAGATATCCATATGTACATTTTGTTTATCCTCCTCTACCATAAGACAGGAAATGAGGGACTGTGTGGTTGTTTAGTGCTGCTCGATAGCCTTTAAGCATGGACTAGGAAGCATCTTCTAGTACAAGAGAATGGACTGAGAGGGTGTAGACACTGTATTAAGGAGAATTTTTTCTAGTTTCTGCTAAGTAGTAGTTTTTCAGGTGTCTGTCAGTCTGGCTGCCACCAAACTGTCCTTTTGAACGCATATGTAAAGGAAGTAAGGTTTTGGGGTTTATGTTGCGTTTTGTTTGGGTTGGGGGGGGGGAGGGATTTTTTTTTTAGGCCAGTTTATCTCCAGTGGTAAGTACAACTGTACGTTCACAGAGACTCATAGTTACATTAGTAGTGTTGTGTTCTGTTAACAGTTGTGTTGCCCTGTTGTGGTGGGCACCATAAAAACTCAAGACTAAACTAGTTTAATATCCCTGAAGTTCAAGAGAAAATGCATGTGGTTAGAGATTATCTTTTAGTGTCTGTGAACAATGAACTTGTAGTTACTGCAGTATTGCTTAATAAAAGCAGTCATTTGCTGTAAAAGTCTACATTTATTTTATCTCTCACATTCTTATACAGTAGGCATTTCCATTTCTTACCTAACAATATTTTGACTGTTAACTTCAGTGTAACTAGAATATTAAATATAAGGTCTAGAGGAATGTTTGAAGCTTCTTCAGCAGTTTATCATGTGTTTTTAATAAACTTTAACAAAATAATGTAACTAGTTTTAACAAATGTAGATTTTGTGGAGGAAAACCATTAAAGTTGAAAGCTTGTAATGGTATTGTCTTAGTTATGCTTAGATATTGTATGTGGTACTCCGCAAAGAAAGTGAAAAATGGCACAAAATGGAGATAAACTAACTTACTGCAAGATCATGTTCAAGAAAAAGAAACAAGAATGTTTTTACTCAACTTCTATGTAAGAATCACTTCTGAAAATTTGGCAAAACATAGCTGAGTGAGTTAGATACTTACAAAACCCTCACATGTAAATAAAACATTGCATGTAGAGTTCAAAGAGGAACCAGTCATTTCTATACATCAGATAGTAATAGTAAGCCGTTGTGTTCGTGATGAGGTCAGTTTTATTCCAGATTATATGAAAGCATAACAAATTATGTGAGTGGAATAAGAATAGTTCTCATAAGAATAGAATCAGTTATCACTTGGTGGTGTTATCTTTTTACCAGACAAGACACTTCATTCTGTTCTCACTTGAAGTGGCTGTTAATAGGGTTATTTTCTAAGTTGTCAGGTCTTGTATTTAAATAAGTTTTCATTTTAGTTTTACTAGGTTGATGAAAAAAAAAAAAAATCTTACTGCTTTCTTACTAATGTGACTACATCCCTTTCTTTCCCCAGGAAACAGTTCCCATGCTATACACAGCAGATACTAACGGAGCACTGTAATGAAGTGTGGTTCTGTAAATTCTCCAATGATGGCACTAAACTAGCAACAGGATCTAAGGACACAACTGTTATTATTTGGCAGGTTGATCCAGTAAGTATGAAATGTGTTAAAATGTGCATGATTTGTCATTCGCTTCCCTACCCCTCCAGTTTCTCTTGCTAAGATGGCTTGATCTTTGTAGGACAGGCTAACATGTACTGTAGCCTGCTGGCTGGGATATTTCTCGGGGGTGTAAATGGCTGAAGATTACGGTCAGTCTAAATCTGTGAGGAAGGACACTTGAAAACATGATGTCTTGAGTGTAAGGCTTGAACTTTTAGCTGAATTGGGGCAGGAACTTTGTGTGCCTCTAACCATTGCCAAGGGGTAGAGCTTGCTGGTTCCCTTCAGGAAAGCTTTTCAGCTTGAAGGCCATGAGATGCATTGGGTGTGAGCGGGAGGAGCATGGCAGTGAGGAACCTTTCTTCTAAATCACTCTTACTAAGAGTACTTCTCATCTATGTATGTGACTAACCCTTTTCAGTTATCTTTTTACTATTAGTACACTTAGATTTAAATGCTTTATCTATTTCACCATTTATTACTTTATTTCTGAGTAGTAAAACTGTATATGTGCTGACAGAAGCTGTGTCAGTATAATACCACTTGATGTGAGCTGCTGTTCCAAGATTAGCCTTGGCTTGAACTGAAGATTTAAACACTTGTGAGAATTCACTGACGTATGAAAGTGTACCCCATCCATTTACTCACAGACTGTGGTTTTAGATTTTGCTAGTAATACATGGCACTGTTTCTCTTAGTGAAATATCCTACATCTACAAGATATGTTTCCTACCGCTAACTATTTTTATGTAAATAAAAAGATTGAGCGGTGAATCCAAGACTTAATTGTAGAACTGATATGAAAGTCCATATATTTCATAACAACTGAAAATGAGTAAATTTTAATACATGCACACAACATGTGAAGTTGTTAATGCTTGTAAAACACTATCAGAAAAAGATTCTTGCAGGTTTTTAACCACACAACTACAAACTGGTATGCTAAGTGGAAGATGAAAGGTCTTTGCTGCTCCATACTGGCTTTCAGTAGGAATTGAGAGCTGAACTTAGTTCTTTTCTTCTGCTACAGGTTAGGAAGCCATATAATATGAGTTCTTTTTGCTGTTAGGAAGATGAGTGAACTTAAAAGCCTGTTCCATGTGCATAGCCCCTGAAGTAACAGCAAGTGCTAATTGGTTTTTCAAGCATAGAACTGCTCTGTTTTTTTTGTTACGGGAGTCAGTGTGCTCTGGGCCAACAGATACATAGAGACATAAGATGACTTCTATTAAGTGATCTGTTTGGGTTTTTTTGTGGTGGGGTGTTTTGGGGTTTTGTTTTTTGTTTCTTGGAGTGCTTTTAAGAAACAAAGTAATTCTAAGTAAATTAGGGATCAAATATTTTTACTGTTGATTTGTCATTTGATTGTAGAGGCTTATCTTCCTTTTATACTGAAGGGTTTAATACTCAGCATCTTGATTAGCCCATTTTATCGTGATTTGTGAGCTAATATCTGGTTAACCAAGCAAATGTTTTGAGTGGTTTAGACTAACCCTTTTGACCAAGGGTTTCTAAAGGAACAAAATCTCTATTAAAACAGTGGGAAAGTAGCCTTGTAGAATTTCATGTTATGTGTTTCTGTACCAGAAAAGAAAAAGGGGGAAAAAATTAAACCTTTTCAGGGAGATGATGCCTAAATAACATTAGACCACAACTCAAATGGTTTATTTTTATATTTGCCAGAGCATACTTTTCACTTCCTTTTGAACAATAAGTTTAATCAGATTTTCAAGGCTTTAGGCAGTTAGAATGATTTTAATACAGATAAACGGCAGGGAAACATCCATCCAAGTCTGTCTGGGCAAGTGATGGGAGAACCCTGTTTTAAATGAACAGTATTTCTTTTCCACACACACTTCAAGTGTGTGAGAATCTTTCATTTTTCCCTTTTTCTTCAGTAATCTCTCTTGAAGCATAATGAAACTGCTTCCATGTGTTTTCTTCATTTCATACCAGGAATTTCTTACTTTTCTTCTAAGACCCAGCTACATATGTAAGCTGTCTTAACACATGCTTCTGTTTTCATTTTCATTTGTTCATTTCAAACTTCTTATGCAGGCTCAGCAGAATTAAATGATGTCTTGAGAGAACTAGGTTTGTGTGCGGAACACATTATTTGCCTGTGTGGCAGAATCTGTTGTACACAGAGGATAAGCACAGTAGGCACATCTCCTTGTCTGGCGTGCGTTTTCTTTGATGGAGTTCTCCTTTAACTTGTTCCTTACAGAAGCCTTCTTTTTTTTCTGCACTTTCTAGAAACTGTTGACAGGTTTTTGGCTTTTCAGACTGAAGTTGATACCTGAATAGTTTTGGGTTTTTCTACATCTCAAAAATCTGGAAAGCTATATGTAAAGGATAGAAGTGCTGAAATTTCTTTTGGTGGTGGGTGGGAAGCAGATTGACTAAACTTGGGGCCGTTTTCCTGAAATACCATTGACTGCTGGTTTGGAGCAAAACATGGTGTAACAGTTTTGCTGTATTTGGAGAAAAATATGGGTACAGCATGAGAGAGAGTAACAACTGCAGAGTCCTGTCATTAAAAGAGTAATATCCCATGTATCTTGCTCCTCATGAGTCTCAAATGTGATGCAGAAGTGGCGCACTGCTTTAATCCTGATGTGAAAAGGAATGCGTAAGTTGCAGGCAAGCTCTAGGTTGCAAGACGATGTCAGGCATGATTCAGTTTCCTTATAGGTCAGTTTAGCTACAGACACAGCAGTGTTGCATGCAGACCAGGAATAATAATTGGAATGGAAAAGGGGCCTGGAGGAGGTCCATTTGTTTGCCTCTCTTTCTGTCTGCTTTGAAGGTTACTCTTAGCCCACTTTCTCTTGAGGAGTTTAGGGGTTTTTAGCCAGCAGGACCATCGAAGTTCCACACTGGCTGAGAGTCGCCAGATCCTTTGTAACTGGTCCTAAGAAACAGTACCTTGTGTCACTCTTCCCCTGTTGACCATGTTCTTTCTCTTTAGAATCAAGAGAGTCTCTGCTGATTAATACTAAAGCAAAGAGAAGGGACAAGTTGAGAAGCTAGATTTCAAACAAGTCACTGTTTTCAGGAAGAAGTGGGAGCTATAAACATCCCCATACAGGAAAAAAAGGGAGGGGGGCAGAAATTCACTTGCCCTTTACCAAGTGGATTGAGTTTAACAAGCTCAGTTAATGTATATGCATGTTGTTGTCAAGAATCAGTGCTAACCTTGTATTGAAGTGTGTTTCTGTATTTAGGAAACCAGTGTATGATTGTTTCACAGTATCTTAGCTGTACTATTTATTTGGATGAGCTGCTTGAAAGTCCAAGTTCCTGTGATGAGGCAGCAGTTGTGGCATAAAAGGTGATCCAGGATGCTCTGTCTGAGTGAAGTATGCTTCATTGACTAAATCTGGCAGAAAACATGCAACAGCTTGCTGTAGGCAATGTGTCTGAAATAAGAACACCTCTTGAGGAAGCTTTTAAAAATATATTTGTGTAGAGCTCCTTTCTTGAGCAGCATGTACAAGATATGCTGAAGTTTATAAAAACATTGGCACTTGGAGTTTTTCTCTTCTCGGCATACATGAAGGCTTTGATTCTCTGTTTAACCATAACAGGCTTCAGCACGTCTTTACTCTTAAGAAAGCAACTTAATTCTGTAAAATATGGATAATAGAATTTTTGTATTCCAGAGGCTTTATTTTTGTATTTATTTTTATTTTTGTATTGGAGAGACTTTACACTTGAGAAGACTTCTATAGTGTTGTGTAATGTACAACTGTCTCTGTATTTTGAGTTCCACATTCAGAATCACAGAAGATTCCAACAAAACACCTACAAGCATTCCTGTTTTGTGTATTGAAACTTAGAAACTTTCTTTTCATAGTCCTACTCTGTAAACTAGCAACTGCTTTTCCAGTCAGAACCTGTTCATACGCCTTGCAAAATGCAGTAGTCTTACTGTATTTGGACACGCTGTGTATGTGAAATCCGGTAGGAGTTCACGTGCATTGTCTCAACAGAATGCCTCTTGTTTCAGGATACTCACCAGCTAAAACTACTTAAGACGTTAGAAGGTCATGCGTATGGTGTCTCTTATATTGCTTGGAGTCCAGATGACAACTATCTTGTTGCCTGTGGCCCAGATGATTGTTCTGAGCTTTGGCTCTGGAATGTACAAGTAAGTGGTGACTAAGAGTAAAAAAAATGTAACTCTGTGTTCAGCCTACTGCTTTTTTTTTTTTTTATATATAAATCTTACCTTAAGCATGAAGTAATTTCTGCAAAGTTGTTCTGCAGAGGTGTTGGTGTAAAGAAGACACACTGATCACACCTGCCACCCCCTCAAATTTATAAACATGACTGTAGCAGCCTACAAATTCTGTACTCAGTTTGTACAGAACTGAAATTAGAGTTCAAGTCTTAAGTGCCTATTCTCTGCAGCAGTTCTGGTGTATCTGGTTACCAGTAACTTCTGAGGAGGGATGGCATAAATCCATAGGATTTAGAGCTACTGAAGGGAACAGTGAATTAAGAGAGACAGAGAGCAGAATTATCATCTAAAGGTAGCAATTGCTCATAAACGATTTTAACAAGTAGCAAAAGATCCGAGCTATTGTTACTTTGTGTAACCTTCCAGTGATGATAGTGGAAGATCCACAGAGGCATAAATTTATGATTGCAGGACTTTATCTTTCAGGCAGGCACTAGGGCATTTTGCCATTTCCTCCATGACTTTGAAAATTCTTTTCTGCTGTTGATTTATGTGGGCATTTGGGTTGATATAAAAGCTTCCTCTGCCTGAGCTGCAGGCTGCGTAGTCTTTCTTATGCTTCCTTGGACTCTGAACTAATTTGTTCCCTAAAACAAAAATGTTCCCTTTTTTCACCTTTGGAATAAATTTCTTCTGTTTGACTCAATATCTCAGTGAAGAGCACTAGAGCTGGCACAGGGGAATAGAGAGAAGCCCTTACCGTTTTAACAATGGTAAGCTGCTCATTGGCACTCTGTCTTGTAAACAGTAGCATTATAAACTAGGGATAAAAGCTCAGTTTTGGCATGGGGAGATCCAGCTCAGAGAGGAAAATGTTCTAAGTATTATTGATACTGCAGACTTGTTCCTAAAATGTATTTTGTCATCTCTGTTGTCTTGTCATTTCCTCCTGCCTCCTTGCTTTCCATATGTGTTTGCGGTTTTTTGGGGGGTTGGTTATTTTTGGTTTTGTTTCTCTTTTCCATTTCATATTGCTTTTCTTTTAGTGTTCTTCCAGCTTCTCTTAATTCTTCTCTTTACTCTCAGTCTTCCAGTTTTGTGAGACACCATCTAGTCTATCCCTCTTGATTTGAGGGACAAAAGAAATTGTCCCAAATAAAGTCCAGGGTCACTGGAGATACGAAGTAGTTCTACCTTTTTATTGCAGTATTTGTGTTGCTTTTTAGTAAATGTGTTGATGTGCACTTCCAAATGCAGCGTGTGTCAGATAAAATTATCAATGTCTTTTTGGGAAAGGGTTCTGGTGTGAGGCCTTGGTGTCCTTCGTTATTTTCCAGACTGGGGAGCTGAGGACAAAGATGAGCCAGTCTCATGAAGACAGTTTAACAAGCGTAGCCTGGAATCCTGATGGGAAGCGTTTCGTAACGGGAGGTCAGCGTGGGCAGTTCTATCAGTGTGTAAGTTCTCTGCATCTGTCCCATTGAAAACAAAGCAGGAAATTAAAGTTTTGCTGCAGTCAAATCTGAGATTTATGTATTTCCATTTCTTTTTTTATGTGTGTACATTAAAACTTTTGATCCTTTAATTCAAGGAAGGAATATGTTATTGCTAGTATTTCAGCAGCACTTCTCTATGTAGCAGTTAGAAGGGTTCAGGCTCCTTTTGTCTGCTTAAAGGAGGATTTGTGGGCTAGGAGGGATTTTTTTTAGCTGCTTTAGAAAATACACTAATAAAAAGTAGTGTCTTCATTTACAAATGTTGCTTATTCTACAAACTCTCTTTCTCAGTTTTTGCATGCTGTTTTGCTAAGTATAAATAGAAGTTTGAAACCCTCATTACTTTACTAGTGTTGATTCTTGGGAAGTGATCCACAGTCACCTGAACTGGTGCCCAGAATAATAGTGCAGTATGCAAACCTCACTCACTGCAAGGGTGAGCTCTGTGGCATGATATAGAATCATAGAATAGTTAGGGTTGGAAAGGACCTTAAGTTCATCTAGTTCCAACCCCCTGCTGTGGGTAGGGACGCCTCCCACTAAACCGTGCCACCCAAGGCTCTGTCCAACCTGGCCTTGAACACCGCCAGGGATGAAGAGGTTCCAACTTCCCTGGGCAACCCATTCCAGTGCTTCACCACCCTTACAGTAAAGAATTTCTTCCTCGTATCCAATCTGAACTTCCCTTGTTGAAGTTTGAACCCGTTACCCCTTGTCCTATCGCAATGTGCCGTGTGCAAGAAAGTTAAGTGACAAAAGGGGTTCTCAGCTGTCCAGGACAGACACCTACAGAAGCCCTCAGTTAAGACAGCCAGGTCCTAATTCATTAAGTCCCCCCTTTCTCTAGCAATTGTCTGAACAGGAAATGAGAGAGATACTTGTGTGTCAACTCCTCAGAAATCTGAGACTAACAGTTCAAACTTTGTGTTTTTTCCCCCCTCTTCTGATCAGGATTTAGATGGTAATCTCCTTGACTCCTGGGAAGGGGTGAGAGTGCAATGCCTTTGGTGCTTGAGTGATGGGAAGACTGTTCTAGCATCGGACACACACCAGCGAATTCGGGGTTATAACTTTGAGGATCTTACAGACAGGAACATGTAACTACCTCTTCCTTTGGTTTTGAATTCCTGGTTCTTAGTGTGAGAGGAAAATGATTGAGGAAGGGTTTGGTGGGGGGGAAGGGTGGGAAATGTGTTATTGAAATGCTCTCACTATTACAAGACAACAAGAATAACATGGGACAAGAGCTGAGTTCCAGTTTCAGCAAGAAGCATTAGATCAAGTAATAGGAATAACTTCCTAAGCACTGGAGTAGGTTTCTAGTGGATGTTTTTATGTGTTTGTCATCAAGAGTTGTCGTTTCAATTCCTGATGTGTTTTAGTAGATCCTGTCTTGAGGTTAGGAGCTGAATTTGAGGTCTAAAGATCTTTTTGGTCTTGGGATTTGTCATAAGTATAAGCAAACTATTGCAGACTGGCTTGTACTGACACACAAAGACATAGCTAGTTTCAAATTGGGAGCTCCTTCCCTGACAATATAGCAGAGACAGGTTATGTCTTTTATCTTGGTGTTGCATCATTATTTGAGTCTTCTCTTAACACTGTCTTCTAATTTCAGAGTACAAGAAGATCACCCTATTATGTCATTTACTATTTCAAAAAATGGCCGTTTAGCTTTGTTAAATGTAGCAACTCAGGTGAGTTGGTGATGATAAATGGAAATGCAAATGCATCTGCTTGCAACTGCTACCTGGTTTTACATATTGTGGTGTGAATTGGAATGTTTTATATTAATCAGTTGTATTTTGTGTAATATGAAGGCCTTTATATTCATAGGTACAGCATGGCATTTTATGACAAGAAGGCAGTCTTATTCTTGAGACTTATTTTTTGTCTAATTCACAGTCAAAAGTTTCCTGCTATGAAGTATGTACTATTAAATGTCAATATCTGGCTGTTGCACTGAGAAGCCCAGGTATAGCAAGAATTGTGTCAGGTTGACATGGCTGGGGATGTGAGAATTGGATGTTACTTATTTCTGCTTTTGGAACCTTGGGTAAGGATAGGAGAGTTCAGAACAGAAGGGACCACAGACTGGAATTCTAATCTAGTAATGTGGCGTGTCTTTACCCTCTTAACTTAATAACAGTTGGCTAAAATAATGTACTTCCACCATGTTTAATTTCTTCTAGTTTTTCAAAAGAATGCAATGAATGATGAAATAACGTTCTTCGTACTTCTTATTCCCAGGGAGTTCACTTATGGGACTTACAAGATAGAGTTTTAGTGAGAAAGTATCAAGGTGTTACGCAAGGATTTTACACAATTCACTCGTGTTTTGGTGGTCATAATGAAGACTTCATCGCGAGTGGCAGTGAAGGTAACATCGTTCTCCTTTGTGCAGAAAACTGGAAGACTGTATCCTTCCTATTCCTCACTTTTATAATGATGATGATGGTAGCAACTGTCATGAAAGCAAGCAAACTGGTTCTTTAAATGAGTTTCAGGAGCACTGGCATGGTGGCATACTTCAAGAAATAATTGTGTGCTAGCAGAATCTTCTGAGAGGATGATGGTAGTAGAAAGCATTAATGACTCTTGTGTTGTTCCTCTGAAGCAAAGCATCTGCACAGTTTTAATTAGAAGTAGGTGGGGTGTTCTTGAGGCTTTTTGTTTTTGTGGCATTATGCTTAAGCTCATGGTTTGGATCAAAAATACTTCTGGGGAGTAACAGCTTCACTTGTATGTTGAAGATATAGGTGTGGTGAGGTTATTTTAATTTCAGTAGAGTCATTCTCTTAATTAGGGACAGAGTAGTCTCAAATTAAGCAGTTGTTGACATAGTCTGGTAGGGTTTCTTGGAGATCAAATGCTTTGTGGTTTGTTTTTATTCAGCTGTCTGTGGTAAGAACAGAAATCAGTTAATGGTTTATATCTGGAATTGGTTCAGTTCTGTCACTGATGTAGTGCCATCATCACTGCCTGTGGAGGTCACTTAAGATTCAAGCCTATGGCGGGGCTAAAAATTACACTTGGAGTATGTAAACAGTCACTGTTAGTACTGTGTAACTCAAACTGTGAGGAAATAAGGTTGTTCAGGGTACTTACGTGATATTTTCCAGGAAACGATAGTAGTATGTCTAAAATAAGCCCGTATTTCACTCTTTGGCCAGACCCAATGGAATATGACTGAAGGGCAGCACCTCCAGTCCAGTGTGAACCGCTTTTCATGGTGGAACAAGGTTCTTGGTTAGAGATCCAGAACTTCAGGATTTCTATTGAGCCATACAGATGTGCATGTGTAGATGTAAATACTACAGTGCACCAATCCTTTTTTTCCTCCTTTAATTGTTCTTTAGTATCTTCATTGTCTAAAGTGTACTGAGCAGTGGTTGAAATTGATGACGCTCGAGATTTGAATTGCATTGTTGCAAACGTGGCTTCTGAGAATGTGGATCTATTAGGAAACAAGGAAGCAAAACAGAAATAAGATTGCATTGTCATAGCCTTGTTAACATAGTTTGTTAAAAAAAGGTAATAGATTGATTGGAACTTGATGATCTTGAGGTCCTTTCCAACCCTTACTATTCTATGATTCCATGATTCTATGATTATACTGTCTCAACCTCTTCATGTATGTTGCCAGCTAGATGGGCTTTTGTCTAACACTTCCATCAATAGGAAGAAAATGGAGGCCTCTTTCTGAGGGGGGAGTTGCTGCCTTAATCTAGTGAACTTGTTTTTCCAAAACAAAATGCAGGCATTGTGACAAGTACCAAACTACTGGTTTGTGTTTAGGCTTTGATTCTCCCAGACAGCAGATTCTTGTGTGTCTAGTGTTTAAGCAGAGAGTGAATTGTGTTGTTTGATGAATAGTGTGGATATGGAGTCTCTTGAAATTGTAAGTGAAATGTAAATACAACCAGAACGTTTGCATCGGTGCAAGCATATGTAAAGGTGGTATACTCAAATGGGCTGATTCAGCAAAAGCAAATGAGTTACCACAGGGTTCCATGGTGCTTTTCTAGTAGGTAGGCTAGAGAGCATGTTTGTTTTTTAAGGGGTTGGGAAGAGGAGGAACAGGTGAAGACTGGTTTGTTTGCTGAGCCGTCAGAATGACACCTACATTATAACCTTTCAAAGGGCTGAGAATACTTCCATTTGATATCCCAGACCTAAATACAAGGCTTTTGTGTAACACCAGTAACACGTCCTTGTTTGGTTTGTGTAGATCTGTTGGGAACATTCCAAAGACATTCCTAGAGAGGTCAACCCACAGGCTGCTAGTTGGGGTGGGAGATGGTGGTTTTTCTGCTGTCAACCCCCCTTTAACCATTTATTCTGAAATACGATTGATGATAATGCAGTAACACTTCTCTAAAAACTGCAGTGGAGTGTCTGACCAGGTCACTGTTCTATTCCTAGCATATTGCTAGGAGTAATTAAAAGCATCCTATCACAAAGTGAGATCTGTAGCATTGCTTACTACATCTACTTCAATATATACAAATTCAGGTCTTAAAATACTTCACAAGAATTGTTATCAAGTACAATAATAGGTCACAATTTGAGACATTAGGCTTTGTTGCCCTCCCTCACTTGCTCTGTTTGCCCTTTCACTGAAATGTTGTAGGTTTTTAGTATCAAGATGAATTTTATAAGCTGTAGAGCTGTGATCTTATCTAGTGCTCAACAGCAGGTGGTGGTTGTCATAAATATTCTGCCTTAATACTCCTGACTTTATAATGCACGTATTGATCTGTAAATACTGTTGTTCCGGGGGGGGGGGGGGGGGGGGGGGGGAGAAAAAATTGTATGCAGTACATCCTTTCGAGGAAGGTTACAACTCTGTATCTTTCGTTTTGAGTAGCTTGGTTTTTCTCCTTAGCCATATATTGATATATTTGCATTGTAGTGAAGTGTTTTTCTACTACCAAGTGCAGGAGACTTGCAGGTGTTAAAAGGGAACACGCCTTTTAGTGGGACAGCTTTACCCCATGTTCTTGTGATCACTCTTGGAAGAAAAATTGTTAGTGCCGTTGCACATTGAGTAGACATGGGGTTTACAACATCAGTGGGTTTTCTAGTTGAGAGCTTGTGTGGAAGTGCTGTTTGATATGACAAATCGGTCTATGCAGAACAATGTTTCTCATTCTGTTTTGTTTTCTTTTTAAATGTGTGTTTTATTTAGATCACAAAGTATATATTTGGCACAAGCGTAGCGAGCTGCCCATTGCGGAGCTGACAGGGCACACACGTACTGTTAACTGTGTGAGCTGGAACCCGCAGATTCCATCCATGATGGCCAGCGCCTCTGATGATGGCACTGTTAGAATATGGGGACCAGCGCCTTTTGTAGACAACCAGGATATTGAAGGTAAAAGAACTCTATGTGTTCTCTAATTACTAAATCATCAAATCATAGAATGACTTGGGGTTGGAAGGGACCTTAAAGCTCATCCAGTTCCAACCTCCTGCCCTCAAAGCTTACATCAAAGGTAGCTGCTTCTGTGGGTTTTCTTTATCATAAATACAATAGAAAAATGCTTTTAATTCTTGGGTTAGAATCATAACTTCTACTAAAAAAAAGTTAACTGGTTTGGATTGGAGTTTTTTTTGGTGTTTTTTTTTTTTATGTGTGGCTGTTGGTTTTTATCCAAGTTAGTTAGTTTTGTATGATAAAAAGGAAACAACTGACACCTCCAAAATGGTATTGAAATTTGCCATGTCCCCATAGAAAACTGTGGTGTCACTAAGACCTCAGGATTATATTAATTTATGTAGACTTCTTAAGAAATTATGCCTCCAGTGCTTGAGGTTTAATAATACACAGTGTTATTAAATTTTAAGTAATGCATTTTGACCACACTGCAGATAGAATAATGGTATTACAGTGCTTATGAAACAAAGCTCCAAAGTCTGTAGAGAACAAAGGTTTTCCCACCATAAAATTCTGTACACAATTAATTCTTTCTTTCCTAACCATCAGCAATCATCTGTGTCTGGGAGGGAGACACAATGCAACTCTTTTCAGTTCCAACCCTTCTTACCTCCCCCCAGAATTGTTACAAGTTGACCACTGGGGGCTTGCTCTGCAGTTTATATGCTTCTGTCATTACACATTCACCCTTGTGCTAACAATTTACACTAGACATGAAAATGGAATACAGTATATCCCATTGCCACAAGGCATCGTGGATACTAGGTATGGACACGAGTTCAAGGGGAACCTAGGCAAAGTAACCATAAAGACATCCCTCGAGTCCTATTAGATAAGTGAACACCTCTAGTTCAGAATGCCCCTTCAGTGAAAATGGGTGGAAGTTGGAAGGATATTAGGAGGAAGAATTACCTCCTCTCCCTGCTCCTGTGCTTTCTGACTCATCTGCTTCTGGTCTTGGTCTAGGTGGACCAGCCTGGCTAATCCCTTGTTTGTAAGGAATGCGCCCATAAGGAGTCAGAGCCCATCCTCCAGTTGGTTTTACCCTTAGTTTTGTTTGGTCGATTTTCCCTAGTTAGCTGTTTGCTCCTTCTTTCTTAGTTCCTCCAGCAAAGAAGCTCATAAATGCCTTAAAAATCAAAACAATAGAAAATGGACTTCTTGCATTAGTGCTTCTGCAGGAGGTGTAGGTGCACAGAATACCTAACAACTTAGGAATCCTAAATGGATGACAGAGAGCTTTGTTACTAGCATGCTCCTCTGGAACTTGAATGTAAATATCTGTTACTTTTTTAAGAGATGAGTTTGTACATACACCTTACATGCTAAATTAATATCTAAATTAATGAGTAATGATACCTAAAATAAGTAATTTTTAGCATGGGATTTAGCTACTCTATAAGATCTGTTAACTAATGCATGTTCAATAAAACTTGTGCATATAGATTGTATTAATGACCTTATACAAATATTAACTGTTGATAAGCTCTTCAAGATGTGATTTCTTTCTCTTATGTTTTTGTTTTTGCTCAGAGGAATGCAGTAGCATGGATAGTTGATGGCGAATTTGGAGCAGACGACTTCAGTTTAACTTAATTAGTCGTATTTTAAATGGCTTGGGATTTGGTGCAAACAAACATGATTGATAGCTGGACAGACATGCTCGTCATGAAAAAGAACCATTTCTGAAGCCCGGTTGGGGCCAAACATTTACCACCATGCTTCATAGTAACCAGTCGAGATGAAGCACGTCCTTAGAACGTTGTCGGACACCGTGTTGAAATTACCCCCCCATCGGTTGTGAAGAACTGTGCTACATTCAGGCTAACCATTGAACTCAGTATATATATTTTTCCCTCCTGCCTTTTTGTCTGGCAGGCTACTGTTCTTGTTGCTCTTCTGTGTAATGAAGTTTAAATGCTTGTTTGGAACACTTTATTTAACAGTTTAGAAGGCTTGATAGAAAGAGTGCTTTAGTCTGAAGAGTATACATTGGATAGGAAAGTATTTCCTTCTCTTGTTTCTCAAGTCTCTCTCCGCCTTACTTAGCTTGAGATCTTTGCAGCTTGGTTCATGGATTCTAGCCTTGCCCGTTGCGCAGTATATCATAAATTGAGATGATAAACCAATGAACTATGTCAAAAGCACTCTATCACATTTGACAAAAAGTTTTGTACTTTTCACATAGCTCGTTGCCCTGCAAAGGGGTTAACAGCACAATTTTTTAAAAATAAATTATTTATAGGATTAAAATGACTTCATTTGTATACATTTGGAATTAAAAAACAATGCAAGAAGTGTCGTGAAACACGGTATCACTGATGCTTTTCCAGAGTGTCTTGAGACCCAATCAAAAGCAGTGGCTGGAAGGAGCTTGCATAGGCAGTGAAGCTTGTTTTAGACAGAGGAACTCACTGTCCAGCTTAACAGAGAAACTGTGTTATTCAGGAGAAGGTGTTCAGAGTGCACCACCAGACTTAAGAGTTTAAACAAGACAAGGTCTTTTTGGATTTCTTTAATGACATAAATATATGCGCAACAGCGCTGGTGTAAAAGGTAGACTACACCTCGAGGGCAGAACGTGTTGGAAGAGTCCTTTCATCACAAAGTCAATCTTTTGTAAAAGTAATTAACATACAAATCATAATTAAACACGTGTATTACGATGGTATTTTTTCCTTCTTTGGTAAACAGAGGTGTATAGACTTTCTTTTTGAGAATATACTCTTTAAGTTTCCAGATTGAAATGCCTCTTCCAGACCTTGTTGCAAGCTGGTGCTTTGAACATCTTGACACATCTAGGAATAGCTCCACTAATAGCCTGTGTTAAGAAAGGAGGAAGTCATTTATGATTTGAGTATTTATTCTTTCAGACATAAACAGATGGCCTGGCATCGCTGTGCTTCTGCGTACACACAAGTTCATTATGGGATGGCACTGGATTCCCTTTTGCCACCTTGGGTGGAAAAGTAGCGTTGGTACTGCTGTGAAGTCAAGAGGGAGCAGGGAAAGGCACACACCACCAAGAGCTGGTGTGAACAGAAGTGTGGACTTCATCCTTTAATGAAAGAATAATCTAGTGTCCTTATTAGTCATGTGTGGAAGAAGGGTGGGGGAAAGTTTGCTGGAGTTCAGGGACAGGGAAGTGTAGCCACTTCAAGTGGGAATGTGGTGCTTTAACAGACAGTCCCTTTTTTCTTTCCCAGAAGAACAAAGTGATGCTTGAAGGATAGATCTTTAAATTAGTATTTTTGTAAGATTCCAGCCATCAGGTGGTGGGTTTTTTCTTGCCTTGTTTGTAAATTTAAACATGATTCAAGGTTCTGATACTCTGAGACCAGCCCTGAACCTGACCTACTCCTGGTACCTCCAAAATGAAGTAGGAACTTCATATTCTTACCTTCAATCTAGTACATTTGTCTTAAAATCAAGGTGAATTTCTGTGATGGCAATTACTGTGCCACGGAACTGGGCATACATGTGTAAACGTAAGGCTGCAAATCAGTTGCTACTTCCATTAGTTAGTTCTGGAGGAAGCTGCTTGTCTTCCTAGTTCAGGTAGTGTAAGATTATCAGTCTAGCTCCTGTGGCATCAGTGTTGCAGGAAACAGCTTCCTAAGGTCAGATTTGAGTGAGGGAAGCCTTTGGGGTTTAAATAAAAATTGAATACCTAAACTGTAACTAACCAGTGTTTTATATGTTCAAACCACAGTATAATTCGTAAGCAACGCCAGTATGTGAATATTTGGAAGTCCTGCTGCTGTTGTCCTTCTCTGAGCTTATGTTTTCAAACACAACATTATTTAGGGAGAGGAAGGTGAATAATCCTGCATTTGATGTCTCGAATGTCGTCTCATACAAAGATCTGGCACCACTTGCTTCATACTCACGGACTAAAGTGGGGACATTAGGCAGGTGCTGAAGGCTGGACCAGATCTCAAGGTCAGATTTAAAATCCCTTATGTACTTTAAAGGGCATTTTTAATGTGCTGGGCATAGCTAAACAAAGTGAGACTCCTGACCTGGTACCAGCTGTGGGGAGGGCGTCTGGGCTCAGGCCTGCAAAGCGTTGCCAGCAGAAACTTAAATTTGGTAGTTTTGCCAAAATGATGCCCCTCCATTCTGGGGTTTCTCTTCCAGACTTGGTTTGTGCCTCTAAAATACACTTCAGGTATGTCAGAAGCAGAGTTAGGGAGAAGCATGTTGTGGAGTCTCTGCTTTAGTTCTAAATATGCTTCATATAGACAGAACTGCTGGTTCCAGAGTATCTGGGTAGCAGCACTGGCAGAGCTGCCTACTTCTCACAGGTAATGAGCAGAGATGAGAGAATGGTGAGAGTTCATTTCACCACAGTACTTGGGCAAGCAGTAAACTGACATTACAGATGTAGCAATAACAACTACCAACCTGCAGGTTAAAGAGGAACCAAACCTATTTCTACCATGTCACCTATTCACAGTGTGTGAAATGAAAAGTACCTGTACTTCTATGTGCACAGACTATAAAATGAGACTCTGGGGGGGGGGGAAAAAACAAATTAAGTTTGCTCATTTGCAACACGTTGATTTCCATGTGCTTAAAAATGTTCATTGAGCTGGAGTCTAAGGCTGGAACAAGTACACACCTGCAATAAATGACTGTTTCTAGTCAATAGACCTATGGTGTGAGAGAGGAAAATACTGTGAGTGTACTCCTTCTGGAACTCTGTTCAGCTGTTGGTTTAAATCACAGTAGCCCCAGGTTATTGTCAAGGCAGAGCCTCAAAAACAAGATGCTGAAGCATTTTATTGTCTGAATGTTCCTGAGCTGTTCAGGTAAGTACCTTTCAAGGCACAGTGGAGCACAAAAGGGAGAATGTTAGATCTGTCCTTGGTTTGGAAAGGAGGGTAGTGGGGGGAAAATGACACCTTTGGTTTTAAATACCCTCTGTCTTTTCTGAAGTTCTCCAGCTTTGAGATTTAACTTCATTTCATGATTAGAGCACAGATGCAAGCTAGCAATCTACCCAGACCTTGCCAGTTACTTCTCAACCTGGTTTCAAACAGGTAATGTTTAATACAACTCAGTATGCCATTGGGAGTTTGTGTCTAGTTGTGTACTTTTACACTGCTAAGGGATACTCCCACCCAAACCCCATTCTGATGGTTTCCTTAGCAGGACACCAGGACTCCTACAATTAGCCATAGTTTAAGGAGAGATGTAGACCCAAAGGAGGATGGAAGTAGAGAATGAGGAATGGACATAAAAAGCAGGATTTACTGACCAACAAACTACTGTAACTCAAAAGGGGAGGAGGAAAAATGCACTTTCAATAGTTGGTCTGTATTTTTAGCTATAAAATACACTTGTGTCTAATTTTTGAGACAACTATTAAGAGGAATGCCCATCCCATAAATGGCTGGTCCTCCTTTTGACCTCCTCCTGTGTTTTCCACATAGGCTTGAGTCTGTTTTCAGTGGCCATACTTAAAATTACACCTGCTACTTAAAATGATGTTTAGAAAGAAAACCAGAAGAAAACCATTAACTCTGACACTTTTTTAAACAGGGTGGACTTGAATGAAGTGTGCAGTGTTAAACTACTGCTGCAGTAGCTGCCTCTTAGTTGTTGAAATAAACTGTAAACAAGTTTTCTGTCTATTAATCCAGGTAATCTGGATTCAGTCAAACATCTGTGAGCGTGTTGCTCCCATCTGGTATGAATGTGTGCGTGCATGTGTTCCCCAAACAGACAGAGAACCAAATGTTCTAGGTACTTGAGTCATGTTTTCTTGCATACTTTAAGTCGTGTGTATGTGAAGTGTCCTTTGAGCAGAAGGTTTTGGTTGATATCAGTATATTTTTATACATTTGAAATTTATTGTGCCCCATCTGTTTTTATTTTCTTCACCATTTCTCATCGTTAGGGTCTATGTGCTAGATCGGAATCTTAACATTTTTAGGCACAGATGGAAAAAGTTATTGGCTCCTTGAAAACACATGGGACAAAACGGATCCTCAAAGCATGTATGTACTTACAAACCAAGCTGTAGAGATCAAGACGAGAACTTTATTGTTGATCTCAAGATTTCTAAATTGTCGAGATTTATATGGAGTTGTGGTGGAACTAGTTAACACTTAGAGCTTTTGGTATGTAATGACTATTTGCTATGGACTGATATTAAATGTTTCAAAGGATTGCGTTCTTAAACTTCCTGGATTTTTGTTACTCTCCTTGGATTATATTAAGTAGTTAAAGATTTCTTTGCTATATTACATTAAAAACATAAGAACTTTGGGTCTCGTATTTATTTTCACTTGTTTTACTAATTATTTACAGAACACCGTTTTACCTTTTTTTATTTTATAAACGTGTAGTATTTTAAACATATCTTTAAAGATTGTTCAATTGGAACGACATTAACTTTGAGTTGTTTTTATTAGGGTTTTTAAAAGACAACAAGATTACACTTTTTCCATGTTGGTGCACAGCACTGAACAGAAATGTTTGTATTCCCTTTCTTTCAATTCAATAAACAGAATAAATAACTGGAATAAGTAGTTCTTAGTTTCCCTAACTTCACTTATATGACTGACTTGGATGTTAATCTCTTGATCATTAATTATACATTCCCTTCTTATTTGTAGTATTTCCTTCCCTCAATAGGAAGATCAGTTGTGGCAGTTTACCTGAAGATGAATTTGCTCCTTGCTGTGAGCAGGTGTTTGGATTTTGATGATTGGCTCTAATCTACCCAATGCTTTTGTGTTCTCACTGTCTGTGTAGCAGTTGCCTTCTTTGCGTGCTGTTGTGCTTACCTGACGTGGTGAATGGCTGCTCCTTTGAGGCTCCATGAGAGCCTGGATTCCTTAATGCTGAAGCTTGCTTAAATACTAAACACTGGTTGCTTTAGGCAATTGGTGGGGCTTGTGGGTTTTGTTTTGGTTTATTTATACTACTTAAGATGCTCCTGAAGTATCAGACTGGTTTAGGTTGGAAGGACCCTTAAAGCTCAGCCAGTTCCACCCCCCTGCCACAGGCAGGGACACCTTCCACTAGAGCAGGTTGCTTCAAGCCCTGTCCAGCCTGGCCTTTAACACTGCCAGGGATGGGGCAGCTGCAAAATCTTTGGCCAGTCTGTGCCAGTGCCACAGCACCCTCACTGGGAAGAACTTCCTAATGTCTAATTTAAACCCATCCTCTTTCAGCTCCAAGCCCCTTGTTCTATCATTTTTTGTAAAAAGTACTTGCATCTCCTGCTTAGACTTCTCTCAAACGGGAGTTCAGGGACTTCCAGGCTTCTATCTGAAGCCAACCTAGACAGCTTTTGTGCCTGAGAGCTCTTGAATGAAGCTGCTTCTCAACTGTTGCCTCTGCTCCTTCTAACTTGCCCTGTGTTCTTGTCCTTCTTCCTTCTGCCTTGAAAAAGAACCTCATCTTTGTCCTGCATTTTAGGCATTTTTATTCAGCTCTGACTGATGTTCTGTAAAATAAAAAGCTGCCCTCCCCTCCTGTAGCTTTTCCAAACTCAAACCTTCTGCTGAAGTGCATTCAACATTTTTAATCCTTTGAGCTTTTGTATTGATTAGAAAAGGTCTTTACTCCCTCTAGTAGCACTTTCGTATTATCTTATTCCCTCCCTTACAGTTTAGGCAGTGTACAGGTAATTACAGCTTAAATGCAGCGGCAAGTGGAAAGGGCTGGCCTCACTCCTTTCCATGTGCTGCTTTGTGCCTCTTCCTTTGGGTGCTGGTGTTGGCAGGAGGGTGGTTAGATCTCAGACCTGCTTCTGCTGTAAGTGATCCACACAGCAGATGAAAGTAGTTTAGGTTTTTGGATGGGGTTGTTACTGTGCTTCATCTGCTGTCCTATGTCTGCCTTTAAGTGGTGACAAGAGAAACAGAGATACGGTTTCAGTGGAACTGTGAAATTTCACCATATGTAAGGTTTAAAATTAATTGGAACTTTTTAACTTTTTTTTAAAAGCCTTCAGATTCTTTAAAAGAAACTACATAAGGAACCTGATGATAAATGAGCGTTTCATAAGTGGTTTAAATCCAAACTCTGCCTGAGGTAGGGTATTTGAGAGGCGCAGTTCTGGCTTACTCCGGCACTTCTTGCTTTGCTCTCTGCTCTCTGTGCTGCCTGATGCACCCCTCTGCTCCAGTGCACCTTTTGCACATGCTCAAGATCTCTACTCATTACAGACAAATGGCAGTCCCAGTTGTCTCTTCACTTTAAAAGACCCACAATGTTTGTATGCCTCTACCTTTTCTGCCACAGGTAAGGTGCTTAATGTGCAGGTAAATGCATCGTGATCCACAGAACCCTAATTTTCCTGTTGCTACCTCCACTCTCATTATTGTATCCTAAGGGGGGAAAAAAGGGTCTTTTCTTGGCATTTGTACAAAATCCTAGTGAGCTTCTTGTGAGGAAAAAGTAGAATCAAGCTATGCCAATACTGAACAGATGAAGATTTGCATTTATGGGCTTATCAGTGAGTCAGGTTGATTGTTAGTCTGCACGTAGAACTGTTGTTAGGGCTATTGGTCATCCTTTTAAACCCACTGAATTCCTATGTTCCATAATATAGAACTATTGTAGGAAAAAAACCCCAAACAGTAATTCAGTAGGCTGAAAATCTTAATAAAGCAGGCTAAATAACCAACAGTCTGTATGTGTAATGATCAATTGGGGAAACATGCTATTGTTCATTTTAACTAATCCACCTTCCAAGTGCAGTGTCAGCTATGCAACCGGCTCTCTGAGTCCTGTCTTCACAAGCTGGCCAGGCTCTAGACTGTGGGTGAGGAAAAGGGGGTAATAACCTTCTATTTTCACTTTAAAGTTCCTGTAGTTCCTTTGTTAAATGGATCCTGTAGGCCAAGTGCAGATTATTTGTTGTGGATTAAGCGCTTTGGTAACTTGTAGCTAATAGTTTGATGGATAAACTAATGGTCCCCTCATAAAGTTGTATTTGGATACTTCTATTCCAAAGGGAAACAATAATCTGGTGAGTGAATAGGAGGGAGTCTGTGTTTGGTCTCACACCACAGTTTATTTAAAATCATCCCCGAGTTTGTAACTGTCTAGAGTTCTGTATTGTAAACTGAGATTTAAATTACCCTGTTCTCTCCTGATGGAGACCCACAAAACAGGGACCTTTGATTTTTACTATAGGATTTCTGTGCTTTGTGGCTCTCCCATGAGATAGCTGCCCGTAGCGCCCATATTTCCACTAATTAACTACATTTTTAGCAATTACAAATACACGTTTCCTATAGCTGATGCTGAGCTCTGTGAGGCTCTCTATGTAGGTAGGAAATGAGCCTGCACAGTAAGAAGGGCTTACACATTACCAGTGTAATTTCTCTGTAGCTCTCTGGGGTTTTCACAACTGATACACCAATGTTTGATAGGAATGAACAGAGAATTTATTTATGTTAAAAAAAAAAAGTTGAGTGGGAAGTTTGCATTCCAATAAAGTACAGCTTGTTTAGCATTTGACAACCACCACTTAGAAAACATAGCTGTAGGTTTTTAGTGGTCTATCGTGGTTAACTCACTCTTGAGGAGGGAAGTACGGAGAAATTCACAGTACCATCTCTGTACCTCAAAGATATAATGTCTTAATGATATGTGCTGCCCCCATTTTTGTTTTGTTTTCAAATGCATTGTTCTTTTCCCTTATCCTTCCCTGTACTGCTCATATCACTGAAAAAAAACACTTCCCTCAATCGATGAGAACAGAAGCTTTTCATAGCGAGTGATAGATTTGATCAATTCCATTAGGGAATGGGGTCTAGCCTATCTACTGTCATCACTGTAATCCTGAGGTACTGGCACTTAGAAATCATTGGAGGCAATGTTTGTATCTTACAAACATCTTCCTTACCGCTAAAGCTCTTATTCTAAAGCCATGATCTTGAGATAAGATGTAAACCTGTTATTTTATAAGCAGTGGACTTACAGATTAATTAGCACGTGTCTCAGTGTGAAATGTCATTAAACTGCACTACCATTAGCACTACACCTAGGACTTAACTCAAGCAGCTTACAAACACTGTCCTTTCTTCTAACAGGTAACAACCAAAATACGTGTTCTACTTGTCTTTCACATACAAATAAGTAACTCATTGCCTACTATATAAGCTGCGGCAAAAGTTACTAACTTTTCTCTCTTTTAAAGTTTTATTTGCTTTACTTTTACTCAGAGCTACATCCTGTCTGGGTTTCAGCTTTATAAGGCACTACCTTCTGCAGTTTGATGTTTATGGTGCCAAGTAGTCCGTGGTGTGCAGCTGTGGGAGCTGTTTCCTTCGTTATTTTTAATGAGTGTAATTTGCAGCAGTTTCTCATCTTTGCAACAGCTGAACTTGGCCTCCATCCATCATGAATTTAAAGCCAGACTTTTCCTAGAATAAGCACTGAACACAAGGTACTAAAGAAATCAAGATTCAGTGTTGTCTTTTCACTGCTGGCCATGAAAACAATCTGCTAACTGCAGCTATTCACCCAAGTACTTCAGAAGGAAAAGCTCATGAGTTTTAGGACTCAATTACAGAACTGTATTTATGAAGTGTTCCACTTTCAAAAAACCCTGCTTCCGTGCACATATTTAAAGACATTGGGACAGTGAGGGTACAAACTCAGGGTCATATACTTAATCACTGATGCAAGAGCTGCACAAAGAGAATGAGTTTGCTGGTGTCTTTGAAGCAAAGTCACACTGGCATTGGGGTAACTGGAATTATGTTTACCTGGCCACCTCCCTGAGCTAGATGTACTCTTGATTCAGCTCACTGGGTATGGGAGCAGCAGGTTCATGGAGCAGTGACTGCAGGTAGCCTTTTGCTCTGTAACCAACACCAATCCCAGGGCAACACCTTGCCTGGAGGGCTGTGACGTATTTCAATAACAAAATAGGAGTTGAAGGGAAAAAGCAAGTATTAATCATGTTTCTTGTTTATCTTTCACTCTTACATACAAGTGTCACTTTCACCAAAGGGACCTTAATCCATCCAAACGCAAGCCTTCATATAAGTTGTTGGGAGGGAGGGGTGAAAAGGGAGAAAAGCATAACTTTTATTCCATTGCTTTTTAGCTGGAAAACACACTGAGACAAGAAAGATGCAAGCTGCGCTGCTGCTCCACTTTGAAATCTATGTTCCAGCCACTGCTTCAAACTAGGCTCTTACAGGTCAGCTTGACAGCCAGAGGCACATCTTGACACTTTTCACTAAGAAACAGGCATCAGAGCTGCACTTAAATTTGTTCTGGAGCTACTACTACTATTAGCCCATGCTACTGAAATGAGTTTCCCTTCCCACCATTTAATTCCTATGAGATCAGTTCTGTAAGCAAGGATTTCATCTTAGAGAAGCAGCAGCTCCAGCAGTTTGGGTTGTAAAGGAACAAAGACAAGTGCTACACAGATCCAATGTCTTTTGAAAATACTTTATGTTAAAAATACAGAAAAAATATTTCTTGTCCAAAGAGGTAAAATATACTGCACGATGACACTGATCTAGGTATGGTCAGAAGGTGTCTGTGGCTCCACAACCAGTCACTGGAGTGATGACCCAATTTGGCAGCTAACGATTCTTTTTCGACTTCTCAATCATTTATCAAAGCCAGAATCATACTGTGACAAAACAGAAAACATGACACCAGTGGATTACTGAGGCACGTGCAAGTAGCAACAGCTATTGATTTAATGTGAGAATTGTACTTGATTCTGAAATGCAAAGTCGAGGCAACCGTGCTCTGTGCTTTCCTCACGAAGACAAGGACTGCAGAAGTAATACTGCAGCAGCAGAACAGCAGCTGCTCTATCCTGTGATAAGTGAGCCCATCACAGAACTCACCTATTTATAACTTAGCTTGATTAATTTATCTTCTAAACCAGAACCTGTAAGGTAAATTTGGTCCTCAAGATTATTGCCATTCTAAACAGGCTGCTTCTTCTAGGTGCTGAAATCATGTAACACCTTACATTGTACTTACAGATGTTTGAGATTAAGGAGTAGTCTGAGTTTTCAAACAGTGGATCTGAGAGAATAAAGGCACATAATAAGCCTGCAGACCGTTGTCAGAATACATTATTGAGGCTTAGCAGGATGCAAAAAGGTAAGAAGACGCAAATGCCAGCAATTACCATAGCAGAACAGAGGAGATAAAAATAGCTGGCAGACAATTCCTTTGTTCCTTGGGAGCAATTTTTGCAACTAACCTGTAAAGGTACATGAAGAAACAGAGCAGATGAAAGCCTAGTTTAATCATGGCTTCCTTCATGTGTGATTTCAGTTGTCCTCGGTTATGGATCTCTGTGGGGTCAAATACCCCCATGTTTCCACATGGCACCATAATGTACCTGAAAGTTTAAAAAGAAAGAAACCAAATCAAACCAGAAGCATAGTCATCAAAACATTAGGGAGTGTAGAAGAAGGGGAATGGGAGAGCTTGCACAGAAGAGACTTCCATCTGGAGAGTTGTTTCACAATCCAACATAAGGATTTCAATTTCAGGATATTGTGTGAATTTCTGCCACTACAACCCACCATCAACGAGGACAAAAGTACTAAACGCATCAGCCCAACATCCCATGTGTAAATGGGAGACTTTCCAGGCAATAGCTGATTCCAGTTTGTTTTAATTGCTGTTCATGGTTAATTGGTGTTATGATGGAAACATCCACCCACAGTGGAAAGATGCATTAGATGAAATGGATTGGAAAAGATTTAATTTAGCTAAGAATTTAGCTAATAAATTATTTATTTAGCAGAAAACCACACATAGATAATTACAAACACCAGTGGTCAAATGAGACAGCATAGACGAGACAAAATGTGTATTATTCCCATCTTTGTCACAACCATCCTGTGTTATCTCAGCAGAGACACTGAAGCTGACAGGGTGAGATACTGGGCAGGGCTGAAGAAGCTAAGCACTGCTGTCTAAACCCACCTAAGAACAGAAATTGAGTACAACAAAGTAAAATGGAAACAAAACAATGACACCAGCAAAACACGTTTATGTCCTGTGAAAATTCAACAAGCAGCAAGTTCTTTTGTCATAAGTGTTTCTCAAGAGAGCAGATGCAAGCACGCGAAGTTCTCATTCCAGCTGAGCTCAGTCTAGAACAGTATTATTAGTATTTCACTTTGGTGTCATACAGCCTCTACCTTCCTGAAATAATTCTCTTTCTACACAGAAATTTAACTCCTTGTCTTTCACCAAGAGCAAAAGCAAGATCTCAGAACAGAACACTTCTTGATTTTCTTTATATACTCAAAGAATGGCACCACTTGTATTCCAAAAGGCACTCCCCAGCTCTCACAACATTCATTTCAGTAACAGGAGGGGAACGAAGGGAACAAGAAACAGGGGGGTTTTATGGCAGCAGCAGGAGAGAAGATCAAACCAAACCAACCAACCAGAAACCAACCAACCAAAACCCATTAAGACCACAGTATTGGTCTTTCTTTCACAGAGGCATTAAGAAGCACTGCAGCATATTTGACTAATAACAAATTCAATTATGTCCCATTAGAAATAGTTCATGTGAAAAAATTACAATTCAAAATTCTCTTCTAAATGTGAAGTTTTAAGTGACTGTTCTATTTTTAGTACTATAACACAAATTATTGCCCATTTAATGGGAATGTAATGCGTTTTATTGGAATAAAAGGAGGAACATAAGTTTCCTGTAGCAATTTATCCTAAATAGAGCACAGTTTTCTAATGTCCCTAGGAAATGAGTGCCATAAAGGTAGTATTTATTAATTCTGCTTTTTAAGAAGAACACTGATAACACCTAAATGATGCAACTTAATTGTGGAACCTGGGAGGTAATTCCACCAAGAGGCCCACAAGCCAGTACAGCTTATATATCTCAGGAACTTCAGACATGGACACAAGGATGCCAGATGCTAACAAACCCAACTCAAGCCCATTGTCTTACTCTAAACAGCAAAAAACTTGTGCAGCAAAGCCACACAGAGCAAGAAAACTGTCAGCTTTAGTGAATATATACAGTGGTGCCTCCAGGATCTCCATTCAGTGGAAGCTGCTGCCACAGCAACAGACATCTGCCTCTAGAGTACATGATTTCATAAGGAATGTGGCAGTTTTGGTCACAATTTTCACTGTATTTTAAAGATTATTCTTTTTTAACTCCTTCAGTTTTGAGAGGGGCATGATTTACTTAAAGACATGGCAAAATCACATTATTTGGACCTATTGTCTCAAGCAGGTCTATATAGCAAAGATGAAAGGGAAGCATTCAAAACTGTTTTCTTTCTTGTCTATTCGCATTCAACATTTCCTTTGTAGTTCTTGTTTCTTTTACATAATAGCAGGTCCAAGAAATATTTAAGAACTAAAAAAAATATCTGTTTTCAAATATGATTCGATTTCAAATAAGCTGCTTCAATATCTAGTTTTAAAACAAGGACATTGTAAGGCAGAACTGTGTCTCACTGGGGACTGTGTAAGACACCAGAAAATTCAGCAAAAAATAAACCAAGTTAAGTGAGCACCTGAGTATGCTGAACAAGAAGGGCCAGGAGGATGTTACAATAAACATGCTGCAACTTTGAAAGTCTCCTTTGATGCTGTTTTTGACCAATGTATCCCCCCCTCCCCAGATTTGTTTTTGTGATTTCACAAAATCCCTCTCTACCCTCACTGAAATCATTGAGACAAGTGGTTAAATTAAGCCAGCACTGCCTGTAACCACCATTCACTCATCAAGATTAAGCAGGTTTCAAAGGGAGAGATAAGGGGAAGGCATTATTATCCTACCTTTCTCCCTATTATCACTTAGATACACTACAAAGCACAGACTTCTTCAATCTCAAAAGTACAAGTATTTACATTTCTGTACTCCTCTTGGAATAGAATGATTATCTTAAACCTTTCTGAATCCACGTGCAGCAACACTGACTCCAGAGACTGGTCCTTGAGGTACTATCACATATGAAGAAGATTCAAACACATTTAGCTGATCCTGGAAGATTGCAGCTCATGATAACAGGTTCCACTTAATCCTAGTTTAGTAAATGATACTTTCGCCTCTCAGCTGTGTATTCAGACTATAGTCCACCATTCTTCTGACTACCAGACGTTTAATCCACTGAACACTGGGTGAAATTTAAGTTCTATCCCAAATCACATTTCCTTTATAATGCTAAAAAACACACTTGCTTTTGCAGACCTCTAAGTTCTTCACTATGGATGGGATAGCCCAGGCAATCAACATAGGTGAAACTCCTCAATCCTCACAAAGAAAGCAGGATTAGCAATACAGACTTAACATTTTGACTACCTGTGGCAGGACAGGCAAAGTATCATACTGTCATATTCATATATTGCCTGCACTGCACCCCTAAAATGAAGAAAACAGTCCTGGATTTAGGATAGAATCATAGAATAGTTAGGGTTGGAAAGGACCTCAAGATCATCCAGTTCCAACCCCCCTGCCATGGGCAGGGACACCTCCCACTAAACCATGCCATCCAAGGCTATGTCCAACCCCACCTTGAACGCCGCCAGGGATGAAGCATCCACAACCTCCCTGGGCAACCCATTCCAGGGCCTCACCACCCTCACAGTAAAGAACTTCTTCCTCATATCCAATCTAAACTTCCCCTGTTTAAGTTTAAACCCATTACCCCTTGTCCTCTCACCACAGTCCCTAATGAAGAGTCCCTCCCCAGCATCCCTATAGGCCCCCTTCAGGTATTGGAAGGCTGCTATGAGGTCTCCACGCAGCCTTCTCTTCTCCAGGCTGAACAGCCCCAACTTTCTCAGCCTATCTTCATACGAGAGGTGCTCCAGTCCCCTGATCATCCTCGTGGCCCTCCTCTGCACTTGTTCTAACAGTTCCATGTCCTTTTTATGTTGAGGACACCAGAACTGCACACAATACTCCAAGTGAGGTCTCACGATACTCAGAATGTCTACCCCGTGTATGACAAACATACAATGAGAGCTGACAGTTCAAAACAACAGCCAAGGCTTATGGCCTGGAGTGTGGAAACAGGAATAACTATCTTCTCCAATTCTCTCTGACCAGGTTTACGAAGGAAGGCAAGTGGCTACTTTACACATTATCAGTAAGCAAAAGGAAGTAGGAAAGGGATAACCAGTATAAGAGCTCTTCAAAGCTTCAAAGAAAATGAATTCCCTCTCTAGTGTCTCTGTAGAAAGAGTCTAGCCTAAATGAACCATGAAATGCAAACTCTGTACTTGCCAGCTGATACCAAAGGGAACACTGGTCATTTTGTGCAACTGGTCAGTGTGTAATACAGCTGTACATATAGATGGCCAAACAGAACTACCCCTGTTGCATTTAGGCAATATTTGTTTATTAAGCATACAAATTCTACTGTGTCTCATGTTACTTCAGCTTAGAAACATTTGAAGGCTTTGCTCTCAGTTTTGTAGATAACAAGGGTGATTAATGCATGGTTATTTTGCCCAAGAACAATGAGGTCCTCAACTTCTTTTTAGTGAGAGCTATGAAACCTCATTTAATTTTACTAGCAACTCAACACATCCCTGCAAACAGTTAGCCCTAGCAGGTTCAGGCAAACAAGAATTACAGTGACTTTTTATACCTGTATCTTAAACATTTGGTCTTTTGGACTTCCTGTACTATAGTGATTAGTGATAAATTGCAACAAATCCACACCCAGCTTTTATTAGCACAGCACCAGTGAACATTCAGTTCTCTGCACATCAGATGATACAAAATAAGAAGAACATTTTTGAGCCACCAGCCCCAGTGTTGCCACATGGAAACCCCTACTGATGATAAACCATTCCAAAGCCATGGATGACCCAGTTTATAAAGACCAGTAACATTAACAGTTGTCATAAGGTGAAAAGTCTGCAAACCTTTCCAGATACAAAGAGGCAAAATGGGGTGCAAAAAGCAACGCAAATGAGGGGTACAGACAAGACAGCAAACACAGGAGGGTGTGGGGGATGACACCACACCCTGATGGTTTTACAACCATTGGCCATGCTGACTTCCCTACTTTTATGCTGATATCACTATCAGGCATGTAGGCACAGCATGAAAAACATTAACTGTGTTTGCAGCACTGCTTCATAATTCCAGTTGGAATGACACTATTTCCTATGAACTTGGGAATGACTTGCAAATCAAGATTCCTGGGCACTAAGGAGAATGCAAGGATATTATGTTCCAAAAGTTTCTACTACAGGCCAGAAGCTTCTTACCCTTCACTGTTTGATTTCTTGTAACTTTAAATGCAAGGGGAGGAGAGTTTTATGTTAGTTAGATTCATAAAGACTGTTGGCAGCTCAAGAACACAACTGACACATCTCATCATATTACCTACCTGCATACTACACTTAAACCTAAACAAGTAACAAAGAAAAAAAGCACACGAACCCCTTTGCACTTACCTATATATATTCCATGTTGCTACTGGCAAATTAAGGAGAAAGATGAACCAGTGCAATGAAATAAGCATTAATACTGTTACGACAGCATGGCCAATCACTTCAGGCACCACCCACTGTAAAAAGGGAAGAAAAGTAATTATATGCACAAATGTAAATTCCTTTCTGAGAAAGAGATTTATATGGCGTTATCATCCAATTCTAATCATGTAAAACTCAGGCAGAAAAGTCATGGCAGAAGCACATGATTTTATCACGTGGGGAAATTGATACCTTCAGACAAATTCCATGCGAGTTAGAGTATCTTAGGGCCTGGCTTTGGGCTAACAGACATCCTTTATCCAAGTATTACAAAAGTTTCTAGAGAAGCACAGCAGCTGTTTGAACACAACTATGTTACACAAGCACTTAAGAAAGCGAGTTAATAAATATACAGTGCTCATTCGAAATCACTGCAGAGAACTGGATTTAGGAATGAGAGAAGCAGATAATGAAAATATGCACAGACACAGGACATACAAGCACCCTCAGGCTTGGAACAGATAAGAAAGTTGATCAATATGAAAACTGGCATAGTTGAATTGGGTCAGCCCCTGGCAGTAGCACATTTTCACCTTGATAGTATCCTGTAGCATTCTCTCTTATACTAAGAAAGAAAATACCTTTAAATCAAAGTGAGTACCATGCAGGACAACCACACTGATTTGGTTAAAATGGTACTTTTTCTTATCACAGTAAAACTCTGTACTTTTGGAAAGACATTAGAAATTATACAGAAGCATCTGACAAAGTTGCTATAAAGATCTCGGAGTTCAGTCACAGACAGACATCCTTGGTGTGGCTTTCAAAACGAAAGCGCAGAGCTTAAGAGCTCTGTGAAGAGTTAAGTCTCAGTCCCAGGAATTCAGAGCATTCATTAAGGGTCAAAGGAACACCCCTTCCTGACTGAATTTGCAGAAAGGCAACCATCAAAAAAAGACAAGCAGACTGAAATAAAGGATATAAGCAAAATACTGCCAGTTGAGGCTCATCAGACACACATTACACCCCTGTAGTTTGCGATGCTAAGATGAAGAGCCACTTTCTTTTTTTAAAAAAACCACATAAAATGCAAAGAAGAATAATTTACTTTATTGAGTTTTGAGCAGCACGATCTAGCGTTAATGTAGTCACATTCCAAATCTGATAGTGTAATTATCTGAAGCCCAAGATGAGGAAAAATTGTATGGTAACTGGGAACACACAAAGCTTCATTTTCATCAAATAACTTGCAGAGAGCGCTCTGCTCTCAGCATAGACTGTCTTGTTCTACAGCTGATCTGACAAAAGCATGTTTCACTTGGTTACAATTAACTCCGGCTTTAGGTACCAAGTTACGCCACATTTTATCACTAGGCCAAGTGATTTTACAATATTTTTCTTGTGGCAATTGTTGCCTAAGTGCTAAAGTTCAGTTCAACCCTAAGAACAGACCAGGGAGGCAAACTCAGTACTCTTAGTATCAGGATTATTACAACAACACTTGAAACTACAACTTAGAAGAAGAAGTTAATGCACTTTTTAAACTCTCCTCACAGTAAAGTGCACAATAGTGCAGCTTTATGAAGTGTATCCAGTTTTTGTTTTTTACGTTTACAGCAACACTGGCTGAATTCAAACTTTGCTAGGAAAAAAGAGAGTAACATCACCATCAAATGAACTTTCAGCAATTGAAAAAAGAAGACTTCAGACAGAAAAGTCCTCTAAAAAAGTCTTAGGATGTACATGTGCACAACATTAAGCTATGTCCTGTCAAGCTCAGGCTCCTTTTCTCCAAGAAAATGAAAAAGCACAAGATTTTTTGAATCCCTAGGTAAAGCCTTTACATTTTTCAACAAATAACCTATCCTTCTAGGATTAAATTCTTTCAAGTGCTTCTGTACTTTTTCCTATTATAAGGACTGGAGAGATTCTGAAATAGCACCAGGATGAAAGCCAATTCTCTTGTATTCAGAAAAATAAGAAAGCAAAGCCCAACCGATGCTTCTACGTTGTAACAACGCCAGGCAGCAAAGCCCGCAGGCAAGTTTGTAATAAAGAATATGGGAAATGCTTTTGCCAAGGAACTCGCACTCTCCCAGCTGCGAGCTCACATCTAAAATCGCGTAGGGTATCCTTACAATTAAAAGCTACCGCATGACCGCGTTTTACAGGCCTGTGCGGTTTGTGAGAGCCTGAAGCACGCTTTGACACCCCACCAACGCCAAGCATATGTTGCTTGTGCTGAGCCACAATGTATTTTCCGTGGCTCCGGGCGCGAACACCCGCGGCCGCCTGCAGCCCCCCTTGAGCTCCAGCTCCCGAAGTAGTGAACATATTCCGTGCACTGGAGCGCTCGCCGTTTCCCTACAGCGCGGCACGCCCGTCTCTCTAAACCCTTCCCCACCGGCTCCCTGGGGGCAGCCGCCCCGGGAACCAGCCGCCAGCGGCCATTGCCGCACAGCCCCTCACGTCCCACCGGCCGCCCTCAGAGGCGCCTCAATGGGCCCGGCCCACCTCGGTCCTGCTGGGCGCGGCGCAACCCCAACCCTGCCCATCCCGGTCGCCCGCCAACCCCAGAGAAGGATACGAAGTAGACGGAAAGGAAGATGAGGGCACAGCAGTCAATGAGCGAGAAGATGAAGACCACGGACTCCATTCCGCCTCGGCCGCCGCCCTCCCGGCCGCCGTACGCCCTGTCCCCCGCCCGGACAGGGCCGTGCCGTGCCGCGCAGCATGCTGGGAAATGGAGTCTCCGCCCGCTCTTCTCTGCAGCCGAGGCCGGGCGGTGGCAGCCTGGGTACGTCCCGGCTCTTGGTGAAGGCGCTACGGTGGCGGAGAGCTCGCACAGCCCCGGTGGGAAGGGCACCGTGAGGTTCAATTAGTGGCGGGCACAATCAGAGCAGGTTGCTCCGCCGTGCCGCTCTGCTGGGACAGGCCGGCGGTTCGAAGGGGGCCTGTGGCGACGAGGTTGAGGCGCCCGTGCGCTGCCTGTGCGCAATTCCCGCCTAGCGGCTCTCGGCCGCCCGGCGCAGGCGAAGCGGTGGGCAGCCCCCGGTCCCGTCGGCGCGGGCAAGCGGCTGGCTGCGATGCGGAGCCGGCCAGGCCACTTCGTGGACCTGCGGCTGAAGCAGCGCGTTAAGCAGGTACCGGAGCGGACGGCTGCCCCAAGGGGCGGCAGCGGCCAGGGGGGGCTCCTTCAGAGCTGCATGGCGCGCCGCGCCGCTACCCCGCCTTGAGGAAAGGGTCTGGGCCATCGGCCTGCTGAGGAGTGGGAGGGGGCCGCGGAGGGTGCCAGGACGCGGCCTTGCTTCTCGGAGGTTTAGAAATGTGTGTGTTTGTGTGTTTATTTCGTGGCATTTTGTTTCGTTTTGTTTCGTTTTGTTTCATTCTTCAGTATTTCTGATCCTGAAGCTTGCTGCAATTTCAAATCTGAGATGAATATCATAGAGCCGTGGAATGGTTTGTGTTGGAACGGACCTTAAAGCACATCCAGTTCCAACCTTCTGCCACAGGCAGGGACACCTTCCACTAGCGCAGGTTGCTCCAAGCCCCGTCCAGCCTGGCCTTGAGCACTGCAAGGGGTGGGGCAGCCACCGCTTCTCTGGGCGCCCTGTGCCCGCGCCTCAGCACCCTCACAGGGAAGAATTTCTTCCTAATGTCTAATCTGAATCTCCCCTCTGTCAGTTTAAAGCCGTTTCCCCTTGTCCTGTCCCTACAAGCCCTAAAAGCCACACTCAGTGCTTCCTGTAGCCCCTTTAGGCACTGGAAGCTGCTCTAAGGTCTCCCCTTAAGGAACCTTCTCTTCTCCAGGCTGAACAAGCCCAGCTCTCTCAGCCTGTCTCCAAAGCAGAGCTGCTTCAGCCCTCACAGCATCTTCATGGCCTCCTCTGGATTTGCTCCAGCAAGTTTCCATCCTTCTTGTGTCGGGGGTCTCAGAACTGGATGCAGTACTCCAGAGAAAATGCACTCAGAGTATATGTAGGCAAATTGGAAGTGTTTACATTTGGAAACATGTACATTGATTGTATTAATCAATGACTGAAGAAAAGGGAAAAAATGTGATTACTTCCGCAGTACAGTCTTGAGGAGCAGGGAAAACAGTGATTCCTTCAGGTGGCATAGTGCTGTGTCACACCTTCTGAAAATTTATGGTGACTTTGGAAATTAAAACCATTTCTCTGAGTCTCTATATAAGTACTCCACTTCTAATTCCTTCAAATGCGAGTGGCTGCTTGAGGGAAGTTGCTTATTTTAATTTACAAGATCACAGTGAAATCATCTTGACTATTCTGAAGTGAAAAAGGCAGCTGGATTAATGGTGGGCTTGATTTCTTTCTACAGATCAGTGGTTGCTCACGGGTGACATGAAGTGTCACATCATTTAAAAAAGGAATTCTGAATTAATATTAAGCAGTTTGATTTTAAATAGAGGTATTAATTTAAACAAGACTTTGAAATTGTTCTTGCTGCAATGTTAGTAATGCCGTATCTTTTAAGGACACTCTGTCTCCTTTTTCTAAGAAGGAAAATCCACCATCAGGAGGTCGGAACCAGGTTATCTTCAAGGTCTGTTCAAACCCAAACCATTCTGTGATTCAGTGATTACGGTATTGAAACTTCCTGCTCCTAATTTGGAGTGTGGGAAGAGAAAGCAAATGGACTCCAGTTGCACCTGAAATTTTGTACATTTGCTCGCACTTTCATAACTGTGGTTTGAAAATGGGTTGGATCAGTGGCTGTCAGAAAAAAGGGGAAAAGCTTTATAGAATTCACTGTAATTTATATACTTTTCTAGAGCATTCATTGAAGCATCTTGTAAGATTGAAAGTTTTTATTGTGACAGTATCCATGCTAACTGATGTAGATTATTTCATTTTTAAGGTAGGAGACCTAAACCCAGAAGGAGGTTGACTGAGAGAAACCAAGAACTTTAGAAGGATTGACAATAAGATGGCATGTGGGTTACAAAGTCACCTTTCTTACTAAATAAAAACAATGGCATTGAACCAGCAGAGATCATGGGAGCACCAAAACAGAGTGTGCCGCTTTTCACCTCTGTGTCTTAATAAGCTTTCCTGTTTCATTGGGTTCCAAGTCTAGTGTGTTCCAAGGCAGTTCAAAGCTGTTTCCAATTTTCATTTCTGAGAAGAGTTTAAAGTAGGCATATTTGATCTATTTGTTCTGATGAAGTGATTGACACAGATTTTATTTGCTGTTAAAATTCTTCATTTCAGTATCTTGCAAGTGGTAAATGTGGCCAGTATGTTGACATTGGAGTCCTAGCATCTGATTTGCAGAAAACCTACAGGTGAGCAAAAATTTGTACTTTAGCAGTGTTTCCATCTGCGGATATATCTTGTAACTGGTATTTTGTTAATGCACTGACACTGCAAGATTTAGTTGTGGTTTGTTTTTTGTGGGCTGCTTTTTTTGTTTTAATTTAACAGCTACAGATGTATTACAGCATGTTGGTCCTTACCCTCAGTGAGCTTAAATGTGAGGGAAAGTAACAGTTCAGTGCAGGCAGGTGGGGGAGATAGAGGATTCAGCAAGACACTAAATCTTGCTCAGACGCTCAGCAGGATGGTCAGTCTTGCCTAATTAATTTTAGGCTGATATGGGTGGGAGCAAGGTTGTGTGTCATCAGGTCTGTGGGTGGCTGTGGGGGTTACTGAAGATGGAGAATTATATTAATTCATGTTTGTGTGTTGTATTTGTGCCTTGTTAGAGCAAGGGACCAAGCCCTTTGCTTAGAATGCTTACAGGTCTTGGGGTTTTTTGTTTTTCCTCTATCAGCGATTTTATAAAAGCAAATAGATAAAATATACCCTCAATAAGTGAAGGTAGAAGGTTGATGATTTTTGTTTGCATTTAAGGGTGCTCATTGAATCAGATTTTCTTACAGTGACCATTATTGATCAGCACAGTTATTCCTCACTGGACTGTCCTTTCTAGTCCTGTGTCCATATAGAATCCAATGTGATCAGTTGTATGTTGCTGCTTCTCTGTATCTCCAGCTAAAAAGGATCTTGATAGTATTAACTAAACATCCCTTTAGAGACCAGTATAGTTTAGTGCTTTTGTTTCATCCCAGTGATTGAGCTGTTCCAGGCTTAAGACAAAACAATCGTGTTCACATAGTTGGTTTTTAGTAAAGCTTCTATAGAAGTTTGATTTTCAACTGACAATGTTTGTTTTTTTTTTTTTTGCCTTGAGAATGACAATGTGTTGAGGGAAGAAGCAGTTGGTGTAACCTGTTTATTTTGGGTTTTTTTCAGTGCAGACTATGGACGAAGGAAACGAAATGCTTTTAGAATACAAGTTGAAAAAGGTAGTTCTGTTAGTATTGTGCCTAAGATCAAATTCTTTGAATATGCTTTGTCTGTTTTCTTAACATGTTTGAACTTTTCCTTTCAGTGTTTGGAATAATCAGTAATGAAAAAGAACGTGAAGATTTAGCAGGTTTAGAAGCTGAACATGTGGCAAAAAGAGCAAGACAGCAAGAGAAAAATGAGTAAGAAGAATTTTTACCATTAGATTACTTTAATAATGTCATTAGTATTATGACTTCTTTAAAACTTTCTTTCTCCATAGTATTAAATTTTGGTAGCTTCAAGGTTACAGATAGATCTCTGATTTCCCATAGGCTTGTCTTCATCAGAAATCACCTGTAGTGAATGGAAGCACTTTTCTCACTGAAGACAAGCAGATACTAGAACCAGTCACAATTTCTCTGTTATGGGAAACATACAGCCCTCAGTTAGTGGATAACCTTGGGGCTTTCTTGATAGTTTTCCTCAAGAGGCCCCAGTCCTCATGTGATTCAGTTCCTTAGTTTTGTTTTGTGTTTAAACTTTCTTGGGTGTGAGGGACATTAACTGAATCTGAGAGAAAAGACTACAAGATAGGCTATTCAGAGTAAATCACCACTGGATCTGAGATTTCCTGACTCCCAATTCTGCATAGTCTTATGGACCATTCTGGTTTCTGTAACCTTTGATAGATATTAAGGGTCTCACAGGAAATTAGGACATGGTTGTCAGAAGAACTAGTCCAGCACAGAAGTGAATTACAAGTACTTCCCTTGTGCCAGCATTGGAGATTGTGTGATCTCTTTGTGAACTGAATCAGATTGATCCTACACCGCTTTTTTTTGGGCAGTCTTTCAGCCAGGTTGCGAAGTTGATCCAACTCATGGCAGACTTGGAAAGGATGTGGTTTTTAACTCTTCAGAGGAGTAAATTTAGAGCATGCAAATCAGGAATTTTCCTCCAGTCTTAGGTTACATATCATGGGTATAGGGAACCACATTGTAGAAACTGCATTGTTTTGTCGGTGTCTCCTTTGCAGTTCTGCTCTGATGTCCTAATAGTTTTTGTCTTCCTTCCATGTAAAGGACTGCAGGAAGTGCCACTGATGACTCTGATTATGATGATTATCCAGAAGATCTAGTAAGTTGTATTTTATTGTAATTGTATTTGTATAACACACAATTGTGTTGTGAAATTGCAATGCACTTGGAGAGTTTAAAAGTGAAGGTGAGATAGAGTCGGAGTTGGCAATTCCAACTGAGAATCTATAGAACTAAAAGGAGGCTGTTTTCTGAAGAAGGAGGAAGAATCTGTAGTGGGGAATCACTTCTTAAGAAAGCACACTGGGGGCCTGAAAGACTTGGCTATGGAATAAATGAAATGATTGAAGGAACTGACATGCCTATTACTAAAAGAGGTGACTGTCAATTAACAGGGGTCATTTCAGAGCAAATTGCAAAGACTGCTCTCTCTTCAACCACCAGATATAGTTTTATATGCTGCTGTTTGCTTTGTGGGGGAGTGAGTTGGAAGATGCATGGCTACTTTGTCCATCAGGAATAATGCTAAATGTTGTTTATGAAATACTTTTCCTTGGCCTCAATATAAATAATCCAAGTTATAACCTGTATATTTTCTTTTAAAATACATTTTGCAGTCTACAAATCACATGAACAGTTCCCTGCTGAGCTTATACAAGAAAGGAAATCCTGATACTGTTCCACTCACTCCAAAAAATGAACCAATGGAAACCCCCCCTCCTGTACAAACAGCACCCCAAACAAACACCCTCTCATCAGGAGCAAGAGTTGAAACACGTATCTCTGAGGGTGGCTGGTTCATTGATAAAACTCCATGTGGGAAAGACTTTTTCATTGACCTTTCTGAGGATGGAGAAGGAGATGAAAAGAAACTGATTTCTGAGGTATTGTGTTTTACAAACCCAGTGTGATTTAAGTAGCAAGTATGAAGATCATTTCCTGTGCAATTTTTCAGGCTTTTGAAGGGTGGTTCTAAGATCAGACTGTCTTTCTGTCTGGATTTTTGAAATGTATTGTTTTAATTACAAACATGCATGTGTTTAAAGATAGTGAACATATTAAATAGAAAGGAAAGATTAGCTTCAACTCAGTGGAATGCTTCCTTTTAGCTTTGTTTCTGAAGAAGGAAGGGTTTAGCCTATTGTTTTTCTTGTCAAAAGTGATTTTTGAACCTTACGGCCCATTTCAAGTGTGTTTGTAAGAGAGGTAAAAAAATCAAAAAATTATAACTTTCTTCACCATTTTTTGAGGCAAATGTAGTGCTCAGTGTTAGAGAGACTCAGATTAGTGCCCATACATAGAGAAAGGTTAGCAGAACTTAGCTGATATTTATTCCATTTGCCAGTGACCAGCCTAACTAGTCAGGAAGCATGTGGCTTACTGTAGCCGTAGCACATGTTCTCCTTCAGCCAGTGGTTAAGTCTTGGGGCATGGAAAAAGCTGAAATCATTTGGATGGACAAGAGTTGGGGAAGTTGAAGGGGAATTGCATTGATTTATAAAGCGATTAGAAATAGGTCCTACTCCCCATCCAGACATATTGGCTACTTTGTGATTCCTCTCCTCCCCCACAGTGCCGCAGTGTTTTTGTCTTATTTAGGAAAAAAAAAAACCTGATTTGTGTAGCTATTGAAAGTTTTCCATTTGTGCATGGGAGATAACACACATAGTTTGGCTGACCAGATATTTTGGCAGGATGCTCTTTATTTATGTGAAGGAAGAACTACATTTATATCCGCCTTCATAATTGCGCAACAAAGTACTTACTGAACAGGCAGATTTGAGACATCATCCCTTTATCCTAGTAGTACTGTGTCCTCTTATATAGAGAAATTGAATAAAAGGGAGATCTTCAAATTGTAAAATGTTTGCAGTACTGTATACTGAAAAGTATACAAAACCCTTTCATCAAAGAACCTCTTTTTTCTTTGTTTTCTCCTGTATTAGTAATTTTCTTTCATACAGTTAATTTATGTCAACACTGAATAATATTTTCTTACAGCCACTCATGACTTACTAGTAATAAAAATTGTTTCCATTGGGGCAAATATATTCATACAGGTGTATTCATCCCCAAAGTGGATTGCTTTATGGTATGCAAATAACTGTTGTCTGATTTTGGTTAGTGATTTGGGGGTTTTGAGTGAGGTGTGTACTCTTAGCAAAAAAAGTGACTGCTGTAATTGACCCTTTTAAAAGGGCAAATCTTAAGTAAAAAAAAAAAAAGAGGCTTTTCTACAAAAAAAAGGAGTCAAATTCCTGCCTTCCTTGTCTTTATTTGTATAATATGTGTAAGATAAGCATAATAGGCACACACTTTGTCCTTTTAAGTATTTGCAGAAATTCACTGACTTGGAAGGCTCTGTATATTTAGTTCTGGGTTTATGCCCTAGAAATCAACAGAAGTGTCTGTCTTGGAGAATGAAAGAAGGAAGACAAAGGGTAAGAAAGCAAAAAGGAAAAAAGAAGAACTTCCAGATGTAGATGAAGAAATTAATTCCATCTTGCTTAAGGAGAAAGGTGAGAAGTTACTTTCAGGGTGTTGCTCATAAGAAAGAGTGTTTGACCATGGGATCCATTACCAGAGAAGTGTTTTCTGAGTGTCCTCAAGCTTTTTTTTGTTGTTAAGAAATTTAGCTTTAACGTTGTACTAAAAATACATTCCAGTCCTGTGTCTGCTACCACAAAATAATACTGTTCCATGTACTTAGCTAATTGTTTAGCCTGAGTACTTTTTTGTTCTATGTTAGAAATTACTATTATGCCATATCTAAATTTGCATGACTTTTTCTCCTTAACAGTTAGAAGTAAGGCACCAGAGCTTTACCACCCTTCAGTGAAGTTTGAGGATGTAGGAGGCAACGATGGAACTCTAAAGGTTTGTGAAAATTTTATTTATGGGGTACAGAATGCACTGAATAAAATGTCAGATGAAAAATGATAAAGAAGAAATCTGACAGAATTCATCTGCATGGTGTTGAGAGCAGCTGCCTCTACCAACAACAACAAAGTGGTTTTTCCCTTTGATTAATCTTGCTGAAAGCAGTCACTGAAATTATGGTAATGAACAGAATCTGCTTTATTTTTCCCTGTCTATGATATTAGCAATCTGTAATACTAATTGCTGCAATTTAGATGCAGGTCTCCATTGTTCTTAACAGGAAATATGCAAGATGCTCATTCATGTCCGTCACCCTGAAGTCTATAAGCACTTGGGTGTGGTTCCGCCTCGGGGGTTTCTTTTACATGGACCACCAGGATGTGGAAAGACACTACTTGCACAGGCAATTGCTGGGGTAAGATAGCTTTAAATTTACAGTTTCTTCTTTTTCTGAATTATATTTAGAGAGAAAATATAATCCTCCTTCATAGAATCATAGAATGGTTTGGGTTGGAAAGGGCCTTAAGATCATCAAATTCTAGCCCCCTGCCATGGGCAGGGACACCTCACACTAGACCATGTTGCCCAAGGCTCTATCCAACCTGGCCTTGAACACTGGCAGGCATTGAGCATATCATGATGAACTAGATCTTTCTTCTTTTTTGTCTCTTTTCTCTCCTTTCAGTCTTGGTCTAAAACACATTCATCTTTACTTCCTTCGCTTAAATTCTGCCTGAACCTGTACTTGACAGAACTCCATATATAAAGAGGGGACATAGTGACAGGGTTTTATGTTGGACTTGCTTGTTCTGAGGCATTCCCAGGACAGCAATATAGACATGAGTATTGAGAAGGTGTCGTGGTTTAAGTCCTGCCGACAAACCAGAACCATGCAGCTGTTTGCTCACTCCTCCCTTTCCTCCTCCCGCTCCCAGAGGGATGGGGGAACAATCAAAAGAATGTAACTCCCATGGGTTGAGATAGGAACAGTCCAGTAACTGAGGTATAACACAAACCACTGCTGCTACCATCAATAATAATAATGATAAGGGAAATAACAAGGGAAGAGAATACAACCTCTCACCACCCATCGACCGATACCCAGCCCTACTCGATCAGTGATCTGACACTTCCAGGTAACTGCCCCCGGTTATATAGTGGGCATGATGTGCTTTGGTTATTTTGGGTCAGGTGTCCTGTCTCTGCTTCCTGCCGTCTTCCCCTCCTCCCTGGCAGAGCATGAGACTCAGAAAGTCCTTGGTCAGACTAAACATTACTGAGCAATAACTAAAAACATCGGTGTTATCAGCGCTGTTCCCAGGCTGAAAGTTAAAACCACAGCACTGCACCAGCTACTAAGAAGGAGAAAAATGACTGCTACTGCTGAACCCAGGACAGAAGGCTATATATAGAAGATGCATTTGGTTAAATTTACTATAGTGGTTTAAGTGTGGACTGAACCTTACCATCTTTTGTGAGGCATTACGTTGATTCTGTTGGTGGCGTCTGTTGAACAGTGATTTCTGAATTTCAAAACTGGATATTGCCGTGCCTGTGTCAAGCTAACAATTTCAGGTCATAGGACAATATTAGTGTTAATAGTTTGGTATGTGGTGAGGCTGTTGGGCTGCTATGTGCCTGTTTTGGATATAAGTATTGGGGCTATTTAGGGCTATTCGGTGCTAACCGTGGACATTTCTTTTTCTTTAATACAGCTGTTCCTTAAATGTCACAGATTATAACCTTAACTATAGATACATGGAAATGACAAACTTTTGTATGGGAGATTTTATTTTTTGAAAGAAAATATGGATGTTTATTCCTTAAATGTTGGTTAGACCCTTCTGACATAATTTCAGATGTTTTCATTAAAAAGATTTGGATTTTTTCTTTCCAATGCTTTACTGTTAAAAGGTACCCATTGAGTAAACCTGTACTGTTTAATGATTCAGTGGGTATTTGTATCCTGGAAGGGTACTAAACTTGGGGAAAGAACCATGACACAAGTGGAAAAATGTTCAGAGATGAGATAAAAAGATGTGGAAAGTCTGGAGAGGGTCCAGAGAAGGGTCACAAACATGATCAAAGGACTTGGAACCTGCCATGTGAGGGAAGGCTGAGAGATCTGGGTTTCCTCAAACTTGAGAAAAGAAGGTTCATGGGAGACCTTGTCACCATGTTCTGGTATTTAAAGGGTGGCTATAAAGAAGATGGAGAGAAGATCTCTCCAAAGGAGGAGTCGTCACATGGAAAAGAGGAGGGGTGATGGGTGCAAGTTGCTTATGGGGAGATTCAGTTTGGGAAATTTTTCATAGTGAGAACAATCATCCATTAGAGTGATCTCCCCAGGGAAGTTATGGGTTCCCCAACGTTGGATACTTTTAAGATTCAGCTGGACAGGGCGCTAGGACGTCTTTTCTAGGCTGTGTTTTTGCAAAGGTTGGACCAGATGGTCCTTGAGATCCCTTCCAATGTGGGATTCTGATTCTGTGATAAATTTTAATGACTGATTCTGAAATATGAGGTTTTCAATAGTGCTGTATAAGGCAAATTGTCTCCTCCAAGCCCCATGTGCTTCTGATGGCCTTGATTTGTGTAAATTAGGATTATTTTTAAATACATATGTGTAGTTCAAAGAGCTTGAAATAGGCTGCCACTCCCTGTGGTACTACTGGGCTAGAGTCTATCAAAGTTACAATTTTACTTACTTTTAAGAGCAGAAAAACATGCGCTTGAGCTTTGCAAGTATCTTACTGTGCACTCCTCAGATATTTCTGGAGCGAGTTTGTGGGAACCAAACCTGGTGGAGATCTCTTTCTTCCACACTGCTAAGCAATGCTTTGTCACAGATGGAAATGGGCAATTTTCTCCAGAAGGGAGCCCAAGCATGCACTGAAGTATATGTGTTGTGAAGGACTGGGTTGGAAACCAAGGTGCAAAGCTATTTGACAGTGCAATTGTTCTCTAACTGAATTAGGAAAACCTGTTTGTTATATCCATTTCTGTTTGTTTTGCCAAATGGCAGAGACCCATTTTAATTTAAAGGGTACCACTTGTCTGTTTTTTAAAGCTCTTTAAGATTTAGTCTTGATTAAATAATCTTTGGGCATAAAAGATGTCATGTAGAAAACATCTGTCCTCTAGGACAGCCAGTATTTCTGACCACCAGATATATCATACAATACATGATACTGTATGTTCCTTGTCTTTTTCAGGAACTTGAGCTCCCGATGCTGAAAGTGGCAGCAACGGAGGTGGTGTCTGGAGTGTCAGGGGAGTCTGAGCAGAAACTGAGAGAACTGTTTGAGCAGGCTGTGGTGAGACACTGAGTTGTTTTTCCTTTTGTTTGTAAGGATTCATACTTTGTTGCTGTGGTATGAATTTGAGTGAAGATTAGTGAGTGAATCTTTATACTGCTGCGCACAAGTCATAGTGTCTCCCCTTCCGTGACTAGAATTCCATTGTACTAAGTGTCATGCTGTCATGGAGCACAAAGATCCCTGTTCTGAAATCTTGACCAAAAATAGTTCATCATATCAATATAAAGAGATCATCATAAATTATTTACTTATTTGGAGCTGCTTGGCTTGGTACATAAAAATAGGGAAGAGCAGTTTGTTGTACTCTTTTATTGCAACTTTTTTGCTGTTTTTATCTGGCATGGAATTTGAATGAATGTGAGAGACTTGAAACTTGGGGTTTAGGTATAAAGTAAGAAATTTGGGACAAACATAATAAGAGAACAAATCAAATTACAGTGAAATCTTGCTTTGTTGCAATTTCCAGACTCAGTAAGAAGCAAGGAGAACCAGCCAGGTTAAAACATTAAACATTTAATATGTGGTTAATGTTTTATTTCATGAGGACAGTTTTGTGTTCCTGACCTCTGAGAATATTCTGGTTTTCCAACTTTATTCCATTTTTTACTCTCCTCTACAAATGTAGGTAGGTGTTTAGAGTATGTTCCTGTGAAAAAGAATGCCAAGCAAAGCTAAACTGCTTATTGTGAAGTTGTTAGATTATTATGTTCCCAGTTCAAACTACACTTTAATTTCTAAATGGCTTTCTAAAAAGCCTTGTGAAGATGTTTTTTAGAATAAAATGAAGTGTGATTGCACAGATTTTTTAGAAATTATATCTTTTGTGTGTACATTGAGAGGAGGTTTCTTTATTTTTAAAAGCAACTAAATATATGGCATAAAAGATGTTTAAAAAGAAAACGTTGCCTTTCTTATAGTCTTTCACATTCACTTAAGTAGCTTTTCCGCTTAGTTTTATACCAGTTTTTGTGCAGGGAACAGAGCTATAGTTACACATTATGTATGTGCTGTGAATCTTTGAGGCTTAATTTCATTTTCTCCCTAAGTGGAGATGAATGACAACTAGATGGCGCAGTTGCTACCCCATAACGCTGAATGCATGGGTCTGAAAATAGTATTGTTTTATATTGGACTACTTTTGAGGATGATTCTAGTGTTTTCCTTAAGTATTCCTCTGCACTACTAGTGTTTTTTGGGAATATTAATGATCTTATGTCCATTAAACGCTGTTCTGTTAGTTACACTAATTATTCTTCTATATTAGTGTTGGCTTTTTATGAACATGAAGTACATGGAATTTTAGAACACTTGTAGGAGTTGCTCATTACTCATTTATACTCTTTGAGCATGGTCAGGCTCTCAAGTAATCTGGAAGCTGGCAGATCATTCTTCATGACTACCTGCTTCTCCTTTCATTTCATGTTGTATGTCAGTAACGCTAGCTCTTGAAATTCCACAGCTCGAATGTCACTAACAAAACAAGCAAAAACCAAACCAGACCTTTCTTGCCTGATTTTCTTTTCTGGACTTAAGCAAGTAAGCAGTCACAATGGAATTTTAATAGAAAACATAAAGCAGCATAGAGGCATGTTTAAATTTTAAACAGTATATAGACACGTTTTGAATCTCATGCCTTAATTATTTCATAGCCTCAGCTCAGCACAGTTACATAGTCTGGTGGCTCTCCAGATAGTCAATAATAACAACAGAATTGTTCTAGGGCAGGCTGCTGGTACAGCAGACTTACAGTAATACTTACAGCATAGAAAATCTGAATAATTTCTTTGTCTCTTGTAATGCACTCTGTCATTGTAATTGTGTAACTAGTAATATTTCTTGTTCCTAGTCCAGTGCACCATGTGTCCTTTTCATTGATGAGATTGATGCCATCACCCCAAAAAGAGAAGTTGCATCGAAGGACATGGAGCGGAGAATTGTTGCTCAGTTCCTAACTTGTATGGATGGTCAGTTTCAGGGACATCTGTACTAAGCTAAACCTTCTAATGATCAGGCTCACTGCTTTCCTTCAGTAGTGACTTGCAATTACTTTAGGGGAGATAGTGGTACTAATTTTACCTAGTGGCACCATTTATCTAGGGGATGGTAGGAAGATTCTAATTAATTTGAGAGAATGTTGCTGCCTTATTTTCACAATGGTCTGTGCAGCATTTCAAAAGCCTGTTTGTTGGACAGAGAGTTATAATGGGAAAATGTGTCAAATGTCGTTTGAAATGCTTATTTTTTACTTGATTGTGCAAAATGCAAATTCTGAGTAGTGGATATAAGGATGAACAGCAGTTTAGTCTGCCTTTGGCTAGTTTATCTCTGCTGTTCTGAGTATTATTGTGTGCTGCAGAACCAGATTCCCACCGCTGTCAGGACAAAGTTGAGACGGTGGATATGAGTACTAACTTCCTTCCTTCCTTCCTTTAGATTTGAATAATGTGGCTGCTACTACCCAGGTCCTTGTTATCGGGGCAACTAACAGACCTGACTCACTGGACCCTGCACTGAGGCGAGCTGGGAGATTTGATCGGGAAATTCGTTTAGGGATCCCAGATGAAGCAGCAAGAGAAAAGTATGTGTGTTAAAAGTTTAAGCTTCTTTTTGATTAATTAATAAATAAGGAAATAATGTGCAAGTTAACATAAAAATTCAGGAAGAGTGTTGTGTTTAGTCCTGTTTGTGCCTGTACACACTTGTGGATCAGCATACACTGAAAAGTGCAGAAGACATTAAGTGTGCCTCTATTCTTTGTCTTGGTGGCTGTGACTACATTTGGAGTGGATTCATTTCTTGTGAGCAATTGTAAATGGGTTTTCAAGTGCCTTAATAGTAGAGAGGGTGGAATTAAATATATCTTTCCTGTTGTTCAAGAGGTTAACATTATGCTTTTGGTGTTCCCTGTGTAACTATTGAATTAGGAACATAAATTAAGTATAGCCCATTTGTTAGTCCTCTTGAGTGCATACATGCCTTAAGCAACAGGCCAGGGTTCTTCCATTCCATTTGTTGTGGAAATACACTGGTCCAGGCATCAAGCTGAGCTGCAGTCATCCTGTTTTGTAACTGACCCCTTTATATTCCAGAGATCTGCGACCATCAGACTAGATGGAAAAACTAAAACAAAGCAAAAGCCCCACAACTTTTACTTTTCTTAATTAAAAGGAACTGCTACTCATTTCTGCAGTAGCAAAAAACACAGGAAGGGTAATGTGAAGACAGCTGTGGCTTATCTTGTTATGTGAAGCAAAGAAAGGTTAAAGGATAAGTTCATTCTAGCTCAACTAACTTTATTTCTTAGGTGGGCAAAACAATCTATTCTGCTTGCAGTATTGCTCACTTTGTGTTCTCAACACTACTGGCTGTTATTCCACCTTTCTTTCCCCCCACCTTGCCCACACAGTAATTATGTATCTAGTAGTTATGTTCCCCTTGGTTGTGCAAAAACATGCAAGTGGTTTGATGTAGAACTAAAGAATTTACTGTTGAGATTTCTGATTCTGATATTTCTTTGGTTTGTGTTAAAAATATGATATTCAGTATGATATTCCCAGAAATAGCACTGCTTCAAAGGATCGGAGTTGTGAGTGGGAAAGCCATCATAGTGTGTAAAGATTGTTCATGAGTTAGTCACATTCGTTCATGTAATTGTTTTGTACAGTTGTTTGTGTTTGTGTTCCTGGAGGTGTAAGCTTACAGGAACTGTTGATTTTATTTTTCTTTGTTAAATTAACCACCTCCCCCAGCTTTACTGTGTGTTTTGGCTTTGGGCTGGTTTCTGCTGGGGTGGTTTTCTCCTTTCTCTGAAAAATAAAAGGGTCATACAGAAGCAGAAGTCCTCATAGTCCTCTGGTTTACCACATAATAGTCTTGATGAAGGTGTGATTTGAACTACCTAGTTGTGGTTCTACAGCCTCAGCAGGGTGAAGTAGAATGAGAAGGAGTACCTGGTGTTTACTTGTGGTGTTTTCTTGTGCATGTATGAAGCACATGAAGGAAAACAGTAGGGGACGGATTTAGAATGAGGCATATACAGGTCTTAATATTTTACATTCTGAATTACTTGCTTCACTACAGGTGTTGTCAGACAGGTTGAAAAAGTCTTGAGAACCAAGCCAATGTCACTAATACAGATTTAAATGAGAGACTGTGGAAATTATTAGTGGGGCAGGCTAACAGATGAAACATAGCAAAATTTAAGAGTTATGAAAAGAACAAGTTATTAAACTATTCAGAACATTTCTGTAGTTACATTACTTGATGTGGAGGTAATTTAAGCTAGTTTTGATTGGAACTAGAAAGCACGTTAATGTTCTTCACTTCTTGGTTTGTTCTTGGTTTTGTGCTGCCTTTTTAGAATATTTTCCCGATCAAGTGATGTTTTGCTGTTTTAAACAAGCTGATTTGATCCCTCTGCCAGTATTTGTGTGGTGACGTTGGCTTTTGTCTTTGGTTTTGACTGTTCATGTAGTTTTCAGTTGTCCTTGGCTTAGAAGAACAGCAGGAAGGCCTGGTGGACCTTGAAGGAGGTTTTTAAAGCCTGGGCCTTGATACAGGGTGAAAAAACTCCCATTAAAAAAGCATGCAGTATAGCATTTCACTGTTAGTTACCTAGAGCTGTTTTGTATTAGTGATGGAACTGTATAAGTAGGTGCAACTTCAGCTTTTGAATCAGGATGAGGTAACACATGAGGTGTACACATAAACTGTTGGAAATGCCTGTTGGAAATTTTATGGGGGACACAGGAATTATCTGCAGGTCCTTTCCAACCCTTACTATTCTATGATTCTATGATTCTATATTCAGCTGACAGTGGTAGAGGAAAGATACTGAAGATTAAAAGACAGAGCCCTTCAGACAGTCTGATTTCATTTGTTCTTTGTAAAATAGTTTGTTCTGGATGTTCTTTGATAAATAAAACTGGTATGGAACAGACAATGCAGACTAAGGTTACAAATGCAAGGTTGAATACCTCAATGCATAACTTATGTGTGTCTCTGTGGTACACTCTGAGATATCTACTCTGTCAATTTGGAATCATAAACTGAGGTTTAAAGAATCTGTAATGTTGAGATTCACCAAAACCAGCTTCTACCCACTGGTTGACATTGTTGGTTGATGCTGGGTTTTGTTTGAGAACTGAAAGGAGATATGTAGTATGGGTTTGTGGGTTTCAGTGTTGGTTACTTTCTAGTTGAGTGAAAATTGTTCCCACTGTACTACTTCAGTTCATGTAGACTGAGAGAGACCATAAATCAATGCTGTTTGTTTTCATGTGAAAATTAAAAGAGCCACAGCTCCATCTTTATTTTGTTGCTCTTTTTCTCCCTACTTGTTCAGAATTCTTCGGACTTTGTGTCGAAAACTTAAGCTTCCAGAGTCCTTTGAATTTCATCACTTAGCACGGCTGACTCCAGGTTATGTAGGTGCTGATCTGATGGCACTTTGTCGTGAGGCAGCTATGTGCACAGTGAACAGTGTCCTGATAAAATCTGAGCAGCAGAAAAAGAAACATATACACACTGGAGGAAACGCAGCTGAAGAAGGTGTGGGAATAGGAACAGACATCCTGGTGGAAGAGGATGCCAAACAACTAGAACTTCCTCCTAAGGTATTTGTTCATTGAAGCGTGTGCCTCTTAAGGTATAACATAAATCTGAAGAATTGAGCTATTTTATAGCTGGGAAAGTCATTGCTCATAAATCCTTAAACATCTATGGCAAATATAATTTTAGATTTAGAAATAGCAGCTCTTAAGACAGAAGCTTAACTTCAAAATGACCCATATAATGGGTCTGAGTAAGTGGCTCCCAAAACCTACACCTTCTAAAGATAGTATTAATGTCTTATACAAGGTGTGGTTTTTCCCTTGGGTTTTTCGTTGTTGTTGTTTGTGTTGTGTTGGTTTGTTTTCTATCTGTCTTCAGAAGTAACAGAATGTTAAGAATATCAAAAGTGCACTGAGTTTTTCTCAAGCTGTTTGCTGTGCCCTTAGTGAAATATCTATTACGATGCCTGTGGCTCTTTCCTGACCTGGTGTAGTTAGTTAGCCAAAAATAGGAAGTACTTATGCAGTCTACATTTTTCCCTACAGCTGTATGATTACTTATGGTAAATCACGTGTGGCATCTCATACCTATAACAGGTTTGAGGGAGAGGTATCTATCCAGTAGAACAGTTGAGTTAGCAATGTGACTTGAGAAAGTATCTGTTAATGTGCAGCACAGCTGGAACTGTGTGGCAGAAAACAGCATTTCCAGTGCCAGAATTATTCTGTGGCCCAAGTAAGATGCTGTGGTCAGTGAAGCAGGCCATCTTTATCTAGAAATTCTTGGCCCTACTTCTCAATATTCAGAGCATGTATGTGCCTTCATTACATGTAGGTTTCCTGAAGATTTGTTTGGAGAAGTAAAACGAGGTGGTTTTAAATGCCCTTTGTACTCAGATTCTGATTTTAGAAGGACTGTCAGAGAAAAGTGCTGTTGTCATTAACAAAAACCAGTGTAAAAAGCTGTAGTAAGCTTTTGTATTAGAATAACCTCATCACACTGCAATAACTCCCAGTATTTCCTGGGGCCTGATGTAGTCAAAAGAAAGCAGGAAGGGGCAGGTAGTTGCAGCTTTTATCAACATCACCATGATCAAAGGGGTTATTGGGAATGAGGAAGTCTAATCCTAACAGAGCCATATTTTGATAGCTGGCAGGAGGCTGACATAGTCTAATACAGGGCATTGTCATTAAAACCATTATATTGTGTTTATAATGGGAAACTAAACATACAAAGCCTTTAAAAATCATTCACACAGTTCAAGTAAACAAACTCAGTAGTCTTGGCTGTTTCAGAGGGATTTTTTTAATGGTTCTGTTCACGAGAGAAGGCTTAAAAAGGATTATTGGGCACTATGAAGACTTCTGTTTCTTTGTGGCAAGTTATAGAGCTATCTTGGTTGCAACAAATAGGAAGAGATACATTACCCATATACTGCTGTAGGAAAAATGTGGAAACTTAACAGGGTTTCTTATTATTTTTCTCCCTCTATCTTATAAATGAAAAACCTGGTATAGTTTTCTTATGGTGCAGTATCAATTGGTTTTGATACAGCCTTTCTGTATAAGAACTGGCATGTATTTGTTGTGCAACTATAAAGTTCTTTGATCAAGTATCTTCTCAGTTTCCCCAATAAGGAGCCAACTGGGGAAATTGGAATGTACCTGCCTGGGGCACTGTGGTCTGCAAGATGGGACAGTGTTGAAAAGCCTGTGTGTTTATTCTGTTTGCCTAAACTTTATCAGGGCCTTACTACAGAACCAGGTCTAATCAGACTGAGGAAATGAGTTGATGACTTGAAATCAGATTGTGTTAAATATAAGTGCATAATCTAAAAGTGTCTGTTAAGAGTTTTAAAGGTTTATATGTAACTGAATATTCTGCAAATAGTTGGAATTGTGCTGTTCAGCAGAGTCATTTGCTTTCTCTTGAGAGCAATTTGTTATTAAAACCAGAATTAATACATATAATAGATGTTTTGGAAACTTCAGCATGGAAAGAACTTTTTCCTAATCAGTGTGGGAGAAACAGTGGGCAGAATTTGAAGACAAAATACATGTGCTAGCTCTGTTTCTGTAGGATCTAAATCAAGGCTGTAGTCTGTCAGCTCAGTGCTTTCACAAATGTTACATGTACATAGTACTTTCCTATCATTACATTTTTATCATTAATGTTAATTTTGAATGTGCTTTTGCATGTTTTATATGTATCATACGTAATTTGTTGTATAATAATATTACAGCTGAAGAAAGTATTGCTTTGAAAAAGCCTTCAAACAATGGTTCTTAAAATCTAATCCAGTGCATAACCTTGTTCTTTCCTTTTCCATATATTGTCAGGATGAATTGCAGAGGCTTTTGGATTTGCTGAAGAAGCAAGACACCTTCCCTGAGGAGCAGCTGCAGAAGCTGTGCATTGAGATGAATGATTTTATTGTTGCACTGTCATCTGTGCAACCCTCTGCCAAGAGAGAAGGCTTTGTCACAATTCCTGATGTGACATGGGCAGATATCGGAGCCCTGGAGGATGTTCGGGAGGAGCTGACTATGGCAATATTGGTATGTCTTAATCTTGCTTTCGAAGATTTTGTCTTTGCACTTCCCCCTATGTAGGAAATAAAACTATGCTTGTTTGGTTTTTAAGATTTATTGAAGGTACAATAATACAAGGTGCTGCCCCTGAGTTCTGATATGCTACAACCTAGGAATTTTGCAGCATCTTCATTTGAAACTTCATTTGTCAGACTTTAATTTGCTTTCAAATTTGTTATGAAACTGGTACATGTATTTAACCTTTCACTTACTGAAAACCGAAAGCACGAAAACGATATGTTCTTTATTACTGAACCTTAAGTTATCTAAGAATTTTGTACCAATAACCTTAGTTACGCAACTGCCACACAAAGAACTGGAGACAACTTAGGTGGAAGGTTAGCAGTCTCACTGCTAGTCAGAGGGCATCTTAACATTAACACCTTAGGATGGGAACTTATATAAATATGATCTTTGCTTCTCAGTAATGATTCAAGATAATAAGATGCTGATTGACTGTTTATTCTTTTAGCCTATAAAGAATTGGCATAAAAAAATTGCTTATGAAGGATTTTTAATTCAACTGTAACTGAAATGAAAAATTCCATGCTGCCTGTTTGTCACAGATAATGGTGATGATTTCTTTCCTAGGCACCTGTGCGAAACCCAGAGCAGTTCAAAGCTCTGGGCCTGACTACTCCAGCTGGTGTCCTCCTTGCAGGGCCTCCTGGATGTGGCAAAACGCTGTTAGCTAAGGTAATACATTTTCTAAACACAGAATCATAGAATCAACTAGGTTGGAAAAGACCTTCTAGATCCTCAAGTCCAACCATTCCGGCCAAGTCCACCACTAAACCATATCACTGAGGGCCTCGTGTACACAGTGTTTAAACACTTCCAGGGATGGTGACTTCACCGTGTCCCTGGGCAGCCTGTTCCAGTGTGTTTAAAAATACCAGAGAATCTTCTTGAAGTGGATGTTTGTGTAGGGATGACTGAGTCTGGATGATACTACCAGAAGTTGGGCTTTTGCACTTCTCATCATAAAATTAAATTTGGCCTCTGTGCTAAAGTTGTGTGATCTTTTTGTCATAAAATTACAATTTTGCTGGAATTGATATGGAATCACTGCAGAACTTGAAGGAATGACGTTGGTGAAGATGGAAGTAGCAAAGATGGGAAGAAACTTTATTAAGATAACCACTCATATGGAATATTTCACTATAACTGAATTACGTACTTGGAAGTAGTCTACACTCCATTATGTTTATGTATTTTTGTTCATTTTATTTACCTGACTGAAAATATTTCTGTCTTCCTTCTCCTTGGGGCATTTTTATTTCTTATGGCCTCCCCATGTAGGTGCAGATAATCATTCCAGACTGTCACTCATCTTTGTCTTCAAATGCTTTTATGTAGTTGATTATCTCTTTAGCTCTCACTAATTACTGAGACTTCTTCAGCTAATATGGGGGAGGACAGTGGGGTGTGAATCTGGATCACGGCCCCATTAGAGAGAACACCTTGCTAAATTCCCTGCCTCCCTTTCCTCTATTGTGTATAATTATACTTGTTTTCTGTATTTTGCAAACAGTTGATAACTGTGTTAATTCATTTGTTTATTGCTCCATGGACAGAACCAAAGAAAACATGAAAAATGTGTGCTTTGTATATACATCTGCCTTTGTTCCTTTTGATAGGCTGTGGCAAATGAGTCTGGGCTGAACTTCATATCTGTGAAAGGTCCCGAACTGCTAAATATGGTATGCATTAATCATTGCGCTTTCGTTATTTATGGAATTCTGGCCCAAAGCATGGGGCAAGCAAATTTCCTGGTAATTACACAACTGATACTGGTGCAACTCAGGTTGCCTCATCTAACCTCTACTTAAAGTTTTTGGCTTTTTTCTTTACACATGAACAGCTTCACTGCTATCTGGGTAGATTTAAGTGTGTATCTTGGCTTAAATTACATGGCAGATGGAGCCTTCTTGATTGAAGTAGGATTTCTGAATGACCAACTACATCCATCATTGCTTTTTATGTAGATCTGGAAAAAGAACAAAATTTCAAATCTACAGTGAGAACAGCTCATGATCAGTAACTTTTTCGTTCCCTACCACCAGCCCCCCTGTCTTCAAACAACTACTATATGAACTTCAGATGTTCGTTGTGTTCAGATCGCTCACTGGGTTTGTCTGTGAACAATTGAAGAACAACAGGGCTGTTAATGAAGATTGTATTTGTGAATCATAGAATCACTTACATTGGAAAAGACCTGTAAGATCATAACTGACTGCCAAGTCCACCACTAAACCATGTCCCTAAGTGCCACATCTACATGTCTTAAATACCTCCAGGGATGGTGATTCTACCACTGCCCTGGGAAGCCTGTTCCAATGCTTAACAACCCTTTCTGTGAACAAATTTTTCCCAATATCCAGTCTAAACCTCTCCTGGTGCAACTTGAGGCAATTTCCTCTTGTCCTACAGCTTGTTACTTGGGGAGAAGAGACTGACTCCCACCTCACTACAGCCTCAGTTCCCTTAGCTCTTCCTTGTGAGGCTTGTGCTCCAGACCCTTCGCCGGCTTCGTTGCTGAACTTTGGACATGTTCCAGCACCTCGAATGTCTCTCGTGTAGTGAGGGGCCCAAAACTGAACGCAGTATTTGAGGTGTGGCCTCCTCAACGGTGCTAAGTATAGAGGGGCGATCACTTCCCTGGCCCTGCTGGCCACACTTCTCATCAGCAGATTCATGGCAAGTTAGATATATTCCCCAAAAAGTAGAAAAGGGAAAAAGTTTGAACTCTGAATGTACTGCAAACTGTCAGAAGTGAGCTTGTGACAGTTAGTTCCTATATAAATCTTTCTCAGTAAGGACATAGAAACAGCCTGTTACTGAAGTAAATTGGTTAGCAAGTTGCACTTCTGCCTTGCAAAGTGCCTCAAATACTGTTTAAAACTGATTTTTTAGCTAATTTTGTTTTAAAGCAAAGTCTTCATGTCTGAAATTGTTTCACTGTGATTTGTCGTTTGTTTTAGTATGTTGGTGAAAGTGAACGTGCTGTCCGTCAGGTATTCCAGCGTGCCAGGAATTCAGCCCCTTGTGTTATATTCTTTGATGAAGTTGATGCTTTGTGCCCTCGGAGATCTGACCGTGAAGTGAGTCTGTTGTGTAAAATATCTCCATAAATAAACTACCTCAGTTGCAGGTTTTGTGGCATTGTGTTAGCAACATAAGCAACCAGAAGGGTGCTACATTCAGTATCTCCCAAGAAAAACAATCCAAGAGGCTTTGTCATTTTTGAGGAAAAATATGTTGGTCACATTTTACGAAGCTTAGTTTTTTTCTTTTAGTATGCATATATAGAGAAAAATTACCCAGAGAAGATGTGTATATCTACCTTTGGCTGTGTAGAGCAGTAGGAAAAGATGGAGTGTAGTTTGAGATCGTGTTTCATTTATGGCCAAATCTGATACCTGTATGCAACTGTAATGCTTGCGTAAAGTTTGTATTTATTTGAACAACATGGACTGGGTGATGAAAATACCTGAGGCAGGAGTGTAAGTGGAATGAATTAGACTTCAGAGCTATTCCACCTCTGAGGTTTTCTCTATTAAGCACTCAAACCATATTAGTAGAATTTAATTTCATTAGAGTTGAATGCTAAGATTACAACAGTAGAAATCCAGAATACAGCTGCGTGGAAGGTGTGAAAAGGAAACTTTGAGTAGTGTTTCAGGACAGAGATTTTGTTTCTTTTACTCCGAAATATTCGTACTGATTTTCTCAATTTTGTTGACGCATTTCTCCATTTAAAGTCAGGAGCCAGTGTCCGAGTAGTTAACCAGTTACTCACAGAAATGGATGGTCTGGAGAATCGTCAGCAGGTCTTCATTATGGCTGCCACAAACAGGCCAGGTAAGGACCCAAAAAGCATAAACTAGAGAAATCAGACCTCTTAGGTTCTCTTTCAGGAAATCATGTGTTCTTACATGTTTGAATTCTACAAATAACCTTGTTCTGTTCTTAAAATTACAGTGTCTCCTCACATCCAAACCTTTCCTGATCAATTAATCTGTTCCACATTCTTGTGACAGTGTAAGATGAAGCAGCCTCTCTCAAATGTGTCTTAATTAGCACCTGATACCATTGCTGTAAAATGCTTTAAAAGACCTTTGGCTGAATTGGACTTTGGATTATCTTCTTGGAACGTAAAATTCTAACTAAAACATGAATTTTTAGTTTTTTGCTGCTTAAATTGATTTTTTTTTTTGTTTTAATTTTTGTTTGCCTTGAGAGACCTGTCTCATGTTAAATCATTTTCCCTTTTGCCTGTCTTTTGCTGCTTAGGCTTCATGTTCTGAACTTGGTTTTCCCCTTGAGTTGTTTGCATCATGAAAAACCTTCCACATGGTGAAATATTAGCAGAAAATGGTTAAATCTGTATCTGCCTGTAGATCATCTAGTCCCGACTCCCTGCTGTGGGCAGGGACACCTTCCGCTAATGAGGGTTGAACTAGTATTTGAAGGAAGCTGAAGGAGATTTGTAAGGCAAATTGCAATCAGAAGTGTATTACTGGCCAGTGACATTGATGGAAAAAAGTGAATTTGAAGTTAAAATGCCAAACATAAAGAAAATTCAAAGGCAGGGATAACAAATCTGATAACCAAATGAAAGTGTGTAGATGTATCTACGAATTCTGTAAATAGAAATGAATTCTATCTTGATAAAGGAGTTGTTTTGCCAACACGATAAAACATGTTTTCTGAACAGCAGAGCTTGGCACATCTGGCTTTTGTTAGAGGAGGCAATTATCTTTGCAGTTTGAATAGGATGAGTATCTTGCTTCAGAAAGATACCAGCTGTGAATAACACCTAGGATACGTTTAACTTCTGCTGTGATGCCTGCATTGCGAAGAAACATAGGTTCTAGTTGATGCAGCTTTTATCAGAGCAATTTGTTCTTTTGTGCAGTTTATTCACCATTTATAGGGCTTCTGAAGAGGCAGTGTTCACCAAATTAAATTCTACTAGTATGGTTTCAGTGCCTAATAGGAGCACACTGCAAATAGAGAACAGTGAAGTTCATGCTAATAAAGCACTTTTACCACCCTAACAATGAAACGTTCAAGCAGAGACCTGAGGAGAAACATTGCTTATATTGACTAGTATATTTAAATAAATCCCACAAACAATAAAAGTTGTGGTGTCTGAAAAGCACTTTTGCTTTGAAGTCTGACATGGTTATGGAAGATTTTTCTGTCATAGTTACATGCAGTAATGGTGCTGGGGGGTTGTAATATAAATCTAAATAATGTATGTGTCCTAGCAGAACCTTCCACTGGATCTGTATTGTGAAGTGTGAGATCTCATCTTTTTTTAATCCATGTTAAGGGGAAAGAAAATGGTTTTTCAAGCTGCTTCTTTTTTAGCGTGGTTGCTTGCATGTTAGCTTTTATAGTTAGTTGCTGCTACTGTTCATGACGTAGTGAGCATTGTCAGTATTGTAGCCTCAGAGACTATCATGCCAAAAGAAGATCCTTCTCTTGTAAAAATATTCCTGTTATTATAAAGAATAACATTACTAGCAGTAGGGTAGCAGCTGTGGCATTGAGGTATGTTCCTGGTACAGTTGTTCCAGTGAGATGTTAGTACCTGTGACAAGGGATTATTGTGACATGGTGATGGTTTATATACCCCATGGCTGAAGACAGCCAAACTATTTTTTTATAATGGCTTTTAAGGACTTGGAACACTCTAATTTCCATCTTTCCAAAAGGGCAGGCACAGTAGATTGGTTCCTTTGTTTACCATATACAATCTGCATGTGGTAATTCTTCTTCTGAAATAAGTCTTTGATCTACCCTAAAAAGTAGGATATTTGAATGGTTTTTGCACTTACTGAGTGACTTTGAAAGTCCTCTGTGGACCTTTCTTGACTACTGCTAAATTAGCAGGGATGCAGTATTCCCAACTCAACCTCTTTCCGCCTAAATGCAGCACCAATGTTAAACTTCGTCTGAAGAGGATTAAACTTTTAAAGCACTCAATGTCATTAAAAAGAGAGAGGAAAAAAGAAACAGAAATGTCAAGTCCTCTTAGAAACTTTATGGGTCAGAAAATGACATTCTTTTTCAGTCTACTCCCTTCCCCAAATCCAAGACTAGTTATTTACAAAACCGTCAAGCACCACTGTTAACTAAGGTCTGTAATTTCCCACAATTTCCTAGTTACCAGTGTGAGCTTCACTGTTGGATACTGCTGCTTTCTGCTCTTTTTTTCTTACTTCACCAGGCTTTGAACATTTACAAACTCTTTAGAGAATTGCTGCATTTATGTGGGATCTGAGGAACTTTATGTAACCTGAGAAAACATCAAGAAATGAGTAAAATGCTACAAAGTGATAGTGATTTAAGCTTGATGTAAATGTTGATGCTATCTTTGCTTTTATTTATGGTCTTTATCTTTTTGTAATGAATTTTTGCAGAAATCCCCTTGTACTGTGATCTTAGAGCATGGTCCTAGTTCCAGTGAGTTCTATTTTTCTTTAGCAAGTTTATGTCAGTTTTCTGGAGCCAGTCACCTGAATCACATGTTTTGAAACACTGTAGAAAACTAATCTTCAGTCTCTGACAACAGTTCCAGTTTTGATTTGCGGTTTTTTGTTTGTTATGATTATATCTGTTTATATGTGTTCCGGAATGAAAGGCAAGATAAGATCTAAAAAAAGCACCTAATATGTGAGGCATGGAACAGTTTCTTTCATAATAGCTCCAAATCACACAAACTACACTTTTGCATTTCACCAGCCTTTGAACATTATGCATCATCACTGGCCGTGTTCAAGGCCAGGTTGGACAGAGCCTTGGGTGGCGTGGTTTAGTGGGAGGTGTCCCTGCCCATGGCAGGGGGATTGGAACTAGATGATCTTAAGGTCCTTTCCAACCCTAACCATTCCATGATTCTATCACTCACAGTAATTTTAGGGGAGTTGGTTTGTTGTGTAGAAGCGAAGTTGTTGACTGCAGGGTTCATCCAGAGTCTTAGAAAACCTGTCAGGGCTTCTGGAACCTTTTTGAGCTCCAGAATGTCACAAATGTGAGGACCTAGATCTTGTATACATCAAATCATAGAATGGTTTGGGTTGGAAAGGACCTTAAGCTCATCCAGTTCCAAACCCCTGACATGGGCAGGGACATCTCGCACTAGACCATGTCACCCAAGGTTCTGTCCAACTTGGCCTTGAACACTGCCAGGGATGGAGCATTTGCCACTTCTTCGGGCAACCAGTGCCAGGGCCTCACCACCCTCACAGTAAAGAACAACTTCCTTATAATCTTAAAAGCTGTAGTGACTGTAGCAGAAGTTTGGTGGTCTCAGCCCAGTTGTTGTTGCTGGTGTATGCGCTGAACTTGGTAAACATTTTTGACCCTTCTACAGTTTAGATAAAATATGAATAATCAAGTGGAAATGAGTGTGAGACTACTGGATTTTATTATAGGACAATAGAATGTCAAGGGATTAATGCAAAAATACTTTCAATAGAATTTAATGAAGAGGATAACATTTTGCAGTAGTTAGCAGTGTAGCAGACTGAAATGTTACATCATTCTCTAGAGGCTAGTCTCTGTTTTAACCTTTTAGAACAAAGCAAGGAATGGATGTACTCTAAATGTCTTATTATATACTTTTGCCAAAGTATTTGGAAAATAGTACTACTGTCTTCTAATGACATAGTCATCACTGTTGATCACCTCAGAAAACCAAGACAGAAAGTTACTAACTAGACATTTCTCAATAGAAGTATATTCTCTCTGTGAGACAACTGCTTGGAAGAGAAGTGCTGTGTGTTAGCACGTTTCCATGTTTCACTTTCAAACTTGAGAGGTAATAACAGGCTTTGAAAGAGGTGTCTATGATAACTACCTTCCTTTCATTAAAATGTTAAATGTATCTAAAATTAGTTGACTCTCTTTGTTGAGGTAAGTTTCAAGATAATAGGTATGGAGAGAATTTCCTGTTTTATCAGGATGGAATGCTTTGAAATTCCTAAAAGTAGAGTATTATTCAGTTCTTTTAAACAGATATGAAGTGCATCTAATGAGTGGGTTTGACCAGTGGGTAAATACTCATTTTCTGTGTTATGTGACTTGAATTTTCAAGAACTTCAGGCCCAGGTTTGAGTGAGCAGGATTAAGTGAATTGACTCATAAGGCGATGTGGAGTGTAGATCCTTGTTTTCAATTTTGGTGTAGTCTTCTCAGCGTAAACCACCATTTCTGTGACATACTGAGTTAGCATGCATTGTTGTAACTCGTTGAATGTGGGCAGTGGAATCACTAACATACAAATGGATGAATGCATCTTTAGATTGTATCAGTAACTTGATATCATTATGCCATGTTCTTGGTGTGCAAAATGGAAATAGCTTTTTCCATATCAAGCTTAATATTTTTAAAGAGCTTTTGAAACTTCAAATGGGGAAGTTTTCAAGTGCATGGTGGTGTAATGCAATCCCTATTGAGAGTGTTTGTTTTCATTGTTGTAATTGATCTGTTGAGTGAACTTTGTCATCTGACCTTAATAATGTGGTAAGACTTCTGTCCACAGGCACACAAAAACAGGAAAGTGCGCTTCTGCCAAAAGCAAGATGAAATATCATATAACACTGTACACAGACATATAAGAAAGATGTTAGATCCCACGGCAGGGATTCTGCTTAACCCTTGTTTCTTCTTGTCTGGATTAAATTAACACATCAAGTTCTTCCCTTTTTTTCCTCACCATTTGCAATAGCTGATTTTTGCCTGCATAGATGCCTCTGGCTATGCCTGGCGTATCTTGGGTAAAAAAGTGCTTTTGTCCAAGAAGATGATGGTGGAGCAGGTTTTCTGTGTGCATCTCATTTTACCTTTTGTCCTTTAAGCACAGGTGAGAGAGTAACTTGAACAAAACTATACATGTCTTTAAAAAGTGAATCAAGAGTACATTGTGGTAGATCAGGTAGTAGGACTCGTGACAGAGCTAAGCAAACTCTTTGCTTTCAACTCTCTCAGCTTTAAACTGTCAGAGGGAAGAGTTAGGTATTAGGAAGAATTTCTTCCCTGTGAGGGTGCTGAGGCGCTGGCACAGGGTGCCCAGAGAAGCTGTGGCTGCCCCATCCCTGGTGGTGTTCAAGGCCAGGTTGGACGGGGCTTGGAGTAACCTGGTCTAGTGGAAGGTGTCCTTGCCTGTGGCAGGGGTTGGAACTGGATGAGCTTTAAGGTCCCTTCCAACCCAAACCAGTCTGGGATTCTGTGAAACTGTTTTTATTTGCCAAGAAGGGATAGCTGTGCTTCCATGTTACTGTTTGGGGGTTTGGTTGGTGTTTTCTTTCTTTTAAACATCTGTATAGTAAGTATTAACAGCTTAACTTTTACCAGTTCTTCACCTTTAATATAAATGCATGTAGTTTGTGTTTTAGCAACATTTTGCCAAGAGAATGTAACAAACTGGAAGCAATCTTTTCCCTTGTTTAGGAATTAATGCAGAATTCCTCACTCAACCGTGCTAGATATGGCAGTAAACATGTTCTAGTACTATAATGACAAGATAAAGTTGTTTTCATTTGTGAAGAGGTGAAGCTGGTGTTTATGAGCCGTCTTTGAGAGATGCAACTTTACTGTTCTGGGTAATAGAGGCTCCTACTTGACAGAGATGAAACTATTTCAATCAGCTATTTTAATGCTCAGAGCTTCAAATCATGGCACAAATTTTGCCTTATTTGAATCTCAGTATAAGTATGGATATATTGCTTCTCATGTGTACGCTTTCCTGGGGGTGTATCTCGTTTCTGGATATTGTTCTCTTTTTTCTGCCCTCCCTAAGATATAATTGACCCAGCTATCCTGCGCCCTGGTCGACTGGATAAAACACTCTATGTGGGTCTGCCACCACCTGAAGATCGACTTGCTATTTTAAAGACCATCACCAAAGTGAGTATTTGGAAATAAATCCTTATCTCAAAGCCTGTTGGAATGATTTAAGACAAAGTAAAAATTTTACAGAGAATTACAGGAGCCTGTCTTATGAAACACTTGCAGATATTACGTGAGGTCATAAAAATAAACCATCAGTTACATCTACTCTTAAAATCGCTCTGAGCTGACAAATCTTGAGTAAAGCAAACCTGGTGAACACAGAAGGTGCTGCCTTAATAATTACAATTTGAACAGACTTAATGAAAAGATTCCTATCTGTGTGAGTAATGGGCCTAGAAGCGTTTTGCAAACTGTTTTGGGGGGGTTCCACACATTCACCAGGATGATTCACAAGCTCCAGCTGAATTTGCTCAACAGGAATTGTGCCACTTAATTGCCTTTAGGGTTAAAGGAATCTTGTGATGATAAAGATTGTAGGCCAAAGTAATGTGAAAATGGAAAGTATTGTGGGTCCTCCCTGGGGTTAATGGCACATTCTGCCACTTTGGAGATGTGGATTATAGAATTCTAAGGAAGAAGTTCTTTACTGTAAGGGTGGTGAGGCACTGGCAGAGGTTGCCCAAGGAAGTTGTGAATGCTCCATGCCTGGCAGTGTTCAAGACCAGGTTGGACAGAGTCTTGGGTGACATGGTCTAGTGTGAGGTGTCCCTGCCCATGGCAGGGGGGTTGGAACTGGATGAGCCTTAAGGTCCTTTCCAACCCAAACCATTCTATGATTCTCTAAGCATTACAGCAGTAATCAAGGCCTTTAAAAAAGAACATGGAAATCATTATGAATTACTTGGATATTTTCTACTACTTCTAATAGATCAGCAGCATTGGTTGTTAAAAGCAGATATTCTATCCAATTTTATGGGTGTTTTGTGAGCTGCAGAGGAGACCAAGTCTTCACTCTAAGGAAAGCTAGCACTGTATTATGAAGAGTGTGGCAAAAATTACTTAGAAACTTTGTAAAAAAGGTAATTCAGGCTCATGTAAGCATAAAGTTGTGCTATAGGCAATAGTTAATCCCACAGGAGAATTCAGAAAGTGAGAACCCATTCAGGCATGTTCCTTCATGCCAAAATAGTTGTTCCAAAAGTCAGACTCTTATTACAAATTCAGGATGTTAGACTTTCCTTCATTTGTACTTCATGGAGGAAAAGGAAGTATGCCCCTATTTGCTATTATTATTATTATTTGCTATTTGCTGAATCAGTTTCTTGTTTCTATGTATTATGAAAATGTTTCAGTTCAAACTTTTTATAACCCTCTTCTTAAAGATGGTTGCCTTTTAAAAGACCTGAAGAGAACCTGAGTGTAACATCCCTGAGTCACTTTTCAAACATACCGTGAGGAATAATGGTTTTTATTTTACTATATTTATTTTTGAAGGTAACTCAATGTGTTCTTTAAAAAATGGGTTTATATGATTGTTCTGCCTTAATAGAAACAACCTTGTTCTTCTGGAAGAAGTGGGTAATGAGGGTCAGCCAGTCACTAGACTTACCTGAGCAGAGCAGAAAGCTTCTGGTACAGACTCTGCTCTGGTGTATAACATGCAGGTCTTGCTCTCCCTAATTTTGGCTGGAGAATCTTTGGAGATTTGTAGGACCTCAGGTGCTCTCACTGTCATCGGTGGTGTGTGGAAATAGTGCAGCAAAGCTTGGTGCAAGACTGCCTGGGAGAGGAAGGAGGCACGAAACAAAACTGGTTTCTTTCATTCTCCTATCAATTTCACCTGCTCACACTCTCAAAGTGTGCCCACATACAGTTACCAATGTGCGTGCATCCATGCGGGTAAGGCCAGGATCACTTGTGTGCTGTACTGAGGATAAGGAACTCTGTGTTGAGTCCTCACTCATCTCTTGGCTTCCTCCTGACTGGCAGTGACAAAGAGTTGCTAGAAGTGTTTCTAGACTCCCTTTAAGACCCAAACAGTTCAAATTGTGCCCACTTCAGCTGCTCTAAATCTTGGGCGAGGTTGCTGAGAAATGTCTGTGCTCCCTTCTCCTGGTAATGACACTGGCTGTAGTCTGAATGTTGGGATCACGCCAAGAGGAGTGGCCCATGGGATGTGGTAACCTTGTCTTTATCCTGTTACCAGAGCGTATTCTGCTGACAAACCATCTTTTCTGTGGCCTTATCTGAACATGTGCCTTCTTGTGATGCAGGCAACACATTGCATAGTGTTTACCAGCTTGGGTCCTGTGGATCCTGTCCTTGGTTATCAGTGCATGTTATTTTTGGAAAGCCAGATACTTCCATGCGTACTGAATTCATACCAGTCTTAATTTGATTACAAATCTTTGTAGTGATTGAAATGTCAAGTCATTGATGGATTATTTTTCCTCAGCTCTTAATTAAGAGGCTAGCAGAAATGGGATAAAACACTCTCTGAATGAGTCTTTGTGTGTTTCTGTGTCCATTCCATGAGGAGGCTGAGGCTGTTCTCCCTTTACTACTTCTGCAGACATCAGAGTTCTCATAAAGCTAGGCAAAGATTTGTTATTTCTAGTGTTAAGAATGAGACATAGGTTGTTATTTTCTTTAAAAATGTATAGGAGTTATCTACAATAAAAGCATGGAATATGGAGAGAGAAAAATATGTTAAATTAATTGAAATACCTTGCGTTTGGTCAGATTTCATCCATGCATTCTAAGTTAGGAAATTTGAGTACAGGAACACTTGCTTAAATACGTGCTCAGGGCTAGATGAAACCAAATGTTTGGTGCAAATGTGATGGTGACCGCATGCATTCCCAGAAATCCCTGAGGAATACATGCACAGGGTGTGGAAACTGAGAATCGTTGCTGAGGGAAAACATGCATGCTTACAAAGGCAGCACTGAGGAGTAGGGAAGGGAGTAAAGGGGACGAATAGGTTGTAAGGCAGCCAGCCTCAATGTAGTAGGTTGAAGTGTTGTGAAATGAGGGAGTTCTATTTCAGTTAACTTGTACAAATCAGGCATTTTCAAATTGCGTATTAATTATGCAAGAGAAGCATGTCTTCACACGTTGAAGTTACTAGTGTTAGTTACATTCCTGGAAGCTGTATCAGGCTTCTCTGGTGCGCGTACTACTGAGCTTGTCTCCAAAGAAGGCAGATCAAACCCCTCAGACAATGCCCAACATATGTTTGCTACTCAAAGCAATAGGTAAAACATTTCTCTTTAGCAGAGGTGGTGTCTGCCTTGCGGTCTTGTACAATTACTACAGTATCCCATTTCAAATTGTACAAGGCTTCCTTGCTCCCAGATTAAAGTCCAGATGCTGAAACATTTCAAGATGTTTCAAAATCAGGCTGTTCCTTTGTCTCTTTTGGTTTGGTTTCCTCCCCTTCTTTCCTGACTGGTATTCTGCCAAAGTTTCATTCAGGATTGTTCCCATACTCAGCAATCAGTAAGAACTGCAAGGACTCTTGATTGTTCTACTGTCTGTTACGTATTCCAGGGGTTTAACTTGCCGGTTGCTATACACCTTGGTCTTTTTCCTTGTTGGAGGTATCGTAGCTATGTAGTAGTTTACCTGAAGAAGTCAGAAAAGAATTACATGAATTTGTGCATTTCTGTCAGCTGATTTTCTGGCAGGAATGTATCAATTGTATCAAAAAGTGTCCTTTCCTGTCTAAACTCGTATGTTGTTTGATATTGTAGACATCTGGAATCTCTGCACTACCATGATACTACTTAACTGTTGTCTAAGGGTGATGGATCTCCATGCTTACATTGTTCGACAACTTAGTTGGCTAGTTTCAGAAAATGATTTATAATGTTAGACAATAGTTTTTGCTGTTGGAGATGTAAAAGTAATAACAAAGGAAACCACTTCTGGGATTTTTGTGGAGTAAGCAATAATGATATAGAAGAGTAGTGTCAGTCTCTGGGACTGTCTACAGTATGTGTAAGCTTTCATGAAATCCAGAATGGAAAACTTCTATGTTTTTAAAATCCATGTGTAGAAGTAAAAGATGAACTAGTTCAGTCTTCAAGGTGATAAGGCTAAATCTGCATGCTTGTTGCTTAGGTGCTTGGTTTCAACACATAGTAAAAGTAGAAGTTCAGCTAAGCAATGCTGTTGATGTAACCAGTTCCATAAGACGCATTTCCATCTGGAACAGTGTCAGTGTTGCATTACCCTGTGACAGGCTGGCCATCATTTTCTTAGAGAAGATCTAATCTGTTGGTGGGAAGTTTAAAATTTAGCATTACTTAATATTTCATAATGGAATGTTTTTAAGGCTGCTTGTCTTTCTTGTGGGTTTGAGATTAAAAGCATTAATGTACGTGGATATTTCAGGGATTGTTTCAGACCCCTGTATGATTTCTGATGGCTGCAACTTAAACACATGTAAAATATAGTGTTTTCTTATCTTCCTCTTTTCATTATCTCATCCCTTCAGGACGGCACCCGGCCTCCACTAGATACTGATGTAAGCCTTGACGAAATTGCTTACAGTCAACATTGTGATTGTTATACGTGAGTAGCTTCTAGTTTTGACTTTCATATTTAATATGCAGTGCCAAAGGTCTTCTGATGTGCAATAATGGTGTTATGTTGCTGTTAAGACAATGCCTTAACTCTCAGGGTTTATAAACCCTCTCCCTTACACTACTGTTCTTGCTTTCAGTTAGGCATTTTCCCAAGGAGTCTGTAGGAGTATATGGATCCTAAAGTCTCTTTCATCTGGAATAGTTCTCTTCATGTTGTAAATACAAATCAGCAGAGGCCTCTTGGTTTTGCTTGGCTTTATTTTCTCATCTTGCATAATCTGAGGATAAAAGAGCCCTCTGAGCTGTGGACCCATATACAGTGATGATGGAAAGCAAATTGGTTTAACAGCCATAACCACCTCCTATCACAGAATTGAAAGCAGTGTGCTTGACAAACCAGTGAGGGCCTGTTTCAACATGTGCTTTGGGAATACCAAGGCATGTGGTTTAGGAAAGCACAATAGCCGTATCTGTCAGAATAATGGGTAGTTGCATTCTACATGACTTCAAAAAGCTTTAATCTGTTAAATGACTTAGTAATAGTTAATGATTTTCTGGAGTTTGCAGAAGTTGAAGTTGCTTATCACAACATTGCTTTTGAATTTAAGAAATGGAGGCTACCATCAGTAATGATTTTTAGTTTGTCATTGTTTCATACTTGGGAAAGATCAGTACCTTTTCTTTCTCTGCCCCCTTCACTCACTGTCATTTGGGGGGGGCATTTGGTTGTGGGGAGTTTTTTGTTTGGGATTTATGGTGGGTTTTGATTGCTTGGGAATTTTTTCTTTTGTTTTATGTTTGGGGTTTGTTGTTGGGGGTTGGTTGTGGGATTTGGTTTCATTATTTACATCCAGCAGCATTCCTGGCACCCCCAAACGAAGTATGGGGAGTTAACTGAGAATTGTCTTTGGTTCAGTGACTTACACCGGTTTAAAGGCTCGTGAGAAGTTTGAACAGCTGGAAACTAGAAGCGAATCTTCCTAAGATTGATCTGACCCTGTTTTCTTGATACTGTTATTTTATGAGCATATTAACTGTTGATGCAGCTTTGAGCAAGGCGACTCCCTTTTATAATGGGTGATTCCATTTGAATCTTTCATAAGATTGATAGGAAAAAAAACCTAACATGTTCCCACCAAGTGGCACAGTATTAATCAATCCTTTGGCATTTTTAAGGCTGCTGAATGGGGGTTTTGTCTCTTCCCTTGCTTCCCATTTATTTGATCTTAATCTATGGTTATGATCTGGAGGATGTTACTCCATAATGAAGGCTGCAGCACTGCGTAGCTCTTGTTGCTCTTTCCAGTGTTCTGAAGATTATTGTTCATGACAGCACAACCAGTCTCTTACCATGATCTGTAGTGTCTTGCCTTTCTATATGCTATCAGCAAAAGACAAGAGGATTTATCCTACAATAACCTATTCTGTTTGTATCTGTAGAGGGGCAGACCTTTCCGCTCTAGTGCGTGAGGCTTCAGTTTGTGCCTTAAGACAGGAAATGGCCCTGCAGAATACTCAAAGCAAGAAAGGTAAGAAAGCTTTACAGAACTCTTAACTGAATATGGAGAAGATAAATGGACTATAAAGTATTTAAGGTAATTCAAGACAAGCAGAAAGGCTGATCCAAACAAAGATTGTCAGATTTGTTTCAAGAACACATAAGCATCTTTGAAGTAATTGTAGGGGAGAGCATAGAAAAAATGGATATGCTGCAGGTTCAGCACAATATTTTCTTCCTAAAAGGATTGAGTCTTGTAACCTTAAAGAAAACTTTGTTAAATTGTAGTAGTATAATAGTGTGTCTATATACATATATACATACTATTGTAGTAGTATAAACTGATAATTCATATACTAGACTGGATATACCTTTGCCACATTTCCACAGCACCATCAAAGACTAATTATACTGATTTATTTGCAGATTTGAGTCCATTTTTAACTGCACACATACTCATCATATACCTTTGGCATTCAGTTGTATTGTTTAACTGAATACTTGCATCTAGTGTAATGGTGCTTGGAAAATCTGAGTGCCATGTTTCATCTTTGGCGTTGAGCTCATCAGGAGCTCTTGCCAGGACCTTATCAGGGAATTATAAATAGTTTCAAGTACAATGTCTGCCTTTTCCATATCTCTCTGCAATTTTAAGTTGCATTTTCCTGTTTTTTAAATTATTTTTTTCTATACAGATAGGAAATGTAATTGGAAATTGAAGCTCTTGTATATAAAATGTGCATCTAGTTTTTCCAGTTAATTTTGCTTGTTATTTTACCTTTAAGTCAAAATGCAAAGCTAAGTTAGAATTGTGACTTTTCAGGTTATGTCCTTGGAAAACGTATTAGACATCAGAGGCATAATGAAAGCCTAAGAATCATGCTGGAATTTTGATGGCTTTGATTCATTCTGTTTGATCTAGTTAATATCCGGTCTCGTCTGGTTTTTAACAGCAGTAGGTTAACAGAGCAGAGTGTTTGTATTTCTTGTTTTGAGGGAACTAGTGTGTTGGTTTAGAGTGTGGGGGGAACAACCTTCACAGTTGTAGGACTTGGATACCCATTTTATTTACTGTAGATGATAAAAGCTTCTGATTTGAGATGGAAGTTCCTGAGTTTATCCTGTTTGTTTTACAAGCAGGCTTATAAAATACAACAGGCTTTAATCAGTCAGAGATGTTCATCATTTGAATTCAGCCTCCACAATTACAGCTGCAGCCTGAGCACTTACTGTATTGATGTGTAGGCAGCCAGCAAGTCCGCAATATATGCCTAGCTTGATCTGCATGTTTATAGCAGCTGCCTATTTGGGATGTCTTTGGGTTTGGATTTCCAAGCTGTCAGCCCTTGGCTGGTGGTTTTGTTCATTTGTATCTTCAAAAGGGTAGTATGCGTACAGAGACTGGCAAATTTCTTCCTTCAGTGTTACCACAAGTGCCTCCCCTCCCCTCCTCTGTACATGACTGTAGATGGGTGATGTGTGTCCTTCTCAGTCAGTAGTTCACCCGGCTGAGATCAGTGCTGCTACTTTCTGTTCTGTAGAAACTCTGTGGCAACTTCCTGGTTATACGTGGTGTTCTGCCTCTAGATCAGTTCAGGGTTGTGGGGCGTTTTTAACGCTCAGCAGTGGTTTGCTTGAAGTGACTTGTTTATAGTGAAATAGAAATGTATCTTTTCTGTGATATTTTTCACAAGAATCCATAAATTCTACATCCAGCTTGAACAGCTGCAGGGCAGCTGATGAGGTTACTCACTGCAGTCTGGGAGCTGCCAGACACTGCAGCTTGACTTGGGGCAAAAGAGGGGGGAATCCTAACAATCAGTCAGACTTTCAGTTTAGAGTCATGCTGGAGTTCCTCATCATTGGTCCAGAATCTGACTGCTCAGAAGAGTTCAATATCACTTGCAAAATTGGAGTTTCCACTTCTAGCTCCCTTTCCCAAACCACTGATCAACATGCTGTATAAAACAGATTTTAGCACCAATGCCAGAGTGGGACCCTACTGCTGCTCGTTCCCCATCCTGAAGAGTGACCATTAGTCTTTATACTCTTTTTCATTCCCTTTAATCAGCTTTTAGTCCACCAAAGGATAGATCCTACAGTCCCTTGGAGTTTAGCAGTCCTCTGGTAGCTGTAACAAGTTACATGATTTAGCCAGCAGTTCTGCAGTTTCATAGACAAGTTCCTTTAGCACCTTTGGGTGAATGCCCTCTGGTCCTGCTGACTTACTGTTAACCTCATGCCCAACCCATTTTAGTTTAATACTTCCTCTATATTATTTCAAATAGATGTAGTTACAAAGAACATGTAGGGTATGAGAAGCTCTTAATGCATCCAGCTGCAAAGGCAAACAGAGAATTCACTGACCTTCTAAACTACAACCTTACCCCAGACTGGCCTTATTGTATGAGATATCCAGTGACCCCACATCACCTGCATAGTCTATAAAGCTGATCTTCTTAAGGAGTGTACAAGACTTCCTGCTAAAGCAGTTAAGTGCGAGTGTGGTTTAACAACTGAGATTAAAGTTTTGTATCTTTGCAGCTGAATTTGAAAAGCAAGATCTGCAAGATCTGGTCCTTGTTTGATACTTTCAAAGTAAGAGGGAAGGGAATCAGCTATCCTTTCTTCACTCACCTATGTAAACAATTTCATATTTGGTTAAGTAAGTTAGATCTGTTGATGTACTTCATTATTTTATCATTAATTTATCAATATAAATTGTTTTAACTGATAAAACATTCATACCTACTTACTCAGAATAAATGGTTTTGTCATCAGAAATCAAGGCAAACTATGTAAAAGCAAGACAACAAGATATAGATTACCGACAGCTGAATTCTCCACAGGATCAAGCCTTGTGCCTGTTTTTCTCACACAATAAGCATGAAGTAGCCTAACTTACTTTCAATAAGAGGTAAAACTACTTTACCTAGCAGTAGATAAAAGTGTGTTTATTGCCTAGGCATAGCTATCAGCAGTTTCACCTTGACCTTTTCTGGTAACTACCTCCTTAGTGATACTGATCATCCTAGCTGCTGAATGCTGTTTACTCCTTTCCTCCCTCCCTGTTGCTGAGGCTGTATCTTGTTTCACAATTTGATTAAAGAGTTACAGGCTTAAAAACAAAACTGAAAGCAGAATTAAATTCTCATGGTTTCATTTTATTATTTTGGAGTTTTGATGACTTAATCTTACAGTAATTTGGCTTCTCTGAAAGACGCACATTGAACTTTTTTACTGTAAGCAGGGTTTCCTTGGAAAATAAGTTGAAATGCTGATATTTTTATCTACACCTTTATACTGGTATAACTTCATACAGTAATGGGAATCTTGAATAAGAGCTTCAGAGAACTAAGATGAGAAAGAGCAGTAAGGATGTGTGTTTAGTTAAAAGAACTTCAACCTTTGTCTTTATTTTTCAAGCAGGTCATCATAACTGTAGACTGTCTGCTGTTCTATACCTTAAATAAGCACTTATTTAATTTCATGCTTCCCATTCAGTACATAGTCTTTTGCTATATCAGCAGCTTGTTCTTACTCAGACAAATATATTAATGAGGAGTCCTGACAGTTTTTTCATGTCAGCACACCCCATTTCACATTCCAAAGATGTAAGCAAAGGTAGTGGCAGTACATATCTGTGCAAAAAAAATCATCTTAATGAAATACATTTAAAATGCACCAAGTTCACTAAAGACATGCTTTTTGTACCTTTATCACATCTAATACCTGGGTATAGTATTAGGATTGCAATGAATCTGTATAGTAATGGTATCTTGGGATTCTTAAGTCTAAACAAGGCACTTGCATGTGAGAGCAGAAGATTCCATGGTTTGAGGTGTGCTTATGTTTTAGCATACTAAAAAAACCAACCAGTTTGAAAAGGTTATGATTAGGAATAATTAATACAGCAACCCACAGTAAGGTCAAAAAGGCAATTTGCATAAACTTAAACAGAGTTGTAGAAGGGAAAGCTTTCATTACCTTTGGGTAATGCCAGGCAGTACTATAAAGTCAATTATTAAGGAATTGAGCATCCTGTAGTAAAGCTGGAATGATAAATTTTTTTCTAGGTACTTACTCAATAGCATTCTGTATGGAAGTTTAATAATAAGTATGTATAGAAAATAGACCCCAGAACTGGAAGCAGCAGGATTTGAGGCATTCACTTCCAGAAGGGTTGAGAGACTTGAATTCTAACTGGATTTGATGCAAGCAGCAGTTAAGTCACATCTTTAAAAATGAAACTCTCAGTCTGCAGGTAAAAACTTGGGTAAATACCTAAGAACTTTCTGAAACAAGCATTCTTTGGCTTAAGGTGGAAGGGCTAGAGGGATTAAGATCTTGTCTGAAATCATAAACAGGAGGCTGCGTAAAATTTGTAAGAGTTCAGGTGGTCTTAACACTGCTGAATTTGATCTCATCCAACTGACTAGCACATGCAGTTGGTTACGCTCCAGGAACGCTGCCTTGAAATGCACACAACAACAGCTTGATTGTCACTCGGCTGCAGTTTTAACACATTATTATGCTCTGTTCTCTAAGGAGAAATCAAGATTTCCCGTAAACACTTTGAGGAAGCTTTTAAGAAAGTGAAATCTTCAGTATCAAAAAAGGTAAGACAAGCTTTAGGTATGCAGGACTCCTTATTCCTCTGGAAAGGATACTCTTTATGCTGGAACCTGGTGGGAATAGTAAAGGTTGCAGTATACTTGCATTTCAAACTGACCCTACCTGTTCCTGCATTAAACAAACCTAATTCTCTTTATAAGGTCAGAAAGTGAAGTCTCCTTTCAGCTGCAGATGATGCCTTGCATGTAGATAGATTACCATGCTAGGGGTTATATTTTAATATGGCACCTTGGACTTCTCACTGACATTCCTGGATTAATTATTGACCTGGACCTAACCTCTTAGGTGTGGAATATTCAGCTAAAAGCCAAGGCCTTTAGAGTGTTCCACATCTTGCCATCACCTTTTCCCCTCCTAGATGAATGTGACACCCAAAGATGCTCAATCATTTTTGTTACTGTGCAAAAAAAGTCATTTTGAGATAGGACATAAAAGACAAGTGCTTTATCAGTCTTTTCATTGTTTGCATTTGTCAAGGAAGTTTGTTTTAAAAGTTTCCTTATGACCTGTTCTTTTCAGTGACTGAAAGGAAAGCTGTTCAATCATCTCAATTACCAGAACTGAGAAGTTAATATATATATAGAAATTGTTATTGCTGTAGAGCTCTCCTGGATAGGTCTCTGTGTTGCCAAGAGTGTACTGCAGCCAAAAGAAACTAATACGGTCACTTTGAACACTAGCAAGAGAGAAGTTAACTAGTTAACCCTTTCCTTTCATTGTTATTTATGTTGATGGTCATTAACCTTTTCTGAAAGTTAAAAGTGATCTTTAAAGATAGTACTTCCTATCTGCTAGACAGATTCAGTCTGACAAAAGGTCTCCACACCTTCCTATGAATACTGGAAGGTAAAAGCTGCATCTCACTGATTTAATGCTTCTAACTCTTCTTTTCCCTCCCATACATATATCTGAGTTCTGTTAACATGCTTTTGGTTTTCACCAGTTGACTCAAGGCAATTCAAAATAGGTTGCTTTTACAGCTATGGACAGGCATCACATTCTGAAGTCAGTTAATTCAGTGCAAGTTAGGTATTCTATTGCTCAAAATTGTCATTTAAAGTGACTGTTGAAAAGTATGAAGGAACAGTTGTTAGATTATCAAAAGAAGATCCTGTCAGTTCACTTTGGCAAAACTAAATTGGGGAGTAAAGTGTCAGTTCAACAGCTCCCCAGAAAAGAAGCAGTATCTTAGTGAAGCTGTAATTCTGAACCTAACATGGCAATATTAAGTATAAGAGCTCTTGCCCGAGGCTTCTGTTAATGACACATCATTGGTGACTGTCACTGACCAACCTCATTCATGAGCCAGGGTAGTGGGGTTTTGCTGTATTTAGGTTTTTGTTTGCAAGTGTTTTAAAATACAGCTAAGTGGGTCATACAGCTGGTTTGTTTCACTTCAGATAACACATATAAAGTCACTTTTATACAGTGCATGATTTCTTACCATTGTCTAAAGCTTATTTTTCTTCTTGGCACTGTTAGGATCAAGTCATGTATGAAGAACTACGTCAGTCACTGTGCAGGTGATACATTTGGACAAACCCCAGGAAACTTACTCTGTGTTGGTGGAGAGTTCAGCAATATCTGTGCCCGATTTCAAGAGACAGGATGGAAAGAAACTGTGCTAGATCTCTCTGAACTTCATACACTGTACCTGGAAAAAGGTCATAATGACCTACTGCTCTAAAGCATCTTTTAACTATTTCCAGATTAAAAACCAGAATACACTTCTTGCTTATCATGTTTTTAAAAGTGAATGCTTTTAGTGCTAAAGAGCTAATACCACTCCTATATTTGGTGCCGTTAATCAGGAAACCCTTGGAGACAGAGAGACTAAACTTTCCAGTGTTTACACTGCTCAGATAGCTGTTTTCAACCATAAATGAAAATAGCCAAGGCTGCAGGAAGGAAAGCTCTTGAAGAATCACTGGGAGGACAGAGCTGGGCAATCAGACTGGAAAAGTACTGCACTGTGTTACCGTAACATGAATCATGCTTTTTACAGATACACTGGCACATTATGGCTGTGTTGGCAGGTTTCTTGGAGCTTCCAGCAGCTTCCTCCACCTTAACAAAAGAACTATCCACAGATGGCAAACTGTCTTAACCTTACCTAGGAGAGAGTGAAGTTTGGAAGTGCTACGATAGTGTAGTTTAACAGCCACCTAGGAAACACTTGAAATGGTAAGCTGATTCCTAATTAAACTGACAAGTCTGCAACAAAACAGATCTATTATGCATTTGAGTTTCTTAACTCAAGTATGTTGATATCCTTTGGAGGAAGGAAAACATTACTGGCTTTGAGACACAGGGTAAGAGCTTCAAGTTTTTTAAATACAAAAAATTTCCATTTCAGGAAGAGGTCAACTTTCATCATCAAACTGGGAAGTATCTGACTTAAGATAAAACACTGAAATGTGACAGACACAGCAACTGATTTCCAAAAACTACAAACCCTCATGGATTTTTTTACCAGTGCCATCATTCTACAATGTTCTTTAATCATTAATCTCAGTTCCTATCTTTGATCAACCTTATTAAAAGCACTACAACCAGTCAAGGATCAGAAAAGGAAACTTCTGCTAGCAAATTTCATAGTCTTAACTTCAAATGATACTTAATGAAATTTCAGTGTAAACAGTAAAATAGTTTTTATAGCTACATTTATCCTGTAAGCATCCCCCCCCTACTTTAACATACAAGAAGAAGGTGATCATTTCATCTCCTACTTAAATCATAATTCATTTAAGCAAATCATTATGTTTTGCTGATCTGACTTTAAAACTGGCCTTGCCTGGAGGGGGAACAGTGCCTTACATCTTTGATTCTTCTCCAAATTGCCATGTGACAAAAGATCTCACACATTTTTTTTTCCAGAAGTAAATGGGGGGTGGGGGGAGATAATTACAAATAACCCATCCCCACAGACTTGTGTTTTAAGAATATTGACACTCATAGCAGATTGTACTTACCACTGTGATTTTTGCACAAGATGAGATACTCACTCCCTCTTCCAGTGAGGCAAGCTGTAGCCCGTATGACTTGCAGATGAAGTCCTTGCATATAAAACAGAAGATCTGATAATTACAAGTAAATCAGGCTTGGAGCTGCAGAAATCCAAGATGAAGGATCATTATTTTATCTCTGAGTAGTTTCACTTGTGCATGTTCATTACTCTGAGGCCATGCAATTAGGACATCAGTTAAGTAACTAATTTTAAGGTAAAAATCATACCTAGATGTCACGTACAGAGCTATACAAGAACCACCTATGTCACAAACTTCTTCCTCTTTTAGCTCCAAATCTACAACTCAACTTTTTTTAACCACCTTTTTTAAATAAAAGCTCTTTGCTTTATAGAAAGCTACAACTGTGTGGAAGCAAACTGTGAACTCTTAGTACAATAATACACTCAATTTACTTGGGTGTTTCAGAGTTGACCAATGTAAAGAACCAAGCAGGAGCGCCATGAAAACAGTATATGGTATTTCAAATACTAATTTTGAAAGCATCACCCATTCTGCCTTTAGATACGATGATTCTAAAGGCCATCACTGATTTTACCTGCCTGTGGCACACATTGGTTTCAAAACCAACTATATAAAAAAAAAATCAGGAATTAAGAAAGGTCTTAACGGTGATAAACTGAAATATGTTATCCTTTCCAGGATAAAAATACATATGCAAGATGTGTAACTTTCAACACGTCTGATGATCATTCTTTTTAACACATGATGTTGGAAATAGGATGCAGGAGGGTTTGAATTCACAAGAAAATCTGAAGTTAAGGTGAAAGGCAGAAGCCACCAGATCAGTCAAGTGTCCATATACTGTTTGCTTACCTTGGCTGTGCTACATGTGTGTCAAGGAGCAGACAAGGGCAGGCAACTGAACTCTGACTGTTCACACAAGAATGTGCTGCACCCACACTGCTACTTTTTCTTGAGGGAAATTCTGCTTAGGCTGTTGTACTTATCACTGAAAAAACAACTTGATAAGAAATAAAATGCAAGAGCCTTTGTACACAGAAGATGGGAGCTGCTTTAAGGAAGAAGTCTTTTCAAGCAATAGAGACCACTACTTTGTTTTGCATATGCAGCTATGACCCCTCCTGTCAGACATGCCTAGAGGAGTTTTTCCCCTGTGGTGATCTTGTTTGTTGTGACAAGCTTACAAAACTGTTCATCATGCCATTCTCCTCTCCCTTTTCCTGAGGCTAGCCACATACCTAAATCACAGTGATGATTCTGTCCCAGAGCATATTAGATGCTAAATTGAGCTTGGATAGGGGGTAGAGGCAGTGCAGGGGAACTGTCAGAGAAGGAACACAGTCTGCATTCTTGACTCAATAAGAAACTTTTTCAACATCTCTGTCCTTACTAAAGTCTTGGATAGCACTGCAGGCTTGATTGTGAAATAGAGGATTTGATAGAGAATAACTGTGTACGTGGAGTTGCAGGTTACCATACTAAAGACACAGCTCCATGATTCAGACACACCTATTTGTCAGATTGTTTTCCCAGGCCCTTGCAGAAGCAATCTTGGCAGACCCAGAAGCAGCTCCCATGCTTTGCAGTGCGCAAGCTAGAACAGTAGAACTCGTTTTGCCAAAAGTCTTTTGAGTCTCTTCAATTACAGAGCAGTACCCTTCCCAAAAGCTGTGTCTCAGATCACTGACCATGCAAGATCACTCCCTGAAAGCAACTTTTCACCTGTTTGTCCAAGAGGGTTAGAATGGCAGCCTGCAGTCTGTAGCATTGGCATTATTGCTTGTAGTACCTCATCATTAAATAAGGAATGAACAACTTCAAGTTCTGTTGTTGCTGCCACACTACTTCATCTGATACAACAAAAAATGCTGAGGAAGCAAAGCTGAACCACTAAACTCATTACCTAACAGTGTCTACATACCTAGGACAGATCCATTTCTCAACATCTGTAGACTTTTAGGTGTGCATTTACATGCTTGCTGGCATGTAAAGACTTAACCAGATGACTTCTGAGACACAAAACTGAAAGTCTTAACTACTTTCCAGCTCACCTTTGGTTCCAGGTAGGAAGTCTTGCTCTGGAGATGAAAGCATGGAGAGCTGTAGCCAGAAAGATGCACCCATTTAACACATGTTAATTGTCACTCTTATGGAGCAGACCGGTTCAACAGCAGAACAAGAATGCCAGAAGCAAGAGTTGTTTTGAAAGAGGAATATACCCACGCCTGTCCTGTGGGAAAACTCATGCCTAGTATGATGAGATTCCAGGATGCATTACTTATATCCACTTAAGCAGCTTCAAATAATTAGGGGCGTGTGTGTTAAAAGCCATGCGAGGCAGTTTATTCTGAAAACTAAGTTACTCTGAAAGCCCTGAAAGGGATTCAGAGCTCTGCACAATTTAACTGCAGCTAAAATACTTGGATGACATGTTTAACACAGCTGACCCAAAGTCAGCTCTGTTTTGACAATTAACAACTCCTGGCTGATTTCATACAAAGGAGAGGTTTGCCAAACTGACAAACTAGCAAGATGCTTTAGGTAGAAAGGAGCAAACCCTAACAAGCATGTAAAAAGGCCAAAGTTAACTCATTCCCATCTGAACAGATCTGTGAAAACATTATAGTTGGTTTTACTGTTACGGCTCTTAATCACAGGACCATAAAATTAATGCTCTTTAATTTGTTCTTTACAGGTTAGTCAAAAGGTCCCTCCAACTTTCAGATAAGTGTTGCAAACATTATACTAACCTGTTTCTGCCAGATACATTCTAATAGCATTAAAGTTACCGAATTCCTTAAAAACCGTTAACTATGTATACATTCATATGTATGTCAAAAAAAATAGATAGTATTTTTTATGCCATGCCTTTGGACTACACGCCACATGATGACTGGACTAAACTAGTTATTCATTTAGAATATACCAAACAAGTCAGGTAGTCTGGTTGGTCTTAATTCCTTTTACCAGCATTTCAGAAATGCTTCTGGCTTTTAGGGATGAAATTTTGCTGCTGTACAGGTTAACTTTCAGATGATCCGCTTCTGGCAAAATCCCTACTACAAGGTAAATGCCACAGCCTCTTATGTATAATACAGGAATTGCATGCCTAAGAACAGTCATCACAAATGCTTGCAAGAATCAGGCCATGGTGTAGACACAACTTGAAGCTCACTGGCTGAGATTAACCTCTTCCAGTGAATCTTCTCCAACAGGTAGCCAGTAGCAGATGTCTCAAAGATTACAGCAAGCAGAGAATTCCCCACTATCCTGCAGCTTTTACAGTGAAAACAGTGTCTTTATAATCACAGCTGGAAGGGAAGATCATAGAACACCTTAAAGCAACATCTGCAATTTTAAACAAGAGAAATGGCAACTTCAGTCCTGTTTAAAGCAGGAATCCACACTCACACTACCTATTGGGAGGATAGTAAAGGACATCAGGGATTACATAAAGTAGGTAACTAAGCCCAAGTATAAAATTTGACTTAAGAACTCTGGTTACCTTATCATCAAGCCTAACTGATATCTCGTTAAAACTTTAGCTTTTTTTGCCATAAAACTTTCCAGAGATTCTTTCCATCCTTCATCCAGCTATGTTAAGCTGTCAGCACTGAAGAGATTCAGTTCCACCTTTTGCTTCTTAAATTGAGCAGTCATGCAGAAGTGCCTTAAAAAAAAAAAAAAAATAAAATCCCCCAAATGGATGTTGTGCAACTTAAGCCTATTGAAGTTACTCAACTGAAGTTTTCCGTGAGTAGAAAGGAAAGGCAATGATTCTTTACAGTTTCTCCATACAACCACTCAACGGAACAGGTCTTACATCTGCTGTAAAAATACCAAATTCCACTAAAATTAAGTTCCTCAGTATAAGGGGACCAGTCAAAAATTCATCAAATATTACTTTAATATTTGCTTTTTAATTACACATAAGAATACTAGATAAAGTCTATTTTGACATTACACTCTACCCTGAGCAATATGCTGGCCAGCTAGCATGTTACAAAGTGACTTCATTATCCTGCCAGTACGTGGTTGGCACACTTGGATACCATTTCTGTTGCTTAGCCACAGGTAAGGGCCCCACACTTAAACAAAACACATTAAAAATAAGACCACAATCAAGCAAGGGTTAAGAGGCACCAACATAACCTTGTCAGGCTCTCAGCTTCTGGAAAAAAAAAACCAAACACACCAAAACAAAATGCGTGAGTTGAAGGCCGCATCTAAAAATTAAGTTACTTACAGCAGACCAGTGTGGACAGCAGCTAAGACTTACACCTTCATCAAATTCCATCTTTGTAAGTGAACCATAGAGTCACCATTTGAGATTTAAGGGTGATTTGTAGCTATCTTTGGCTGTTTAAAACCATCATCAGTGCATTAAATGATAGAAGATAAATACACTGCTCTGAGGTATGTAGATTCTTCAATGTTCATCAAGTCTATGCATTCTCTGTTCCCAATTTTAAAACTTCTTAAGCAGGAAATTTGATATCACCACCTGTGCTTCCACCACATTTTAGTATGTAAGAAAGGCAAATGTGTATGTAGGGTACTGTAGGTTTAGGAAGAAAAAAAAGAGATCATTAAGCAACACCTTTTTATATACACACATGACTAATACACTTAATAGTTTGCCAGACAGTACCTGTTTCAATTGCTTCAGTTTTCCATACAAGCTGAATTTCCAAATGAGTGTAAAAATTTATAAATAGAGCATTTAAAACCATGGCAATAGCACGGACAATCAGGACAAACCTAAACCTTTTTCTTTGAACACAAAAAAAAAAAAACCCCGAAGTGTAACAAGATGTTTTCCATTATGAAAAAGGAAAAACCTTATCAGTTACATTAAGCTACATAATGGCTTAAACAACACAACTCAGTGCTGGCTGCTCAAGCTATATGCCGACACAAGTTGTATATGCAACACAAACAGTACGTGGAGATCCACGAAGTTGGCAGTACCCTTGAATTCCCCACCTTTTCACAAGGAAGCCACACAAACCATCTCAAAGATACCAGGTTCATTCTGACAGATTGCTCCTTAGAAAACACAGAACTTTAAAGCAATGCTTCGAATGACATGTTCCATATTTAAACAGAAAAAGGCTTAAAATTCCTGTGCAAATTTAGTTCATCCACCCATAAGTTAGGAAACGGGTTCAACAGAAAGTTTACGTTAACAAATCATGTTAGGGTAGAATTAACAGGTAAGTACAGCATTTGAACACTACAGTCATCTAAACAGCATTTTGTGGGCTGTGTACTACATTGAGAACTCAGTATTTTTTAAGAGGTAGGCAGGTATTTTACATAGATTTAACACCTGCCAAAACAAATACTGTAATAAAGTGATTTAGCATTATGTATATAACACTGATCTTTAGGCAAACATAGACACATTAAACAAACAAATCTGAGCACTGCAAGGAATGTTATAGCTGGTAGGAGCCTGCTACAAAACCCTAAAGGATGCATTGCTGTGTTGCTGTAAATCTTAATTCAGGACACTGATGAACAGCTTTAGCAAGAGACCTTATACCAGCCACTTTAAAGCAAGCAGACTGTTTTCTTTTATTTGGTTGCCAGAAGTTTAGTCTTGCTTCACTTCACCCTTTAACTGCCTTTTCATACGTGAATATGGGCTGATTGTGTCATCCATCACGAAGTCATACAGTACTTTTACCCAAGAGTTATATTGTGGCAGGTTGTCATAGTACTCAGCTGCTATTTTCTTCACCTAAAGAAGAAATACAAGGTTTATTTGCTATTTATATTAGCACTAATAATGAAACTTTACAATCCTCAATGTGTAAATTAATACAGAGCCCTAAAAGCCTTATTTTAGCTGTTAGAATCTATAAGGAAGGCTACTAGTACCACAATATGAACGTTTCTTAAAGGAAAAAGCTACTCCCTGGTTGTTAAGTAAACATCATGTGAAACTTCTCTATTGAAGCTAACTAGAACAGGCTGCTAGCACTGAAGAACATTCACTGGGCTACCTACAGAATGACGTAGCTCATAAAAGTACTCTGGTTGCAGTGGAAGTGGGTGATTCAGTTCAGTGCTGACTCATGAGAGTTATCACCAAAAAGGATGCTTTATGTTCTAGGAAGAGATGTTGAAACACAGCTATTTTTACATGTAGCTTCAAATCATAGCACACAGGGGAAAAAAAAGCATCTTATTTCTGAGGTACATCCTGTTTCTGCAGGCAGACATCAAAGAACAAATATAAACCACTTCCAAGGACTTTATTCTCAGATGTACATGCTGACTAGACCACTGTTGTAATCTAAGAGACTGATATCCCTATTGATATTTAAGGCCAACCACCTAAAGACTTAAAAACCTGGACAAAACAAACCTGATTTTTCACTAAATTCCATAGCTTTAGACAGAAGAAAAATATTAATCTGTATAAGCCACAAACCAACCCAAGATACCTGCATGCCTGCTTTGGAGCTGAAGATTTTTTTTGATCCATCATCGCACCTATAGTGTGCTCACAGTGCATCTAACCAGTATACTTTTATTCAATAGTAATTATACCCAATACCCCAGCTGGAATCAAGTGCTCAGTTACTTCAGTGATCTTCAGCACACAGCATAGCAGAGTCCAGTCCAATCAAATTAACTATGCTCTTCTAAAAGGCAGCTTTGTTCTTTTATCAGAGCTGTGGATTAAGAGTCCTATAGCAGAGCTGGGCAATTACCTCTGCAATTAAGTACCTAGAAAAAAATTCATTCCCTACTTACAACTTAAGTACTGGTCCAATAACTGAAATGCTGGTTCGCCAGTACAGATCTTGGTATCAAGTTGAGTTAAAGCAGCTTTGGCTGCACTTGAAAGATGAAATCAATGGACAACACAAATCATCTGTCTCCTCCAAAAAAAAAACAAACCCCACAGAAAAGTCTCAACAAAGGAGTTACAGGATTTAGCTGCCCTGCTAAAGTAGTGCTGGAGCAGTTATTTCACCTACACATCCACCACTGACAACAGAAACAATCAAGCTTATACTCCAAAGGCACAAGGTCTTACTATTAAGTGCAGTAACAAAGCTACAAGACCAACAGCACGGCTGCTGTCAAACTGCAAATTTAATTTCTGATTAAAGACACTTTCCACTGATAAAAACCACTTTTGACCGAAGATGAGTTTTAGGCTTAACCCTGGAAGCCTGTGTTCCAATACTCCAACTGGGACACACATATACAATGACAATTAAGCTCCTGCTTAAAAGCCAGCAAAGACTTAGGAACTAATTCAAAAATTCCCATTTGCTCTCATGTGGAATGTCCAAAGTCACAGCCTTGCAGCCCAACACTTATTTAGGGTTCAAAGGCTCTCACTAGAGGAAACTGAGCTGCTCCAAACTAGAAGCTATTAAACAAAAAAGCAGCAGTACCTCAAACCCTCTCTTTTCCCCATCAGAGAATGACAGTGACAGAAGAGACTGAAGGATAAGCATGCATAAGAACACTGTCCTTCAGATTTCAAAGACAGAGCCAGCAAATGTGAAGTTATTTGCAACTTAACTAGTTTCTGAAGAAGTCAGAAGGCTGGTTGTAATTAAAGAACACTCAATTAAGTGCACAAATTAAGACATACATTTCCTCCCTTCCACTTTCATGGAAGAGGCTGTGGTTAGGCTAGGAGACCACTGAAATTATAAATAATTACCCCCTTCATCACTCAACTTGAAAATAGTTCTTTGTTCTTGTTTGGGGTTTTTATCTCCCAACTTCCATGCTTCTATCAGTGTTCCACCCAATTTTCAAGTTAAATTAGGGCTTATTTTGAGCAATAGTAATAACCTCAGAAGTAAACTTACCAGTGGAAGGCTCTTGCCAGGAATATTAGGGAAGTCATGATGTTCATTGTGATAGCCAACATTAAAAGTGAGCAAATTAAGTGGCCCATAGTAGGAGTAAGTCTCATGTCCTTTCAAAAACATGTAATGTTCAGCTATGAAGTGTCCTGAAATTGGGTGCAACCCAAGTCCAAGTACTGAACCAGCAAGCATGTAAAATGTGGATTTAGCTCCCCATAAATAATATATCACAACATCAAAGGAAAGTTGAGCCAACAAATTAATTATTTCAAGTCGAGTAATAGGTTTGGGATTGATGCAGAGAGGTCTAATCGCATAGAAAAATGGCTGAAGAACAATCCATATGAACTTCCTAAAACGAGTGCAGAAAAACCACCCTTCAAAGTTGGTAGGAATGTCCACATCAATTCCATCGCCGCCTAAATAGCGATGATGATCCATATGGTATCTCTTGAAGGATATGGAGTATGGAAGACCAAGAGGGAGGTTGGCAAATATCCCAAACCATCGATTCCACATAGCTTTGCTGTTGCCAAAGGCACTGTTGTGGGAGATCTCATGAATTGCCAAAGTCATGGAGTGGCTAATACAGCTTCCAAAAATGTATGCCCAGAAGATTACCCATTTCCAGTCCAAGTCTTTAACTAGGTAAAATGCAGTCAACTGCGCAAGAACCATCAGCACAACCACCCAGATCAAGTTGTGGTCTGGCTTCATCAACGCTTTGATCTCTGGATGCTTAGCTAGATGGGAAAAAATTCCGTGAAAAAAAGCAGTTACTTAGAAGCTCTCCTCACAACCAACTACCCCAATTAGATTACAAAAGCAGAAATAGCCATTCCTTCCCTTCCTCCCAGTTAGGGCTGTCTGCAAACGTAATGAAAACACCAACTTTCCACTTGTGACATTGCGATAATGAATCCTTTCAAATTAAACCATTTTAGTGTTTTTCTGTTGCTCAGAAACTAGACCCGTACATGACAAGCATCAGTACCACCTCAGGCCACCCAGAAAGGAACAGCTTTTAACTGACAACCCACCAGCAATTCAGAAGGGCTGATTTTGGGCATCTCGCTTGAAAACGGTTATTCACCACCACTCCTGGGTGCCGCGGCGACCTCTACGCCTGGCACACGAGCTATTTATGCCGACCAGCAAACACGTTATCAATTATTCAGCTCGCTTCCTACCGCACGAAGGGCTCCGCGGAAGCGGGCGGCTCCGGCAGCGGGCGGGAAGCGGCCCGCAGCCCCGCAGGGAGTGAGGGGAACCGCACCACCCTTACCGCTCCGCGGCTCTCACTTCGCAGCTCGAAATGGAAGCCCGGGCCGCTCATCCTACATCTGGGGCTCGGGCGCTGCCTTCGCCGGCAGCGAGCCGCCCCCCGCCTCCTTCTCCTTCCCCTCCCCCCCCGCCGCCGCCAAGGTGGCGGCTCCCGCCTCCATATACGCGGCCGGCGCCGCTCCCCTCACTCGGCCCCGGCCGGTTCTGGCCCTGGCCGCACTCCTCGCCACTCGCCAGTCCCTAAGCTCCAGGTTCTTCTAACGGCCAGCAGCGACGGACGGAACCTCCGCACGGCGCCCCCCGGCGTGGGCGCCTGGCAGCCATTTTGTGGGGTGGCCCCCGCGCCCCGCCACGCAGCCAGCGGCAAGGAGCGGCAGCACCGCCGCCACCTCTCCTCCTCACCCAGGATCTCCTTGCGGCGGTCTGCATGAGGCTGGTCCGTGTAGACCCACTCGAAATCCTCCCTGGCGACGGTGTTACCCATCTCGGCGGCGCGGCGACCCCAGCCCACTCGCCCGCACCACCCCGGCTCCGCTCCACAACGCCCAAACCACGACACCGACCCTCCCGACTCCTCGCTTTATAGCTCCGCGGAGGCGGCTCGGCGGGAGTCCCGCCCACCACCCCGACCTCGCTTCCCATTGGCTAGCTGCCGGCAGTCAGGGCTGACAGACCCGCCCCTGCCCGAGACGGGCCTGGGCGGGAGGACGAGGCGTGATGCGAAGCCGTCGCCTGAGGGGCCGGGCGCTCCTCAGTGCCAGCCCCCGCCGAAGGGCGGTTGTGTGTGGCCCCTTCGTTAAGGAAAAGGTCCGCGTTGATCCGTCCTGCGGCTGTTCGGGCGGGCTCTGGCTTCCCGACCTTCCCGCTGGAGGCGTCCTTGGCCGAGGGGCCGGGTGTGGGCTGAGGGGACCGTGACGCGCTGCCACCTCAGGGGAGCAGAGTGCGGGGCGGCAGCTGGCCCCTCAAACCAGCAGTGCGGTGAATCACTCATGAATATGAAATGTGAAATATGAATATGAAATGCGGTGAATAACCTCATTAATGACTGATATGTAAGGAGGGAGGGAAAAGTCTCGGCTTGCAACGCTGGCCCTGCCTCCGGGAACCCCCCTGCGCCCAGGCGCTGTGGAAACCCGGAGCTCCTTCACGGCTCACCGTGATAGGAAGGACGAGCCGGCTTGATGTCCACACATCCCCCACCCAACCCTGTGCTGCCTCCTGTCCTGAATGGTGTTCATGCGGGTCTAGCTCCCGGTGGGATTTCTGCCCCCTCGGTGGTGACAGCCTGGCCAGAAGCCACCGCACTGTTGAGCAGACTCATGCGAGTTGCTTTATTGAGACTGAAAAAGAAACAGCATCTTCCGGCGGCTCTTCAAACAGCACTTTTTCTTGTCCCTAGGTGAGAGATGTGTGGTTGGAAGGACTAGCTGTCATTTGGCCGAAGTCTAAACTTCTAAAAGCTGCCTAAAGATACATACTCAGCTGCAACTCCAGAACACCTGGGCCGAGGTAGGTCTCCATTTTCTTCACTTTTTGTGGTAAGATATTTTAAGAGCTTTGACAAACTTCTCTGTGAGAACTAAACTCCATTTAATCTGTCCCTACCTCTATTTTGCATAAAATACTGACTGTGGGCAGTTCAGTTACAAAGACTACTTTATATAGAAGTTAGAATGAGTACTTGCTTGGAATTTTAGTTGTCCTTAATTCCACTCTAATAGATGCCTCTCAGCATTGATAAAGCGATAGACATCCCTTATGATTAAGTGATGGATACCTATATGATAAAGGTATAGATGCCTCTTATGATGGAAAAAGGGACAGAGACCATTTACATTAGTAAAAGTGATAGATGCCTGTTACGACAGAGGAAGTGATGGGTGCCTCTTACAATAGATAAGGCGACAGATGCCTCTATGATAGATAAGGTATGTAAATCAATAATAACTGATAAAAGTAACAGGAGAAGCTGTCACAAACTAAATTATACCTGATGTATGAATGTGAGTATCTCAAGGTTCATGATACATCGCTTGAAATTTATTAGTAATAATGAATAAAAAAGGCCAATAAATATTACCCCATGTGCAATGGTGCAAATGCAGTGGAAATACAATTCCTACTTGAAAATGTTTACAACCTAAAGTAATGGACAAAGCACAGGATCTATAAGGCAAAACAGCTTTGCAAATATTTTTATTTACATGTTTCTAATCTGTGCATATTAGGATGTGAATTAGAAGTGAAAATGGGAAGAGTGGAAGAAAGATGGAAAAGTTTATTCATAGCGTTTCCCTCCATAGTCACATGTGAGGAGTGGTGCAGCATATGCAGGAAAACTGATGTTTCCATTTCAAGGCTTGTTCAGTTTTACTTCTTGCTCAGTGACCACTTCACAATAAACCAGGAAGTGCGTTTGAGTTACCAGAGTAGAAGTTGTTTGCAAAATTGCTAGGATCACAAGTGTTTCACTCAATGTTAAAAATGGGCGACATTGGAACGGAAAGTTCAATTGCCAGCTCCAGCTTTGGACGCTATGGGTCTGATAGACTGGTTGAAAAACAAGCCTCCCTTGTTCCTCAAATGTTTCCTTCTTGTTGTAGTTCAAATATTAGCACTGCACTAAAGACCTTCTCAACCATGCGAAGGATCCTGCAGAAAGAACAAAGCGTGGCTGCTGCTAAGAAAGGTCATAGCTATTGACAGGAGCACTGGAGGAAAAAGACAAGGGTATCAAGAGTTCAGTACGCAGCAGCAGGTTTAAAGCACTGCAAATGTATATAGGTTTGTAAATGGTCACAAGTTTCAGCAGGGTAATTAAACAGACTCCAGATTTACAAAATAAACATTCCATTGCAGCCAAACAAGCCTTAAACAACTAAGAAAAATATTAAATAGGAAAGTTTTGGAAAATGTAATTGCCCAAGTGTCCTGGAGTGCAGTGTTTTTGCTAATCACTGAGCCTTTCTGGTTTAAGCATTCCATGTAACAAATCCAGATTAGGTCTTCGGCAAGGTAACAGGTTTTGTATGGAACTTTCCCTTCCAAAGACAAGGATACCCAGTACCTAGCATGTATTCAGCTGGCACAAAGCTAGAACAAAAATCCTGGAGTGCTGTTACACATAAGCCACAGCTGGCAGTGCATCCCCATCCATCCAGGAAGGTCAGATCCATAAAGTACAACTGCAAGAACAGAGAGCACATACACAAGTGAGCTGGTCCAAGGACAGTGCAAAGCAACACAGGAATGCAACTAGAGTATCAGAACAGTTCACAACTAGCAGATGTGTCGCGATAAGATACTCCAAACTGAATTTACACCTATGAAAGGAGTAACAAACTATCACTGCAATTTGCCAGTTACCATCAGGAACACTAGGAAATCAGGTTATCCTTGCTTGTCTAAAGACAAATTTAACTACTTCTTACATCACTCTATTTTCAGAAGGCTCTTGATGCAGAGAATTCCTTAGGTGATCTTAGCAGTTCCCATAATTAACTGTTAGAATATCTTAGTAAGAGCAACAAAGCTTCTGTTCAATAGTCTGACCTTTTACATTAAGAAATTATGTGGAGGCATCCTTGCAACATTAATGAACTTCTGTGATTAAGTTAATGTGCTGAGTATCAGGAATTAAAGACCCTACCATGAAACAAAGAGCTGCTACAAAGCAAGCTGCTGTTTTAAGACTAAAAAAAAGAAAGCTCAAAAACCAGGAAAGCCTCAGGAGTTTTAAGCTATTTTAATAAACAGCTGTAAAAGACACTTGGCTTTCCCTGCTAACCCTGAGCTGTACTGTTTCAGCCCTTGCTACAAGCGCTAAAACCGAAGACACTGCAAATAAAATTTTTGATGTAAACTTGTAAATTACATCTTAGTCTCACTAATTTGAGGTTCTACATTGAACAGATTCTGTGATCACTAATTGCTACTAACACTGTACTTTTTGAGGCTGATATACCAATTCATGTAAACCCGCACACAAATTTATAGTCAGAAATTATTTTACTTCAGGCTATTTATCAGCTTGTTCATGTACTGCAAAATGCACCCTTTTATATTTAATAAGGGTCAATATGGGGTCAGAAATGAATATTCCAGTTATTCTTCTACTACTATTTGTTTTCCATAGTCTATCTATACCACTAGTGTACATTCCAGTCTGACAGTCATCTCCCTCCCTCCCCAGGAAATGAAAACAAAATAGTAGCATACCTTTGCTGTGACATTTCTTGGAGATTGCTTGTAATGATCCCCCTCTGCCACTTAAGTTTCATGGGGCTCATTCAATTTTACTACATTTGGTAGCACACAGAGGATCAGGATACACCTGCAAACTTGCAGCACGTGATACTTCCTTTGGTTGAAGGTTCCAACTTGGCACCATTCACAGAGAATGTTTCACATAACAATAGGCTGTTGTTGTTCTTTCCAGCTCAGTTTACATGTGGCTTACACACAGATTCACAAATATATTAATATGAATAACCTGAAACTATTTGTATACTGGGGGGGGGGGGGGGGGTTGGGGGGTAAGGGAAGGGAGGGAACTGTTTGCATCTTCTAGAATAAAGAGACTGAAGTGAAAGATACTGAGATATATGGATTAACCTTCTCAGTATATGCAATTCCTATTTAACCACAAATACTGGGTAGTTAAGAACACTACGTCAATTTGTTACCATGAATGACCATTAAATGAATTTATATCAAATGATGGACAGCAGCTACAGCTATCATTCCGAACCTTTTGAGTCAAGATTATTTTCTAAAAGACAAAGTATACACTTTCAAACTGAACAGCAAATATCTACCTTAAAGAGGCCCATAACAGTAAAAAAAACAATTTACTCCTTTAACAGCTTAACCTTTCCCTCAGATAACTTTGTATCACTTCTTGGATGCTTCTCTTAAGCAGTATGTTGGTTGGTTGGTTGGTTGGTTTTTTTAAAGGACACAAACTACCCAACAAGTTTATTTGAAAATTAAATGTCTGCTAAATATTAGGCATTTGCAGTGTTACTTCTGATATGAGCTAATATGTTTTAGAAGTAAAACCTGTAGCTGAAGTTTTAGGAAAAGGTCACTTTCCCCACAATTTTGTAACATTTGACCAGACGATTTCTGCTTTGTTCACCAATTTAAATACAACCACATGATGCTGACAGCCATACAAAACGCATGAGAAACCTGCACTTTAACCCATGGTAACAACAGCAAGATTCTGACCAGCTCCAAATGCAGTATTTGCATTTTCAGTGCCACACCAATTTGAATTCAGTACCACCTAAACACAAAGCAGCAGCTGATTAAAAAAAAACCCCATAACTCAAATGATAAAGCTACATAGTTTAGTACATTAAAACAAAAACAAGGACAATGGTATTTGTATAAAGTTCCAAAAATATACAGATGGGGAAAAAAAAAAATATCACTGTATACAACTTTGAGGCTGTTAAGGTGATCAGGGAGACTGAACAGTGCAAGACATGCTTTTCCAGTTACAAGCTCAAAACAGAAGTGCAAAAGAAATTAAAGCTTTGTCTGAAGTGATTTACCTTTTTGGGTGAGGAAACCATAGAATATTGTCATCAGTGTTACAGAGAAATTTCCACCCCACCCCGAACACATACACACAAAATAGTTGAAGTTCTTCCATAATACAGAATTTCATTCAAACATGTCCCCCTGAGCTTGGGTATTGTGGGGACAATTTGATACTGATTAAATGTTGGCCTGTGAATCAAGTGATCTCAGTTCTCCAGCTTTGGCTAACTGTACCTGTGATTTACAGGCAGTGAGAGAGGGAGAGCACCCAGGTTCAAACATGCCTGTGTGAGACCACGGCACTGCCAGAAAGCAGATGCAAAGCTATGGCTGAGGAACAAAGAAATTGCTTTATAGGTCTCTGCTCTCTCCCAGAGTTCAGAACAATTTCAGGCAAGTGCTTTTGGTAGGTTGGCTAAGTTGCACATGCATAAATCCATGCAAATGTGGAATATGGCTCCCAAGACCAACATCCAGGGGGTGTGCATGTGAAGACCAGACAGAGGCCCTTCCTTTTAAGCTTACAAAAATATATAGCCAATGCTGTACCTTAAGAAGTCAGTGTTACTTGTTACAGAGACCCCAAAAAAGTATTAACTACTTTTCAGACATTCCAGACAAGGTCACTTTCAACAAAAAAAGTCCAATTCTCTAAATCAAGATTTTACAAATGGGTCTTTGCTTCAAGTGAAAAGGACATTTGTTTTTACGCTTAACTTTTTAATCAGTTAAGACTGAATTTATTTAAGGTTTTTATTTGAACATATGCATAAACACAAATAAGTTTACTTTAAACACATCGGCACAAAAAAAAAGTTAATCTTTCAAAACATAACAGAGCAGGTCTGGTTAGTATGCAACTGTTGCAAATCTGAAAGATGTTGTGCATTAGGCCCACCCATACAGAAAGCAGGGGAAAAGTCTCAATGAAAGAAAATTACTGTTCAAGTCTAAGTGGTGTTCTGAAGAACCAGCAGCCTAAGTGACACCATGAAGCTAGTCACAAACAAGCAGACCTGCCTGGGCTACTAAAGATAAGTGTATCCTCCTGAAAATGTTGTTTACTCCCAAGTTATTTTCTGTTTCGAAGGCGTTTAGATTTCCTAGGACAGTCTGTGGATTCAACCGTCTTCCTCCGTTTTCTAGGAGATTGTTCATTTGAGCCAGACCCTGAAGAATTTCCTACTGTGCTCTCTGTCACGTCTCGCAGCTTGCGTTCAAGCTCAGCCAATCGGGCATTCTGTTCACCTATGATTTGGGTTTGCTCAAGCAGTTTCTGATCTTGATCTTGGAGTTGTTTCTGTTGCTCTTGCACCTTGATGCGAAGCTCTGAGATTTCACGCTTTAGCGATGTTAAGCCTGTGCCATTTGCTCTTATTTGCTGCTGGAGTTTAGTGACTTCCTGTCTTGAAGGGTTCTGCTTGGAGAATAGCTGCATTGTTGTCAGTGCAGCAGAAGGTCCTGGAACTTCAGAGAAAATTGCAATTAATCCCTTACAACTTTAAGACAGAAATTGTGGCTCAGTTTTCATATTTTACTTATCCCTACTCCCCAAACATAAATCTGCATACTGGTTGCAAGTTACATGAACATGTCAACAGATTTACAGTCACAAAGACAGGCTTAGAAAATTGGGGCTGTTCAGCCTGAAGAAGAGAAGCTGTGTGGAGACCTCACAGCAGCCTTCCAGTATCTGAAAGGGGCCTACAAAGATGCTGGAAAGGGACTCTTCATCAGCAATTGTAGCGACAGGACACAGGGTAATGGGTTAAAGCTTACACAGGGGAGATTCAGGTTAGATATAGGGAAGAAGTTCTTTACCATGACAGTGGTGAGGCACTGGAACAGCTTTCCAAAGAACCGGTAAATGCTCCATCCCTGGCAGTGTTCAAAGCCAGGTTGGACAGAGCCTTGGGTGACATGGTCTAATGCGAGGTGTCCCTACCCACGGCTAGATGATCATAAGGTCTTTTCCAACCCTAACCATTGTATGACTTAAGTGTATAATAAGAGCACATGGTATCTCAGAGCACAATTAGCTTAATTTAAAATACGTAAGATTCTCAGTAGTGTGGAAAACAGCTCATCATTAATTTTCTGTATATAAGCTGCCTTCCTTTTGCTATATCAAAAATTACATAAAGACACCATCTAGACTTCGTGTTAACAGATGTTAGGTCAAAACCCAACAACATGTCTATAAATTATTTATTACAAAATAGTTATAATAAATATATTCCAATGGAGGAATAAAACTGTGCTATCTTAGCTGTAGACAACTAAAGCTCTAAAATTTTCTGGTTTAAGGCTTAACAAGATACTACACGTGCACTTACTTTTTGAATGAACATGGTTTATTTCCCATCCCTTAGAGCGAATCTTCCTAAATACTAAAGTCAATCTACATTTTGGTTCTGGGGATCTTGATTCTACTAAAGATCCTGCAAATCAAGGACACTGAAAGCTACAGAATAATTTGTCACTTCATCTATCATAAGAGCTATCTATCATTTCCTCTATGGTAAAACGTACCTATCACAAGAGGCATCTATCACTTTATCATTCCAAAGAGGCATCTATAACTTTATCTATCTTAACAGGAATCTATCATTTTATCTATACTAAGAGGCATCTATCACTTTATCTATCCTAAAAGGTGTCTATCACTTTATCATAATAAGTGATGAACAACTTTTACAACAGGCCTCCATCACTTTCTCTATCATAACAGGTATCTATCACTTCCTTTATTGTAAGAGGTATAGATCACTTTAACTATTGTAAAAGGCATCTATCACTTTTATCCTAAGAGGTGCCCGCCACCTCACCATCCTAAAGAGGCACCCATCACTTCATCGTAAAAGGTGTTCATCACTTTTTCTACCATAAGAGGCATCTATGACTATCATAAAAGGCATCTATCACTTTATCAATCCTAACAGCCTTCTGTCAATATCATAAGAGGCATCTGTCGCTTCATCTATTGTAACAGGCATCTATTACTTTATCATGAGGGGGTCTATCACTATCATAAAAGTTGCCCATCACTGTATCATAAGGTGTCTATCACCTCTATCGCAAGACGCATCCATTGCCTTATCTGTAGTTAGGGGCATCCACCACTTCCTCTATCAAAACAGGTGTCTATCATTTTAACTATCGTAAAAAGTGTCTACCTCTTTATCCATCCTAAGAGGCTATACTTTATCTATCATATAGGTGCCCATCACTTTATCATAACAGGTATCTATCACTTTACCAATCCTAAGAGCCATCTACCACGATCATAAGAGGCATCTATTGCTTTATCTATCATTATAGGCATCTATCTCTTCATCTATCATTAAAGGCATCTATCTCTTCATCTATCGTTAGAGGCTTCTATCACTTTACCCATCAAGGAGGTACCTATGACTTTATCAATCCTAAGAGCCATCTATTGTATTGTAAGAGGAAACTACCACTTTATCATCTGAGGCATCTACTGCTTTATCTATTGTTGAGGCATCTATTATCTATCATTATAAGCATCTATCACTTTATCATTAGAAGCATCTATCAACTTATCTATCACAAGAGGCATCTATTGCTTTATCTTTCACAACAGGTGTCCATCACTATCATAAGAGGTATCTATCACTTTATAATGAGGCATCACCAGTAATGAGTGGTGTCCCTCAGGGATCGGTGTTGGGACCACTCTTGTTTAAACCTCAGCAAGTTTGCCCACAACACCAAGCTGTGTGGTTTGGTTGATATGCTGAAGGGAAGGAAAGCCACACAGAGGGACCTTGACATGCTTGTAAGGTGGGCTGATGCCAAACTTATGAAGTTTAACCATGACAAATGCAAGGTCCTACACCTGGGTCGGAGCAATCCCAGGCACAGCTAGAGGTCGGGCAGAGAAGGACTTGGGGGTGTTGGTTGATGAGAAAATGAACATGAGCCGGCAGTATGCGCTTGCAGCCCAGAAAGCCAACCATATCCTGGGCTGCATCAAAAGGAGCGTGACCAGCAAGTCGAGGGAGGTGATCCTGGCCCCTCTACTCTGCTCTCTGAGACCTCACTTGGAGTATTGTGTGCAGTTCTGGTGTCCTCAACATAAAAAGGACATGGAACTGTTGGAACAAGTCCAGAGGAAGGCCACAAGGATGATCAGGGGACTGAAGCACCTCCCATATGAAGATAGGCTGACGAAGTTGGGGCTGTTCAGCCTGGAGAAGAGAAGGCTGAGTGGATACCTCACAGCAGCCTTCCAGTACCTGAAGGGGTGCTACAGGGATGCTGGCAATAGACTATTTATTAGGGACTGTAGTGACAGGACAAGGGGTAATGGGTTAAAACTTAAACAGGGCAAGTTCAGGTTAGATATAAGGAAGAAATTCTTTACTGTTAGGGTGGTGAGGCACTGGAATGGGTTGCCCAGGGAAGTTGTGAATGCTCCATCCCTGGTGGTGTTCAAGGCCAGGCTGGACAGTCTTGGGCTATCACTTTTTCTATCATAGAGGCATCTTATCACTTTATCAATTATGGAGGCATCTATTACTTTATCTTATATACTATACTTATTACTAAGAGGCATCTACTGCTTTATGTATCATTGAGGCATCTATAGCCTTATCTATCATTATAGGCATTTATCTCTTTATCTATCATTAGAGACAACTATCACCTTATCTATCATCAGAGGCATCATTTTATCATAAGAGGCATCTATTGCTTTATCTATCATAGAAGTATCCATCGCTTTATCTTTCATAACGGGTATCTATTGCTTTATCTTTTGTAACAGGTATCCATCACTATCATAAGAGGTATCTATTACTTTATCAACACTAAGAGGCATCTATCACTATCATTAGAGGCATCTACCACTTTATCATTAGAGACATCAACCATCTTATCTAACGCTTTATCTATCAAGGCATCTATCACTTCATGTATCATAGTCATCTATAGCTTTATGTTTTGTAACACCTGTCCAACATTTTATCATAAGAGGTATCTATCACTTTATCATAAGAGGTATCTATCCTTTATCTATCTTATGCATGTCCATCATTTTATCAACCCTTAGAGCCATCTACTCTGCTCTCTTGAGACCTCACTTGGAGTACTGTGTACAGTTCTGGTGTCCTCAATATAAAAAGGACATGGAGCTGTTGGAGCAAGTCCAGAGGAAGGCCACGAGGATGATAAGGGGCTGGAGCACCTTCTGTATGAAGACAGACTGAGAAAGTTGGGGCTGTTCAGCCTGGAGAAGAAAAGCTGCTTGGAGACCTCAGAACAGCTTCCAGTGTCTGAAGGGGGCTATGGACATGCTGGGGAGGGACTCTTCATGAGGGACTGTGGTGATAGGATAAGGGCTGATGGGTTCAAACTTAAACAGGGGAAGTTTAGGTTAGATATAAGAAAGAAGTTCTTTACTGTGAGGGTGGTGAGGCACTGGAACAGGTTACCCAAGGAAGTTGTAAATGCTCCATCCCTGGCAGTGTTCAGGGACAGCGTGGACAGAACCTTGGGCAACATGGTTTAATGCAAGGTGTCCTTACCCATGGCAGAGGGGTTGGAACTAGATGATCTTGGGGTCCTTTCCAACCCTAACCATTCTATGGTTCTATCTATTGCCATTGTAAGAGAAATCTATCACCTTATGTATCATTAGAGACATCTATCACTTTATCATAAGAGGCATCTATCACTTTTTTGTGGTTTGAGACTTAAGATACTACTGTTCAACTTACTTTTCGGAAGAACACGTTTTACTTTCCGTCTTTTACAACGACGCATCCTAAATCCTAAAACCAAACTGGATTTAGTGCTTGGGGCTCTTGATTTTAATAAACATCCTGTAAATCAAGGAGACTAAGAGCTATGTTATAATTTCTGTCACTTTATCTACTGTAAAGCATTTATAACTTAATTCTAAGACGTGTATAGCACTGTCTTTCGTAAAAGGTATCCATTTCTTTATCTATGAGAGGCAACTATCACTTTATCTGCTGTTAACGGTCTCTATCATTTTATGTATCATAGAAGGTGTTCATCACTTTAACTATTGTAAAATTGTCTATCACATTATCGTAAGAGATAATGTGATAGACAAATTTATTGTCACTTTATTGTAAAGGTTTTTGTCACTATCGTAAAAGGCATCTATCACTTTATTGTAAGAGGCATACCTTACTTTATGTATCACAAGAGGCATTTATCGCTATCTATCCTACGGGATTTATCTCTATCTATCGCTTTATCTATCGTACAAGGTGTCCGTCACTTTATAGTAGGATATCTATCACTTTATCATAAAACGTACATATCACTTTATCACACAAGGTGTCTATGCCTTTACTCTTCTAGTAGTGTCCTGTGCAAGTAAGATGCAATTTTTAAGTGCTGCACAGACAGTCCAGTATGGAGCAGCCTACAGGAACATCCTTTTCCTCTTGTTAGGACGCCAGCATAGTTATCATTATGTAACACTCAAGGGTCGCCATTCAGGGGGTTTTGCTCCTCCCTCAACACAAGAGAGGTATTCTAATGTGACATGAAGCCTTGGCCTTGAAAAGCTGACTGACATTAACTACGGTTTTGGATAATCTTCCCCAACTGAGAGACTCAATGGACTTCAGGTATAACTAACAGGATATAATTAAAAGGTGGTATACAAACTGATGGCTGAAAGATGAACAGGACATACCAGAAACAGCAAGCAGCTCCTACAGTCAAGCCTGTTGTTTTTACTTAAGATGTAAATATTTTTCATTTGTATTAAGTTACCTTTTCAGAGAGTTAATTTTACAGTCCCCAAGAAGCATGAAGGTGTTCAGCAAAGGGAAAACAACGTGGGTACTAATCTTTTGCTTTTAGCCATTATAAGAGACAACTACCTTAGACTTTGGTTCACAAAAGTTCTGGAAAGTCTGACAGAGTACATGAAGGACCAGTTTAATTGGTTATTTATAGGCTGTTATTTGAATTGCCTTTTTATGATTGCCTATAAGTGTTTTGCATGTTAGTGTATACATTAGTGCTCCAGGAAAGTAAAAAAAAAGAAGCACATACAAGTATGTTCTAGCCCTTTATGCGCTACAGCACCTTAGGTTAATTTATTTGCTGATTGTCCTAAAAATAAAAGGCGTCAAGTTGTCATCTCATGTGCCAAATTTCAACCAAGTGCAGAGATAGTGTCTCATTCATTGGTGGCACAAAAGCGTTTGTTTCATGAATACACACTATGCAGAATTCTAACATACATTCACGTGACTGTTCTTTTGGTAGTACAAAGGCTCCTTAAATTTCAAAGCAAACGAATTTCATTTACCATTCCTAAGAAACAAGCGCCATCAATGTTTACGTAATAAAGCTCACATTTAAGGGAGGGAGCTTTGAAAAGATGCAGTGCTGTAATATTTAACAGAAGAACAAACAGATGTTACGTCGGAATTAATACCTGGGGCAGTTCCTATCAGCCGTCCTGATACATCTGACCCAGGCATCTTTCTTTTCAGTATTGGAACAATCTTCTCATCAAAATATTCCATAGCCATGGAGGAAATGTCCCTTAGTTCTTGGAGAACTTCATGAGCTCTCTGAGGAGCTCTTGTAGAGTTTACATATCTTAGCACACGATAAATTTCATCTATTACCTAAAACATTTAAGAAGAATTAGGATTTTATGGTAAAAGCAAGATTATTTCAGACCATTCTAGAAGGCATATTCAGGGGTTTTTACTATGTAACTATTGCATACACCGTGTGCTCAGTTCTAGATCAGCTTTCTGAAATCAAGTGCTGTTCATGATAGAGCAGCTCTTCACTTGATCTGTCATAACAACTCTCTTCAAACTCACGGAATGAGGCTCATTGTGTGAAATGTTGTTTCACTACGTCCATACTTGACTTATATAATCTACACTCATAGAGCATAGTAATTTCTTTCTGGAGAACCTGAAGCAAGTCACTTCCCCAGCAAGTTATGAAACACATGAATGGAGTAGCAAGAATTATGTCAGTGAACTGATGCAAATATTTATCTGAGTCCACTTGTATACACCCAAAATATTCCAAATTCTGATTAAGTCCAAAATATATTACTTTACAAAATATCAATCCACTACTGGCAAAGAACATAAGCACCCAGTTAATATGTTTGACAAGCAAGCCCTTCTGGTAGGACAGAGAAAGACAAAAGGTGTCTTGCTAATCTATGAATTATAGCATGAGGCTGTAAGATAAGTCAATATAGGAGTGCTGGTCTCTTAATACCAAAACTACTGACACAGGTATACTGACCCTGGACTAAGAATGGTTGAAGAATCTCCTGAAGAGCATAGATATTAAAGTCTTAGAACCATAAGTAAGATATTACAGTTGCATCTTGTGTTTTAATAAGTGAAGCTTAGCTAAAAAGTTGCAAAAGCTAGACAGAAGTCTCATCACACAATGAGCTTACCAAAGACTTCTCTAATTTAACCCACTCTATATCCCATTAGCAACAACATCCTTAAAGCATCCTCAACAGAACATATTTCAGCAGCACTCTAATATCACCAGGAGCCCTCACACAGTATGCCAAACCTCAAATCAGGATTCACATATTCTAACACAGTTAGACAGTTCCTGTTAGTTCTGTGGCAGCTTCATTCAAACAAAATTTCATTGGGGAACTAGACTGTAAGTGAACTCTGAACCTTGAATCGGTCAACAGAGTAAGCTCATACACTAAGTAAGTAATACACACACACATACCCCCTTTTTAGCTGTTGTATCAGAATACAAACAAGGTCCTTATGAGTCAGCACACACAAGAGAAGTGGCTAGCAAGCTCACTTGCCCAACACCTGCACACCCCAGGTCTAGCTGAGTACTGCCTTCCTGTCTACTCTTCACAGAAGTAAGGCAGCATTTCTTTTAAGTATTCCATTCATCATGTGAGAATCAAGGACTTAAGTTTAATTTTATATTACATTTTTAAAAATACATGGCATATATAAAAATGTAAAGTCAAATAAGCATATCTTAAATTATAACGATTTAAATATCAAGTCACCAAGAGTATCAAGAAATACAGTTACTCCCTCTTCAAGATAAAATACATTTCATGCCAACAGTCTATCCCACTGTACTGCAGAAATCCTGCCATGCTTCACCTGAACCCAACAGCTAAGTTCTCTACTCAGCCCAGTGCAATTCCATTATCTGCCCATGAAGAATTAATACCAGCTGCCATTTCCAAATGGAAAGATCAATGAATAGAGCATTAGGCTAATGTTCACAGATCTTGTTTCAACCCTGTGCTGTACCAGTCCTCCTCAGATCACGACTTTGTCAATTCCCCTGAGCACTTCCATTATCATGTCTTATATCTCTGATGTACATCTCTCTTGCATAATTAATATTTTATGTTGAGGTATTATTGTGAAACACTGGAATTGTTCTATAGTAGCCATATTTAGCACATTAAAGCTAATTTCGCCTACTGTACAAAAATACCTCATCCACTGCAATACTGCACAATGTTTCCCCATAGTAAATACCTTAATTCAAATAATTTGAAGTACTCAAATCCTTAAGAAAGGTGCCTAAAATCTTCCTGACTGTGTGCTTAGTGTTACGTGTAGTCCAAATTACTGCATCTTCTGATGACCTGGGGTCCAGCCATTTTGTGGAATTAAAATTGAGAATTAAACCCTACATATCATGTGTTTCTCGTAAAAGGTTGTATAAGATATATATGCCACAATTCACGCATCAGAATTAAGAGATAACCTACAGGAAAATTGAAATAGAGTTTAAAATCATTACTATTTAGATACAGTCTGGTTCATTCATTCCAGACTGTTATAGCAGAGCATTGGTTTGTGTTTGTTTGCAAGTTATGAAACACAGTTTCATATATACATTATTTAAGTTTGTCCCAGCTGTCCCAAGTTACACAACCATATTTTTTAAACACTGATATACATTCACTTAATAAAGCGTATGTTTTACCTTTCCAGGTATGAAGCAACACAGATTGGAATCCACATACTTCATGAAAGTCATATTTAACAGAGAGAGCCTTGTTTCTACAGCAGCAAGGATGTCTGCATGACGTGCTAATGAATGGTTTCTTCTTTCTGATTCCCGTCTAGAAGACAGACCATTAAGTGACATAGATTTAACAATGAGTCAACAAAATGAAACAGTAAAATCATTCAAGTTAATTTCACCTGTAAAACCCTCTCAGGTTTGAAAATGTAACCACTAACATTAGTTCTGTCTATATGGAAATAACCTGCTGCAAGTTGAGAACCAGCTAGTAATAGCATACTACACTGAGACAGAATTTGTTCTCTAAATAATCACCTTATGTGATCCATAAACTCTGTATGTAATTTAGGACTATTTAAAAAAAAACACTTTCACTACTAACTAGCAGTAGACACTAAGTCACTGTGAATATTTTTATCCTCCCATATTCCTACAGTTAGTACTTCAATGCAGCTGACAAATTTAATATATTAATAGTGCTTGCTACAAAATTGAGGTTGAGATATATGTTATTTTGACAAAGGATCGCTACAATAAACAGCATTGAGTTTCTTCACTCTGAGAAATCCGATAGGACACAGCAGTATCTACACTTAATCCACCGTAAAGAGGAGAAAAAACATTGCTTTAAGTGAGAAACTAGCTCCCAGTAACGCTCACATGTCAAACTTCACTCCCTTTCCCTATTTAATCATTGACACTGAAAAAAATTTGATGTTTTTTTCAAGCAGTCATAGATAAATCATAAATAAACGGAGTCAGTCCTGAAAAAGAATGGCATTTATTCATTTCTAGGAGTCCTTACTTGATTTGCCAGAAGAGGAAAGTAACACATATCTACTCTTTTCTCTGTTTAAAATACCACAGACACTTTCCAATATTCCTGTACATAGTATAGGAAAACTTACATTCATTCACACCATTATTCTCTCATTAGACCTTAGGTCAAGGTGCTTTTGGAAAAAAAAAATAAATAAAACCAACTGTGACTCAATTTTTCAATACATAAATAAACAGAATCAGCCAGCAAGAAATTCCTTTCCAATACTCTGCTTAAAAGAATCTAGCACGTTTAAATGTAAGTACAGTTTTAACTGGTACGTACCTTGGAAGCTGAGCTTTAACTTGCTTTTGACACAAGTTGTGGTATCTTTCCACTTTCAGAAATCCCTGATTTAACATCCTCTGGCAAACCAAGTCCATTCGCTTGCAAACCTGGATTTAAGTAAAAAGAAAAACTTCATGCTCAGTTAAGGCCACAAGTCACTTTTACTATTACCTTGTCCATACTTGCTGTGTGGTAAAAGATTCTCTTTTTGGTTTTTGTACATTTCAAGAAGCAGAAACTGTAGTTAAGCTTAAGGCATCATCATCTCTAAAAAGGCTCTCTAAGAAGGATACTCCAAAAAAAAGGCAGCTATGTTCCATGCAGTTCACAATCTCTGATATCATTATCTCTTGATATTGCTTAACAAGAGACAGGAGGCTGGATACCACCCATATATAAGCAGATACAATTTTAAGGGAAGCTGCAAATGCCTGTACCTGACTTTTAACATTGTCCCCAGAGTGATTCTGGTAAATCAAGTTAATGTTTTGTAGTCTCAAGAAAGCAGCTTTTAAAAACAAGAAATCATGATGGGTTTCCTTCAGCGTTTAAGGCTTATGTTTTTGAAGATAGCCACAATTAAATTAAAACACTTATGCAATACACTGCATGTGAAACAAGATTCCTTTGTGTATAATGTATTTTCATTTCTGTTTAACAGATTCCTTTATTTACCATGTTGGGTACCAATATGCCTCATTTTTTTTTCAACAGATGCAGGGAGGATATTAATAGTTGCAAAAAAAAAAAAACCCAAACCAGCAATAAACTGCTACATTTAAACCTTCACCATGTAACCAGTTATGAGACAAAGACAACTCATACAAAAGTTTAAAGCAATTGCAATTCAAGTCTGAAGAAGTGAGGTTAGTGAACCAACTGCCCTTTGGAATTGTTTCTGTTCTTTGTGGTTTTGGTTTTTACTGAAGTGCACAGCACCCACAGTGATCCGACTTTCTAATGGATTAGCTTTGGCTTTTTTTTTTTAAATAAATACACCATAAACTACTCACTTTGTAACTTTAAAGTTTATGTAAGTTTACACCTTGAGGTATAAACACAAAAAGACAGATTAGGACATCAATTTCCTTCCTTGAGGAAGAAGATTCTCACTTCTCCCAGAAAAGCCTACAATTATTTTCTGTCTATATGGAAGGCACTACTGAAAGTTCTACTTTCAATGAGTCTTCTAGTCACAACTAGTATAACTTCTGTGAGTAAGAACTGACCATTTTCAAACAGACCTCTATTAATGGACCTTTAAGCAATCGCTGTCAACCTGTCTGAGCCCCTTTGTCTTAGACCTCCCTTGTTAACAGCCAAAGGAGAAGAATGAGACAGGCTAACTACAGAGGCACAGTCTCAGCACTCTCCCCCACATTCACTGAGTCAGCTAAAGCATCTCCAGAGTATAAACACTAATTCTGGCCCTTCAGCTACAGAAAGAAGGAAATTGTCATGTTCCTTCCGAGGTACTAGCTGCATTAGGAATACTTTGACCTGTTACCATTTTGAGTACAAGACTTCACAGCATACTTGTAGTTCTAATCCTGTCAAACCCCTGAATCAGGAACTCGCACCCACACAGAGGCTACATTAGCTATGCAACTGTTTAGCACAGAAAACAATTCTCAATACATTATTAACTACGAATTCTGAGGCATCAGCGGTTTTAACCATGTGCACACTGACATCTGGTGGCAGAAAGGACCTTTCCGCGTGCTGAAGGCCTCCCACATCCAAGACACCAAGTCCCAACGGGTAATACAAAATGCACTAGATTTTTAAACACTAGATATTTTTAATCTTCTTAATTTTCTTAATGCTGTGTAATGCAAGCAAATGGCTAATTCTTTGCTCCCATTTCTGGACATTACCCATATTTGTGTCCATAATCAGTCTAGAAGCCAAATACTAAACAGGTAACAGGTACCACCAGAAACTGAGTGTTTGCAATTTATTTTATTAATCGTCTCTTAATTCTCAGCTGGTTCCTGGTTCATCATTTGAATTATACAGCATCTATATTTCTAGGAACAATATACCTCTTTTAGCAAACAAACTAAACAGACAGAATCTACCAGGCAACTGCTACCAGCTTCCCTTCCCCCCAAGCATGTATTACTTCTTCCGAGCTTCACTTGGGATCAAAACAGAGATAAAAATATCCTAATGTATTTAGATTTAATATATGTTTTTCTCCTTAGAGGCTACACAGTCACAGTGTTTCATAATGCCTTTCTAGGTGACAAAATGTCGATGACTTCAGCAGAAGCTTTAAAATAGAAACGTTCGTAAATACAGATTTACAGCAGCTAAGGTGTTGTGGTTTAAGCCCAGCCGTAAATCAGCCACACAGTTCACTCACTCACTCCCCCCCTCTTTTCTCCACACCCCCCCCCCCCCAGCTCCCAGGGGGACGGGGAGGACAATCAAAAGAATGTAACTCCCAGGGGTTGAGATAAGAGCAGTCCAGTAACTAAGGTATAACACAAACCACTGCTGCTACCACCAATAATAATGATAAGGGAAACAACAAGGGAACAACTGCTCACCACCCGCCAACCGATACCCAGCCCAACCGAGCAGTTATCTAACCCTTTTGGGTGACTGCCCCCAGTTTATATACTGGGCACCACGTGGTATGGAATACGTCTGGCCAGTTTGGGTCAGGTGTCCTGTCTCTGCTTCCTCCCAGCTCCCCCTCCTCCCTGGCAGAGCATGAGGCTCAGAAAGTCCTCGGTCAGACTAAACATTACTTAGCAGCAGCTAAAACCATTGGTGTTATCAGCACTGTTCCCAGGCTGAAAGTCAAATCCACAGCACTGCACCAGCTACTAAGGAGAAAAATGACTCCTATTGCTGAACCCAGGACGTAGGGGAAGATGAAATTCACGCTGTTCAAAGGCTCTTAGTACTTATTTGTGCTCTGCAGAAAAGAAGCACAAGTTTGCTGAAGAATCTAAGACACTTCCGACGTGTGTCAGAATCCATAACCTTCCCCTCAGAGTGTCCATGGAAAGAGTTTGTAGACTGGTTTTAATCATGCTTGCTGTAGTAATAGCCTCAATGGAAGTATATTTCCAAGCTCAGACATGTGAGTGGAATAAAAATTGAATATAAAAATATCATTATTATCCAATCAGGTATAAATTCCAGAACTTCTTTAAGTCCTTAAAAAAAAAAAAAAAATCCCAGTAAAAGAAGCCTTCAAAAGCTGGAATAGAGCTGGCTTCCATACCAGTGTACTAGGCTGCAGCTCGTCCAGAACATCACAGCTTCAGACATCAGGATCTTCTGGGTTTTCTGTTTCTCTTACGATAACATATCAGGGGAAGTAGATAAAGTACATACTGAAAAGGATGAAAGCAAAATGCCACTGCTTTTCCCCTCATTCACTTTCTCTGATCAAATTTTGGTAACTCAAGAACTGCATAATTTCAGACAAGGCTGCATTTTGAATACCTATTGTTCAGTCTCCATTAATTTAGATCTACTTCACTGCTTAACCAGTAGTGCTTAATTTGTGTTTTTAAATGCAGTAACACCAGGAAGAGCAGAAAGCATTATGCTCAGGAAAGCAAGTGCTCCTTTGCACAATGAGGGGCCCAGGTCTTGCCTTGCCTGACAGCAATCAGCAGCAGGAAATGTTCTTTGCCTTGGCGAACAGAAAAAGGCTTATGGATCTTAAGCCTGAGATTATGCTCCTCACCATGCTCAACATAAACAATAAAGGTTCCTATCTCTATTTTCATCTGAAAATGTTCCAGTGTTCTGTCCTCCCACCCAGTCAACTCCTTGGTCTGTCTTCTTGTACACATTCCAGATCTAACACCAGTTCAATTTAAAGATTATTTTTCTTTTATCAGAGAGCTATGGTGCTCTAGAAAAAGACAGATTAGGAAATCAATTTCCTTCAATGCTGGGATACAGAGAATGCATCCAAGCGATCAGTTTAGGGAATCCACATTTTGTATCTACAAGTTTGAAGAAACTTTGTTTAGGCTGATTGCTGTCCTGGATCGTATCTTCCTACCTTCCTCAAGATGCTTTATCCCAAGAATTACCACATTCTAAGGGTTAATGAGGCAGCTTCTGGACACATTTTTAATGTGCATGAGACCTAAGTAATTTAATCCCTGTCATTCAACTAATTTGGTCCTGTGAGGTATCTTTCACAGAATACTACTCATTATGAAATACACCCATCCATCTTTGATAAGCAGCTCAAGTCAGTTCTCATAGAGAAGAAAAAATTATTATTGTGGAAGACAGATCTTAGGAGCAGGAATATACAAGTGCCTCCCAAGATCACTTGTAGCCTTTAAAAATCTGAAAGTGATGAAATTTCATGATGAATTTATGCCTGGGCATTGTTGTTTTTAAAGGCCACCTTAACTCTGTCAACCTCATCTGGCATTATGCAAAACATCCAGTTTGTTCCTCTCAGTGAGCTGCTAAGAGAACACCTTTGGTTCTGAATGGCCACACAAAAGCCCTAGCTGATCAGGCTTATGTGGTTATGAGCTGTACTTTCGACTAGGTCAAACCAGACGGGCTTTGGTTCTCTGTATTACAGCTGGTTAACAAAGACAAGTGTGCTTTCTCCTCAGAAGAACGCTCATAATGCCTTCTGATGTGCTTAAGGGAACAGTAAGGAACTGGATGGAGATTAAGTTTCTTGGCTGTCACTGACTCAAAAACTAAAAATAGGGAAAGACCAACTGAATAGTTTCCTTCGTTTTACGTCTAGTATTGTTCTCTCTGTGTGTCAAAGTTGGTATTTATCCAATCTGGGTTTGCATATTTCTGTAACTTCTGAAGCGGGCAGTCATCTGGAAAAATGAACTTGCAGGTGCTACACAAGAGAGCATAGAAATGTTTCATTTTACTTCTCAAGAAGCACTGAGAGCTCAACCAGCTGGTTTAGCCCTCATACCATCTTTCCTATTCTCAGCTTCACTGCTGACAAAGCATTGCTTACAGACATTAACTTAGAAAAGAAAAAACCTTCTACTTACTGGTTACAGCTCCCACGGGTACAATTTATAAAATGCAATAGGAAAGTTGCAGCAAAGGGCTATGCCTAGTGCTGCAATATTGACCATGCAACACTAAGCATACCCAAACAGGATACCTACTTCTTTTTGTTAAAATTAGAAGTATTCAAAAGCAGTGGCTGCAATCCAAAAAGACAGTGTTACATCTCTTTCACAGCTCTACTACCTACCTTCACAGAAGCAGCAAAAGTCTTTACCAGACTGACAGCATGCTAGAAATATTTAGGTACTGGTGTACTTGGTGCAGTACGAGTAAGAACAGATTTTCTGCTTGAAGAGCTTTCAGTTTAAAGTTACAGTCAAGATGCAACACTTTAGGTTGCTGATCCAGGACACACAGAGTCTAATTCTCTGCAGAAATATGCTTGCAATAATATACAGTTTAGGCTAATTAGGCTTCTTAAAACAGTACATGTAAGCTGACTAAGGGTTACACAAGCTATGCATTAATTCCCTATTATTCCATTTACAATCTCATAAGAAATTCCATAAGATAGCAGCTGATCATATGTCATAGTTCACATGAGGCTCCTCAGGCCAACAGTTAAAGACTGATACACACTGATGTTCTCACTGACAGCTGCACACTTTTTTGTTCTTGCATTATAAAGTTCAGAGGTAGAAGTAGTATCTTTTATTAGACCTACTACTATGACTGGAAGAAGCAGGCAGCCTTTCAGGCACACGAAGGCTTTTTTTACATCTTCTTTTATTTTCTAGATAAAGCAGAGTCTTTGGAGCAGCAGGCTCACCATCTCCTACACTTGTAGGCTTAACCTCTAGATGTAAAAATAAACACACATGCATGAAACACAATAGACAGGACCCCCAAGGAAAGCAGTCACCAGGAAAAAAACGCCTCTAGCAGCCCAGTAGCTTCTCGCAGAGGACGAACAGAATGAAAGCAGCAGGGCACGGTAAAAGATGTTTAGGAAAGCCTGAATGAAGGCACACACCTACACGCCCATCACCCACACATCCGAGGCTGGGGGACCACTGGGGAGGAGAAAGCCCCATCCCAATGGCGACAACAGCAGCCCTGCGGGGGGCAGCCGGGGCCGCCACCACCTTCCCACCTCCTCCCGCCGCTGCTCCCGCTCCAGGGCCGGCGGCACCAGGGCAATGGGGAGGCATCCCCCGGCGGGCCCGGGTCCCGGCTGCTGCAAGACCCTCGCCCCGCCACCCCCGTCCCTTACTAGGCGGAGCTGGCTTATTTCATCGTAGGACAGGAAGCTGAGGATGTTCTCGATCGCCACGATGGGCAACCCCATAAGGGTGTTGCTCTGAGGAGGCAGCTCCATGGACGCCAGATTATCGTGAGACTCCGAGACCGTGGGCGGGGAGAGCCGCGCCGAGCCTAGGGAACTGCCTTCCCCGTCCAACACGAGCCGCTCCTCCGGCACCGCCATCTTCGAGCCCGTCCTTCCTCCACTGTGGGAGGGGAGACAGCCATCCTATGACGACACTTCCGCCCCCGGTTGAGCGCTCCACGCCCCTCCCAGGGGGCCCGGCGTCACTAAGGTGCGGGGCGGTGAGACTCGGCGCTGGAGTGAGGGGCGGCCTCGAAGCGAGGCGGGGAGTGCCCCAGATTTCACCCTGCTCCGGGAGCCTCTGGCTCTGCCAGAGTTAAAACAAACAACTGCAAATAAACCTGGTTTACTGTGTGCAATGAAAGCTTGAGACTTGCTGTTGTGGGGGCTAAAAGCACAAGCAAGGTTTGATAAGGACCTTAGGACGTGTGTCTGATGCGTTTCTGACATGAGGTAAATCATAGAATGGTTTGGGTTGGAAAGAGCCTTAAGATCGTCTAGTTCCAACCCTCTGCCATGGGCAGGGTCCCTTCACAGTAGCATGTTGCCCAAGGCAGTTGGAAGTGGCACCCTGAGCTCCCTGCACCAGCAGCACAGCCCCACACAATTGTGGTTTTGTGCAAACCTACAGGTCTTCTTTCCTCCTGCTCTGTAGAAGAAGAGGTGCAAGAGTAAGGTGATTGAGGAAGCTGTGGAAGCTCACATAGAGGCTGTCCTAAGCAAGAAGGGACCCACTATGACCATCCAGGCCTGCTCCTCACTCCAGTTAAACCATATATATATATACACACACACATATACATCTATCTATCTATCTATCTATCTATCTATCTATCTATCTATCTATCTATCTATCTATCTATCTATCTATCTATATCTCTCCAAATGCTTCTTGAACGCCGACTGGCTTGGGCCCTTGACACCTTCCCTGAGGAGTCTGTTCCTGTGCTGGACCACCCTCTCCATGTGGAGGTTTTCCCTAATTCCCAACCTGAACTTCCCCTGAGGCAGCCTGATGCCATCCCCTTGCCTCCAGTAGCCAGACGGCAGTAACAGCAAGGAGCGATGAGCCCCTTCCTGAGGCGACTGTGAGAAGGACCTCCAAATCTTCCTCACTGCTGATACTCGGGTACAGCAGTGCTTCCTCCACACCACAGGAACAGTGATGGCTGTGCAGGCACAGGAAAATATGGATGAATTACAGTAGGGCATCTACAGGACGGAAAAATACCTCTGTAGCTCATGAGGCGCAGCTACATACTTCTTACAAATGTCACCCAGGCCTTTCTATTCCACATACAGACAGATGGGCATTCCCTTTTGTGTCCAGCCTGGGCCTACCCCCCACTTGGCCAGGACAAGCAAGGGGAGCCCCAGCAGCCAGATGAGCTGAGGGTGTGCAGGTCTGCTGTGGCCTTCAGGAGTCAGAGCGAGCTGGCACGTACTGCAGCTGACCGCAGGGCACTGCTTGGAACCAGACGTTATTGAGGAGGTGAAACATCCAAAATAAAACAAACTCGGCTCCTATATTTGCCTTTAATCCTGTATATTATGGATGTTTCTTGTGTGTAATAGCTGGGGCAGCAAAGGGATGGGACCAAGGGCTGTTTCTAGAGCATTCCCTGGTGCTTCGGAGCATGGTCACAGACACGTCGTAGTTTCACGACCATTTTAGCCCCACAGAACTTGGCACAGCCGTTCAGAAGTATGGTGCCAGTCTTCTCTCTGCCTTCAGCTGTGGCTAATGCTTTTTTCCCCATCAGTAGCATTAAGCGTGTGTACTTGACTGGGGAACTGGAGCTGCCGAAGACTGACTTGCCAAAGAAAATCACTAGGCAAATCCCAGAAGTGACAGTGGCAAAGCATATGGGAAAAAGCCATAAAATGTCTGGGGAGAATGGGACCACTTGTTGCAGTACCTGCACCGAGGTGATACAGCTTAAAACCTCACAGGACTAAAGCATTAGGTGCCTGCAGCATCCCTGTGCTTTTTTTTTTCAGCCGTGCTTCTTCTCTTTGAAGGTTTATCTTAACCCACTTCTTTCATGTGCAGCTCTCCCCTCTCCTTGGAAACCCATCTGCAACCTTTCTCTTAACAGAAAAAAGATTGTAACTGCAAAAGAATTAACTTGGGAGCAAGGCAATGCAAGGGTAAGCCTTTATGTGTGTCATCCTAATGGCACTCCAAAAATGTGCACTGAAATTAATACTTCCTTTTTGGGAGCAGAACACTCTGTGCCTTGTACGGATTTGGGAGTGTTTTGCTCCCCCCACCCCTCAACTCATCAGTGTTGCTGTAAAATGATCTGGCTATCTTGAAACAAGGGTTTTTTCTTGTGCTTGATTTTAGGACCTAATCTCCTCTCACATGCACACTCAGCAGTTTAAAGCACTCTCAGGAGAATTCTTCATAGAATTCTTGTGACTTGGCATGGGAAGTTTGGGCTGGCAGTCCCTTAATGCTTTAAAAGCTAGTGGATTTTTTCATCCTGAGCATATAGAATTTAAGGTGGTTTCAAGAATGATGTTTTGTTTTCTCTTATCATTTGGACAATTTGAGGTTTTAAGATACAGCTTGATGTTTAATAAATGTAAGCTTTATGTTCTGTACGGTTACTGTATTACGAAGTAGAAAATATTAATAATGGGCACTGTATATTTTATATTATGAACAACTATATGAATAGCTTTATAGTTAATAAGTCTGCTTCGGTAAGTAGGCTAATTCTGCCGCCTTCCAGGTTCTGATTCACATCCTTCCCCAGTGTATCTTGTGTCATTTTTCTGAGCATGAATCACTTTGCATTAAATTTGCAAAAACACAGACCACACACTTTCACTAAATCCTCATCACAGGCTCTGTGGTGGCTTAACTTTTCAGTTACTATGGTGTAGCGTGAAGCCAGGCAACTTGATAATACTTCCTGAAAGAGAGGAAATAAAGTTATGTAGAGTCTATTGCACGTCAAATAACACACAAACATTTTGTCAGTGTTTTAGGGCTCATGCAGGATACAAACCTGCTTATTTGGGTTACCACTCATTTAGATTTCTGCATGCTTGTAAGAGTTAAAAAATCTTGAAATAACTTTAGTTTTGATTATACCATGTTAGTATGTATCTACACTGAACAGATTGAACCTCTCAGCTTACTACAAGCTTATGAGACCATATGTATATCATGCTCCCAACTGATTGGAGTGTGGTCTGTTGAGGATGGCAAGGACTCTGAAATTTTACTGAAAGTACATGAAATATTTTGTTTGGGCTTTGTGTGAAAGCAAAGCAGCACCAAGAGCTGTGGTGAAGAGCCTTAAATACAAGGAAAGTTGTAGTATCAAATGTGAGAAAGGAGAAGAAATTCAGGAAAGGAGAGAAAGAGTGAGAAGCAGGAGCTAACAAGCAGACATCTGGGAAGATCAGGATGGGGAAGAAACCTAGCAGCAGGGGTTGGTGTTGTGTAACTAGGTCAAGAACTGCCATGTTAATGAGGAACATAGGAGCAGAGAGGAGGAATGTGCTCAAAAACTGAGGATAAGAGCAGAAGTTGGGTGGGAGGAGAACAGATTTGTTTTATTAAGTCAGTGTAATCAATAGAAAAATAGAAAAATGCCTTCCCACATGGCACATTTTCTTCTCTAGGGCAGCAGCAGTTTGCTCACTTTATGGATATTAAGGGTTTTTTCGAGAGGTCTGGTGTATTCACACAGCTATAGTTTCATTCAGGCTGCTGGATGCTGAGGTAAGGTCTTGCTTGCTTAAGGGTCTTTTTTTTGAGAGGCATTAAAAAATAAATGGAAAAAAAAAAAGCCACATTGAAATTTCCTTTTAGAATGTGCTTAACAAATGTAAATTTCACAGATCCATGTTTTGCAGCTGAGACTTTTGATCCTTTAGTAGGTAACTTAATAGTTTTGGTAGTAGAGTCACGTTCAGATATGAATGTAATCCCAGTTTAATTAAATCAACATATTAAATTGACCCTTTGTAGTTTAACTAGTTTAGGGCTCACTAGTGCTCCATGTTGCATAAAAAGTTGGTTGAGAAACCGCCTCTAAAATCTACATATACCTTGTAATTTATATGTAATACTATATATTTTAGGTATCTGATAGCGATCATAAGCTGAAGTTCAGAGGCAAAAGAATGTGATGCTCCCTGGGAAATGTGAAGTAGAAGCAAAAGGAAAATGGATATAAGACAGAACTAAAGAAAATACAGCCTCTGTAGATTTTTCTTCAGGAACCTGCTCAGTAAGGTTCCATGGGATACAGCCCTAGAGGGCAGGGGGGCCCAAGACTGTTGGTTGATATTCAAGGATCACCTGCTGCAAGCTCAGGAGCGATGTATCCCTACTAGAAGGAAGTTTAGCAGGAGGGCCTAGAGACATCCTTGGATGGATAAGGAGCTGCTGAGCAAAATTCAAAGGAAAAAAGAGGCTTGTAAAAGGTGGAGGCAAGGACAGGTGGCCTGGGAAGAATACAGGGATGTTGTCCGGGAAGCTAGGGACCAGGTTAGGAAAGCTAAGGCCCACTTAAAATTAAACTTGGCTAGGGATGTGAAAGATAACAGGAAGGGATTCTATAGGTACACAGCAAATAAAAGACAGGTTAGGGACAACATGGGCCCCCTCCAGAAGCTATCAGAACTGGCTACCCTGGATTTGGAGAAGGCTGAGGATCTTAATGACTTCTTTGCCTCAGTCTTCACTGGCAAATGCCCTGACCATACCACCCAAGTATTGGAAGGCAGATGCAGGGACAGTGAGAATGAAGACCCTGGGCCCACTGTAGGAGAGGATCTGGTTCGAGATCATCTTAGCAACCTGAATGTATACAAGTCCACGGGACCTGATGAAATCCATCCGTGGGTCCTGAAGGAGCTGGCAAATGAAGTTGCTAAGCCACTGTCCATCATATTTGAGAAATCATGGCAGTCAGGTGAAGTTCCCGATGACTGGAAAAAGGGAAATATAACCCCCATTTTTAAGAAGGGAAAATGGGTAAACCAGGGAACTACAGACCAGTCAGTCTCACCTCTATGCCTGGCAAAATCTTGGAGCAGGTTCTCCTGGAAGGCATGCTGAGGCACATGAAAAACAACAAGGTGCTTGGTGACAGCCAGCATGGCTTCACTAAGGGGAAATCCTGCCTGACCAATCTGGTGGCCTTCTATGATGGGGCTACGGAGAACTGATGGACAGGGGTAGAGCAGTTGATGTCATCTACCTGGACTTGTGTAAAGCCTTTGACACTGTCTCACATGACATCCTTGTCTCTTTAAGTTGGAGAGACATCAATTTGATAGGTGGACCATGCGGTGGATGAAGAACTGGCTGGATGGCCACACGCAAAGAGTTGTGCTCAATGGCTCAGTGTCCAGCTGGAGACCAGTAACGAGTGGTGTCCCCCAGGGATCGGTGTTGGGACCGGTCTTGTTCAACATCTTTGTTGGTGACATGGACAGTGGGATTGAGTGCGCCCTCAGCAAGTTTGCCGATGACACCAAGCTGTGTGGTTCGGTTGATACATTGGAGGGAAAGAATGTCATCCAGAGGGACCTTGACACGCTTGTGAGGTGGGCTGATGCCAACCTGATGAAGTTTACCCATGCCAAGTGCAAGGTCCTACACCTGGGTCGGGGCAATCCCAGGCACAGCTACAGGTTGGGCTGGGAGGAGATTCAGAACAGCCCTGCATAGAAGCACTTGGGGTGTTGGTCGATGAAAAAATGAACATGAGCCGGCAGTGTGCGCTTGCAGCCCAGAAGGCCAACCGTATCCTGGGCTGCATCAAAAGGAGAGTGACCAGCAGGCTCACCAGGTGATCCTGCCCCTTTACTCTGCTCTCGTGAGACCTCACTTGGAGTATTGTGTGCAGTTCTGGTGTCCTCAACATGGAACTGTTGGAACAAGTCCAGAGGAAGGCCACAAGGACGATCAGGGGACTGAAGCACCTCCCATATGAGGATAGGCTGAGAAAGTTGGGGCTGTTCAGCCTGCAGAAGAGAAGGCTACGTGGAGACCTCATAGCAGCCTTCCAATATCTGAAGGGGGCTATAGGGATGCTGGGGAAGGACTCTTTATTAGGGACTGTAGTGATAGGACAAGGGGTAATGGGTTTAAACTTAAACAGGGGAGGTTTAGATTGGATATGAGGAAGAAATTTTTTACTGTAAGGGTGGTGGGGCCCTGGAATGGGTTGCCCAGGGAGGTTGTGAATGCTCCATCGCTGGCAGTGTTCAAGGCCAGGTTGGACAGAGCCTTGGGTGGCATGGTTTAGTGGGAGGTGTCCCTGCCCATGGCAGGGGGATTGGGACTCGATGATCTTGAGGTCCTTTCCAACCCTAACTGTTCTATCATTCTATGATTCTATGGTTCTACAATTTCTCCTGTTTATAAGATACAGTGCAGACTGGCTTTAGCTGGATAGATGTTGAAATACTTGTGGGTAAAAAGATTGGCATTTAAAGTCCATGGAAAAGAATTTTGAGTGAGGAAATTAGAATTTCCTTTCAGTAAGTCACCTGAGAAGTTGGAGAAGCTTTAGTTTACTGAAGTTACTGAATTCCTGGTTGTTCTGGAATAAACGAGAGACTTTTGTTTACTGTGAGTGATACTTGTGTTCAGTGGTATTAATGTTACTTTCTGCTTTTATAGAATCATCCTTTGAAATTGTTGCTAAATTATCAGCTTAAGAGCTGAATAGGTTGCAGCAAAATTGATGCACGTTTCTAAAGTAGTTTCTGAGTGCTGTTGGTTCCTGGGTGCTGCTGGCTCTGTATAATTATTAGCTTACTGAGTAATGTGGTTGAGTATGTACTTTGCTCAGTGGGAGCACGCGTGACTCTCACAACGTAGGTAATGGGATTAGTTTGCAGAGAAAATGCAAGTTGAGCAAAAAATATTTTTTAATTAACTTTAAGGTTGCAGATGCTGAACCTCTGGTGTCTCATGTAGTTGCTTTCATGTACTACCAGTTCACATATACAGTGACCAATGAAGTTTATATTCACTTTGTACAGAAGTAAGTGCTTTCACAAGGCAAGACACTGGCTCTTGTGCCTCTGAGCAAGGTAAATGTAACTCAGCTGTTCCTCATGTTGGGAAAATTTAGACTTTCAGCTGTGGCACAGGAATATGTCAGAATACAATTTTTTGTTTAGATTTTAAATCAACATCATCTTTGTGTGAATAAGGACATGTATGTCACAACCCAAATGGACTTCAGCTGTCAACAAAACATACCTTTCAACAAAATATAGCCCATTCACATAGGGACCTGGTGATGTTCTTCATTAAGCATGTACTGATATGATAAACTCCCTGCAGTGAATTACAGCTGAAGAGAGTCGTTTCAGTTGCCAGATGCAGATGTTATTGAGCAAAGCAGCTTATCACCAGGAGGAAGGTATATCTATTATATCACCCCTCAATCCTGAAGAAAACCTTCCCAGTGAAAGAACTGGACTTGACACAAGTTGTGGCAAGCCATCATGGCTTTATTTAAAATTTTCACCTCCTTAATGCTTCTTGATGTAGTGTCTTGACTATGGCACGCAGCTTTTGCTTTGGAAGTAGTCACTGGGATAATATGGGATGTCCAGCTAATTTAGTTAGCAGGTTCCTTCAAGGATTTAAGGAATATCAGCTGCAGAGTTTGGATCTAGTGAACTTCTTTTTTCCAGTCTGGGATGTAGACTCAGTTGTTACTGCATGTTTTCCCCATGTTGCATGTTTTTCACTGCAAGGCCTGTTATCTGATCTTTTTAAAATGAATCAAATAGTATAAAAATGCAACATTGAATAGTGAAAATCAATCTAACAACCACTAGAGGACAGCTGGTGGATTTGCAGAACTGTATGAAAGTGCTGAAGGTATTTTCTATAGCTGTTTTTCTTTGTGAGGAAATTTGACTACACTGACTAGTTGAGGCCCTTGCTTTGAATCACTGTCTGGAAAGGCCTTATCTTGAGCTGGGGATTAGCTGTGTAAATGAGGTGCCAGAAGTTCAATGTTGCTGGAGAGAATCCAGATTTGTGAAACTGCTGTGCTATGCCCCAACCCGCGGAGGTTAGGTGAGCAATTCTCTAGGCATTTTCCCACATTCCCGCCCCCAGCAATCTCAGTTCCAAAGCTTTCCCTTTCTGCGCTGTTAAGTCGTATCCCTCACAAAGTAGAGCTCGGAAGTTTGACTTGGTGGAGTTTTAACAGTAGGTGGCAGTGGACAGCAAATCTAAACCAGGTGGCCTCCTGCTCGTCTTACATTGAAGTGGTTGGGCTGATCTCTGACAAACTCTCTCTGGAATTACTGTCTTAGAAACAGTCTAAGCATATGTTTCACCATTTATTTTTTTCTTTTGCTGAAGAATGAAAGAGGTTGTTAAAATATAAACAGCTTGCAGGTTTTATTTTTTATTCTTACAAAGTATTGCAAAAGAGATGTTGCCCGATACCTGCTGCCTTGTAATCCTAATTGTGCAAGGGCTGTAAAAGGTGACTTGACTGGTCTGGAGGCAGTTTCAATCAGGCTTGTAGAGAAAAGGATGAGACATGACTGTTAAAATGGCTTAGATATAGCATTGAAGGAATTAACTGAAGTTTTGGAGTGTTAAGAAGCCTGCTGAAGGCAGGAAATGCAACAGTGTCTTCCCACCCCCTCTCCCTCTGATCCTATCATATGGAAAGCAAAGATGATGCTATTGATTTCTCCTAATTGTCATTACCACTGCTGTCTGTCATGTCTTTCTGCTACTGCAAGTTTCTGTGGTTCAGATCAAGTAGATTTCCTGTGGAAAGAAGAATGATTCAGCTACATTTTCTTGGTGGTTTGGTGTTACTTTTCCTTTTCTTGGATACTTTTCAAGCCATTCCATGAGTATTAGCTTCCTCTGGGCCCTTGCTGTGATTGCTTCTAGGAGCTGCATGTGGTCTTAGTCAACTGCAGCATGCTCCGTCAGGCTGCCAAGAGTAGTGGGAAGCAGGGAAGAGGTGCAGAGCTTCAGCTGCCTGCACTGTTGGCTCCCAATCCCATGGATCTCATCTCCTCTTCCTTTCTGTGGCAGCTCTGTATATGCAGAACTGAGAAGTGCTGCCTTGTGCCAATCCTCTTGTGCATGACTCAGTTATCTCCAACCGCTGACACTCCGGAGGTTGAACCTGTGGTCAGAAACCCTCACGTGTCCCTTCCCATTGGTGCGGGGAAATCATCTCCTCCCTGCTTGTAAACTCTAAAATCTTTCCTGTCGTTAATAACCCACTGTGGGAAATTCATGTCATGCTTATCTAGTGAAATCATGTCTGAATTGCCTTAAGGGGCAGAAATGTGGCATGCTGTAGGGAAGAGAAGCCGTGCTGCTGAGTTCTGCTCAGGCAATTTTGACCCTGCTTTACCTGCAAACCTGGCGAGGGTTGTCCCCTCTTTTGGACAGAAGCTGTGATCTGAAGAGTGTGGCCAGATGGCACAGAGAGCCTCCATCACAGCGTATGAGTCATGGATACTGGACAAAAACTGGGAAAAGATAGGTGCACCCCTTGAAGCTTCATTTCCTTAGCAGGAATGGGGTTGTGGCTTTGTGTGGAAGGTGTAAAAATTAGGAGTTGTGCCAATGAAGACTTCTGTGGATTGACCAGTGGGCGGCATGCCCTGGCAAAATGTAGCCGCTGTGCACATAGGTGCATCTGAAACCTCTTTTCTAGCTGATTCGTATCTGTTTCCAGTTTTATTTTGCAGGCTTAGAAATTGTTATTGTAATGTTGTAATTAGTATTACTGTGAGGGCGGTGAGGCGCTGGCACAGGTTGCCCAAAGAAGTGATAAATGCTCCATCCCTGGCAGTGTTCAAGGCCAGGCTGGACAGAGCCGTGGGTGACATGGTCTAGTTTGAGGTGTCCCTGCCCATGGCAGAGGGTTGAACTAGATGATCTTAAGGTCCTTTCCAACCCCAGCTATTCTATTGATTCTGTGATTATTAGAAATAACTCGTGTTTGTATTTGAGGAATACATCTAAACATCATGTCTCGTTTTATCCGTTTACCAGGTAGATGCTCCTTAAAGTTCAGTAGAGATTTACAGGAGGATTTTGATTCTCCGTTGGCACATGCCTGTAACATTTTTATTTTGTAAAATGCTTTAAAGTTTGAGTTAAAGCAAAAAATACCGAATGAAAACTGGGGTTAAAAACCTGCTGTGGGTAGGTCCCCCAACGGGTCTGGGCAGCAGAGCAGTGACCCTGAGCAAATGGGGACCCCGAGAAGGAGGCGGTATTTATTTATGGAGCTCTTGCTCTGCTCCTGAGATGTTGGGAGTGTTTCGGGAGCGCGCCCACGGGTACGGCGCAGAGGGAGCAGCCATCAGGGCTTTGCCCGCGGACTAGCGGGTAACCGCGGAGGGGTACGGCGGGGTGCTGTGACGCCACGGTGTTGCCGAGAGACACCGCGCTGTTTTCGCGGAGTACCCAATAGGAGTCGGGGGAGGTGACGTCATGCAGCCGGCGGCTCCTTCTCATTGGTCAGCCCGGACAAGGGGGCGGTGCGAGTCCCGCGGCGAGGGGTGCGGGAGCGGCTTGGAGGTCCGCGCTAGAGCCGGGCAGGGAAGGCACCGCTGTGTGTGTTAAAAGCGTGTCACGGCCGCGGGTAAAACAGTGGTTCCGACCTCCCGTCCCACTCCCCGGCGGCTTTGCAGGGGTTCTTCCGACAGCGAAACGCTCACGGAGTGTGAGCTGGAGTGGGAAGGAGTTGTACAGCTGGTTTAAATCAGTGCGAGGCACTTCTGGACGTGTTTTAATTATCCATGTATTTCATAAAGGCTGCAGCAAAAAAAAAATCTTCAGTTTTTCTTTGCTGTAATTAGACAACTACAAAAATAACTTTTACATCCTCTTTTTTTAAGCCCCCCGCCCGCAGCTGCAGCAGTTTTCTGTTAAACAGTGTTTGGTTACTGCATAGGGATTCCCGGGTTTTTTATCAACGCTGCTGAAGTTTCTTTACTGCCTTCGAAAAAGCGATGTTTAGATACAGATCAGGTCTGAGTTTTGTTCTCCCTTCATCTGAGAACTTTTAATTCTCTCCCCTTTTATCCTTTTTTAATTACTGCGAAGATTTTAATACGAGTAGGGAAAGCAGATGGAGCTGGTTTTCCTGCAGAGAGCCCCGTAACGGTGCTGGTTTTAGCACAAGCTTGTTCTTTCAAGCCGCCTCTGAGCTTCTGAAGTGCTGATAGTGAAGTACCCGGGTTTGAAATGGGTGTCCCGTACGCTGGTGTGGGTAAGGGAAAACTTCCTTAATTTCCCTCTTAAGGAGGTGTAAAGATTTGTGGATGGTTATCTGTTGGGGACAGCCCAACCTTGATACGGGTCTCTTCAGACTTTATTTCCGCGTCTTAGCGCTGTTCTGCGAGGTCTGACTTGACCACTGTGGCTAGACTGCCAAGTCCGACTAAAATCAGCAAAACAACAAAGCGTGCTTCGGGCAGGGCTTGCGCACACAAGAGCGGAACGGGGTTGACCGGCGGGCTCCGGCGTTGAAGCCTGACCTTGGCCAGCGGCTTCCCGCCCGCCGGTCCGGGGACGCTCCTTCTGGAGGGGGAAGGACCGGTGCTGTGCCCGGAGGCCAGTTTCGGGGGAAGTGACCCCGCGTTGACCCACTCGTTCCCCGCAGAATCTCGGCCCCGGGAGCGCTGACCCCCATCGCGCCGACCTGAGAAGGAAACGGAGCCCCCGGCGGGGGCAGAAGGCGGGCCGGCCCCTCCCGGGGGTGGGCGGCGGGCGGGGCACGGCAGCTCCTCCTCGCCGGGCCGGGGTTAGTTTCGGAGCGGAGCCCGGGGCGGCTGCAGCGGCGCCCGGTGGGAACAAAGCGCAGGACGGGGCGGTGAGGCCGGGCACAGCGCTTCCCGCAACAGGTCTCCTCCCCGCGCGTCCCGGCGGTAGCGCAGGCCCTCCGCCTCCCCGGTCTCCCGCTCCGGGCGGCGGAGCCGTCCCCATGCGGTTCGGCTCCAAGATGATGCCGGTGAGTTACCGGGAGGACAGGGCCGCGGGGGGCGCTCGGCTCAGAGCGGCGGGTGGAGCCTGGGGGCCGCCCCCGGGGCGCGGAAAGTTGGAGCCGGGCAGCGGGGGAGAAAATGGATCCTGCGGACGTGGAGGGGAGCGGGGGGAGACACCACTGCCCTCCGGCCTTCCCTCCGCCCAGTGCGGAGCCGCCGCGCAGGGGCTTCCCTTCTTCCCCTCCCCCTCCCGGCTTTTTTTCCCCTCTCAGCTCTTCCCTTTCTTTCTCTCATGCCGGGATCAACTTGTTCGACGGGCCCGCTGGAACGCAGCCAGCGCAGGGGGCCTGCAGCGCACGGGAGCGTTCCTCTCCGAGGGGCTGTGGGGTTGGATGGGATAAGGCTGCACCCGCCGGGGCTGTTTCCCCGCGGGGTAAACAGGCACCTCCTTTGAATCCTGTTTTTATTCTCTGTCATTTAATGACATGAACTTCTTAAAAGTTATTATGAGCCGTGCCGCCTCTCCTCCTCCTGGGGGGTGGTGGTGGTGGTTTTGTTTTTGAGCGCCCGGACTCCCAAGAGGAAGATGGTGTCCATGTTGTTTACTGTTCAAAGGGATGATTTGCTCTCCGGATAGGTATTCCATCCTTGTTTGGGAGAGTTTCAGGAGGTGGTGGTGGTGTGAGTTAAACCTGCCCTGCTCTGGGAAGCGTCTTGTGTTGACGCTTTCAAAATGGACTGGGAGGACCACCTCCATTCAGAGTTTTAACATGAATTTTCAAAGTACACCGTTGTTGTCAGCTGAAGTTGGATGGAATCATAGCACAGCAGTTCTGCTTAGTTTTCAACACAAGTATATGAAAATAGTGACATAAAATACTTTTTTTTTCTTAAAAAGTGTGGCTACCTCTACCTGGTTTTACCAGCAGGGATGCCCCATGAAATCCGTAAGCTGTTGTTCTGCGAGACTGGAATATGTACAGAAAATCCCAGTGAGTTTAATACCTGTTTAGAACGAGCTGAAGGTGTTCTAAAACATTCTCTCTGCCACCCTGCTCCAGGCGGTACAGCTTGCCTTACTACACTTGGTACCCAGTAGCTCTGCACGCATAGGTGGTCTGCTAAGCAGCATTCTTTTATTAAAGACTGTTTCCAGTTTAACTCTTCCAGGAGGTGACTGAAGTAAGCAAGGAAGGAACTGTACTGGAGGACTGGAAGGTGAAACTGGAAATCTGTGCTGGAGGGATATGGGTGTCAGGGATGCTTGTTTTGCTGTCCCTGTGAGGTTCTTTGCAATTAAGAGGAAATAATGAGCGATAATTGGATCTAGAACACTAGAGTAGGAGGGGTTACTGTTGTAACTAACGAGGGAGGAACAGACAAAATATGAGCCCAGCTACAAATTAAATAGCCCATGTGTTGTGCAACTGTGTTGTTGTCTGCCTATGAAAACTTAGAAAAACAAGCAGTAAATGTAACGAGGTGTTAATTCAACCCATGTCAAAACCAGGCTAGGTAAGCACTCTCATTACAATGAGAACTCCAAGAGATGCTATTGCTGGCTAGTTCCTTGTCACTGAGTTGGAATAAAGGCAAAACCAAGCAGGAGCAGTCTTACCTCATCAGGGGACAAGTTTTGGAGTATGCATTGCCCTGGTGGCTCAGGTTTTTCTTTGGCTCAACTCATTGGTGATCCTGGGTTTTAACCCATAAATGAATGGAATACTGCCTTTTAATGTGGTGTTTACTGTGAATAATGAAAGATTTGTAAAGGCTGATTGTGGCCGAAGGAATGAAAAATATAAGTATTATGCATATTAGAACTTTAATTCAGCTTTAAAAAAAACTCAAACCAAACAAAAACCTGACTTTTGGCATAGTCTTCAGGGGCATAAGGTTTCCAGCAGTGCAGAAGGGTGCTGTAGAAGTGCTCTGGTTCACTGTCTGTAAGCCACGTAAAAGCCCCTTGCCCCTTTGAAAGCATTTTGTAGTAAATATACTCTCATGAATGTGAATAGGAAAGTGTGGAAAATGCAGTGCCAAAAGCAAGTCTTAGTGTCTATCTTTTTTTCAAGTGTTTCTACGTATTTCCTCATAATCTTTTAGTTAAACCCCCACCCTCTCATTTCTATTTTTATGAAGAGATTGAAGGAGTTTGGAATGGGAAGAGAAGGAGGGTTTGAAGAAAGGAGGGAGTGGGACATCCGAGTGCTCTTTCATGCGGTAATGAGGTGTTCATGGACTTGAGTATCTTTATCTGTAGTAGTAGGCTGGCCCTAAACCATCTGCAGAATGTTTTGTTTCTTGCTTAATGCTTCTTAAGGGGTCTCATTCTCTTCCCCACCCTCCAAATCAAATTGTCCCTGTAAGTTTTTAACTCTGCTCCAGGTCTGTCTCTCCTGTGCTCCAGAAGGTAGCATGGACAAGGGATTAAACAACATGGGAGGGCTCGTGACTGCAAATACATGATTTCAGCCCGGATTTCACCTCTGAGTAGCTGCCACTGAAAAGCTTGGAAGCTGCTGTAGCAGCGTGACTACCCTTGCTCTTTGGGGGGCTGCCCTGAGATGGGAATGTTTTCCTTGCGGTGATGACAGACAGGGCTCAACTGCTGCTGTAACCATATGTCAGGACAATGTGATTAAAAGCCTGTGTAAGGGTGTAATATGAAGTAATTTGTGTGTAGCTGTACTGATGAAGGTAATAACAGGGTTAATGCTGGCAAGCTGTGTGAAGTCTCACCTTTCATCTGGGAAGGCTTGTGGGAGTGTGACTGGTACTGCTAAGTAGTGAAAAGGAGTTGGAAACACTTTCTGAAATAGCATATTTTTTCTGCAGCATAATTGGTCTCTCTCCCTTATTTTATGTTATTACCCTCAAGATAAGCATGCATTGAGAAATAATTTGCATCATTATGCATACTGGATAAATGGCTTTTTACAGGCAGTGGGAGGTAACGCAGATTGAGCTACTCTTTAATGCCCAGAGAAGTTTTTGGATCACACCCCCCTGAACTAAGTAAGAGTCCATTTTGCAGTTTGTCTTGTGTGCAGTCGTTATTGGGGGCCTCCTTGAGATCAGGATGGATCCAGATACATTGTTAGGGTTGGGGACTAACTTGGCAAACTGGAGAGTGCTTAAATTCCAAAATCAGTTTTGCTTTCTAGCATCAGAAATTACTTAAATTTCTGAAACTGAAGTTTCCTGGTAACTGTATTCTTTTCTAATCAAGTTAAGCTGTGCTTTGTTAAAGTGTAAAGCTGCAACTTTGATACCCTAGGGAGCTGTGCTTTCCTTCTAAAGTCTGCCGAATGCCTTGTTCCAAAGTGGTCTGCTCTGAGCTATGTCCAGTGAGCGCTGGATTTAAAGTGAATATTGTCATTGCAGAATTCTTGCTACTTTGTGGATGTTTGTTTGCTTTTTCTGATGTATTTTTAACCTTACAAAACAGCCCCAAACCCTTACAATTAAAGCTGTTTTGCTTGTTCCATTAGGTAACTAATTGGAATTGCCATATGGATTCTGAATTACTGGAGTAGTAGTAGCCCATCTTGGGGCAGTTTTCTTAGGGAACACTTTTCTTGCAGCTTAACTAAAAAAATTTTAACAGAAATAAACCTCTTGTACTTTGTAAGATGAGCAGCTATGGGTTTATAAACAAACTGACCCCCAGGAGAGTTGCACAGCCTGTTCTGATCTCTAGGATCAAAGCCCCATTTTCTATAGTCTTTTAATTATTTAAGCTCTGGTCAGGTTTATAGGTCATTAACACTGTTTTTCTTGTCTGCCATTGTGAGTGGGACTTAAGACTGTGAGCTCTTTTGAGCATGTGCGTTATATCTTCATCTGGTTGAAGTATTTAGTACCTATTGTCTGTTCTTTTAACAGAATTTCCGTTTAATGTTGATGATTGGAAAGCTTTAACACTGATTGTATTCAAACATTTTAATGTGGTATTCAGAGTCTTAAGTATTTTATCTAGAATGCTGAATAAAGATTAGGTGATGGTTCTGCTGAGCTTTCTTATCTCTAAACTTCTACCTCTTGCACTTGTCTTGCGAGCCATCATTATGCGCAATAGGAAATACTGCCTTTAAGTTCCTAGAGCACTCCTTTTAGTTTTTTTTTCCTTTTTCTTTTTTTCCTTTTTCTTTTTTTTCTTTTTCTTTTTTTCCCTTTTTCTTTTTTCTTTTTCTTTTTTTCCTTTTCCTTTTTCTTTTTTTTCCTTTTCCTTTTTTGTTTCCTTTTCCTTTTTTGTTTCCTTTTCCTTTTTTGTTTCCTTTTCCTTTTTTGTTTCCTTTTCCTTTTTTGTTTCCTTTTCCTTTTTTGTTTCCTTTTCCTTTTTTGTTTCCTTTTCCTTTTTTGTTTCCTTTTCCTTTTTTGTTTCCTTTTCCTTTTTTGTTTCCTTTTCCTTTTTTGTTTCCTTTTCCTTTTTTGTTTCCTTTTCCTTTTTTGTTTCCTTTTCCTTTTTTGTTTCCTTTTCCTTTTTTGTTTCCTTTTCCTTTTTTGTTTCCTTTTCCTTTTTTGTTTCCTTTTCCTTTTTTGTTTCCTTTTCCTTTTTTGTTTCCTTTTCCTTTTTTGTTTCCTTTTCCTTTTTTGTTTCCTTTTCCTTTTTTGTTTCCTTTTCCTTTTTTGTTTCCTTTTCCTTTTTTGTTTCCTTTTCCTTTTTTGTTTCCTTTTCCTTTTTTGTTTCCTTTTCCTTTTTTGTTTCCTTTTCCTTTTTTGTTTCCTTTTCCTTTTTTGTTTCCTTTTCCTTTTTTGTTTCCTTTTCCTTTTTTGTTTCCTTTTCCTTTTTTGTTTCCTTTTCCTTTTTTGTTTCCTTTTCCTTTTTTGTTTCCTTTTCCTTTTTTGTTTCCTTTTCCTTTTTTGTTTCCTTTTCCTTTTTTGTTTCCTTTTCCTTTTTTGTTTCCTTTTCCTTTTTTGTTTCCTTTTCCTTTTTTGTTTCCTTTTCCTTTTTTGTTTCCTTTTCCTTTTTTGTTTCCTTTTCCTTTTTTGTTTCCTTTTCCTTTTTTGTTTCCTTTTCCTTTTTTGTTTCCTTTTCCTTTTTTGTTTCCTTTTCCTTTTTTGTTTCCTTTTCCTTTTTTGTTTCCTTTTCCTTTTTTGTTTCCTTTTCCTTTTTTGTTTCCTTTTCCTTTTTAATCAATCTTGTCACAACAAGATTTTTTTTTTCCTTTTTTTTTTTTTTTTCCCTCCCCTGTCCAATGAATAATTATTCCTGGAATAGTTTTAAATGCATTTAATTTCTCAGATGACTTTTTAAATACCTTAACCCTCTATCTGCAATTTGTGTTGTATTATGCTGTGGCATGTTAAATGTCTTTGTTTCTTTGTGTGGCTTTTATCAGATGGGGGAAGGGCAATATTACAAATTCATACCAGATCAAGCTGTGGAGGCCATGGGAATAGCTAATTATGCTGCTTCTGATCTATTCAGCAGTTCAGGGTGGGAGTGCCTCGTGGTGCTCTTGCATTTACTGTTTTGAGGGCTAGTATGCAGCGATGAAGTTTGGGATGGGTGGATAATTTCTTTCTTCTTTTCTTCAAAGTGTTGCCAGATGGGATCTCCGCTTTATTAGTGAGCAGGTCTGCTTTATAGGGTTAATTTACATGCAAGTCAGTTGAACTTTAAAAGAGGCAGGTATAAAGGTTATTTCAGCAGAATAAACTAGTGGAATGGCAATGTGCCTAGCATTCCTTTCAAATTATTGATTAAGAAACTGTCTTGAAAGTACTCCATTTGTCTAGCCGCTGTCCTTGTTAGTAGTCTGCCTCAGGGACTCTCTTTCCCACTGCATGTTACTGAGCTTGTTTAATTATGGGCAGAGTTGTGCCTTGCTTGCTGTACAGCCTCTGAAGGGGGAGCTGGGTAACCCCTGGGTGACTGACTCAGGGTACCTCCCATGGCTTGATGGCACAGCTGGAGGAGGACTTCTTGCTTCCTTTTGTGTGTGCCTACTGATAACAAAGGGAACCCCCATGTCCTTCTGATCTGTAGGCTTCCTGTGAAGTGTAAAAACTCACTTAATGCTCCGGAAACTGGAAGGTACTCCTATTCATGAGGTAACGGGCAGATAAAACTCTCCTCTTTGCTCTCAGTTTTATTATCTTTAAGCCTGGTTTCTCTCAGCTTTTAGTCACTTGTGAGTCAGGCCAAGTCTTTTTGATCTTCACGTAGTCGGACAATGTTGTGTATAAAGGTCACTAGAAATCCTGGACATCATGTGAAGTGTACTTAATTATCTTAGTCACTGTTGCTTAACTGTTTTAGAGGTTTCAGGTCTTTTCTGTGGAACGTGAAAGACCTGAAGTGTTGTTTAGAACAGTGTTAGATAATGATAGCTGTAGTTCGGGGTAAATATGCCTGGAGAGGGAATGGTGAGTCAGTCAGAGGCAGGACAGCAGTCATGACTCTGTTGTGATGCTGGACATGTTAAAAGGCAGAAACCACTCTTCCGCTTGCTTTTGCTATTAGGTTTTTGTTAATCATTAACGTTCTGGATCTTGCTGCTAGTGTTTAGAGTTAGTCATGCATGCGTCCTTGCCAGTTGTTTCACCACAGCCATCGTGTCATTATGTGGACGTTGAACCCAATTGTGTCTAAAGGGTGGGACTTTAGGCACAAAACAATGTCAAAAAGGGTGAAGGGAGTTTTTGTTGTTGTGGTGTTAATACCAAGAATTTTATTACTGAGTCGATAACATTTCTGTACCAGTTTCTTCTAGAGTGATGCTTCCACATCTTGATATGATACAATCCTTTGATAGATGGCTGTGTGCAGTGCCCTGACTTCTGTTGGCATCTATTTTAAAAGGAGAACTAGGGGAACACTTCCTGCCTATTTATTTATTTACTAATTTTTATTCTATGTGTATCTTTGTTTCTTTTGCAAAGTAAAACATATACATTGTAAAGTCATACATTTCTGCAGTTATCCCTTGTTCTGCATGGTTCTCTTGATTATTGCTGATTGAGTCAGGAAGACCTTTATCTGCATTATATCTTGGCCATAGTTATAGTACCCAAACTAGAGTAAAAACATGGACACTTTCACTGTGCTGACTTGAAAGCTTCTGATGTTGTTATTTTGAGTCATTCAGTACCAAACATCTGGTCTGTAAAATACTAACTGCTATGGATCAGAGCATTTAATAAAGTGAGCGGAAGCTGCAGGGAGGTTAAGCCACTTGCTAAAGGTCATGCAGTGAGTTCAGCTTGGGATTTGGGATACCTGTAGAGTAAAAACAACTGGTGTGGCTGTAATACAAGTCTGCCATATCCAATGTAAGTATTGAATGATCTTGCTTTAAGTAATTACATGGCCCGCACCCCTGCTTCTTTAGGTTAATCATGAACGGAGAAGAACCTTTATGGTAATTCATTCAGCTCCATACTTGAGAATGATCCCCCAGGGAAGTGCTTGTTCATAAATCCTTTACATGTGTGTGAAGCCAGTGTTCCTGTTGCACTGTTTAAGGCATATCTTTGATATAAGAAGCAGCATGTGAGTTTTTTGTCAAATAAATGAAGAGATTTTCCTCGTCTTTTGATACTTTTTTTGTTGAGGCTTAACTGCTTAAGGAGCAATTTAGATCTAAGCTTAGGTTACTTATTTTCCTCTATTGCAATGGAATGTTAAATCCCATTGTTTCTTTAAATTGAAAGCTAAGGAAGAGTCCCTGGAATCATGTCATCTTGCATTCAATTTCATTCTGTCATTTAAAAGAGGAAAATCCATGTTTTGTTAGTTCTTCAACAGGTTTGTTTTTAATGCTGTCATTGTTATCCCACTTGAGCTCTATGCTGCACCAAACCACTCCTGTGCTCTGGTACTCCAGTGGAGCCGCAGCTTGCCTGTCTGTGAACATGTTGAGGCCTTGCAGATAAGGAGCTAGAAGGCTACACGTAAGCACTGGTGTAGAGTATCCCTCTTGTGTTCTCGAGGTGTCAAGGCTTGGCCTTCTGCAAGGTTACTGTCCCCTTGGATTTCATTAGCCATAAGCCTCTTCAGCAAGATGCGCAGGGTTCTCACCCCAATGTTCCTTAGTTGTGCTGGATGAAGTTGAATTTGTGTAAATTGGCTGAGCTGGCACACAGAAACCATAGAATCACCGAATACTGGGTTGGATGGGACCCCAGGTATTGTCTGCTCCAACCTTTCTAAGCAAAGCATGACCTAGATCTGATGTCCCAGCGTGCTGTCCATTTGAATCTTAAAAATACCCAATGTTGGGGAATCTCCGAAGGCTTTATGCCCTGTTGTTGGGATTTTTATTTGGCTGTTTGTCATACCCATGCTCAGTTATAACTTGGTGGTAGTTCCCTTACTGCCTGAGAGTGGCAGCTTGTCTGGCGTGTTGTTTTCCTTTTTGAAGTGTGTGCAAACACCTTTTTTCACCCTGCTCTCCATCCTCTAGAAGTGTTTGCTACCCTGAATTCAGAGCCTCGCCTAGATCAGTATCTGGTCTGTGCAGAGCAGTGATTGATGGCTTCTGTCCTGACTTCTTCAGCAAAGTGAAACCCATTCTTTCGATCTTTGGGCATCCCAGGGCTGGGAAGACCCTCTAATGGATGGATTTCCAGTCTGTTAGAGGTTCTGAGGTGCAGTGAGACTCTGTGTGTCTCTCCACATAATGAAGTGTTCAGGAAAAGCTGACACAGCAGGGAATGTGACTGATTCCTGTCTGCAAGAGAGGGAGGGAGGTGTTGCTGAGTTGTGAAAGGCAGGATGCGTAGGGGCCAGGCAAAATATCCCAGACTTCCTAGGAGAATGCTGCAAAGATCTCTTGTGAAATACCAAACCTGACAAAGCAACCCTGCCATGTGTCTTGACGAGCTGTGTTTACGAAGAGCTTTGCCTGCTTGTCATGCAACCCCATAGCCATTTCATCAATGAGAGCCATCCTATGTCTTCCAGCCTTTTGAGAATACATTTTACAACAAGTAAAGGTTTGTGTGGGGAAGCTATGGAAACAGCACTGCACACTTCTTGCCTCTGCATCGTTATTCCTATGCTATTGTAGGTCTTGCCCACGAGGCCTTTTCTGCAGTGTGATTTACCAGTGTTGCACAAAACCATTGTTATTTAGAGTGTTTCGCTTGCAAATAACATTTAATGAAGTTGGGTTAGAGGAAAAAGTTTTCTGCCTCCAGGGAAGCTGAGTGAGTGGCCAAATAGTAACAGGCTAAAGGGGGACATTACCTGGAGTTCTTGGGCAAAAGAAGCCTGTTGAGGAGCCCAGCATAGTATAAATGTTGATTTGATTAAACTGTTGTGTTTAATTTATATAAAAGAGCTGTGATATCCCCTCAGTGACCACCATTTCATAGAAGGCCATCTGTGAAGATTACAGTCATGACTTTGCTGGTGACAACATGCAGAGCCATCCAGCAAGCCTGCCGCCTCTCTCTGATGAGCTGCTCTCTGTTTTTTCACTTCTCAGCTGGTGTGTCTCTGTAAAACCTGATATTGCTTAGAATAAGTGCTGGGGAGTAAGCAGCACTTAAATAAAACCTGTCAGACTGATCAACTGTACAATCTGCCACCCTTCTGCAGCTCCTGTTAGAGTAGCTGAATGTTTCCTGATGAAAGTTAAAGGATGTGGAGCTCCACATGACAGAAGCAAAGGTTAAATCAAGTGGGGTGTTCGGTGGGATAATAGATGTACTGAGGGGGAAAGATTTCTCCTTCCCAGTTCTGCTGTACTTGTTTTACATATCCCATTATAATGTGGTTTATGAAGACCATCTGACCATCCATCGCTTCCAGTGTTGGAATAGCTCCACTGGTCCCTTTTAACTTGCAGAATTACAAAGAAGATCCATCTGTTTTGGTGCAAAAGCTCAATGTGTCTTCTGTGTCAGTGGAATGTAGTGTAATCAGTATCTGCACAGTTACTAATGACTTCCTGTGTGTTTGCTGCCCAGAAGTGGTAGCACAAAAAACCCTTCTTTATGGCTTTGAATAACTTCAGCTGTTGTCGAACAGATATGATCACCAAGCATAGGCATTTTGTGCTGATTTCCTTTGGCATTGCTGGTGGTTATGTTGACTGCTTGTATTGCCATGCACAGGCTGCTCTTAGTATACTGGCAGTCGTCCGTGTCTGACAAGCAAAGGTTATCCTTCAAGGTACACTTCCATTGCGAGAGGAGTTCCCGCCCAGAACTAGTGGTGAATAGCAGAGAGATACCCTTCTGCAAAGGTATGGCGTGACATTACACCTAATTAATTTAATAGTAGGATGCTGCCTAAATGGATGGTCTTGTCCCTTTGGTTTTCATCTCCACCCAAATCCGTGTGTCTTTTGTAGCTTCCCCTTGAATTTAGCAAGGAGTTGTGTCACAGCTGACTGGGTGGAAGTGCTACCTACATGAAAGGCAAAAAGCATCAAAAAGGTTTATATGGTGGAAGTGATATGCCATGTGGCTGCACAGTTGGACATAATGGGGGTGGGATTTGGGAAGAACATGGCTTACCTCTGTCTGCTTACTATTTAGGTCAGCTAAGCTGTACCAGTCAGATGATACCTTATGCTTTCTTTAACCTGCATGTTGTCTGGAGATGGTGATAGAGAGGAATTGCTTCACCATCTTTGGGTTTTCTCACTCACTGGGATGATTAAGCTGGACTAACACAAACATACATTTATCCTGGTGAGATAGAGAAGCTCATACAGCAGGAAGCCTCTGCTTCCTGGAGGTAAGTATGGAGGAAGCCGGAGCTGATCTTGAATGCAGTAAAGCACGCCAACTGTTCTTGGTCTGAAATTCCTGTTTCGAGTGTTTCTTTTCCACTTGTCCTGAAGGTAGATGGCTGAACAGTATGTTCTCAGGTTGCAGCGTGAGGGAGATGTCAGCCTGTGGTTTTGCATTGTAGTAATTCACTTTAGGATAGCAGACTGGTCAGCCTTTATCACAGAACAGCCCAAACAGTGCATGCTGTGACTTCCTCACACTGCAATTACCTGTGTAGTTAAACATGTGTCATTGTTTTGGGTGCCTGAAATGGTGTGTTCTCTGACTTACCTGTGCACGTCATGAGTGTTTTGGTTTGTCATAGATCTGTTTCATAGAGGTAGGACACACATTTTGGCGGCTGTTTTCCTGGAGGACTGACTAATGTGATAGAAGGAGTAGTATTTTCAAAAGCGTTTGGCACTGAGCTCCATGAAGTTGCTGGGATTGGAGTAAACTGGTGTTCCATTCCACACTTCTTTTTTCTGCCTTGATTTGTATTGCTATTATATCACAAAGTCTGTACTCTCTAATTTTAACTTAGACATTGACTCAAGAAAAAGAAAAATCCTCTTTTCTACTTTGCTACTCTGCCTCTCCCAGGAGTGCTCCCAGCACAGTCCCCTGTTGCCTGGGAATAGAAGGTAATAATTTGCTTGCTGTGGGACAGGTCAGGCACTTGTTGCATTCTAAATGTGGACTTGACTTGCGTGTGCTCGTGCACTGAGGTCGAGTGCTTCCTGGTGTGAATGCTGATCGTCTTTCTGTTGGTGAGATGATTATATGTTGGCTGGAAAGGCAGAAAATGGGTGTTTTTAAACCCAGTGAAGAGTTGGTGTTGTAGGCAGTGGGTGGTGTGGTGTGGTGTGGGTGGTAAGGTGCCAGTTGGCTGCCATAGCCAGCCTATTTTATTGACATGTAGGTTGTGTTAAATATGCTTTCAGCCCTGATGTGGGTGTAACTTTGCTTTTTGCTGTGAAGGATCCAGTTCTCTTTTGATTACCAGGATAAATACAAGGTTTTCTTTTCATTGTAACAATATACCTGCATCGTGAGGGACTATTTTGAGAGTTGTAATTCTCAAGTGTCTTGACAGGGAGCATTTTGTGTGGCTTTTTACTGGCCTCTAGCCGTTCAGGAGGCTAAGAGAACAGTAAGGCTTATTCTCGGGGGGGGTGAGGTGGTGGTGGTGGGGTGTGCAAAGCTGAAACACAGCAAGAGCAGCTTAGTTTCTTTCTTTATATTTTCCTTTATTTAGTGGGTTTTTTTGGTTTTGTTTTTGTTTTTATAATTCAAAGGCTGCCGCTGGGTTTGACACAAGTACAGCACATCGAAATGATTCAGGCTTAAGTTTGAGTTCATAACCCTAATCATTATGCTTGGATGTTGCTGTGGCTTAAGGCTCTTGTTAGGTGCAGCATGTGTTGCTATACTGAAGAATGGGAGGAGTAAGTGTAAACCCTTGTGGTTATGTTGTACGAGTCAGACTGTTATCCTTTTCCAGAGCTTAGTACCTATTGAAAGAATTATATGGTATTTTTTTTAAGCTGCCTAAAATAATATTGCTTTCTCCTTGTGTACCAAGTGTTTATAACTCGGCACTGATGCAGAAAATGAGGCAGAGTCTGCCTGAAGGGGCAAGCCTCCAAAGAACCAATTCTCCCTCACTGACTCTAGGGAGGAGGAGGAGGAGGGACGAGCTCCAGGTAGGACACCAACAGTACAAGTCCAAACACCATGTAAAGGCATGATTCTGCCAGTCGGCTTGCAGCAGGTTTTGGTGGTGTGTCCAGCAGTGCAAACTCAGTGGTTCTAAGGAGCCACAAGGAAGGATCTGAGGAGAAAGGGGAAGAGTACTGGGAGGGGGAGAATATACAGAGGTGAGGAACTTCACAGATGGCAATGGGAAGAAGTCTGTGAACATGCTGCTATGTGGAACTATATGAAGAATGCATTCAGGGTTTGTTTAGCCTGAATTCCTGCAGTTGTTAAACTAAATTGGTGCAATTCCAAGTGTGGATTCAGGTCTGAACGAAATGCGCTGTACATGATGTGCTGGCAAATGTGGGATGCTCAGTAAAAGGCTGTGGTTTCTTACATATGTTACTGAAACCAGTTTAATTTATGTATCTTAAAAAACAAACAAAGTGGCCTGCATATTTTACAACATTTTCTTCTCCATAATGCTGATGGTACGCACTACATAAAATGGGCAAAACGCTATAGCACAAGCACCACATCAGGTCTCACTATCAGGCATACGTCTGAATCATTATTAGGGGAATCTGAAGAGCTGCAGTGAAAACAGAGTTCTGACCAAGCATTGTTACCATCCGAAATTAATAGATATAGGTTTGCAACCCTTCTAGTTCATGGACTGCAGCCTCAGATAGGTGCCTGCAGTGCCAAAGTAGAAGTGGCTTTAAAAGCCACACTCGATTGAGGCAGTCCTCCCTTCAGTGACATGTAGCTCAACTGTGGAGCATGAAGTGTGTTCCTCCTGTGCTTAGTGTTCATCCAGAAAGTGAGCTTTGTTTGCATAGACAGGCCTTTCTGCTGTCTGGCTTGTGGGGAGACTTTTACTTTTTTCTTGTGTGTGAGAATGGCTGAAGAAATACATCAAGCTGGAAAATGTAACTTGGGTTCAAAAGTCTTTGGAAAGCTCTATTCTTAATGGTCTTGTGCCTAATACTCTGCTGAAAGAGAGGAGGTGAAGGTTAGGAATCCTGTGTTTACCAGTACTGAGCTATGCCTGGTTTCACAAAATCAAAATGGCAAAACCAAGAGAACGATGATTTTCTGTGAGGTTTGGCAGAAAGTTAGTCATCACATCTTCCTCATTTGTAAGTCTTAACTGAAGCACTGAGGCTGCAGTCCATGAACTAGAAGGGTTGCAAACCTATATCTGTTAATTTCGGATGGTAGCAATGCTTGGTCAGAACTCTGTTTTCACTGCAGCTCTTCAGATTCCCCTAATGATGATTCAGATGTATGTCTGATAGTGAGACCTGATGTGATGCTTGTGCTATAGTGTTTCGCCCAGTTTATGTAGTGTGTACCAAAAGCAGATGGCTTTCATTCTGTTCTCTCTACATTAAGGATAAGGGGGAGGAAAAGAAGGGGAGGGGAAACCTTTCTCTTTGCTGTTTCCTGCTCTTTCTCCCATCCTCCCCAAAGTGCACACAGATGTCAGTTTTTTCCAGCACTCAGAACATACATTTTCACCAAGAACAAAATACAAATACATAATAAATTTATCTTTAAAATAATCTATACAAGCAGAAACTGCCATGCCTTTTAGAGTAAAGGCTCAGTCTTGTTTTCTCTTGTGATACAATTGAAAGGGAAAAGAGCTGTGCTTTATATAGACTGGGAATAATCTGAACAATCCCATGGCGCTTCCTACCGTACTCCACCTACCTTGCATCATAACTTCCTTTCTCATATTTAGGGCCAAAAGCCAGTACAATATAAGTGGAATAGTGTGTGCAGTGGGTGAGACTGCAGGAGCCCACACCATGGGTGTGGCTGTAGGCAAATACTAAACTTGACTGCATTGCTGTTGAACCTAGCTTTATTGGACGGCTGAATATGAAAAGGATTAGGAATAGCAATCATCCCATGTGCCTGTCTTCTAGTAAGTCTATTATAATCTTTGCTTACCTTAATCATGTACTTACCTTAATGTTCACCTAATGTTAGTGAGGATGTTGCCTACTGAAGGACTGCTTTCAGGTTCTGAGGAGCTTGATGCGGAAGAATCACTGAATTACTTTGTTATTGTGGTATACTTTGCATTAAATGGAGAGCTGTAACTATATACCAGCATAAAGTGCTGCTTATCAGAACAGGAAAATGTGCTGTTGTGCAGGCTGTCTTCTCTTGTTTAGAAAGTTGCATCAAGTCAGCAAAAATACCTATTTTAGCAGCCGATTTTGTTCGTGGCCATCTGGGAAGGTGCAGCATCAGTGTTCCCACTAGGTAAGGTGCAAGACTTCCTTTTAAAACTCTTTGTTTGGAGAGTTTTATATTTAACAGGGAAGACTCATTTGTGGTTAAAACTGTGGGTATGAGGTCTGTGGGTGGAAGCAGTTATTTCTCATTTCTCTTGCCTGTACTTGAAATCTGATAGCTAATTTAGTCATTCTAAAAATTCTGTGGTGGTGTTTTTTCAGCTAAGATTAACTTCTAGAAATATATTTTAGTTCACGATGTAAATTCATAGAATTGTTTAGGTTGGAAAAGACCTGAAGAGCAGCTTTTAATGCTGCCTTGAAACAGAGAGCTAAGTAAATTTGTTACATAAGGTAAGACCATTACTTAGCTCTGTTATGGAAGTACAAAACCTGAAACACTAATATCATGTGGTTCAAGGGTATTGGGTTTTGGTCTAAAATGGAGAGAATAGGAAATGTCGTACAGAATTATTAGCTATAATGGATCATGATTTCCAGAGGCACTGTGCTTGTTTGGCTATCAAGTAATGTTCTTGTGTCTGTCATTGCCGCCTTCTATGCATTAGTTTCCCTGCCTAGAAAGTAGGAAACTGCATGCTTATGTTACGACTTCCTGGTCATAAGATGCTTTGAAGATGAAAAATACTGTGTGGGTGGGTGCCACGGTTTGTATTGTATATTGCATGCTGTACAGGAAAACTGCGTAAAGTTAGGAATTCAGCAAATAGTGAAAACAAGGGTGAAATTTGGGGTTTCTTTTGTGTTTAGTGGATTATAATATTTCATAAGGACTGAGTTTTGCCATGGAACATTGTTGTCCATTGTTGCAATTCTATGATCTAAATTAGATCTTTAACTAGAAACTATTGGGGGGGAAGTATGTTCACCCTTGAAACTCTGGTAGTTTCAGCAATTAATGAAGCCCTTGTATTTTAATTTGCATTATTCATAGTAATAGTTTTCTCCTGAATATTTGCATCCTTATATGTTATTATTAATATAATATTATTACTATATTAATTAGAAAATGTCCAATGTATCAGCCTTTTAATACCCAAGATACGTGATTACAGTTGTATAGTAAGTAAGGAGTAAGAGAAATCTGATCCTTACAGAAACACTATCAAATCTGAAAAGTAAATTGCATTTTTGCTCCTCCCCCCCCCCCCGCCCCCTCTTTTTAATCAATAATTGAGGTCTTCTGATTTAAGGAGAAGGTTGATATGAGGTCTTTCATATAAAATGATATCCTGTGGGATGGATGTGAATTGTAAGGCATATGTTTGCTCAGGTTTGTATTCCAGACAGGTTTGAAAGCTGACTTCTGGGGTTTTTAATACAACAAAGCAGGATCCGAAATGCAGTGTGGTCGTAGCCTAGCACTTTTGTAGAGCTAGCCATTAAATATTTTACTCTCAGTTGAAAACCAACTTGCAGATGTTGAGACCTGTTATGTCGTATTTAATATCAGTGCAATTAAATGATCCTGTTGATGAGATTACCGGCAAATGGGTCAGGTTTGCAGGCAAATGTAAGGCTCTTTGGGACTCATGTGCAGAAGAGAGATGGAGGATTATGAAATGGGGCGTGATTTGCTTTAATTGATGCCCTCTTCTGTCCTGTTTGGTTGCTTTTCTTGCTAGGTTTTCTTCCTGTTCCTGGGTGTGTTAGTCCAGACTTAGTGGCTGTAGTTGGAGGTGATGCATAAATAATATGGGTTGGAACAAAATTGAGTTCTCTCAGTGTGAAATATATAAAGTTGTAATTCACACAGATTTGGATTTTCTTAGATGTCTGAAGAAGCGGGCTTTTTCAAGACATGAAGCCCATTGTGTTCAGTGCTCTGCTTTGCTACCCAGTTGTTTGTAAGTCATACATTGCAGTCATTCCCTGCTAAAACTTGCTTTAGCTCGTGTGTCCTTGGTCATTGTGTCCTTTGATGCCCTTGGTGCATCCGATCGAACTGCCTCATTTGGTGGCTCCATAGCTGCAAACTTTTATTTTCTAAGCTGTAGCAGAGTCAGCTAAAACCTGTGATGTGATTTTTAGAAGGAACTGCTTCAGTAGCTACATAACATATCCCTGGCTACTTGCAAGTATGCCACAGTACCTATAAACAGTGAGTACCTCTTGGGAGTGGGGAATGAGGGGGAAATCTTTAGATTGGAATTTAGTTAGGGAGCTGACTTCTGCTTAAAGGTGCTCAGCCTGTATGCAGAGCATTCCTAAACCTCACTCTTTAAAAGTCTTGAGAGGAAAAATCCTGATGGAATTGTCAGAAATTTCAGTATTAGACTGGATGCTGTCTTTAAAAGAAGTGTAAGGTCTGACTGAAGTTTCTTTGCCCCCCCTTCCTCCCTCTTATTTGTTTAACCTTTTATGCCTGGCTTGAAACTGATTCTTTTTACATGTTGTTTCTTTTCCCCCCCTTCGTTTTAATTCCTGGATGCCTGTATATAATCGTCTTAACATCTTCATGTTTTAGGAAGGAGCAGAAGATGGCTTTAATGTTCTAACTTCATACAATCTATAGGATTCCAACTTCTGAACAGGGTATCACGAGACAATTTTTGTTCCCTTTGTTTTTCACAGCCATCAAAGAGCACTATAAACTAGCTGGGAGGGTGGTTAATAAATGTTGCATTTGAACTGCTCTTAGGGATAGGATAAGTTCTTGGGATCCTGAAGCAACATGGCATAAGCCACAGCAGCCGCTAAGGGTTGTGAGCAGTGCCAAGAAGCCATAGCAGGCTTTTGGTTCACACCAGCTGCTTTATTATCTTTTCCACCCTCTCTGGGAAGAGGGGCATCTCTTTGATGGGTGCTCTCGGGTCAATGCTTGCCCTAGGCCCTGATGCAGCCATGTGGGGAGCAGGCTACCCTAGGAGACCTTGTATATGTGCAGGCAGTGAAGCAGACAGAGCTTGCTCCTTGCCTCTCTCTTGCAAGGTGCTAAATGTGACCACCGTTTGGATGGCAGAGGGAGGGTCACAACTACCTAGAGGACTTCTGAATCAGCTCAGCGTTGTCCCTGGAGCTAAAGGGAAGTGGGATCAGGTAACTGTGAAGGTCTTGTCAGTTTTGTACCCTTTCAGTTGCTTAAGACTCTTAAGACTTTGAGGCAGAATGTGGTTTAATTATTTGTACACATCCACCCACCCACCACAGTTCCTAGCATATGTGGGGTAAAGACACTACTAAGTCTCAGAAATGGCTCTCACACACCAGGTTTGAATGCTTTTGGCTTAAGGTATTAGTAATTATCCTGAGCATTGTGAATAGAAATGGCAGCTCATGATACTTCCTGTGTAGTTGTCTGTATTGCTACATCCTCCTAAGGATTAACAACTGGATATAAACAGGCACACTGAAGAGTGAACAGCCGTGCCAGGGTCAAATTAGGGCTGCTTTGTGTGTATAATGCCATGGATTTTATAATTTTCTCTTGATGCCCATCTGCAAGCTTGTCTTTTAAAACTAACAAGTGTTACTGCAGATGCACAGCCTGTGCAAATTAGCGTTCTGAATATGAGAACACTAAGTTCATATGAGAACACTAACCTCGTAGGAATATGAGGTTGTACAGCATTAAATGTGAAGCATTGATGTGCTTTACATCCCGATATAGCTATTTGGGGAGCTTCTTATTTTGTACTTCTCTGCCCTAATTTTCGTGATTAAGAGCTATTCCTACCTGGTTGCACGTGGCATCCCTTGCTATCAGCCTCCTCTAGAAAGGCTACATCAAAAAGGTACTGTGTTTAGTGACAAAAGATTAAAGCTGAGTATCACAGTTCCTGCTTGAGAAGCTTTGTCTCTTAATTTAGGTCAGGACTTCACTGTGTTGTGCTGTAAACAGCCTGATGGTTGCACCAGTCTTCACTACCTGATAAGTGCTGTGTGGTAAACTGATCCTACCTGACTGCGTGCCACACAGCTCTGGCCCACACAAAGCATACCCAAGAGGGAGCAGCTTGAAACACGTTCCCTGCCGCCCTGGGTGAGCAGCTGTGACCCTGGCTGGCCGGCAGGATGCTCCCCTCCAAGAGCAAAGCTGTGGAGTGAGCAGCAGCCTTGATTCAAGGTAAAATCCCCAAGTCCTGGGTGTCCAATCCCTCTGCCTGCTCTCCACAGTATTCACCGGCTTCCTTTGGTCAGTAACTGGAACTTTGTTGCTGCCTTTGCATTTTCCACATTGCTTCTCCTAATTCCATTCCTTACGAGTGTTTGTGTGTGGGAATGTGACAAGGAGATGGTTGGGGGAGCTAAACATTTTCCGAAGGATTGCAGGCAGTTTGGAGCTCTACTTCAGCAGGTTTTTCTCACTCTTTGTATGTTTTTGGAAGGTCTTCAGGATTTTATCAGAAACTGTTGTCTTGGGGAGCCTGGGCAAAACCAGAGATCAAGCTCTGCATGCTCTTGGTGCTAAATCTGGTGCAGTGCCAGGCCCTGAAATACTATTTGCAGGTGTTTGTACTGCCACAAGTGGGACAAATACTCTGTATAACAAGACAGGCTGAGCTTGGAGTGCTTTTGCAGAAGTCATTAAAAGAATTAAGGCAGCTTCTTTCAGAGGGGTGCAGGGAATCTTGGCACTTGAAAGAGCCCTGGGAAGACTTTGGAGACATCAGGGATGTGCATGGTTGTATTCCAGGAGAATCCCCAAGAAGGCGGTTCCTTAAACTGTGAAGAAGATGGTGCTAAATTTACTTTGCAGTGGCGTAACCCCCCCCCTTCGTTCTGGAGTATTCACACAAAATCACAGAAGTAATGCTTGTGGTAATGGTTTTGTGCTTTGTTGTTTGTGTGTTATTGTTGCTGTTGTTTTTAATTAAGAATATTTATACCTGTCTCTTGTCTTGTTTGATTTGGGCTATCTTTATTTTGACCTTTGAACTGGTGTCTGTAAGGATGCATATACCCCTTTTACCCTCTAAAAATGAGGGCAGGTAAGGATTTGTCTTTTCCTGCAAAACCAGCTTTTCCAGCTGTATGAATTGTGTTTGATAAAGTTTTCTGTTGCTTGAAATGCTTAGCGGAGTAATTGCTTGCTGGGTGTATTTGGCAGGTTTTTGTGTTGCTGGGAGTCATGCGACTAGCAGACAGTTGATAGTGAAATTGAGAATAGGTCTCAGAAGAGAGTTGACATTAATTTCTAGCTAGCAGCTAAACTTTGATAGCAGTTTAATATTAGTAGCATAGAGTGAGGTGGTGTTCCGAGGCAGTCATCACTGGTATTTCCTATCAAAAAAGGCAATTTCTAAAATGCTCATTTCCTAGTTGTGGCAGGAAAGACACAAGCAAGAATAACATCTATGTGGTGTGTTTGTACAGAATAATAACCAAAGATCAAGGATCTTTCTACAGCTATGAAGAGGAAGCCAAGTAAAATATCCTTACTTCCCTGTGAATAACGTTTAGGGGGACCTTGTATTCATACTGAGACTAGGGGCATAGCAAATAGACTTGTGTTTCTACCCTTAGATGACATGTTATGGAAATGTAGATTTCACTGCCTATGTAGTAAGTTCTGTTCTTCTTTAGTGTGGTTGTTCTTTACAGATGTAATTGTCATTTTTTTTCATGATAAATAACATTTCTGAACTCTGGATGGCTGTTTCTCCTTCTGCATCAAATAGATGCAGTATATACGTATGGTAAGGTGGGAGGAGTTCTGATGTTAAGGGCGAAGGAAGGAGCAGTAGGTCCAGATTTGAAACCAAACAGTCCTCCAGCACAGTAATTTAGTTGAGCAGAGAGTAACTTCTGTAGGATCTCAGTTGCTTGTACCAAAATCTGGTTTTGTTTTGCAATTCTGTATACACAGTAGCTGATAACAAATGATACAATTATGTTGAGAAGAAAGCATTTAATGAGAGGGTTGTGACTCCGATGTGCAGTCTGGCTTTGTGCTATAAAATAACCATGTGCTGTTCTCTTTTTGTGTTTTCCAGATGTTTCTGACTGTGTACCTCAGTAACAATGAACAGCACTTCACTGAGGTGCCAGTCACCCCTGAAACAACCTGCAGGGATGTGGTGGAGCTCTGCAAGGAGCCTGGTGAGAGCGAGTGCCACCTGGCTGAGGTGTGGTGTGGCTCAGGTAGGTTATGCTTGCACTTTGTGAGTTACTACCCATTCACTGCTTCTACTACAGTAGCACATGGAGACCTGACAGATGTGGTCCTGTCCCGGAGGGTTTCTGCTGTACAGTTTTGCTAATCTCTTCTTCAGACCTGCTGTATGATAATGCATCTACAGAAAGGCTGACACTTGCAAAAATGATCTGAAAGCAAAAGAAGGGGACTCAAGCGTGCAAATGTTCTTGTGTCTATGCAGCCCTTCTCTGACTGAAATGAGCCTCTAAGGGTGTGGGGGAGTTGTTTTCTTTTCTTTCTTTTCACAGTGGATCCCAGTGGCCTGTGTGTGGTTTTTGAAGTAGTATCGGTAGTTCTGTGACCCGATCAGAATTGTTTCTTTGACCCTGTAGCCATCTTCATGTGCAGTGGGAAAGGAAAATTTTCTGATAACACCTTCATTGTTCCCAATTGTGTTAATTTAGTTTGGAAGTGAAGGAGTGTTACCGGAATTAGTAGGAGTTACCTGATGTGAAATGCTCTAGAGAAGGTGTGTGGGAGGGAAAATGTAGAAACTGCTTTGGACTGTTCATTGTCCTTTTAAGCCTGTGGAAGAGGATTTTGTGTATGTGGTCAGTTGTGGCTTTTTGTCCTTCTATGTGCTTGCTGATTTTTGTCTTGGAAGTTCAAATCTCCCTGGTTTGCAGTGCTCCACTGGAACTGGAGAACATGTCAACAAACAAATCAAAAGCTGAAGTGTGGCTAGCTTTTCATGGCTTAAACATGAAAGGATTCTTGACTACCTCCTGTCTCTGTGGTAGTTATCCAGAGGTGTAAAATAGATGAAGGGTTTTAAGTCAAGAAAATAATGATATTTAATCCAACTTCTTTAAGATGCTTCAACAAAACCATAAAAGAATCAGATGATGAAGGCTTATGTTCCTGTTGTCTGCTGTTGGCTTAGGCTCACATCTGTTCAAAGAAGTCTTTGAGCTGGATGTTTAATAGTATGAGATACCTGAGGTGTCTCTTGAGTTGTCTTTTCTGGCGGTGATGTAATGTTTCTGCTACTTCTAAATTAAAAAAATGCAACAGAACTTCCTCCTTAGAAACAAAGCATCTTTTCTTTATAAATGGTAGTAAAATAAAATCACCAGTCAAGCATGGAGAGAAATAATCTAGGGACAGTTTTCTTATTATACATCTTTGTCCAACTCTGTCTAAATCAAAGCAATGCCAAACTCTATAGTGAAACACAAGTAAAATGAAGATTTAGGTAAACCCACTGAATTTGTAGTTAGCCTTAGCCCCATGCCCTGTTAAAAAGCACAGGTTGTGATGGTGAGGGACAGGATTTTCCTTTGGTTACCAAAGTTGGAGCCCTGCTAGAGTGGGCAGCTGCTCTGCTTGTGTTTTTCGAACTTGGATTCTTGATTGCCTTTGAGATGTTGATGTAGAATATGCTAGAAAGGGCAGCAAGATTGTCCTGAAATCAATGGAGAGCACCTGCCGTGAGAGGCAAGTGAAGTTTGCCAGTACTTTCTGTCCGAACAATTTTGTTAAGCTCAAAAGTGGGCTTTTGGCTGAGTGAGATCATGTAATACATGAAGGCTTATTTGTAAAGTGAGGTTGTCAGCCTCTCTACTTCTCAAGGAGATGTAAGAAAATAATTTGGATTCAGAAATATAAAGCAGAGATTTTTTTGCCTGAAATGAATCTTTGCAAAGACGTCATGAGATACCATGAGGACAGATATCTGGATGTTACTTGCACAGCTATTGTTGTAAGACAGAAAAAATCCCAAACCCCTCTGTTTATACAGCGAAAACCTTGACAGATGTTTTAGAAACCAAATTATTCTTGTTCCTTCCAAGGTCCTTCATATTTACTAAGTACTTACTTCTATACACAAAACACTGGTGTGTGTATGTGTATAAAACTGTAAACAGATTCAAATTGTACTTGGTAACAGAAAATGCATTAGTCTCAACTCATGTAGGACTGAAAGATTTGAGTACTGGCTGAAGTACACACATGTTGTTCCAGATAAAATGTATCTTTTCTGAAGCATCTGTATAACATCCAGTAGCAATCATTAGTAAACACAATCATTTGCTGCCCCCCCCCCCCAGTCCAACGTATACAAATCATACATGTTTGATTTACTGGGTGGGGGGCAGCAGGGGCGGGAAATACTTTCAAGCTTCTACATAATCTCGTTTTAGATGTCAGCAAAGTTTATCTTGTTTTGCCAAGATGCACCGCGACTTCTATTTTGTTTGCATTTTACACTGAACAAATGAGACTTTTTTTGAACCAAACATGGTGCAGTGCAGCTAACCTGGGGTAGAAACAAAAGATTGATGTAGGAAAATGACTTCTTAGGCTTGAGCTACTGAGATCGGATTGTTCTTACATTGCTTGTCTCTCTCTTTCTGAGCTTGCTCAGGAATTTCAGCTTCTGTTGTCAGCCCTTATTAAGGGTACTTTGAAAGACTGCTGCAAGTGTGCTTGAGGCACTCTGCTCCCTGAAGGGGGCAAGTTTCCGACTTGCCCTGTCCTCCCAGTTTGGCTTGAAATTTGATGAAGTATCAGGGCAGACGTTCTTCATCTTTATGTTCTTGCCAGAATTCTATTAAGCAACTACCTTGACCACTGTGGAAAGCAGTCAGAAGGTGTATGCATGTATAAAGACTTCTTATTTTCCTCTTTATGAGATGGAGAATTAAAAAGAAATCTGATTGTTTGTCCTTTCTTCTTGAGCTTTCCAAATGTAGTTTTGTTTGCTATTTGAAAATCTCTTTGACCTTCCTTTTGAAGTCACTGAGTGGTATTGATAGAATCCTTTTCAAAGGGCATCTCCCTTGATTATTGAGTTTCAGTTGAAGTACTGCCGAGCTGCTAGAAATCTGCCTCCTAAGCCTGCTGTATATTCTTGACGATGAAAGTCTGACAGTGGTATTACTGGTTGTTTTTTTTTGTTTTTGTCTTTTTTTCCTCTTGAATTAAGGTTTAGTAGATGAAGAGCTTTTTTAGCTGTCTAGACAACTAACTGCCAAGAGACTGCTTTTTCTGTAACAGTGACCTACTTGCTTATTCTGTAAAGCTAATCTCTTTTGACAGTGACTCCAGAAATTTTCCTTCCTAGATTGCTTGAGCACAGCTGCAGCATTTTCATTTAAAGAAACGCTTTTATGTTGAAAAGAGCTTTTTTACGTGCTGAAAACATGTTAGTAGCTTCAGTGCTTAAAACCACTGATTTTTTTTCTCCCCCCTGAAATGATTATTCCATATTAATACAGTGACTCGAAAGACTCCATTGAATATGAATTAACAACTCTGATTTTCTTTTCTGTTCCTCCCCTTAAATAATGAAAGGAAGCACATAACAGAAGCAACGTTAGCAAAATCAAAAGTGGTGCAGAAGTGGTGGTATTTCATTTCAGTTTTTCTCTGCTCATCTGATTTCTCCAGCCAGGAATAATATCCTCTGTTTGTCTGGCACCTAGCGCAAATGCATCCAACATGATACTATGAGCGTAGCCTGACTATTTAAAGGTAGCTCTGAGATCTGTTTACCACAGTTGCCGTCACTTTAAAAATACATGTAAAAATGTATGGTGAAATGCTTAGAAAAGCAAAAGAAATTGCTTTTCTGTAAAAATTTAGTAATTCTCAGTGTATCTTGTTTGTGAATGCCCAGCTATGAAGTATGTAAATTCTGGAACAGTAATACAGCAAGAGAGGAGTGCTGGTAAATGATGCCAGTAGGTATAGACTCCCACTGCCTTTTTTTGTAATATCAAAAGGCAACAAGTATGGGTTAAAAGTAAGATGTGACTGGATCCTGAACTAGGGGAGCAGGAGCAGGAAGAGAAATTCACTGGAACTGTGCATGTAACTTTTAAGGAAACTTCATCCTAACTGTCTGAAAGAAAATGGCAGGTCTTTATTTGGAGTCATTTTTCACTGTAATCTTTTTTTTTTTTTTCCCCCCTTTGAGCTGTGACTCCAAAGTAGTTCAGCTTTTCCAGGTTTATCAGAAGTGGGGCTTTCAAAATGCATGTAATCTGAACTTCATGAGATTTGCTGTCTGAGAGAAGGAGCCAGATCTGTGGTTGACAGGAGCTATAAGTGATCACTTGAAATGAGAGGAGCTATGATGGCATGCTGAGGATCAGGCTGTTTGGTACTGCCCAGGAGCCTCTTCAGGGAATTGAGTGCTTCTGCCTGAGCTTGAAGGCAAGAGCTGCAATTCAGCATTTGATTGCAATCCTTAGGAAGCCTGAAGAGAAGAATTTATCTTCTCTGAGAGTTTATCTGTGCACCTCTCTTAATTCTGGTTGGAATAGGTACTAAGTGAGTCCCTGTAGGAATTGGTACAGAGGGGCCCTTGAGTAGAGGGTGGGAATGGCTGAGAAGTAAGTTAGTCTGAGGTACCACAGAAGTGGGGCAAAAGGTATGACAACACATTTCCTGCTGTGGTGGGTGGCTAAGACCTGCAAATACAAAACCAAGCAGAAAGCTCTAAATTGCCTGTTTGCTTCCCCTGGGGCTGGACAGTGCTTCAGCTTCTCCCTTCAGGTGTGGACTTTTAAAGGGTGTATCTGCTTTTCAGAAGCGTTGGCTGAATTTCAGAAGCGTTGGCTGAATTTCAGAAGCGTTGGCTGAATTTCAGAAGCAGGGAGTGATATAATGCCTTCCTAAGCAAAAGGTAGAAATGCCTTGGGTGAGGGCAAGGCTTAGGTGCACACACTGGATGATGGACAGATATTTTTGTGTTGGTTTGGTGTATGCTACTTAGGGATGTAATAGTCAACTGGCTTTTTACCTTTTCAGAACGTCCCATAGCTGATAATGAACGGATGCTGGATGTTCTGCAGCGCTTTGGGATGCAGAGGAGTGAGGTTCGCTTCTTTCTTCGGCATGAACGCTCTCCCTGCCGGGAAACAGGTAGGTGTTGCTTTCAGCTGGTTTATTTATCTAAGCTTCATTTCATTCCTCAAGGGTAAGGAGACAGCTTGTGTATGTAATTTATTAATGTGGGTATTCAGTATGGTGTTGAAGCCCTTTTTTGGTCTGACTGTTACTTTATTATGGATAGAATGGTAGTAACAGAAAAGTCGCTCATTTTAGTAATGACTTTATCCTCCCTTGCCAGATCTGGGGACATTAAATCCAAACTGAAATTTTTGCAGGTTTTCTAGAGCTGGTTGTCACCAAGACATCCAAAGGCATCCTGTGTTAAATATACTAGCCACAGCTAAATATCTAGGGAACTGTGGCAGTCTCTTAATCTAGTAACAGAGCTGTTGTCCAATAACATAATCTGTTATTAGGGCTTAGGATGTTTCACTTGGGTAATACGTTTACCAGGATGATAAAAGTAGTATACTTGGCAAAAGACTAGAGTTCTTTGGTGTTTCTCCCCCAACCTAATTCATTATTAGTTTCAGGAATAGCATTAAATTAGCCTAGTCAGGTTCTCTGAGGAAGTGATATCTCTCCATTGTAAATCTAAATATGAAACCTATAAAGAAAACTACTTTTTGCTTTTCGTGGTTTTCCTATGCATCCCATATTAATCTCTTAAGTAGAATACTGAAGACTTTTACCTTTAAATCAGTCTGGTGGATTCTTCCTCTTCCCCTTTTTCTGTTTTCATCCTTGGTAATCTTCCTCAGTGTTGGAAATACTGCCTTCATGTTAGGTGGCTCTGTACCCAGTGTATGGCTAAATGTATCTTGAGGTTTCAAAAGTGTAATGAGTAAATGAAAAGTTGAAGCTGTGCCATTTCTATCTACTAAGGCTTTTAAAGTGCATTTCAATTGTCAGGATATAATTTTTCAAGCCTGGGGTGCTTGCATTAGAATTAGGATTGTCGTTATTTTTATTGGCCGTGGCATTGCTAAGAAATATATTTGGGGAAGAGCAAATGAATAGTTAGGAACTCTGCAGTTAGTCTTGCAGGGGTATGTTCTCGAAACAGGTATCATATGGACAAGAAGCTAACAAATGTACTGCAGGATGAAGCCACATGAATATCATACAGAGAAATGAGTGACCTTGGTATTTGGCATGTGAACATGGTTTGTACATAACTTGATGTAAACAGTAAAGTAGGATTCTAGTTAAGCAGCATTTTTACTGTTACAATGACTGCCAGAAAGGAAAACTTTTGTCCTTTTCAACTTTGTGCAAATAATCAGCTGTAGATTAAGTGGCGTTTCTTTCATGATAGGTGACTAACCTTTAGCTATTGTTATTCATGTTCTCCAAGACAGTTGACTGAAGGCACACCAGAACATACAGATGGTGGTTTTAAGATGGTGGTCCAAATGTCTTTCTGTGAATTAACCAATTACTTTTGTCTCACTTGCAGAGGGGAACACATTTTCATAACTAAGCATCTGTAGCACAGACTTACTAGGGGCCTGTTGACTGCGGGAGAAATACTGAAATCGTGTGCTGTTGGTTAAGCTTTTTCAGTTGGTTGGGTTTTAAACTGTCCTATTTTTTTTTTTTTTAGATAAATGTTGACATCAAACACCAACTTCTTCGTAAAATGTTGTGTCATCCATTAAGTTGTCTCAACAGTAAGCACATAGGAGAACAAGTGTTCAGATTTTAAACCAAAATGACTGTACTGTTTCTCATTTTCTGTTGAATGTGATGTCAAAAGGGATAAGAAAAACCCTAAAGTACCTTACCATCTTTGCCTATTCCTGTACTTCTATCTAGGGGCTGGACAAAGGTCTCAAGATCCAACCTTAAAAAGAAATGGTGTGAAGGTGCCTGGTGATCGAAGAATAGAGAATGGAGTAAGTGCTTGATACTATATATATATATATATATATATATATAAAAATATTATGTATATTGTAAATATATAATTGTAAATTATTATAATATAAATATAAAATTGTAAATAATTTATATAAATTATTGTAAATAAATTATATAATATATATATATAGTGAGAATAGAGGCTTCCCTTCTTTTGAGGTCCTACCCTGGAAACTAAGAGGCTACTCTGGAGTGAATGCTAATGACTGCTCTAAAATAAAAACAAAGTCTCCAGCAATTATCAACCTTGCTTTCAGTTTTTAAGATGTCTCTGGAGATCCGTTGGCTGCCATGTCTGTGTTTGTACAGGTGATCTCAGAGCAGCAAATGCAGCAGACTTTCCCTTTTCTACTCCCATCAAAAGTTTTCTGTCATTTTTCTTCTGTTCCAGATTTCACATTGAGACCAGTTAGTGTTTCAGCATTGAATCCGTTCTTTGCCATTTATTCTTGCTCCAGAAGATATAATTGTGGATATGAGACTGAACCTACATTCAAGAAACATGAGAACAGATAACTGATGTAATAATAGTGTTACCTTTGAGAGTGTCAGGGATTTTTCCTCACACTGTGTTTAAACTTTCCATTTTCTTCAACTTGCATTGAAGTACTTTGAATTGCAGTGATACACCTACGACCACAGATCCATTCTGCCATGTGCTGAGCATTCTGGGCTCAGTCAGTCAAAGTGGATTCATGCTGAGCTTAATTATACAAAGGGCTCTGAAACGCCTCTTTAAAATGCTAGAAGTATTAGTGTTTCAAGAGATGTCAGCCTATGTGTGTTGCTGGATGGGGCTACGCATGTGTATGAGCTTACAACTATTTATTCTTTTGCCATGGAAATGTGCCATTTCTTTCTACTTATTTAACTGGATACTTAGTTATTGTTGGGTTTTTTTAAAGACCTTTATCATACTTTTCTGCAGTAGCTCTACTGAGTTATGCACTAACCAAATTAAAAGTCTAGACTTAGTATGCATTGGATTTTCTTTGACAGATCAGTGCTCCAAGGATGGATATGACACTGGCTGAACTTCAGGAAATGGCATCACGCCAGCAGCAGCAAATTGAGGCTCAACAGCAAATGCTTGCTAACAAGGTAGGTTTGGAATGAGGTTGTTTACAGCAAGGAACAAAAGTAGTAAAAGTTGCATTAGGTGGAGGGGATTTGGGGTTTTTCACCTCTCACACAGAGGGGTCTCTTTTTTTGGCTTCCTATTTTAACATTTGAAAGTCAATCTATGCAAATAGCCAGTAGTAAAACATTAAAATAATGCCAGTGATGGAATTGACCATATTGGTTGCTAAAAGGATGGAGGGTGTAGCATTAATGTATTGTCATTTATCCTGATGGCTCTGCCAGCTCTATTTGTGCTCCATGTGGTGAGCAGCATTTCACCAGTTTGATCACTGAACAATGCTTTTGTTTCAGGGTATAATGCCATCCTGTAATGATATCTTGCTTTCCCCTGATAGAGTTCAATGTGCCTGCTTTCCTGAGGCAGCTGTCTGGAAAATATGGCATATATGTGAGAAAAGGAGCTAGGAGAGTGATTTATAAAATGCTTATTATTCAGGGTGCTCCTTAATAATTTAGGGGGGAAAAAATAACTCAGCATCTGTAGAATGCTGACGTAGAGTTCATATTTGATGTAAGTGTTGTTTGTACATACTTTTCTTGAAAATATAACAGAAAATGCTGCTTTTGGCAGAGAATCATTAAATGCGAGCCCCTCCGGAAAAACTCTTGGCTGTCTGGGTGGATGAGTTCCCATGCATTTCAGAATATGCTTTACTGGGGAAGGAGGCTGCTCTGGAGCTTTTGTTTCACTACTCTGTCAGAAGCTCTGTCTCCCTCTCCTCTCAAGATCAGCTGGGTTCTCCCTTTTCCCCATCCCATATTTAGCATCTTGTTCAGTTCCCTTGGCTTTCAATAATTGTATCATAGAATAGTTAGAGTTGGAAAGGACCTTAAGATCATCTAGTTCCAAACCCCCTGCCATGGGCAAGGACATCTACCACTAAACCATGTGTCTTGGGGAAGTGCTTTAAAACATGGCTTTCTCATGGTTCTGAAGCACCTGCAGAGTGGTACTATGGCCTGTCAAAATGTTCCTCTTTTAAAGTAATAACAGGTATAAAGAAGATGCAACTATAATGTAAGAAATCAACCAAGTGATTATACTTTTCTACCAGGAGTTTAGCAGCACAGTTAACACCTATTCTGCCCTGATTAATTTGCCAAGGCAGAATATTGCCCTCTTCTCAGTTCCAGCAGGTATGTGTTAAATATAAAAAAGAGAAGCCTAAATCATTTTAACTTTTGTCTGTTTTGCTCATAGGTGATAGAAATAGACTTTGGTCTTATAAATAACACTGTAGTCACTATATATATATATATGAAACCAGAAATGGGAGCACAATATATATTTACTGTAAAGGGAGTTGTACAAGACTTTAAAGAATATATATTTTAAATTACGAGTTTGCATCTGGATAGCTACCCATCAGGCAGGTGTCTGCTGCCTGTGGTTTGAAGAAGAGTGGCCTTGTGGGTGTTCCACTGGGAGAATCTTTCATTTAACCTGTCTCTCTAGAACAAACCTGCTTTCTTAGACGCCCTTTCAAAGAGAAGCTTTCCATTGCCTCCTTCCTGCCTTCTGAAATCAGATGCAATATTAAAAATAGATTCTGAGGGGGAAAAGAATATACTTTTCTTTTTAGACATGAGCTGTAATATCTATTTTTTGACGTTTTCCTGCGTGGGATTGACTCCAAACTAGCGCATACGCTGTGAGTGCTGCCTGCTTTTATATGACTGGTGGTTTTTATTTTGAGGAAGTGTTGAGTTCTAATGTTAGTAAGCAGTGGTAGTCTTGGCTGTTAGTGGGTGCTTGGGAAAGTCTTAGTTCTACCACTACAACAACCTGTCATCTCCAGAACTGGAAGCCATGTGTAATGGCTGGTGATTTTAAGGAAGTCTCTGTAGGTGATCTAGTGGCGTCTTTTAGCTCTAAACTATAGACATCTGTATATAGAAACTAATAGTGTACTACTTTTCTACTCTTAGAGAAGCAAAAGGATCCTCTCCACTGGTGTGATGTCTGTTGTATACATTTTGGTCAGATCACTGTGAAGGTTTTCCTGTGTCTTGAATCATCCTGTGTTGTGATAGCAGTGATCATTACCAGGAAACGGTCAATTTTCAGTCATTGGTGTGCAGTGATCCCCCACCTCAAAGGAGTTTTTAGCAGAACCAGTGAAAGTACAAAGAGGGATGGAAATGATCCATAATTTATGGAATATAAATATTCTTCTGTAGAAAGAATGTCTGATATTTTCCAGCGTGACTTAAATTGTTTAAAGCGTGGCATGTAATAGAGAACTGTAAAATACAAACAGATGGGGAAGGTAAAGAGGAAATAATCACCAGCTATTGTAAGTCAAGAGCCAAGTAGTGATTAAATGAAATTAGCAAGTGCCATGGAACATAAACACTAAATTTTTTCTTAGGCTTCGAGGGATTTTGAGTAATTTCATGGAAGAAAAACTTAACCAAGGGCTGTTAGACATGGATACCACCTCTGTTTTAGTAGGTACTTGTACTACAGAATGGTCGTATGGAAGGATTGTACTGGGACAGAATCAGTCCTTTTTTGCTCTGTTGCCTCAGACTTCCCATGGCACTCTGAGAAGAAAGAATACTGGGCTAAAGCTGCTCAGAGCTGCTGTGGTGATTGTTTTTTGGGACTGTTTCTGGCCGTATCTTACCATACATACATTCAGGAAAAAGGAAGGTAAAAAATTCCTTGTCTTGGCTGCAGGAACAACGTCTGAAATTCCTGAAACAGCAGGATCAGCGACAGCAACAGCAAGCTGCTGAACAGGAAAAACTGAAGCGATTGAAAGAAATTGCTGAGAATCAGGAAGCCAAACTTAAGAAAGTGAGAGCACTGAAAGGCCATGTGGAACAAAAGAGACTCAGCAATGGCAAATTAGGTGAGTTGCTGCTCGGGGAAAGTAGCCAGTGACTTTTTATGGACTGTGGGTCTTGGAACCCTAAAATTTCTGGTGATTTCAGTGATTCAGAAGAGTTATTTGCAGCATTTCAGTAAATGTTAATCTTAACAATTTCAAATCTTGTATTTACTAAGAAAACTCCTGAATGACCTAGAACAAAATATATTTTCTTACTGTATTTTAAAATATCCCTTAAGGACACCCTGTGTTTTAAGACTAGCACATGTACTCTTTAATTACAGTGTAGGTGTTTTCCTTACTTAAATACCTTTGTGAACCACAGTAACATTTTCCGTCCTTGATGTCAATACCTCACACGTTTAGTGTTGTTTTCTTGGCCTCTAAAGCTTGGCCTGATACTCATGTTGCCTCTTATGCAACAGGTAACTTAATGGCCAAAGTGGCTGAGTATTTTCTTTGTAATTATGGAAGTCAGACTAGCGTCTGGCTTGCTACAGTGTTAGTTGGGAGCTTGCATGTTAGTACAACATTAAGTATTTATTTCAGACTTGATATCAACACACATTCTTTTGCCTCTATACATATTGTACAGAACTTGTCATTTCTAGCTGGACTTAAATGAAAATATATTGATTTATTAAGGCAAAATACAGATATATTGTTTTATTAGGAAGCATTGTACTTTATGGATCAAGCAAAAGCGTCGATTTTTTTTCTGTGGGGAGAACGCACTTCATGTGTCGGTTCTGTTGCACAAATGTCAGTTTAAAGGAATGGAAGGATGGTAAAGTAAAACAAGATCTGTATCCGTGCACCCTCCCAAGCAGGTCTGGTTGTGGTACTTGCTTGAACTGTTACTGATTCCTTAAACTGCTCTCTAATGCAACAGTTTTGGCAGTGGGAGCAGCTAATGACAGCCATTTATGATAGACCCTAAAAAGCCTTTTGAGTTTTTGTTTAATATATCAGCCCAAGTGTTTTGTCATTTGAATTCCTACGACCTAAATTCAGAGTTTTGACTATCGTAAATATGCCTTATGGTTAAGTGTATGTCTTCCTGCTGAATTCAGTGTTAAGTGAATTTAGGCTTCTGCAGATGAAATTCATCTGCTTAATGTAGTTTTGTTTCCATACTTCAGAAAGTAAAAGATGTTCTTTTTCCCTCACCATCAGTGCTCTAAGTAGACCAAATTTACATAACCTTGTTAGTGCATTTGCTTTTACAAGCACCTGGAGGATGAGCTGGTTTGACAGGACTGTGAGTCTGCGGCAGCTGGACGCAGCCTCCGTGCAGCACTGCTCTGGAGGCCAGCAGGGCACTCTGTCCCCTTAACTGCTGCCTTGGAAGCAGCCCACGCTCTCGGCTGTTTCTCAGGGCAGCTATTGTGCTCTCTCGTCCTCTCCAGTGGAGGAGATTGAACAGATGAACAGCCTGTTCCAGCAAAAGCAGCGTGAACTGGTGCTGGCGGTGTCAAAGGTAGAGGAACTCACCAGGCAACTAGAGATGCTGAAGAATGGCCGAATTGATGGTTACCACGACAACCAGTCAGCTGTAGCAGAGCTCGACCGCCTGTACAAGGAGCTGCAGGTAATGGAAAGCCAGCTTGTGACCTGTAACTCTAAGAGCTAAAAGTTGGTTGGGTTGTTTCTTGCCTTGTCAGAAAGAAATCATGTTGCTTCTGTTCCTGACAGAGCTGCATGGCTGCCTCTGTGCTGAGGATGGAGGGTTAGTTGTACAGGGTTCAAGGTAAATAGGGAAAGGAGCACACAGTATATATCCCTCTTCCTTTCTGTTGGAGAACAACCAACATTTTCTCCAGGGAAAATAGTCTGAGTTTGCCAGCATGACTTGACTTTTTAGGATGTTTTTCTCTTTGTAACTGTTTCCTGTCCCCCATCCTCAAAGTTTATTTGTTTTTATTTTTGTTGTTTTCCTCTCCTCCCTCCTCCCCTTTCCCCCCCCTGCTTTGTGAATTTATTCAGTTGAGGAACAAACTGAACCAGGAGCAGAATGCCAAGCTGCAGCAACAGAGGGAGTGTTTGAACAAGCGCAACTTGGAGGTGGCAGTCATGGATAAGCGTGTTAATGAGCTGCGAGAGCGCCTGTGGAAGAAAAAGGCAGCTCTGCAACAGAAAGAGAATGTACCAGTAAGTGTGGGATATTTAATAAGAAAAGAAATAACTCCATCTATGTCCCTACAGTCTGAAGTAAAAACTTGCTTGTGGGGAAGGCTGTGCAGATGCTAGACTAGTTGTTTTTATCCATAAGTGGTGGAAGTCTTGTATTATTGAAGTGCTTTTCATGGTACGTTGGTGTTAACCTACTTATTCTTTATGGACAAGAACTCTTCTGCTGTTGTGGATTTTCTTTAGATACTTTTTTTTTTTCCTATTACTACTTCGTGTTTATATCTCTTAAGCCCTTTTTATTATGGGTATAATGTTTTATCCTTTTTGACTTCTGTTTCAAACTGTGATGGATGGATACTGCAGCATAACATTCTTTAAATTGTTTCCTTTGTCCCACTCTCTCCACCAAGGTTTCTTCAGATGGGAATTTACCACAGCCAGCAGCTTCTGCTCCAAGTCGAGTGGCAGCAGTAGGTCCTTATATCCAGTCCTCTACTATGCCACGTGTTGCTTCCAGACCTGAACTTCTGGTGAAACCAGCATTTTCTGATGGGACACAAGCTTTGCAGGTACCTGATGGTCCGCTAAAAACGCAGACTCTGCCCAACATGAGAGCTGGGAGCAGTTCACAAGCTAAAGCTCCTGCAGGTAATAGCTTACAATTAATACTTCTTCTCATAAATGTTTTGTTTTCTTATCTAAGAGCTCTGTCTCTTTGCTTTATAATAAAGTGTTATTTGCAATGTCAGTCTTACTACTTGCAATTTTCCTGCACCAGTGAATGTATTTTGTAAGCACTGAGGTTATACAATTCAATGTGATACTTTCAGTGAGTGATTTGAGTTGTTATACAGCATAGAACGTAGAAGAGTTTTCCTGGAAACTATGGTTATTCATTTATTTATTTTAAAAGACTCCTAAAAGCTATACAAGAGTGAGTTTTTAGAGGCACTTTTAGGATATACATGGGAACAACCATGATGCTTGTACTTAAAAACTAGCAAAGGCAAGTTTTCTGATCGTGCATTTTGGGAATGACACATACCAAGGATTAATAATTACAAGAAGTATTATGAAGGAGACAATTGATTGCAGCACTGAAACAGCAGTAAACCTGCTGACATGTTGATGGCATTAGGAATACAGAAAGACAGTAAGTCTAACATCTGACTTGAGGCTTGGCCTCTCCTGCTCAGGGTTTCAATGGAGATTTGCCTCTCTCTGTGGCTTTCTCCTGCAAGAAAGTGAGAGTAGATGTCTGGAGAACCTGGAAAGCTGCAAGTGTCTATTCTGTGCTATCTTGGAAGAAGACTCACTTTTAAGATAGTCGAGAATAGAAACTTCATCTTCCTGAAAAGAAAAAACAGAGACTGAGTTTGTAGAATAGTTGTTTCTTTTTTTATCTTTCTCCTTTCATCTGCAGTTCTGGCAGATATTATTGAAGTAGCCATGGCACGAAACCAGTTCAAGTATCTCCTGCTGTACTGGAGAATAAGGAACTGTTTCATTTTATCTGGTTTGCAGATCCTAAAACTGCTGGAATTTTAGCTCTGGTCCATACAAAATTTGAATGGTTGCTATAGGAATGTGCAGTGGTGTTGTATTTATGGTGTTGAAACATCACTCCTTTTTTTTTTTTTTTTTAGCATTTGGGCAAAACAGCTGGTCTTCTAGAGAGCCAATATCTGATACTGTCAGAATCAAACTTTTCTCCTGCTGCATGTCACTACTGTTTGAATTTAATATCACTTACTGTACTAGATAATTCAGAATTCATTAGAAGTTGCTGAAATATTTAAAATAATAGCAAGTTGCAAGCATTTTCTTAGTTGTTTTTGAAGCAGACTGGATGTCTACTCCAGGGAATTAAAGACCAGCTTTAATGCAGTGCCTGTACGTACATGGAACATGCAGATGATTTTTCTGCTTTTTTGGATATCACTGGCAGGATCTATTTATTCTTTAAAGCATCATGCTTGTGATTCTTATCCCTTCTTACCATCCTGTTACTTTTAACTTACTGTAAATATCCAAGGAGAGCTTCTTACTAAGTGGAAAGAAGGCAGTTTAAAGCAGTTTGTCTGAATGCTGTGAGTGCAGCTGTGTGCTAGGACAGGCAGTTTTGCTGCTGCTTTGATAGTTGTTTCTGAGCTTGGTTTTGCATTCCCTTTTTAAAACAAGCAAATGAGAGAATCTAAAGTGATAGGATTTATAGCAGTTGACCTGTAAATGATACGTATATACTGTCTAGACCTGAGTCTTAGGAAAATCCCCTACCTGTAAATAAGTCAAGAAAACCCCTGTTTTAGGTTAATCTGTTCTGCTTGTTCTCTCCCAGGTTCTATGGTCCCCAGTGCAAAATCTACCCCATCTGCCACTGACTGGAGTAGTTCAAATGCAGACAATCATATCAGTCAAGGATCAGCCTTGACTTCAGGAAAAGGAGTTGTGACTAATGAAGGACAAGGTACGTTCTTACGTGCTTGGCATAACCTTAATATGTGGAGGATCTAGTTAGTGATACCTGTCTCTTCTAAATGCTTCAGTAAATATGTAGAATTTATGTGAGAGCAAACAGAAAATAAATCAAAGAATACTGACCTATAAGTTTTAGTGTGGTGTTGCAGGGATTTAAAAAAAACACCAAGCAAACAAAACCCACCCAAGCAAACAACCAATCCTCCAAAACTAATAAGAAAATCCCCACAAAGAAAAGACTCCCAATAAACCTCACCTTGTTTCAGGTAGTGAAGTAGATCCTAATGCCTTCATACGTGTCCCTGTTGCAAGATACAGCATTTGGCAGGCTTTTTGGGTCCCTTTGCACAGGGGTAGGATGCATAGACTGTCTTGAATATTGCACAGAAGAGGACTCTTCTTCCTACAGTTGTTGTCCCTTTTGAAAGTCTTCCTCTCTCTCTAACAACAGCTGAAGGAGAAACTTTTTTACGAGACAAAGAGAAGAAAGTGCGTCCATTCTCCATGTTTGACTCTGTGGACCAGTCTGCTGGGCTGGGCACACTGAGAAAGAACCAGAGCAGCGAAGATCTCCTGCGAGAAGCACAGGTATGCAGAAAACTCCTGAACTACTTCATTCCATCTGGCAGGGATTACTACACCACTTTTCCAGTGTTGCTGTTGGAAAGCCCTTTGAAGAGGACCTAGGTTGTTTGTTAAGGGACAACTTGTAAGGAAATAGATGTATTTTAGGCTTTTAGTGGCAGGTGGTAACTCAAAATCATTCCCTACAGTCACTGTGATGTGTATGTTTGGTTTTTTTTCCCCAAAGACTATCTGTACAAAGGCACTTGCATTCTAAATTTTCTTTAGAATCATTTACACACTTGTTTCACTGTTTAATGCAGCAGTGTGCTTCAGATGTTTGATTGCAAGGCTTCCCGCCTAAATCTAGGCATGGGCACAATTTGATCAGGTAGGGGTGAAGTAGCATAGAATACCTGGGGATGGATGGCAAGTGCTTTGTTGGAAAACAAGCTTCTTGCCTTCAGGTGCTACTAAGTGCCTCTGCTATCTCTAGAGAAATTACTGTGCCTTGTCCTCATTTGATGTTATAAACATAGTTGCTACAGAAGGAATGGGTTCAAAGTATAGAAGGCTTGTGATGATAAAATGTTTCATGATGTTGTTAAATATTGGGCAGCAAAAGTAGAAACGTTTGATACTGTGTCATTCTGTAAAGCTCTTTAGACCTTCCCCACAGAACTTCTAAAACATGTTTTGCTGTTTAATCTTAATTAATACTTTTTGTCTTTCAGACAGCCAATAAAAATGTAACAAAGGTACCACCACCTGTCCCCACTAAACCAAAACAGATAAACTTGCCTTACTTTGGTCAAACCAGTCACCTGCAACCTTCTGATACTAAGCTGGATGGAAATCTGCAGAAGCTGCCTTTGGCTGTTGTAACTATGGGGAACAAACAAAAAACAGTGGCACAGCAGCCTTCCCATCCTTCTCAGCAGATACAGCAAAGAATTTCTGTACCACCTGCAGGTTCTTCCTCTAGCCAGGACCAAATCCTTCCCTCCTCCAAGCAGGAGAGTCCCCCAGCAGCAGCTGTGAGACCTTTTACCCCTCAGCCATGCAAAGAGAGCTCACTCCCACCATTTCGAAAGCCTCAAACTGTGGCTGCAAGCTCAATTTATAGCATGTATACGCAACAGCAGACTCCTGGGAAGAACTTCCAGCAAGCAGTGCAGAGTGCTTTGACAAGGGCACAAACCAGAGGGCCACACTTCCCAAGTGGTAAGCATGTGGCTGTCTACCTTTTTTCTCAGGTGTACTTTTCACGTGGTCTGTGGGTATAAAGCTGTTCTTCAGTGGAATTAGGCAGGTTAGTGCAGCTGTAAGACTGTTAGGTAGATCTTATATGCTGTATATTGGTGTTAACAGAGAGTGCAGAATATCTGTCTGGCGTTTATGAGATAATTTAATGGTAATCCTGGTTACCAGATCAATTCTGTGTGGTGATTGTGTTATTCTGCTCCTTTGCCCTGTGTAGGTGAATGAGGTTGTGTGTTGGTTTTAGATTGGTTGATCAAACATTTACACTTGTTCTTTTCCCACCTCTCCCTGAACTGCTTTGCAGTGTATGGCAAGCCTGTGATGGCAGGAGCTGGTGTACAGAATCAGCTGCCACAGACAGAGAACATCTACTCAAACCTCCAAGGCAAGCCAGGCAGTCCAGAGCCTGAGATGGAAACAGCTGCTTCTGCTCATGAAAACCATGAAACAGAGAGAATACCCCGTCCCCTTAGCCCGACCAAATTGCTGCCTTTCTTATCCAATCCATACCGCAACCAGAGTGATGCTGACCTGGAAGCACTACGGAAGAAGCTGTCCAACGCACCCAGACCACTGAAGAAACGTAGCTCCATTACTGAGCCAGAAGGACCTAATGGCCCCAACATTCAGAAGCTCTTGTATCAGAGGACCACTCTGGCTGCAATGGAGACCATCTCAGCGCCATCACATCCCTCCAAACAGACGGCATCAGCTGCCAGTCCTGAAAGCCCAGCTGAAATCCCAAATCCTTATCTGAGTGCAGAATCAGAAAAAGAAACAGCTGCTTCTATGCCAGAGCCACCCATTGCTGAGGAAACAGAAAACACACCAGCAGATCAGAGTGAAGCTGCTGTTCCCTCCATAGCTCTGGACAGTCTACCTGAGGGAGTATCAGATAGTGATGAACTCACGCAGCCAAAACCAGAAGAACCAAGCCTAGAAGCTTCACTGCCACTGGAGGTGTACATGGAAGAGTATCCTCCATACCCACCACCACCCTATCCATCTGGGGAACCGGAGAGTTTGGGAGATGACTCATTCAGTATGAGGCCTCCCGAAGTTACTGGACAGTTTTCCTTGCCTCCTGTAAGTATTAGCTAGCCTGCAATTTGGATGCCATGTCAGTTAAGTCATCTTGATGTCATAAATCCTGGCTGCTGTATTGTAGAGCTTTGACAAACAGCCTAGAAGTCTCTCTGTATGTGTCTGTTCTTTTTGTGTGGTGCAGAGTGAATTACAATAATGAAAAGTCTCTTGTCTCTAGAATTAATAACATGATGAAAAAGTTTCAAGTGGAACTTTATACACAAATAGTAAAACTCTTCTGAGCTTTAAAGAGCATTCCTTAGAGAAGTCTGCCTTCTACATCCAGACTCTATTTTATTCTTAAGAGAAATTAAAGTATGGTGGGGTTTGTTTTTTTGAGGCACAGATACAGATTGCACAAGCATTTCCCACTACGAGGTAAAAACTAATTATCTTAATCCTGGATTGCATTTGTTTATGTGAAAGTGCCTTGCTTGAAAAGGAGAAACAGATTAATTTCTGCTCTAAAAACTCATTTTTAGACATCATCTGACTTGCATTTCTTCTACTGAAATGTGTTCTGAATTTTGCTTTGGAATCTGGTTTAACATCAGTCCATTCTTGAGTTGCATCAAAATAAAGTCTCTTTGGGCTAAGGGTAGGCGGAGTTTTACCATCTTGCTTCTTTTGCAAGTTTGTATCTGTGGTTGGTATGGTGTTATCTTACTGTCATAAAACAGAAATGCTCACTGCTTTCAGATCCTCAAAGAATTTATTTGAAAACCTATCATTAATGGAATTTTAATGACTTGATACATGAAAGTGTTTTTTCTTCACTTCGGTGCAGAGGAGTTAAAAAGCTTTAAATGTGTGTTAAATAGTTATTGCATATTAGTTTTCATGCTTTAAAGACTTTGACCTTGCTCCCTGTGCAAGGAAACTTGAGTAGTGGGATTTCTTAAATTCTAAGAAGTCTCTTCTGGTTGGTTTTGTAACAATTCTCAATTCTGTGATGATGGATAGGAAACCAGCCCAACTTCTTGATATCATATTTAAATACTTGGGTTGTGCCGAGAGGCTTTTTCTTTAAAAAGCCCATGCTTTTAATACTACATATAAATCAACAGGCCAAAGAGTATTGTCTGGGAATCTCTTCTTATATATCTTATCTTTACATGTTTGCTCTTGCAAAACATGAGTCATTTCTATTCACTTTCTCCTGGACATCTGTCAGAAATTTACATACCCTTATGAATAGTGTTTATTGCTGCTGCACAGCCAGCTGGGGAGAGCGCTGAGCTAATGCATGCATATTCTCTGAAGGGAAGAGTACAAACTCAGCTATAGAAATACTTGCTTTCCAGTATCATTGGGAGCATCTAAAATGTTTCTATGCTTGGCTCTATATTCTTTCCAAAACCATTTTCCGTAACTGTTTGTTTCTGCAAACCTCTGCTAAATTTAGGAAAACGCTAGGAAATGAACATGGATGCTTAAAATCATAGAATCATAGAATCATAGAATAGTAAGGGTTGGAAAGGACCTCAAGATCATTGAGTTCCAACCCCCCTGCCATGGGCAGGGACACCTCCCACTAAACCATGCCATCCAAGGCTATGTCCAACCCCACCTTGAACGCCGCCAGGGATGAAGCATTCACAACTTCCCTGGGCAACCCATTCCAGGGCCTCACCACCCTCACAGTAAAGAATTTCTTCCTCAGATCCAATCTAAACTTCCCCTGTTTAAGTTTAAACCCATTACCCCTTGTCCTCTCACCACAGTCCCTAATGAAGAGTCCCTCCCCAGCATCCCTATAGGCCCCCTTCAGGTATTGGAAGGCTGCTATGAGGTCTCCACGCAGCCTTCTCTTCTCCAGGCTGAACAGCCCCAATTTTCTCAGCCTATCTTCATACGAGAGGTGCTCCAGTCCCCTGATCATCCTCGTGGCCCTCCTCTGCACTTGTTCTAACAGTTCCATGTCCTTTTTATGTTGAGGACACCAGAACTGCACACAATACTCCAAGTGAGGTCTCACGAGAGCAGAGTAAAGGGGCAGTGTACTACTTGGTTTGTGTAACACCTTTGAGAGAGCTAACGCTAAAATGGTCTCAATAAAAAAGGTATTTTTTCCTGATCTTCAGGGGTTTGGGAGTTTTATTATTTCGTTGGTGTGTTTGATCAAGGTGACTTCTGTATTTGAGTTGAGTAGTGACCTTGTCCAGAGGTAGGCAGAGATTTTTCACAACATGCCCAATCTACTGTATTTATGTGTCAGGGAGTTGGCTGAAAGCAGTCTAAATTTCAGATTAGACACTGCCTTAATTGGCCATTTCTGCTGTCATGCCCAAATAAGCAATTATGTATTTTTGTTCTTCTCAAGGAAAAAAATGCATGTAACTTGTGTTACCTTTTTGCAGGGGAAGAGGACGAACTTGCGTAAAACCGGCTCTGAGAGAATTGGGCATGGAATGAGAGTGAAATTCAATCCCCTCGCGTTGCTTCTGGATTCATCTTTGGAGGGAGAGTTTGACCTTGTGCAGAGAATAATTTACGAGGTACAAACGTGAACTTGTAACCTGTGAAGCAGTCCTGCTTCAAACTGGGCAACTGCAGCTTTTCTGGAGTGGGGAAGCTAAAAGAATAGTGCACAGCCTATATCTGCCCTTGAGGAGATAAGCCCTAACAGGACACGGCCACTTAGAACTGATTTTAAAAGTGTGTCGAATCAACACTCTGTATTTAGCATTGATACTATTAATGTGCAGAACAACTCTTTTCCTTATTTCTTATGTAATGTTTTATCCCCTATCTACGTTATCAAATAATTTGATAACCAAAATCAACATGAATTTTGCTTATCATTAAATAGACAAATATCAGAAACTTGTTACAAATACTAAGTTATCAAGATGCTATTTCTCTGAACCACTTTAGGTTCTCACTGTTAACAGGAGACTGCAAGCTTATATGTGAGTCTTCTTGTAAGATTAGTTACTGCTATAGTTTTCTTCCTGTTTCTCATATCCTTCATAAAAATAAGGCTCAAAATCAAATTGCAAATTAAGATAACTCATTTTTCTGTGTGAAGAGATGTTTATTGTGAAAAGCTTTGCCAGAATGTAAATGGTTCCTTTCTGGCTCAATAGGTTGAAGATCCCAGCATGCCCAATGATGAAGGGATTACTGCACTGCACAACGCTGTGTGTGCTGGGCACACAGAAATCGTGAAGTTCCTGGTACAGTTTGGTGTGAACGTGAATGCTGCAGATAGTGATGGATGGTAAGGCTTTCTTTAAGTGGTACTCTTTCCACCAGAGAGATATGGCTCGGGGACTGCTACAGGTCCTCACTTTGCTTCTGTAGAGCTGGCAATGACTTTTCCACAGTAGCATAGCAGCAGTTCTCTGTGGGATGTCATATGTAAGTGCACAGAGGAGAAAATAGCCGAATTATACTAAATATGAAAAAACAGTGTCTGAGCCCCAGTAGGGTGGACACAGTTGTCAGGAAATTGCTTTGTTTCTTCAAGATATTGAACACAGTTTATGCATAATGAACCATTTGGTGAAATTCCCAATGTCTTCTCTGTGAAAGCCTGTAGCTTTACATATGCTCTGAGCAGTATCTAGCACTGCAAATTCTCCTCAGTTCTTTGTTCAGTACTCTCATAACTTCAAAACAAAGCAGAAAACCACAAGCTGCAAACCAGGCTTGCAGCTGATAATGGGTTACATATTCTTAGAGGTAGCTAGGGAGCTTATTTACAAGGGGCTGGGGCAGGGAGCAGTGATTTTACTATTATTTCTGCCTATAACAAAAGTGTCTAAGGCCCAAGACTGAATAAAGATGCATGTATCCCTTACCTTCAGTAGTTATCTCAATTACCTGCGCTTGTCATAAAGTTAAGTCTTGAAGTAATTGAAAGCAACATGATGTCAGGAAGATTTTGAATGTTGATATATTTTTTTAGTATTATTTTTAGTACCTTCATGTTCTTAAAATGTTACTGGATTATAAAAAGGAAAAGGTAGCATAACTGGAGATCCATATGGAGATCTCAAAGGGCTCAAGCAACTCTTGGTAGCTCCTGTTATCTATGAAAAGCAATTGGTCTTGACATCCTAGGTTAAGTGCTTCTGGTGGGAAGTCTTCAGTGATGTAGTACTGATTGCTGGAGGTCATGCATGAAAGTGGTTTGCTCCCAGGAGTCTGTAAGCACTGCTGTGAGCAGTATGAGTAAAGTGTCCTCTTTTTGTTCTTGGCTTGCAGGACCCCATTACACTGTGCAGCATCTTGCAATAATGTGCAGGTGTGCAAGTTCCTGGTGGAGTCGGGGGCAGCTGTATTTGCGATGACCTACAGTGACATGCAGACGGCTGCAGACAAGTGTGAGGAAATGGAGGAAGGCTACACACAGTGCTCCCAGTTCTTGTATGGTAAGTGATGACAGCAGAGTTCTGGAGCATGCTTGGGACTCATCTGGCACTTCTAACTACGTTTTTGGGTGAGGGATGTAAGTTGCACATTTAGGTTGTATGCCCGTGCCTCAGGTTCCTCTGGGGGAGAGGTTTTAGCCAGCTTCTTGTCACAGAATGAGGTCCATCAAGACTAACTTCATAATACTCAACCTGTAGAGAAAATCTGAGCAGCAAAAGGTTTCCCTGCATTAAAAACCTGAAGTGTGTGCATCGACAGATACATTAGTGTGAGGTGGTGATTAGGTGAATCTTGCCACATAAGTACTTCTAAATAAAACCAAAAGTGGTATAGATATCTCAGTAGGCAGTTCATGTCTGTTAGCTAATGTCTTTAAATGAGGAATGTTTCCTACTGTGCGCTTCAGAACCAAGAAAGGTATTGCCAAGTTTCTACCTTTATGGAGGTTAGTAAGCATTGAATTTGACTTTACTTTCTGGCCTCTTTCTTCTCTTGCATTTAAAAAGGAATACCGTATTACTTTTATTCAAATGGTAAGACTACAGAGAAACCACCTTTTAATGGAGAGAATGAATTTCCCCTAGGGTGTGAGAAGTATTAGTCAATGAGGTTTTAAATTACTTTTCTGTGTGTTTTGTATGTAGCTTTTGTCCCCTGGGCACCTACCAGCTGGACTGTCAAGTAATAGCAATGTAATGCAGTGTAAAAAGCTGTAATACAGCCTTTCTGGTTTTGTGGAACATGGGAGATCTGAGTTTCTGTAAGCTGCTCAGCCAGCATATTTCAAAACAGTCTGTCCAGCTGTCCTCACTAAGCTTGAAAACTGTATCTCTTGGTGCCAAATACATAGTTTTCTTTATGAGGGGAAGAAGCCCATTTAACATTAAAATCTGGGCTAAGTAAAATTCCATTTAATTTTGTATCCAGGCTCCAGTGGTGGTCATCAACAGCAATGCCCAAGGAAGATTGTAGGACTAGATTAAAAATAATAATAATACTTGTCCAATATATCTTACTGTTTTTAGCTCTGAGTTAAGAGATGGTATCTTTGTGTTTAATAGATCTTGACAGATTTGTTTCAGGAATTTGCCTAATTCTGAAATGCAGGTAAACAGCCCACGGTCCCCTATGGGAAGTAGATCCATGGCTTTGTTGTATATAGCATGAAGAAACGCATTCTTTTTTGTGGGTTTTCTTTGGACCCACCATCTGATGGTCTCACTTGATACTCTGGTTTTTGTTGGACTTGGGAGTTTTGGTTTTTACGCTATAAGGTACTTTCCAGTGGGTTCTGAAAGGACTAAGGCTTTGGTTTATAGCCAGCTTTTCCAAATTGAAATCACTGAAACTAAGGTATCTCTTGATACAGTATGAAATTCAGCTACCAGATTTCTGTATTGTTCCATTAGGAATTAATCCCATTGCTAAGACTGTTTCTGGTTGCCTAGTTAGTGTAACAAATTCATTCACTTGTTAAATCTTGTTTCTTGCTGCACACCTGGGTGCAGAGCATGGCTTTTGCCAAACCTTTAATTATACCAAATGCAAAGCAAGGGAAGAGTTTCTCTGAGTAGAACTAAGCATGCAGTGGAAGTAATCTGCTTCGACATGATGAGCTGGTATGCACAAATAAAGAACTTGATTTGAGCAGATGCTTCCTATAGCCGATGTAGGTAAGAATCCTATACAATAGGTTGTTCTAGGTAAGAGACGAAAAGGGAAATGCCAAGTTTCACAGTACTACACGCAGTGTACTGATTGTTTGGTTTTTATACTGCCAGAAGCAGTAGGATTCAGTATTTTGAAGTGGAATAATTACCTAAGAGAGGATTTGTATAATAGTTAAGATACCTTTTCTGGTTTCCTGCTTAGAAGCTGAGGAATGTATACAGAAAGAACAGTATTTTAACTTTGGCTACAGCTGTAAAATGAGCAAGTTCTGAATAACATCTGCAGGGTGGTACGTATGTTCTCCAAAACACCTTGGTTGAGAAGCAATTTAACAGAACTGTGTTTCTGAAGTGTTTAAGAAGAATTAAAATAGTGGCAGAAATTAAGAACTGCTGAGATAAGTGTTTGAGTTAACGAAAAGCAGCCGGTGGGGAGCAGACAAACCTTTCAGGTACAGGTCTGAGATGCAACTTGTTTTAAAGTTCTGAAATGAAGTGACACAGGTGCCAAATGACACCTCAAGCATCAAAATGAGAATGGTGGTCAACATAAGGAGGTATTGCTATCCCCTTTGACAGAAAGAGATTACTTATGAACTGAGTGTACAAAGAAGTGTTTCTTGCCTCATCGCTTTGGTGTAGGAAGTGTGAACACTGGACTCAAATATACAACCTTTTATCAGTTGATATTCCTCTCCCCATTTACCTCGTATTTTTGAACATGTCTAAGGAAGGAATCTCTCTGCTGTGTGCAGAGGCAAAAACTTCACAGTGCCACCTGTTCTGGGACCAACTTCCAGTAGGCTGATGATAGCAAGGTGCTAAGTGTGATAGGAACCGAGGCTGGTTGTGTGGTTACTTCAGTAAGAGTACAACAGTCTTTCCAACTATGGGCTTCCCCCCCCCCCCCCCCCCTTTTTTTTTTCTTCACTTATTTTTAGCTGCTCTGTGTTTTTAATGTTGCAGGAGTCCAGGAGAAAATGGGGATAATGAACAAAGGAGTGATTTATGGACTCTGGGATTATGAGGCTCAGAATGATGATGAGCTCTCGATGAAAGAAGGAGACTGCATGACAATCCTGCGCCGGGAAGATGAAGATGAAATTGAGTGGTGGTGGGCACGGCTGAATGACAAGGAAGGATATGTTCCCCGTAACCTACTAGGGGTGAGTCCTTGCTATTTCCAGTTAAAAAACCCAGCCCACTATGTGGAATTTACACAACACTATTCTCATGCTAGGTTAGGGGCAATTTCAAGGTCAAGAGGAAGGAGTTGATGTTCTTCATTTGTTCATTTGGGGAGTTGAACACCTTGGCAGAGTGGGTTAACACCCTCTGTTGGGTACCTAACGGCCTCTCCTTTCCTCGTCACCTTCTGTGCTACCTGTTTTATTAAACATAATTGTGTACAAATAATAGATACTTCCAGTTATGTCCCCATATTTCTCCTTATGGCTGAGTTGCTAGAAAACTGTAACAGATGGACACATGTATAAAAATGTCCATTAAGCTTTTCTCTACATATCCAGTTGCCTTGCTGCTCGAGATGAGGCTCTGCCAGTGTTAAAGATTAACCAGTGTGAATTTTAGCTGATTGATGTATGATGCTTGAAAAAGGCTGAGCCACCTTCCTCATGCAGATAATCCTTACTCTTAAACTGATTAAATTTTTCAGAGCAACTCTATCTACTGCAAAATCAGTTTTCATTTCTGCATCACTTTTTTCAGGTCAGGCCTACCCACAATCTACTGTAAAATTCTCCCTAACATGGTACTTCTGCTCAGGTTTTTGATCTCCAGACATAAACTTTTCTATATCAAGAGCAGTAATGAGCCCTGCACAATAAGGTCAGAAAGGTTAGAGATAGCAGATTTTGTTTGTTTGCTTTTTGTTTCCCCTGCCCAAGGTTTGTGTATTACTTCTTCATAAGCTCACTCAGCCTGAGCACAGGTATGAGCATCTGTGCTTCTGTAATAAAAAGCTTAGAGTGGGGAACACAACTTGTTCTTCTAAGCACAACCCAATCTGAACAGAACCTTGGGGGAAAACTACCCAAGCCCAGTATTAACTGTTACACTCTTCTCTATTGAGCCATTCTGGTGCTGCTACTGAAGTATTCTGTAGTTATTCTCAAAAGCAATTACTGGACTCCTAATATAGCAGCTGAAATCTAGCTAAAATGTTCAGCACAGAGGAAAACGTTTGCTAGTTTAATATATTCCCATATTAAGTTGTATTTTCATCATAACTGCCTTATCCTTTTGCAGTTAGGTGCACTGAATGAAGACAGGATTTAAATTATCTGCATCAGTACTCTACTCTTCTTAGTGACTTACTAGCTCCCTAAGCTGTATGAGAACTCTGGAACTGAATGCAAATATGATAATGCTGTCAATATACTGACTTAATACCAAACAGTCAGGTGTTATGCTGTTGTAACTGCCTGACTTCATCTTTGCTAGTGGTGAAATCATAGCAGGCTGAGACAAAGCTTGGGGATGAAGTTGGTTCTTAATTGTTAGCTGACTATTGAGAAGACAGCATCTTTAAGGAGAATTGCTGTTTAGAGCATGGGGGATTCATCTTTCCTGGTTTTATGAAGTATATCCTTTTGGTTTTAGATGCCAGTTTTTCAGAACAGTAGCTGATCACAAAGCGTTTTGCAACTGGGAGCCAAAAGCTTCCCAAGCATCTTGGTACTGCTGTCTTGAACTGTGTTCCATCAGTTTGTCACCCTGTGGCCAAGGCTGTCTCTGTACTGCTGTGTGCACAGCCAGTGAGTAAATAGCACATAGCTCAAGGGCTGCAGGGTGGCATCTCCTGATTGATTGGTGAGTGGCTAAATGAATTTAATTGGCCACCCACTATGCACCAAGTAAAGCACAGCACCTACAGTTCCATGGTTGTTATGCAGGCAAGTGTTTCCAGCTTGCCCAAAGCTATAGATACATAAAAGCTGATGGGCATTGAGATAGAGAAAGCAAAACAGGCTTTAATACCTGTATCTTTCCATTTATAAAACAGGGAAAAATCTTGTAGTTCACTGATCCCAAGTGTCTCTTGACTTACAAAGCCACATGCATTTCCTAGCCCACCCATCTGGGTAGAGCTGAAAGTACCTTTTTTTTGTACTGACAAGGTGTTTAGTATTTTTTAAACTTTCCTAAGAATGCTGGATTTGTATTTGTTACTGCTCTGGGTGTGCTTTATAACAGTGCTTTTTCTACTGGAGATTACATTAGAATTGTAGGTTTTCCTTTTACTTATTTTTTAACAACAAATGGACTTTTTAAAGCACTAGAATTGTAAATCTCATTTCTGTTTTACCCTCAGCTGTATCCAAGGATTAAACCTAGACAAAGAAGCTTGGCATGAACTAGTACAGAAGCCAGATTCTTCAAGTACTAATCATGGATGACTTATGAAAAAAAGTCATTTTGTGTTGGTTCCAATATCATGAGACTTATTTCAATGACAATGTAATTTGAAAGCTATGAAGAATGTGCTTTGAAAACAAATGAAGGATTGATGCATTAGCAAATGGATGAGGGCATTCTCCAAAATGAAATAACGCATACAAGCAAATGACATTCTGCTGCCTTTGGTCTAAGCAAGCCATTATGTTCAAGTACCCACTCTGATTTCCTCAAACATGGCAGGAAAGAATTTCACATTTTTTCTTCATTAACTACAAGGACCTTTTCAATTTACCGTTGAAGGAATCATCATGAAATGGACAACTTGGCTTCGTCCAAATTTATCCTGCAGCTTTTTCCAAATGGGAGAAATTAAAGCAAGTATGTGCACAGCACCCAAATGGTTATTGCTGGAAGCAGAATGGTAAAGCAGCTAAACCGAAGTGCGTCTGAACAGTGAGAGCCACATGACCAATCCATTGAGCAATAACTTCTAAAAATATTGTAGCATCTTAGGAATTCCATGTATTCAAAATATTATGTGCTGTAACAGACAATGTAGTTTTAGATTCTTCTTTTTACAGAGAGCCTCATGTATTTATTGTATTTTGTACTTTGAAAACTAAGTGTAGAAACTTCCTGTAGTCCCTGATAACTTGTTTTTACTTGACTGTGATACCATTAAACTTTTGTCTCCTTAAGCTTTAGCTCCAGGTACTTTAGTGTCAAGTTTTTATTACACCATCTGAAACTGTTACCCATAAGCCATGTTGCTGTTCTACATCACATTAACATTCACCTGCTTTCTATATTGAAGTGAATCTCTCCTCCCCCATTTGTTCAAGACAGTGTTTCTGCATTTGAAATTAAGCTGAATCTGGTAGTTGCAGATAATCTTTGTTAATCTTCAGGGACAGACTTAAGGAAAAAACCTTGGTACAAGTATTTTCCAAATAAAGCCTTTCCCCTGGAGCTATCCTTTATAGATAATAATTTGATAATAAACACTGTTTAACAGAGGATCGAATATTTCTTTAAGGATATTTATGAAGTACCTCACTGCTTCCCCCCTTAGGCTTTAGTTTTCCTACTAGGTCAATCCTTATTGCTTTCTGAACAGGTACCTGTAAATACAAGAAATTGTAGGAAAGAGGAAACAATTCCTCACAGTCTCATGCTTTTAAGAGGTCAGGTACGGCGTACATAGCATCAATTACCTTTCTTGGAAACCTTTAGTTTTTCAAGCATTAATATTTTAAAGTATCAGGCTATCTAACATTCCATTAACTGACACATGTCCGGAGTGCCTGTCAGTGCCTCATCAGCTTCAGAATGCTGCTTTATCCCTTTAAAAGGCTCTGCATCTAATCTATAAGAAGTGTGTTTATTTCCAGAAGGAATAGCAGTCTTGCAAGCTTTATTTCTACTGTTTTTATTTAAATACTTTCTTGTAGTTCAAAGGAAGATAAATAAGATACAGGAACTCAAGATTCCACCTGAGAGCATGGGCTTTCTCTTGGAAGAGTCTGGTTGCAGCTTCCAGCTACAGGCACATAAATGGTCAGGAGAGAAAGACTTGTCCTTCAGATTGATCAGACATACTTGCTACTCAAATTCTTCAAAGAGTATTTCACCAGAGTAATGCTGAGCTTGAACAGGAAGTATACAAGAAATCCCTAAACACCTATAGCCAGATGTGCGATGCTGCCCCTTTTCTAGTTTAAGATATGCAGGAGTGAAGCTGTTATACAAAAACCACTTCTTAAACCAGACTGTCAAGCTATAAGCTTTTTTGCAGAAGTCATGTAAAACACCTTAAATCCAAAGATACTAACAGAGCACTGAGGCTTTATACTAAATTAAAGGTTTTGTACAGAGGCTATATAATAGTAAAAACTGCCAAGCACTTAAAAATGAGGTTGCAGATACTTCTGTTGAAGTAGAACACTTTTGTTCTTAAAAATGTGTGCAAAGTTTGCCTGTATAAGTTAAGGCACATTCACTTTAGGATATTACTTGTGTCTTTGCTCAGTTATCTTCACCTGATGTTGCTCTTTTTGAGATCTCTGAAGCTGATGTCGGTGCCTCAAATGACAGTAAAGCACAGCCACTGTAATGAGAGAGGAGAATGGCCCATGGTTAAGTTTAGTAAAAATACCTCAGCAAGCATGCATGTTCCCATTTCCAGCATGAGGACGGAAGTCTCTTCTTACCAAAGTCATTTTAGGATCTTTCCTGAATGATTTAAATTTATCTCATTTAAGTCAGAAGAGTTTTGGGATGATTTGCACATTCCTCATTTAGGTCCAGAAATGAGTTGTGTTTGGGTAATAAACAAGTCAAAGACATGCAGGAACTGAATTTCTCCAAACAGTCCTTGCTCCAGGGCAGACATGGTGCAGAAAGCAGCAGCTATGGTCAATACTGTTAAGTCCCTACTGCACCTGCGTTTTATGCTGCCATTGACAGAAAAGGCAGGGAAGAAGCCTGCATACAGTACCCATCAGCCAGAATCACTGCAAGGGATGAGTGCCTTTGCGTTCAAGCTGTTTTGTTAGAGAAAACAGTGGCATATTGGTACATTTTAAAATGGGTAACCTTTGTTGAGACTGCTTACAAATACACAAGCTGTATAAATCTAGCATTTACATGAATATATATGATCAGTCAAAATGGAGCAGGACAGTCTCTACTCTTCACAGCCTTCCCCACCCAAAAAGAGCAGAGAACAGTTTAGAGCTAAATGAACTTACATTAACGAGGTTCAATTCTATTGTTCCAGTTTTCTCAGTATCCAGCTTCCTAAACATTTCTGTGACAGGAGAGAGATGACAGACAAGGATGAATATAGGAACTAATTGGAAAGCCTGCCCTGTCCTTGTGTTTCAGGGTCAAAAGGCAATTTAGTCCCAGAGCCTAACTCTGACAACAGTCTACACCCCAAACCAGAAAGACGCATTAAAGTCATCGCCTGCTCATGTGCAAGAATGGGACTGAACACTTTCAGTATCTCATTCTGTATTATTAGTCAATCTAAGTGTTTAGATCTTTTTTTAAGCTAACATTTAGTTGTTTGCATGAAGGACTGTCTGGCTCCAGTTCAGCAGTCTGGCCTAAAAGACTGATTCCTTGATCTAGGAGGATCATGCACACTGGGTTGCTGGATTTATAGCTCAGCCTTGAAGTTGCCTTGGATCCAGTAAAAAGTTTTCTGCATAACTTATCCTGGACTTGAAAACACAAAGCAATAGTGTCTATCTAGTGATAAAGCATGTACTCACTGAACAGTGTTTCCAGCCGAATCAAACACCGGACAAAGTTATCAAAGTCAATGATGAGGTCTTCATCAGCAAAACGAGCCACAATGATTTGATGTAACTGGCAGTTTAATTTGAACCCTAAAAATACGATGGCAAGGATATAAAAGGTAAGAAGAAGAAAAACACAAAAAGCTCTCCCCAACAAAGCCCCAACCTTACACACTGACAGAAGTTCAATTAGCTACTTTTGGTTAAATTCCCTAATTTCAAGGAAATTGACTCCACGTGGGAAATTCCCAGCAACCTTTTCTGTACTGGGAGTGATTTAGAGCTGTGACTTAGTTACATGTGTTCTTCCTGCTCCATGTGCTCCCACATGTGTACTCCTGTTTCCCAGGGGGCACGGCCAATTGCTCTAACTCGTGTTCCTTCCCTGTATAACAAGGTGGCTGCCAAAATCAGCCCAGAGATCCCAGATGAAGCATTGGCTTTCTGTGAGCAAATGGGTCTCTTATTTCCAAAGAGTATCTCAACTTTGGCACAAAAAGATGTGCTGCCTCATCTTATGTGGTGACAAGAAGGGAGAGCTGCAGAGATCCCTAACGTAGGCACTAAGATGGCCCCAGATCAGGAAGTTAATTTGGGATCATATGGCTCTGGGATACCCTCCCCCTCCTTGCTTACCGTCGTAACTCAGACTTGCAACAGTGGTTGCAGTAGCAAACTGATTCTTAATGATGATGCTCTTGTGAGCATCACCCCTTGGTCAAGCCAATTCCATTCTCTAGGTCACGGTATCCTGGTTTTACAAGGCTTATGCCAAACACCCATACACCCAGAGACACTCACTGAAAGATAACAGTTTGCTGTTACAAGACCAGGTTGTTGCAGTTATTTGTGCTTCTCCAAAAGCCGGTCACTGAAGACAATAACCGCAAACCTGTCACTCGTTTGAGATGCTCTTAGTGTGCCTGCATGGCAAGACACTGCCGCATAAAGACAAGAGCCCAGGCCGAGCAGGTACATTAACAGTAGCCTTCCAAGTCTGGGACTACATCTTACAAGTGATACACAGGAAACTAAGAGCGTCTGTGAACCCAGTTTGAAACTGATAGACCCTAAAAAGAGACAGACCAATAGAAATACCTGCCGCTTCCAGTGCTCTCCTCATCTCATACGAACTCATGGTACCAGATCGATCCACATCAATTTCCCTGTAAATTTTCTGTGGAACACAAAACCCAAAGTCAAAACTTGAGAGTAATTCAGAGCATGATTTGGCTTTGATCAGAAGCGAAACATTTTGAAATGCAGCCCACATGTTACTTAGGAATGTTTGCAACACTGGTCTGAAGGACTATACTTATCTCCCAGTTGGGGCTTTAGAAACTCATTTTAAGGCAGCAGCCAAAGCAGATAAAGACTGGAGAACTCCTTGGATGCTTGTGCCAAATGGTGCTATCCTTACCAAAGTAGCAAGGCTGACATCAACCTTGCTCTGTTAAGTGGGAAGGCTCAACATACTTGGACCGGAGTTAAAACAGAAAGCACTCAAAGGCAGGCAGGGAGCAGCCTCTCCTTCAGCCTTTCACCTAAGGACAAGCAGTCACACCCCAGGACTCCAAGGGACAAAACCTGGGAGGCTGAGGACACGAATGCATGGTGAGCAGGAAGAGTCCCTGCTCTGGGACGTGCGAGTGTACACATTGTCTGACGCAAACCCATCTACAGCCACCTCTCCATCTGACTGCACCTCCTAAAAAGGTTGCACCTTACCTGGTATCTCTGAATCTTAGTCCAGAGGGTGTGGAACTCCTTCAGGCCCAGTTTGCCACTCCCATCATTCTTCTTTGAGTTAAGGGAATCTCTTTGGAGCAAATTAAAAGGGGTTTCCCCTCCCTGTGCTGGCTTCGCTTACATAGGCAGTCATGACTTAATACTTTAAACAAGATAACTACAGTTAAGGAAAGGATGTAGGTCCTCTCTGAAGGACTCATCCTGTCGAATGCACATTGTCTAGGATGTCTTTCTAAATCAGCAAGATGGTTGATTCAGGTTAAATTGTGATCAGTTCACAAGCACCTTCTTTTGTATTTTGGTACCTCTAGATTCCCAATACATGTATTATACAGCCAAGATGATGCCATTTTGTTCTGCACCGTTGGTTCAACACCTGCAGTTACAGGAGCACGAGTCCTAAGTCTGGATTATAAACAGGAAAAGCCACAACCAAGCCTGCTATTTGAACCTCCACAAATTGCTAACAAAAGAACCTGGTCATGGCATCGCTCCCAAAATCCACTGAGGAATCCCTGTAGACTGCTGGATTTTACAACAAATTACAGCAGAGCATTGCTTTGTTTCAGTAAGTTTCCGTTTTCCCAACTATGCAGTTCAATTCCCACTGCACAGAGAAGCTGAACACAACTATTCTTAGACTTGATCCTCCCTCCCACACTTGTGCCCTCATTCTTAGGGGAAAAAAAGCTCCTAAAATCCAACAAGTCTCTGCTTCCTGTATTTGTCTCCCCAGATTCTATTTGCGAAGGCCTCACAGCTTTATAATGCCCTTACCAACTCCAAACAACAGAGCAGTGAAATACACCCGGATGTCCATGTTCCAACTCTACAGGCAAGGCTGTCCACACTGTGCTGAGAGCCAGGTGCCTTTGCCCCACACAAACATCACTTTGTCCCCAGCTAAACCAGAACATGCAACAGGGAAGACCTCAAAGCAGGTTGTCCTGCCTGATAATGGGAGAATGCATGTGCCATAAGCAGCAGTAATAGCAAGGGCGACCATTTTTATTCAGGGGAACCAGGGTAAAACCAGCTTCTCCACCTCAGGAGTCAGTATATCAGTATGGACCCACCACTGCAAAGGCAGCTCACCTCCTACAGCACAGGCAGAAGAGTATCATCTAGGAACAGCCTTAAAGGATACATCTAACAGGTCAACCATTATTTTGCATGTCTCAATACTAAAGCCATCAGACTTAATATCCTGGCCTGTAAAGAAAGAGCAAAAGACGGGATTATCAGTGCATGCTGTACCACAGCACCCTCCTAAATAGCTCATGAGCTCTATAAGCAGACTATACACATCAGCTCTTATTTGCTCTGTGTCATCAGTGGCTTCCTTTGCAACCAAAGAGGCTTAGGGTGAACGTTAGCTGTGATGTTTGTCCAAGCAAACAGCCCAGTTAGTCTAGCTTGTAGGTGTGCTGCAGAAACAAGAGATGGAGATGAAGCTTTCCTGCCCTTATTGTCTGCCTGCAAAGACAAGGGTGGGCTTTTGAGGGGAGCATGGACTTCTGACCTATGGACAGCAGTGGCAGGTAGCTTCATGCAAGGGATGAACATCAAATCAAGCTTGGTAACCAGCAATAAACCATTGCTGGTTTACACAGACATACAAGACAGACCTGCTACCAGGCTAAGATTTAAAGAGGAACTTGTTTCTTGAGCACTGTTTAATGGAAGGGAAAATAATGCAGAGCCAAGCTCTGAATCACTACACAGAGAAAGAAGCCCAGAGTTTCAAAGTTCCTTCTCCTCCTCCTCAGGGTCACCCCAGACCATTGGCTGGGCTTGTTTGGCTGGCTAGTTTGAATCCTGACTAGTTCAGTACTAAAGGAGCAGCAACACCTTCTCTGGATCATTATAAAGCATTAATCAAATCCATCCATCTTCCTGGCAACCAATTCCCAGTAGCAGATGCTGGGATAAAAGGCACCCATATGCACCCTGCCAAAGCACACGTCCTGTTAAAAACAGCTTCAGCTCCAGTGTCTGCAGCCCCCTGCAGCAGCAGAGAGCACATGGCTGTGGCCATCTGGCCCCAAGCTGCAGGTCTGTGGCAGTGCTAGGGTTTTGCTCTGCCCAGGTCAATGGTGTGCTCTGTGCTCTCACAGCCATGCTGGAAGCCTGCTGCTGGCCAACCAAAGCTGCCCCTGGAAAAGGGACCTACGTTTAGCCATGATCTTATTCAAGATGTTGCGCAGTTCGAAGGCGGAGATCTCTGCATCCTGGGGAAAGAGAGAGGATTTTCACTGTGAGCTGCAGTGAATCTATGCCATCAGCAGCCTCTGACTCCTTTGGGCAAGGTGTCCAAGTTCAAACACCCCTTGGAGTTAATTTCCCTTGGATGGAAATGCAATCAGGGTTAGCCCTCCCCACCTCCCATTCCCAGGAGCACCTCCAGCTCCCAGGCATCAGCACATTGAGCCCTCAGGCAGGGGAGAGCAGCCTGGGGAGAAGGCACAGCCAAGTCTCACCCCATCCACCAAATGCTCTGCCCAAAGGACAGAATTAGGGACCCACAGAGATAAAACTCGAGCCTGAAGTTCAAAGAGAGCAAAGACTGTTTGCCAGGAGTGCTCACAAACCTGTTGTGTAAGCAGATGGGTAACTACACACATCTTTGCATGCAGGATTATGCACATGCTTGAGATCTGAGTCAGCACAAGGATTAAACTCCATCCTGGGGGAGGCGTTTCTCTTACCCACTCACCCATGTTACCAGCAAGATGTTAACAGAAGAACACTCACACTCCCTGCGAGCTGTCCAAAAAGCTTTTTAAAGGTGGGTTCAATGTCCTCTTCACTGATCTCAGTCTACAAGAGAGAAACAGAGAATATGGAAGGGAGGAAATGTGCTTGAGAAGGACTTAATGCATTTCCTTGCCCCTAGTAAAACACAATTTAAATGGCAAAGTTGAAGTTCCAGAGTACTTTCGCTTTGATTTAAATCAGTGTTATTTTCATTCATTCAAAGTGCTGGCACAGCAAATACTGCAGGAATTCAGAATTCAAAATTCTCTGTGAAATTAAAATTTATTACATTAAAAAATCACTACCAAATCCAGAACTTCACTATTGCTACTGTTACTATTGGACCACACGTCTTAATTTAAAGCAAAGAAAGCAAAACGTAAGCTCTCATCTTGGAGGGGAAAAAATCACCCAGGGGAGTAGACGCATTAATAGGCAAAATGCCCTCAGCTCCAGCAAGGCTAAACATATGGTGCCACCACTTACAGAAACAATGTCACATCAAAACCACCCCTATGGCTAAAGGGCTGCACTCCTGGATGGCTGGAGAGCAAAGGGAACTAATGTGGCTCCTGTCACCTCTGCAAGTAGTACCTGATCCCTCTTCCTGGGAAGCCCAAGCTCACCACTCTGCATAAAGGACAACACGTGTTTCCATTACTGCTTGTGATGTTTCCATATCAACTATGGATATTGACAGATCTGTTTCCAGAGCGGGGCAACAGTTCTTCATGATGCCTATGGAAAACCATTGCCCTGCACAGGGAACAGACACTCCAACCCCACTTATTTATGACAAAATCAACTTAAGTGCTTTAAACTAAGACATACCTCTTCAAAATTGGCCTCAATTTCATCATCTATAACCCTAGAAAGATAAAGAAATCAGTATTAAAATCAAGGCCCTTTTCTGATGCTCTTCCTTCAACTTCCAGGTTAGGAAAGAGCTACATACGTGGAGTTGGCATTCTTCTCTGAGAAGACTCGCAGGCAGAAATCCCCATTCTTGTTGGGCTCAAAGGTCGAGGGCACGACGATGTATTCCCCTGCAGGGAGCTTGAACCGGTTCAGCACTTCTCGGAGGTTGATAAAGGTGTTTGATTTTTCCCTTGCTTTGTTGGTCAGGAAGAAGTTTTTGCTCAGATGAATGTTTGTCTGGCCTGAAAACTTGGGAAAAGCAAAGAGAGAACCCCCCCATGATTTGCATGTATTTGCATTACAGATTAACAATGTAATAGATATGGCAATTAGCTATATCACTTCAACAGAAGTGACTGAAGGAAGGGAAAGGGGGTGGCTGCACCCCACCATGGTACTCCTGAGCTGCAGCTCTGCTCTGCAGATCATCTCAACGAGCCATTCAGGTCATGCTTATGTTTTGCAGATGGTGATGGGTGCGTGAAGACATTGGCCAAGTTCTTTACCAACTGGTTTTCTGTAGTGAGATGCCACCCGTCCCTCTGATCCCCAAACTGGTGCCACCAGGAGACTGTAGCTCAGCTCTTGCCTCACAGGTCAGGCTGCCTTAAAGCAGAGAGCGTGCTTACAGAGGGCTCCAAGAACAATAGTCTATGCAGTGTCAAAGCAGCATAACATCTTTCAGAACAAACTCTCCTGCACAGGGTCTTACAGGTGGGTTGTCTCAGCTCTAGAAGCAAACACCAGGCTCAGAGACCTACCACTTCCCATCCTCCTGGAATTTTCAGCATGCAGAACCTGTAAGACCCGCTCCCACGGTGGGAGATAAAATTCCACCTTTTGGGGAAAAGAAAAGTCATGGGATTGTAGCTGGAGCCTTTTTTATGGAAATCAGATTTTTGGACCACTATGGTGCCAAGCTGAGCAGCTGACAGGCGTTCAGAAGGTACATGAGAAATTCAATCAACCGGTAGCACCATTTCCTCTCCTGATGAAACCACGTTTTACATAAGAGCAGCTGGTTTGAGCATAGCCTCCAGCACTGCAAGGTGCCCCAGCTGCTCTGAGGTTACACAGGCCCAACCTCACTCCTTCCTCTGAAGAGCAACAGCTCAGAGGTGTCTGCAGCCCTGCCTCGTATCGCAGAGGTATCACTGCACTGCACACCTCTCTCATCCCCAGGGCATATGATTAGCTACCTGCAGGTAGAAACAGACAAACCAATAAAGAGAGCTCAGGGAAATGGGAATAAAACACCTCCTTGGAATACTGGTTGTGTGTCAAACAAACTCTGTGCAAACCGGAGGAAAGCAGCTGCACTTTGGGCAGCAGGCATGGGTCTGGGATGGGAGAAGACCCATGGAAGAGCAGCTCTGGTGAGCTTCCGCAGTACAGACTGCTCTTATCCCAACCTGAGACACCCCGAAAATGCATCACAGGCTCAAGGCCCGATCCAGAATAAATGGACTCAAACTTCAGACTGTACAGTCAGTACTGACTGCAGTGACGGGGGATCCTCTGAACCGTTTCTTCCCACAAGCCATTCAGCCCAGCTCTGCATCTTGACCACCAATGCATACTACATACCTCTGGGGGCACCTGCAAGAAGAAAAGGAGAGCAAGTTATGTGCTTGTTGAGTCAGCTCCAGGGCTACTTCTTTTCACCAGTGGTTAGCGGGTAACATCCATGCTCTTGATAAAAACACTCTGCTTGAGGGGGAAGTGAACACTGAGCCCACGTCACCCAATGCTGACTGCTCAGCTTCCCAAATCCCTCCTGGAGGCAGTGTGAGCACAGCCTGGCATAGACACAGACAGGGTCACTCCTCCCTGCTGCCCCCTCCCAACCCCGTAGCCCACAGTGATATCCTTTTGGAGATTCAGTTTCCCTACTATTTCTTCCTCCCTTGTCTTTCACCCTCCCACCCCTCTGACCTCTCCACTATCTGGGCAAGCCAATAATGCAGCTCTCCATTTCCTTATGTCTTTGGGAGACCTGGCTTTGTTTTAAACTTCATTTGCCTACAGGGAGCAGATTCTTTGACAAGCTTTTCCAAAGCTGGGACACTGAGAAAGCAAGCAGCTGCACATACTGCCTACAGACATAGAGCATCCCTCAGGCAAGACCATTATTCCTATTTCCACTGCCAGTTAAGCACCACTACTTTGCAGCTCTGCACAAAACATCTGCTTCAGGAGTTACATCTCTGACCCTTCATCCTGCAGGGGTGTTACAGGTGTTTTGCCTGGTTCTGCTGCTGGTTTCACACGCCCCCAGCTAGGGTCACATCCTACCATGGCCACATCCCTACCATGGCTCCTCCCATTCTGCTGCTCCCAACCCTTGCAAGTAGAGACCAGATTTCTGCACTTTCAATCTTGATTTTAAATAGTTTTCCGTTCCTCCGTTCTGGAATATAGGTGGGAAAGGGCCTCTGCAGGTCATCTAGTCCAACCCACTACTCAAACCAAGGCTACTATCAAAGTTAATGACGTTGCTCAGGACCTTGTCCAGCCTAGGTTTGAACATCTCCATGAATGCAGACCCCATCCTCTCTCTGGGTACCTGTGCTTGACTGCTGGTTTTATGGACGATAATTTCCTAAGCATCTAAAAGGAATTTTCCTCGCTGCAGCTGGTGGCTAACCCAACCTGCCTCAATTCTAATGCAAAGCCCAGTCTGAGAACTGAACTACCCCAGTTTGTAGAGAGCTTTCCTTTTCCTCCCATGTGCCTCTACTGCCTTTAACTTGCCTCATAAATGGCAAAGCCAATGGTGTGCATGTCCTCTCCCATCTTCCTCTGCCTCCGCCGGTGCTTCTGAATGAGGCCAATGAGGAAAGTACATCCCCTCTCAGGATCATCGGGGTCCTCATCTTCTTCCTCCAGCTTGATTAAATACTGTGGATTTGTCCAGAATGTGTCTGGAAAGTGGATTTATGTGAACTGCTCAGGGGCTTCTTTGGAAGCAACTGTGCTGATATAGACCTGCCAGCTAGAACAGATAGGGCTCCGACTTCCAAAATCAGCTGCGAGAAGGGAAAACTAACACACCTTCCCCCAGCCTTTACAACCACAACTAGACCCTATTAGGAAGCCACATTTCCCATTGCACTTCTTGGACATCAGTCTTGGGTATCCCAGGTACATCCTCCTCCATAGGCCACCCCAAAGCAGCTCCCAGAAGCTCCTAGAGAAAGTACAAGTGGATCATAGAATCACGGACTGGTTTGGGTTGGAAAGGGCCTTAAGACCATCGAGTTCCAACACTGCCATGGGCAGGGATACCTCACACTAAACCATGTCACCCAAGGCTCTGTCCAACCTGGCCTGAATACCGCCAGTGATGGAGCATTCACAGCTTCTTTGGGCAACCTCTTCCAGTGCCTCACTGCCCTTACTGTAAAGAACTTCTTCCTTATATCCAACTTGAACTCCCCCTGTTTAAGTTTGAACCCATCACCCCTTGTCCTGTTGTTACTGTCCCTGATGAAGAGTCCCTCCCCAGCATCCTTAGAGGCCCCCTTCAGATACTGGATGAGTAAAAGGTTTCTCAGTGTCTCCTACTTGGGTAATTCCTGCAGCCCCCCGCAGTGGCTCCTCGCCTCCAGTTCCCATCCAGCTTCAGCAGGCTCCACTTCTTGTACTTGTCACTTGCCAGGGTGTCTGGAGTCAGGTTGCAGATCTCCAGGCGGGAGTAATGCCTCAAGAAGTCGTTGAACGCCATCCTGTGGGAAGGAATGCCACTGGCAACGTCTGCTTAGGATGGACACATTTTCCATACAGCCACCTGGTCTGTCTATCCTCCTCTCCCGTACTAGGATTTGGGGTGAATTTGCTCCCTCACCTTGGAGAGTGCAGCGGGAGAGGTAACTTTGTGTGTTAAAGAACACAGGAAAAGACATCCCCTTCTGCCTGCACACAAATCCAGTGGTACGTACCAGAACTCCCCATCTTCATGCCTCCTGGTCAGCCGCTCCCGCACCTCAGGGTCCACACCACTCCAGTTTGGGCAGCTGAAAGACAACCCCGCATCAACTAGAGGGCATGGTGAAGCTTAACCCTGATGTAGCTGTTCTGGCACAAGGATTTCACCTTCTTACAGCTCCACATGACTGTAACACTGCACAATATCTAGCTGATAGCAACTGCAGAGCTCTCAAACCATAGCAGAATTAAAATACATAGGATACGGGCCACGTCACTTCTTAAATATCCAAGGAAGCTCACCACTGAATCCGGGCTGTTAAATAAGCAGAAACTACTGAAAGGTTTCTAGGAATCACCAACCAAATCATGGAATGCTACAGGAAGGCAGATGTTTGCATGAAGGGTGCCACATACTGTGATGCCCGCATGGGAGATGGCAGTGATGTGATGCTGCTTTGAAATAGCTCAGAGTGAACATCACACCCAGATGTGACTTACAGAGGAATCTAAGGGAGGGAGAAGACAGATGACAGCAGAAACATGGTTGTACCCTGCAGTAAAAGCCTCCTGGCAATGTACTCACTTGTCATTCCATTTCCCAGTCCACTCCACTTCCCCCCAGGGATTTCTGATTCTGATCAGTTTCTGCATGGTTCCTCGGAATTTCACCTGATGGGATCAGAAGTGTATACAGAGAGTCACCCAGGGACTCAGCACTGTGCTCCCTTCCACCTTTTCTAAGGGAATTAAAGAACATGACAGAGCAAGTACTTCAGTGCTACACATAGCAATACAGGTACTCATCTGGTCCAAAAGACACAAAATCAAACAGATTTTGAATGAGCTCCACACACGCAAGCCTGTCCAGAGAAGGTTTACAGCATGCACAAATCAAAGCTCATGATAACCAAAACGTCTGTTTTGTGCCATTAAAAAACCTACCTCTGACATGATTTCAAGCAAAGGGAATGTAAAGCTGCTACAGGGCTGCTAAAAAGCACGTACAAGGGGATACTTCTCTAAAGTCATCATCCACGTATGAATCGCCTTTTCACATTCAGATGCCTCTTCCCCATCCCTATATAGGATGAGCCTGTTACAAAAGATGGGGTGCTTGCTCTGGCCACAACCCTTTGACCACACAAATGCCCCACAATGCAGCAGCATCAGCCCCTCCTTGCACTGCATCCGAGGCCCTGGTTTGTTACCTACTGATCTCTACACACACACTGAGGCCAGGCCAAGCAAAGCTGTACAAGTTCCAGTGGGAACACCCAGCACTCAGGTGGAACACACGGTACTAATTTGAGGAAGGAGGCGGTGCACCTCTACAGCCCGAAGCCAAGAACACTGCACAGGCAGCAGCATAGAGTCCAGACATGACACCCCAGTGCCTGACAATGAATATCCCTACAAAGCCTGCACAGATCACCAAAGGAAAAGCCTGGCTAAGTCGTGCTTTTTGTGAACTAAGGTCAACAAAGTCCCTCTTCGCTGCCTTTGCTGATAGAGGATGACAGGCACGCAGGTAAACATGCCCGTTGGGAGCATCCGCCTCAGTGCAGCATGTCAGCATCTCTCTACACCTCACCCTGAAGTTTCAGGAATCACTGCAGAAACAATTCTTGGAGAAGTAACTGCATCACACACATGGACGGACCGCACCATCCGCTTCCTTTGTTTGCACTTGTCTCACTCTCGCCTGTACTCTTGGACAGGCACATTGCGTTCCAGCACTGCGCCCTGCTGAAAGGTGTTCAGCAGGCACTGAAGGGACAGGAATGTTTGTTTTTCTTGGCGCACACCCCTCGCACATCCCGCTGTGCTTTACCGTACAGCGCTGCCTGCTATAGAGAAACATGAAGGACCGAGTCACCAGCAGAGGGCAGTGTGCCCTCTGCGCAGAGCTTCCCATGGCCCCGCTCGCTGGGAAACAGCAGTGCTTATGGCCAAAACAAAAGGATTTTTCTGTTCAAACCCCCAAAGAGGTTTTTATCCAAACCCCACCAACTAATTCACTGTTCCTTCGTTAAGAACAGACTCCAAGCCCGATTCAGCAAAACGGGCGATACTCAATCTGCAGCGTTGAAGATGTGTTTGTGGCTGGGCAGGACCATGCACAAGTCTCGCTGCATTGTGCCCCCTGGGGCAGCAGACCTACCTCCTCTGCCCCAGTGACTGAGTACGCGTGTCCCTTCACCAGCTTCTGGGTAGTGACTGCCTCCGACTCTGCTGCACTGGTGATCTGGAAAAGCAAGGAAAGTCAATGAGTGTGGCTTCCCATGCAGAGGGGATCCAGGATTCCCCCTCCAACAGCTCTAATCTCACTGGGAGGCTGCAGGGATGGTTTAGCTGCTGCACAGAGGAAATGAGAGTGATCCGTGTGATAAGGGTAGGGACAGCAGCACATGTAGCCATGCTGGAGACTTACGGCCCACATTTATGGCATGGTGTGCATGTCAGAAGCCCTGCACCGCAGCAAAGATCCTTCCTGGCTCCAAAACACTTGGAGATGCATGAGAGGGGGTGCACCACACCAAACACTGTACAAAGGTGATACACATGATGAACTCCATGCTCTCGAGGGGCCAGAAGGAACACAGGGGGTGCCCAGCCTGAGGCTGCCCAGGGATCACACACCAAGACCCCAGCACTTTGCTTTGAGGTCAAAACACCCTGTTCAACTCCACAGCAGGGTGGGAGGTTCCCCTTCCTTTCCCCAGCACCACCACCCTAGACTTGTCATGCAGGTGAGCAAGGGAAAAGGCTGCACTTTGGATGCCATTCATACCTGAAGGAATATCACCCTCTCACTTTTCCACAGCCATTACAAGACTTGGGCAGCCTGGCCTATAAGTACTACAGGGAAAAGTCACCTCTTAGAAGGTGACTGCTTGACGTCTTGCTGTTACAACGCTTAGCCCTCTGTGAAATGTATGGCTGTCGTTGCCTTCCCACCATTTCAGAAAGTGGGTGATCTGTAAACAAGCATATCTGGAGCTTAAAAAAGGTTTTCTATTATAAATTCTTATATATATAATTACATTATAAATGGAGTTCTTGTAAATCATTTACTTTCCCTTTAGACATAACTAAGATGTTCATTTGGGAGCAGGGTGATTATCATACCAACAATACTTTGGCTCATTTCAGTAAGGCCACGACCAATGCTGAATCCTTGCAGGCAGGGCCAAACCTCCTTTTCCTTCTCACAGGTTCAGCCTATGATGAATGTTTTCCCATAAAGCCTTTTGAAAGCCTGACAACAGCCCGAGCCTCCCAGCTTTGGGAATGTTTTGGCACAATTTGTGTGACAAACAGGATAGAGCAAGGATGGAGGTTACCGCCTCTGAGCATCTGACTGCAGCAGCCATTAGCAGCAGCTTTCCGTCCAAACCCATTCAGCCTGTACCAACCTGCTGCCAAGCTACAGGCTTTCTTAAGAACAAAAATGTACATCAGGACCTCTCATGAGTTCCCTGTATGATGTGCCAGTACCAACCTATGAAACAGCAAAAGCTCTAGGTCTTAGGAAGACACAGGGCAGGCAATGAACTTTTACACATACTAATGAATCTACATTTCAACCTAACCCTGCAGAAGAGCACGTGCCTGGGTCACACTCTCTGGTCAAATTCTACAGACACAAAGTAGAGCAGAGAACCACAGCAGAGAGGAACAGCATCCTTTGTGAACCTCCTGCGGATGGAGCATGGGTCCAGCCCCCAGCTGCCTACAAGCACAGCAAGAGCAGAGTGTCCAGCAATAAGCCCACTAACTCACATCAATGGAACAGCCAAGGAGAGAGCCTTTCTGAAGTGCCTTCTGAATGATCCTGAAGAGGTTGGGTGGTGCCTTCTGCAGCTCATACCATTCTGCAATTCCTCCGGTGAAGTCCTCGAAGCCTTCAGTGGTGGTGCCACCAGAGAGAGACTCATATGATCCATTCAGCCTGCATGAAAGGGGACACACACCCCAAGCCATCAAGCTCCCTGTTTTCCTCTTCTCACATACAACCATCAGGTTCCCTAGTCTCCTCTTCTATTGGAGAGGCACTCAGTTATGCTAGCTGTCACAGCATTTCTGCTTTCAACAGCACCACCAGCAGCTATGAACACCTCTTCCATTGCTTCTTAGACCTCCACTTGGAAAGCCCAGCATAAAATTTCATACTATCATGTATACAGGATGTAGGTTTAGTCATATCAATGACAACAATCATGGACACTATTTGAGAAAAAGGAAACAATGTGAACAAATCAAAACCCAACAATTTGCCTCTCTAGTTCTACAGTCTTTTAATCCCTTTAACAATTACCAGTCTGATATTCAGCTGATCTAAGTTACCTCAGTTTCTTAAGTCAACTGAAAATAGCAATGCTAGATGGCAGAATTCCTCCATGCCCATCCTAAAACTAGAAATTCATACTTGTGCATCTTCACCTTCAATAGTGACCTGGACTCATGGACTGGTATGCTTTGCACACTGAAGAAGTGAAGCTGCAAGCCCTCACAGGTATGTAGAGCACATGAAACAAAGCTTTCCAAGCCCCAGTGACAGAAGACAGCACTCCAGGAACAGCCTTGCCATGAGATACAAGGGCTTTTTTTCTTGGCTAGCATCAAAGCCGATACTTTTGTCTATTTGTCTCAAGCACCTGTCAGCAAAGCTTTACTAGAGCAGCTGTGGGATATCCCAGAAGTTGCAAAGACTAATAAGTTAGGTTGACTTTTTAAGTGTGTCTATGCAGATAAGGATGCTGTGAGGAAGCAGAGGCATTGGGCAATGGGAGTGGGGTAAAACCCTGGCCTCAACTCACTTGGCATAGGCTTTCTCCAGCAACGCGCTCCAGAACTCACTGCCCTCTGCTGAGTGCACGAAGAGCAGCTTCCCGTTCTTGGTGGGCAGCCTGTCATCCACCACGACATCCAACCACTCCCCGTACTGCCAGAACTGCAAGAGAACGCAGACACTTTGCCACCACCCCATGCTGCACGCTCAGGTCACCAGGACATTCGGACAGCCATTTCCTAGAGGAGAAGCAATGCCACCTCGCAGCCAGCTTCGCCCACTCTGCTCAGGGATGCATGTCCTCAGCTGGAACTGCTGATGGCCATCTGCTTCTTCCCACCATCACCCTTCCTTGATGCCTGTTTTTTTACCTGGCTCTTTGATGTTCCTTAAAGAGTTCCAGCAAACACCACGCAGACACAGCTAGCCACATCGGCTCCTGGCCAACAGCACAGGGCAGGGGGGAGGCTGTTTTCCACCCACCTGGAAGTGGAAAATTCCTGCATATTTATCCTGGAAGCTCTGGTCTTTGGGAACAACACGGGCCAGAATTTCTTCATTTAGGGTGAGCGAGGCAATAGCGGCCAAGAGCCAACAGTCCCCTGTAATGAAAAAAGGGGAAAAGAGACACTGCTCATTATTCATTATTCAAACTTCATTCTATAGTTTTTGTATACTGCACAGGGCTCATCCATTATAGACAATAGTCACCTCAGCTGTGGCGAGATGATCCCTCCCATCACTTTACCTCTAAGGCAGATCAAACACATGAACACAAACACCCACCATCTCCAGAGCAAGTTTTCTCTAAACCAAAGTAATAAGAGGAAAGCAAAAGCAGGCTTTCTATGATCTACCAACACACAGTCCCATGCTGGGACTATTTGAAAGAAAACTTGATATTCAATGAAGTGTCTGCAGGTTAGGAAGCAGCATGGGGGAAAAAGCAAAGAAAAGGGTTTGTGGGCACATGCAGGTATTCAAGGATGTGGTTTCTCCTCAAAAAGCCACTGTCTCCTCAAACACAGACTGTTTCCCTCCATGTTTAATAAACATCTAATGACTTGCCATCCAGAGACCTATCCCATGGGCAAGCTCCCTTTAAGGTTTCTCACCAGCCTCCTACAACACAGGAGCTCCTTTCACTGTATACATCTCTGGAGCCTCTTGCTGAGGTCTCTCTGTTTGGTCCCACATCCCGTCTCTGGCACTAGTCACCAGAGAGTCAGGAAAGGCCTGAAGGCAGGCACTGTTTCCTAGTCCCACGCACCTCTTCACCCTTCCTGGGATGGAGCCAGCACACACAGTGCCTGCACGCTAGTGCCCCAGGCTGTCTGGACAGTGTTTTTCCACACCATCTCCTACCATGTAGAGGGAGGAGACCACAATTATATAAACATTACCTCTGGTTTTTCTACTTATTTTCAGAAACCGGTGTTTAAATGCATGGTTGCCTTTCTGCTCAGCCATGGGCCTCCTGCAACCCGTTAGCAAGATGATTAGAGATAGAAAGACCAAGCTGATCTCAACTCCCACAGCCCAACATAAACCTCCCCATTGCCATTATCAGCTCTGCTGTTGCTTTGCTTTGTGAACACAGCGAGGTCGATATTACACATCAGATCCCACCAAATGGTCCTGCAGCATGTATAGGACTGCAGGTTCAAGAGCCATGAGTCATCCACGGCTGCTAGCAAGATAAAGGCCAGCAAAGCAGCAGGCTCTATACAGCCTCCTAGAGAAGGGAAGGTCAATAAAAAGGTCAAAACTCACAAGTGAGAAGCTGGGATCCAAATGGGAGAAATTCTTAAGCAGAGTAACTCTAAAGCGGCTCTTTGAGGGTCACCCTCAGGCCCAAACCCATCACCACTCGGGTAGCTCTAGGAGGAACATGGATAACCTGCAATTCTCTTTGCTGCCCCTCGCTTTTCTCAGCTGATCCCCAGTAGCAGCTCAACAAATTACATTTGTCCCATGGCCCTTTTCACATTTCAAGGAAGTTGGAAGATGTGAAATTGCAGATTAATTTCAAAACCTCAGAATCTTTCATTATATGTCCTATGGCACAGCTGAGTAAAACCATCCAGCCCTTGTACCCTGCAACAAAGCTGCAGGCAGAGCTGAAGGCCCTTTGTGCATGCTCTGTAGGGTGAGTGGAAACAGCCCAAGGAATGTTCTACGCTCCTTGCTTGCAGTCAGCTGTGGAGGTGTTTTTCCCACTCAATTGCTCAACCTCCAGCATAAACCAGAGTTCACATTGCACAGTCTTGCTCGATCTGACAAACTCAGCCATTCCAAGAGGACCCTGGAGCATCTCACATTAGCACTACTAACCTTGTAAGAACTGTGCTGACTTAAATTAGTAGTAAGGCTGGCCCAGAGGGCAGCTGTCCCATCTTTCTTCCAAAGTGATGTTAGCTTTTCTATTCCACAAACAAGACAGGAGCTGGGCAGGCAGAGAGCAGCACAGAAAGAGTAATGGAACAACTCAACATGAGCACAGTAGCTCAGGAAGTCTTGGTCAAGAAGCTGCTCAGGCATCTAGATTAAGAGCATACACCGTTTATTGCTGTAATATATCTTTTGAGTCAGGCTTCCCCTGTAGATAAGAGGTTCAAGGATGAGAAACACCCCCAAAAGACCTCTAAGCACATAAGCAGCATTTATAAAGAATTTCCTTTACTTTCTAGCTGTTCCATTAAGGCAGACAAAAAGAAAGAATCTGTACAGGTTGTTGAAAAATCTCTCTGTTGACCTTTACACTGAGTTCTAAGGAGAGTTTGGAGCCAGACAAACACAGATCTTAACTCACGCAACTGTGGACAAGGTCTTCTTGAGATTAAAGGGCAGATGCAGCATACATGGGGGACACACCACCCTCTGGTTTCCACGTTTAAAAGTGCTCAACAGTCAGGATATCATCTCTCCCTTTCTGAACATTGAGCACTAAAAGCAGGCCTGACAAGTCAAAGCCTAGAAGAGAACACATCTTGTGATAACACCTGGAGTTTTAGCCTGCACTAAGTAAGCCTAAGCAGGGTCTCTACCAAATAGTCCTAACTGTAAGAAATGGTACTTTTGTAAAGCTCTTGACAGTGACTTTCCTTTGATAGAGAAGCAAAGTCCAAGAGGAGTCTATCAAACAGGTTACTTATATGAAGAATTTGAAAGGGGTGTTAGCAAAGCCAGGTTTCTCATGGAGAACTTTTGTAAGTGCACAACACAATAGGCAGAACAAGGTTATCAGAAAAGGGAACATTATCAGGCTGCAAGTTTATTTATATTGACAAATACTATTTTTTCCTTTCATGCTTCTTTTTTGCTGTTATCAGTGGTTTACTTTCTATTTCTAGATGTCTATCTCTGCATTACCTAACCTCCAGCTATAAACAAGAACATAAAAAAAATCAATGGCAAGGCAAGAATAGCCATAAGGGCTTAAAACTGACATTCTGGAAAGCAAAGACAAGCGAAGTACCCCATGAAGCACCTGGAGAACTGTAAGCAAAAGGTAGCTCCTCTGATCACCGCACAGCCCACGTGAGACTATGGGGTCAAAGGAAAAACGTACATCAGCCCATTAGACATGTAATTACTTTAAAACACTCACAGAATAACAACTACTCAATGCATTTACATTAATACCAGAGACTCCAGGAAGCTTTCTGGTAAGAAGCATGGTGCTGCAGCAACCCATTCACAGCAGAGCGGTTGCCAGCATGGGAAAACCACGCATCTAGTTTTCCAAATTCATTGTATTCATTATTTTTCCATGTGTTTTTATGTAAGGAGGAGACACCTATGTCTCAATAGTAGAGCAGAGATACTGCGCTGTGTACACCCCGGTGTTGTGATACCATGGTGACACCCCCTCCAAAGGCTGCAGTTAAGGGTGAATAAGCTTCCTCTCCCCAGTGGCTTTGGTTCCTCCCCTCTGCTGTCATGAGTCACCACATCCCATGTGCTGTCATTCTGAACCAAATACCTTCAGATCTGACACTGCAAAACTAACTCCAAATAATCAACTTTAAAAGTTTCTCCTACAAAGGAACAAAACCAGAACAGAGGATAATCCAAAGCCCAAGGGCAGCACTTCGGTGTCTGGAAAACTTAGCGAGCTGCTGCCTTGATGAGGAGATCACCTTTTCTGCCCTGATGATCAGCTATGCCTTTTATGCATATAGTCTAGGTCAAACAATGAAACAAATGTATAGGCTGCATCTGGCCCACAGACTCTTGAGCTAAAAGGAACATGCGTACCACTGCTCATAAGCCAGGATGTTTGTAACCTGCCAAGAAACCAGTTGCAGTAGTGATGGGCACATGTGCTTTGAATGCCCCATCAGTCCCTGCAACCCTCTAAGATGTCCTGAAAGGCTTAACAACAGCAATGAAACTCCATGTAGGTACAGGTGTGCTGCTTTGCCATCAAGCTTTTTGGAGGATAAATAGGACTACAAAAGCTTCCTATGGAAAAAAGCAACATAATATAAACAAAAAAGCATTTGTAAAGCACATCTGCTATCCTCATTGTGTGAAAAAGAAGAGATTCAACACAGGCTCTTAGTAACTCAATGGCTATATGGAGAAAAGATCAACAGCATCCTATTGTTACTCAACCACTGAACTGTCATACAATACCAAAATCCTGGCCAGATTCATAAGAAGATAGTGGGGTGAGTCATTGCAGTACTTACTCATGGTGAAAACAGTAATACAACCTGGAACACTAACATCCTCCTATATAAATGTTGTTTCAGGAGGTAAAATAATACCAGCTGGGAGTCAGTTCATATCCTTTAGTGATAGCATGCAACCTCATGAGAGCATCTGACTGGTATGAAGACCATTAAGGCAACAATCGCTTTCATCGATTTAAATCGAGGTTTGGCACTAGCAACTACAATCCCACAATGTGAAAATGAAGTTACACATCTTTCATTCCAGGGTTCTTGCTGCCACGACATCTGGATAGCAAGGCTGGAAGCCTGCAGAAAGCAACTAAGTGCTTTCAGAAACCAGGATCTCTACAAAATGCCAGATGTTGAAATGGTGTTCAAATAAACTATTTTCAAACTGAACAACTCTGTAGCAGTAAAAGTCCACAATAAAAAAAGAGGGCATGTGTGTTAAACACTGGGACATGCCTTATACCAAAGTAGCAGTGGTGGGAGACATGATACTAGACAGAGAGAACACATGAAGCTGCTGACAAGCCAAGGACTTCACTGATGACACAGTGGAGCCTAATCCATGTCACAGATGCTACTGGGGCACGAGGAGAACTAAATTCACAACCTCTGTATTATTTATTGTCAGGACATTTTACACAAATTGTATCTAGTTATTAAAGCACTAACCTAAGTGACTTCTGAAAGAAAACACAAGCACAAAATATATGAAATAAGCTTCCCTGTCCATTCCGGTTCTGGACATGAAAACACAAATAGCAGCAGCAGGACTAGAAACTAAGAAGCTGCGACGTGGCTAATATTATGCTGATGAAAAGCAAACAAGCAGAACTCAGCTCCTTTGCCAACCCCGCTGCAAAGTCACAACACACAGCATGTATTAGTCATGTTTCCCTACTCCGAGGGCTTCCCCTCAGCCATGCTGTCAGTCTAATCTTTAGATAAGAGGGTTTTCACCCTCTTCCTACAATTACAGGATAAATAGGAGCCTCACTGCTTCCACTCCATCCTACTTCCTCGAGCATCCCCACAGCTGTCCTCCTTTACAGCCTCCATACTGCTTTCTGGGAGGACAGAGGAAGCACTTGCCTAAAAACACTCTGGCAGGCAAGGCAGGAGAGAGGTTTTGAGACCAAGATAGCTGTGCACTGTGCACACACAGCCAGTTTAAGCCACTCGCCTCTGGCTGTCCCCTCGGCTTCCAGGTTTCAGGGTGTCCTTCCTGGAATTCTCTCCCATGGGAAAGAAACGCCTCGCCACACAGGCAACTGCCCTCCGAAGTAGAGGTTAGTCAGGCTGCTTTCAGCACATGGATGTGAACGTGAAAGGAACTAGAAGCAATCATAAAAGCCACCAGGAAACCAGTTTGTGCCATCCCTGCTCAATGCACACAGCAAGGCTGTGCTCAGTGGCCAAACACACACTGGCCCTGCCTGCAAATGTCCAGGAGAGGCAAGGAAGGTCTGATTTGATATAAAGAGAGGTGACAGGTTTCAACAGGATGTATTTAGAGTGAGTTACATGCAGCATAGTATAAACTGGATGCTACTGAGGTAGCGCGTGCATGGGAAGCTCAGCTTTCTGCCTCCACCTTACCTAATGCCCCTTGGCAGATGTCTGTGCGAGTGGCTCCACCAGCTATGAACCGGGGGCTGGAACACAGCTCCTGGGAACAAAACAAGCCTCGTGTTACACATATCCACAGGAAAGGGTGGGACCAGAACCCCACTTGCAGCAGATTTAAACAAGGGATTGACCACAGCAGATGAACACCACAGAGATGGAGCAGGCCCGGAATGAGTGCAGGCACCAGACATGTAAAGAGCAGTGAGGACAGTGACCAAAGCTTGTGGACAGCCATCTCACTTCACAGTATGTGCCAGGAGGTCCACTGTGTTTCTACACATGTGCACACACCACTTTGCTGTTACCTTCCCACCACTCACTGCCTCAAGGCCTTTAAGGAACATCCAGGCACCCCGGATCCATCTGACCCGATGGATGGCTCCTGTGGCCAGACAGGGCTGTTTTGGTAGCCACAAGCACAGGCTGAGCGAGGGCTCAGGAAGGAAACCTCCACATCACAGACAGCTCCTCTCTGCTAAGGGAAAGAGCTATGGATCCGAAGTGACAGCCCCACAGCAAGCACTCTGTTCATCAGGATTGCTCAGGATGGAGAGACAAACGGCTTTGTTGCTACTGGTTTTCCAGATAGAGCATGCTCCCCTGCCAGCCGGACCCGGCGCAAAGCGACACCCATCCCCGGGGCTCTGGGCGACCGCACCGCGATCTGCAGCCGCCCGGTAGTGTCGGGGGAGGCTGTGGGAGTGGGTCTGGGCGCGGAGAAACGAGCCGGGGGGAGAAAGGAGAGCGCAAAGAGCACACGCAGAGCCCTGCAGGATTAAATCAAACCCAGGCTGCGGGTAAGGAAAGGAAAGCGGTGTGTAAAGACGCGGTGATGCCGCTGAACGATGCTACCGAACATCCTCCCCCCACCTTACCCCCGCCGTACCGTGGGTCTGCGCCAGACGACGCCCTGCGTCTTGTATGAATTGGGCCCCAGCTCTTGGTAGCCGAGGGCAGCGGGGCCGGCGGGGAAGGAGGGGTCCTGGAAGAGCCGCCCCTCCTGCAGGCACTGCTGCCGCAGCGCCCCGAAGTCCTGCCCCAGGTAGGGCACGGCATGACTGTGCCGTCCCGCTCCCGCCGCCGCTGCCCGCTCCTTCGCCACCGCCGCCGCCGCCATCCCCGAGCCCCGCCCCGGCTTGGCCCCGCCCGGCCTGACCCCCTCCACCACTTGTGGGTGTTACGAGTGTCGCCAGTGCTCAGCCCCGCCGCCTCCCCGGTTCACTGGAGCCCCGCTGCACCGGGGTGAAGAAACAGCCCCGCAGCGTCAGCGTGTCCTAATAAACCGAGAGCACACACGTGTTCTGTAAAGGGCGGCTACAAACAAGACGGGGGCTCCCTCTTCATACAGTCACATGGAAAAGAGGAGGGGTTATCACATAGTCATTAGGGTTGTAAGGGACCTCGAGATCATCTAGTCCATCTCCCGTGCCAAGGGAGGGTCACTAGAGCAGATTACACAAGGGTGCATCCAGGCGGGTTTGGAATGTCTCCAGAGAGGGACGTTCCACAGCCTGTTCCAGTGCGCAAGTTTGCCTGGGGAGATTCTGACTGGACACTGGAGGAAAATTTTTCACAGTGAGAACAACCAGCTATTGGCATAATGGAAAGTGGTAGACTTCCCAGTGTTAGACATGTTTAAGATTTGGCTGGACAGGGTGCTGTGGTATCTAGTCTAGGTCATGCTTTGCCCAGACAAGGCTGGACCAGCTGATCCTTGAGGTACCTTCCAATATTGTATCCTATGATTTTATGTATGTATCAATTAAAAAATTGGTATTTCCTGCATAAAACCCAGAAGTATCCATGTCCAAATCTGTGAGCTTAGAAAAAGGTCGAAGACAGAGGAAAAACTAATACAGCTAAAACCCTAATATGGTACATATGTACTCTGTATTGTCATCCTGTTACATCTTTGAATGCTACATGCAACAGAAATGATTTCCAGCTCCATTTGCCAGTGATAACCGAAGCACGTGTTGCTGTCACTGCTAACGTGAACCCACCTGTACCCCCCTGCACAGCCCAGACCACATCCAACGAGCTCCCCAAGATGTGCACCCCAGCCACACTGTGCAGGGAGTGTCTCTGTTTCAGCAGGGAGCTGCTGCCAGGGATGTCTGAAATGCTGCTGCTGGCACCCACGCACTATGGCAGCTCTCCAAGGGACAATTCAAGCCATTTGCTTCATATTTTAGGTCTGACTCAGGATGTGCCGGGTGCCAGGCAGCATTCCCAGGCAGTGCTGCACCCCCCGCCTGCCCTACTGCCTTGGAAGGAGGGGCACCTCCTTTTCTGTGTTCTATCCCAAGCCCTGGATGCACTAAGTGCTTGTTTGGAACCAACTTATGTGACTAAAATGAATGTTATTGTTGGAAAAATGCCTAAAGCACCATGAAGTACCCAGCTGTACCATTTGTTGAGATGTGGTGGGAAGTTTTCCTGGAAAATTACAAATCGGAGGTTTTTCTTCATTGCTGACAGAGACACAGTGCCCTGATGCACAGGGAAACACTATCTGTTTGCTAAGTGGTTTTGGACTTCAATCACTTATGATTCCTCTGCCTATGCTCAGCACAGGTCCTGTTTAGACAGTTAGGTAGGAAGTTATTACTATTAAACGAGAAAACAAGGTAAGCTTTGCCCATTCAATTCACAATGCAGCAGAAGAGGGTTCCAAAATCCACGTGAAATTAGGTTTGAGAGTGCTATGAGCCCCACCAGCCAGCAATGTCTGTGCAGATAGGGCCATGCAAGAGAGCAGTCCTGACCTCACCTTTGAGGGGTGTCCAAAACTGGCCATGTGCAGACCAGCTTCTCTCTGCTTTGAAGGTGTCTACTCTTCCTTATGGATCAGAAGGGTCTCTCTTCATAAGGAGGATAATGGTTTTTTTAGCAAATTATTGAGGCATGTGGGAAATCAGTCACACATGGAGAACTGGGAGTGGATCAAATAATGTTACATCCCATAAGTGCTGGTACATGCTGCGTGCACTCAATCACTGGTACGCCCTTAGCCAAGGTCTCCAGCTTGGCTGTGCTGAAGCTTTAGCAGGACACAGTATGACACTGGATGATGGTTTTGCTTGCCTGTTTCAATTCGTTAAGCGCTGCTAAATTATCTCTCAGGCAAGAAAGCCTTCTACTGAACCAGGAGACTAAGAGAGAGCAGCACCTCACCACTTGGGAGTTTAACTCACAAGAAACCGTGTTGCATCCTGATGCGGCAGATCCAAGAGCTATGGAGCTGCTCCGAAGGCGTTTGGCTCCACGCAGTGGTTCAAAGCTGTACAGCTGCCACAGAACAGACCTCTCATTTTTCCCCCAAGTCACAGTAAAAGGAAACCAGTGTCAGTTCAAAGCAGTGGTTTTCAGAGGCCCACAAACCCCGTTTTGGTTTGTGAACTCCTCTAGCCACTTCCCAGCCGATGCAGAAGTTTAAGCTGGGATGCAGTTTGTCATGTAATCACTTTGCTTTTCTCAGCCGTCTCCCTCGTGTCCCATAGATGCTATCCACGGACCACTCTAGGGTCTGCTGGCAGCGTGCCGACAGCCTCCACTTGGACAACCATCAAGATCAAGTGTGTACAAGCATGTTATACTGCTGCCCTGTGCAGTCAGAGCTACTAGAGTTTTCTTAGTGTCTCTGTGGTGGGACAGGGCTTGAGACAGAGCCAAATAGAAAAGGAGAGAAGCAGAAAGGAACAAAGCCAGAAGGAAATTGAGCCATCAAGGATTCAAATAGGCAGTGGGAGAGGTATGTGCAGGAACGCAGAGAAAAGGTTTATTCGCCATTATGGCTTGGTAGACTGGTCCCAAACATATGGGGACTGTACTGTCCCAGGTGGTTTGATGGTAGACAAGGACATGTTGGAATAAGACAGGATTTATCTTATTATATGGGAAGTTGGTTGTCCTAACAGCCTACCCACAAAGTCCTCTGTAGCCAGGTAAGTTGACAGATGCGGGTGTGGGTCTGCAGTTAGAGGGAAGGAAGTTCTTCTGAGCACTTCATGAGCCAGTCCCTTGATTTTCTACATGTTCACATATATGCTCATTTTCTTAAAGAAAGGGGCGATTTCCACTCGACTGTGAGACCCGTGTAATGCTCCCAGCATTAGCCGCCCCAAGAATAGTTTCCCACCAGCATCCCCCTAAAAGTAGGCAACTTTCAAAAGAAAATGAAATTGGACATTTTTAAGCTCCCTGAGCACCTGCAGCTCTTCAAAAAAGTCACATTTTGCATGTAAAGTGTTTTCAGCTGTTGCTGCAGCAGCTCGTGCTGGTTACTGGGGAGGAGCATCCAGCTGCCACTCTCAGCCTGGAGTTCCAGTCAGGATGGGCTTCTCCTTCCTTACGCCACTGACAGCAGCTGTGAGCAGCTCAGGGCTGCTCTGCCCTGCAGCATCGCTGGACCTGGGTCATCCTGCAAAATACATCCACCCTTCCCAGCTCCTTACGGTGCTGAAGAGCCATTTGTGAATCAGCCTGGTTGTGTTATGGAGCTTCGCTCCTGGCTTCAGGCATTACCATTGCAGAATGTCATCTTCCTCCTCCTCAGGCACCAACACTTTTCTGGCTTTTATAAAACAAATGAACAGGATCATGGCTAATTTCAGATGCCTTTCGCTTTAGGGAACCTGCTAGGCTGCAGCCTGTAGCAACCACTCCCTCCCCAAACATTTAGATAAAATATTGCAGCTTCTAGAAGAATAATCTCATAGACAAACATTTAGGACCTGTCATAGCGCACAGTAGTCTATGTGTTAGTAGTCACTCCATTTTCACAGTAATAGGGTGCGTAGCTGCCCATACATCTAGAATATTAGAGGGCAAGCATTCTAAATCAAACTAATTCCTTTCCAAGCTGCAGGGTCTGCAATACAGCTAAGCAGCTTTAAATCTCATTAGCAAAGTGGCGCAGTGCAGGAGAGCCATTTCATTTCTAACACACTACAGCAAAAATGTATCTGGAACTGCTAGATAATTGGTGGTTATTTTCTTGTAAAAGGTTTCCACAGGTACAGAAGAGTCTTAATTTCATGAAATTTGCAGACTTTGAAACCAAGATGATGGTTCCTTTGGTTCTTTGCCATTTCTCTTCTCTTGTTGTCACCAAGAAGGGGGGAGAGGGGAAGGAAAGCAGGAGGAACCAGGCAAAACTATGGAAATCCTACAAAGAACACAAATCTGAATGATTGTTATAACTTTTTATCTGGTTGATGTTTCCCTTGGGGTTAGTGCCTTCTGCAGCGGTTTCTGGGAGTCACGGGGAACCTGGAAACTTTTCTCCCCATAGTACAACTGTCATTTACTTCTGTAGTCAACTATAGTCATAACATTTTCCTCTTCTTTATATCCTCTAGATGGTGCTTGTGTATCGCTTTCTACACAAAATAAATCATGCTGCCACTAATCAAGCTTGGAAATCAGTTTGGAGTTCTGTACTGCTGATCACTAGGAAGGGAGGGTTGTGGTGAGCACACTGGGTGCTGAACTAGTGCAGGCCTTCACCAGAGAAAATGGCTGTCCTCAGCCTCTTCCCAAATGTGGTGAATATAGCACAGAAAAAATCCTATGGCACATTTTACTGGAGTGTATGAAGATAGAAACCTGATTGTGTTTCCTCTGTATCGCACCTGAACACGTTGGTGATGATGCACAAGGGTTCACCCCTTCTGTGCTCACTTATGTCTGGTAGCAACTGGAGTTACAGTGCACACAGCGTATCAACTGTATGTCTAAAGACTACACGGGAAACAAAAGATCCCTGAGCCAAATGCCCTAGGTCCATGAACAGCATTGCCACAGCTTGCAGCTTAGAGCAATTAATTACAGCAAAGTGGGAGCATGCCTCTGGACCAGAAGAAGAGAAGAAACTTCAGCACAAGATGCTGTGCAGGGAGGGAAAGCAAGCAGTGTTCTGCCTCATGAGCAGAGAAAATGGGTACCTCTGAATGGGTCTATATACATTCTAGAAAGAAAGAACCCCTCTCCTCAACCATTAATGATTCCACTCTTCACTCTGGTTCGGTACACGTGATCACATAGAAGCATTGAAATGCAGGAGAAATGAAATTCTGGCCATCCTCCTCCTTTACTCAATTTCAACAGTATTGATTGAATTTGTGGATAACCAGTATAGCAGCACCCTCAGCCCAGCCTTCTCTACCTGTGCCCACCTGGAACTGGCCAAGTCATTTTGTTTCCTCTTTCGCATTCACACTCTTCAAATATTTGCAGACAAGCAACCTGGCTAGCCTCTGTTTGGACTCCTTATCTCAACAGGTTTCGGGCATTAAAAATTCCCTCTTCCCTTCCCCACACCTTCTCTCTAAACTTCCCAAGGGGTAGTCATCAAACACACTCCCTGGCAAACGAAACTGCTGTTTCCCCAGCTCTTAGCTTGACACGCAGGGGGCTTTGCTGGGGAAACCTGACCATTAAATTGGAAGACAGCAGAGAGCAGCTATGCTCCATGGAATATTGCTCCTGCTTCAGTTTTTGAGCCTACGGACACTTGCAGCCACCTTGCCAGGGAGATGTGCACCTCTGGGGCTGCCAGGGTAGAAACTTGGAGGTTTGCTACTACAGGAAGAGGAATCATTGTTTTTTAAGGTCTAAAAAGCCTTCTGCACCTGAAGCTTGCTTTGGTTTTTGCTTGTAAATATTTTCTGTGCAGGAAGCACCACCAAAAGACCGTAAATATGTCGGTTAACTTCTCACTAGCTGAGATAAGATCCCAGTTTTATAGATGGGGAAGGTGCAGTGACTTTCACCCATGGTCACACTGGAGATGGGGAGCAGGGGTTACCAGCTTGCCTCCTTATCTGGTGATACAATTTGCCATTTTTTGCCTAGGCTAGGTCCATATCCTTGCCCTCTGCAGGTCATACAGCCAAGTGGCCATCTCTAGCTCTGTCAAGCTCACACCTTTTATTGCTAATAAATTGACTCATGAAATCATACTGCTTTGGGAGTACCAAAGAGATTTTACTTTCTTGTTTAAAGATCACGAAAGCCAGAAGTGGGTTCAACTTTTCAACTTTAAAACTCAGTGGTGTCTCCATAGCCGGGTAAGCTGCAGCAGTAGATACCCAGCTTCAGGCTTTGTAACCCTCCAGCAGTATAGAGCCTGATCTCAGAAGGAAGGAAAGGAGTTTTAAATCATCTTCATCTGGACTCAAACCTGACTTTCGGCACACTGAACACACACACACACACACACACACACACACACACACACACACACAATTACTTCCCATGTGTAAATAGGTGTGTCTGCAAAACCACTGTTTTTCCCTTGCTCCTTGTTAGAAACATATCTTTAAAAGGGGCAGAAGAATAAAAGCAAATAAGGTGGGAGTAACGCAAGGCAGACCACAGTCCCAGCAGCAGCCCACACCAGCTCCCTGCCCCCATCTCTCAAGTACATCTTGGGTACATATTTGCTTTTCTGGTGCCTCCTCCCTCCAGGGCTGTTTAAGCACTTAGGGCAGCCGCCAGCTCCACCCCATCCTATTACCTGCCTGTATTCACCTCCTCTTGCCCAGGAGGCAAAGACATAGCCAGAAGGGTGGCCAGCCATGTCCAGGGTTGCAGAGAGGCTGTGCCAAGAAAGAGCGGCTGCAGATGGGCTGGGATCCAACAGGAATGCCATCAGGTATTTGAAGCAGGACTACGAAGCCCTGAAGCAGCAGTGCCTGCAGGCTGGCACTCTGTTCAAGGATGAGGAGTTCCCAGCTTGTCCTTCCACACTGGGCTATCGGGACCTGGGACCATATTCCTTCAAAACCCAGGGGATAGTCTGGAAGCGCCCCACGGTAAGAGTGCTTTATAACTACCTGTTTTACTGGGTTCAGACCTAATCAAATTCCACCTGGACATCCATTCTGAATCAGTGGTGCATATCCATGAATATCCATTATCTGTACGTTTTGGTTTTTCCTTCTATCATGCTATAGCAGATGCAAGGTTGAAAAGGGGATAGGGAAAAAAGAAATCAACATCTTCTAAACTCTTTATAAAGTAAGGAATCATATAACTGCTCCATGGGAACCTGCTTCCTCCCTCTTCATCCCATATCCACAGAGCTACAAGTCCAGGGTGCAATCCAGACCTGGGTACAAAAGCTCCATATACATCCAGACAGATCACAGGGCACCCCAGGAGCCATCGACCAATTGTAACAGTACCTACACCAAGGTCTTCCCACTGTGCACCCCGGGAAAGCAGGCTAATACTTAAAATCCTCTTGCTCTCTTCAAGCTACCTATAACAGTTAGAGAACAACTGACTGGAACTGTTATTACTGTTGTTATATCCTAAAAAAGGCCTTATGTTTTAAAAAGTCCTTTTCATCAGAAAAGATTAGATGCTGATTTTCTTTTTTTAAACCACAAAATCAAGGTTTTGGAGATTTTTCTGCGCGCACATTTTTCAGTCCTTTGTTTCTGTCCCTACTTTGCTCCTCCTTTGTTGTTTCGCCCCTTGATATTAAGAAAAACTGAAAAACAGGAAGGAAGGAAACACCTCAAACAACTTCCCTTCCTCTGATGGGGGAAAGTGAGAAGCAGGGAAAATATCAAGGCTTGCCTTTTCATTATGTTTTTCACCTGAAAAGTGAGAATCAGAAGCTTGCAGGTTTAATAACTCCAAGTTTCTATGTCGGCAACACTGTCCCTCAGCACCTCTCTCTGGCACCTGGGTGTTTCCACAGCAAGTACCCTGGATGTGTCTCTTGGCTTTGCTGACCCTGGGCAAAGAGCAGCCTCAGAAAACTCAGTAAATTAGCCTTGGGCTCCTCACGCAAGAACAAAACTGTGCCTGCTGCAGGCAGAGACACAGTCACAAACTCTCCTGTGATTGCAGGCTGATGGGATCGTTGTTCACTTACCTGCCTGCGTTTGAAACAGGCAACAGGACCCAGAGGGCAATCTGGAGACCTGCTGGAGAGAACACCCCCTGAAAATTAGATATCCACTAAGGCCATTATCCCCAGGCTGTGACTGCTGGTGTGCAGTGAATGTTAGACTCACTGCCATCAAAGGCTTACCTTCTGTTTTCAACAGTGGGCTTATAGAGAGGGAGAAGGTGGAAATGCAGCTGTGTGCAAGGTGTATGAGGCACTCTGCAGTGGCTCAGAAGGGACAAAGGGTGAGAAATCAGTTGTACACAACTGACTGCCACCAGGTACACCGCTTTGGAGGGAGTTAACCTCTCACAACTCCTATTCACTGAGGCAGCTGACCAGCTGGGAAACCACAAAAGCAGAAGGGGTGCAGCTGAGATCACACCTATTGCAAAGGGAGGTACACAAACTGGCTCTTCATCATGCACAGGAAGTCCTGGGTTGCCCCACAGGATGCTCATGCTGACAACTGCTGCTATCTGGGAGAGCTGGTGGCTGCATAAGCCTTCCTTCACCCTGCTTGCCAGGTTAGGCTTCCTGTAAACTGCCTCTTGCTGCCATCCAGAAGCTCATGGAAAACACTTAGGAGAAAGGGAAGGCTTTTGTCTCTAAAGAGACACTATTAACTTCCTAATTCAGGGCATGAATTGTTGGAGGCTTCTGAGTTGGGATAAGAGGGACAGTCATTGCCATAACCTACTTGGCTGGCCCCAAAACGCCAAGATGAAAGGGGGGGTCTCTAATAAAAGCATTTGTGTGGCTGGCCTCCCAGGAAGTAGGGGACCATCTTCCATGCCAGTGGCAGTGGAAACTCAGCATGGCTCCAGAGCCAGCAGCAATGGTCACAAGCTCATTTGCACTGAGCCAAAACCTCAGCAAGGTAAAATAAGATGTAAACGCTGAGGTTGAATTTTCACCTCTGTCCCCACAGTAGCAAAAATTCCCACCAATATTGCTGACAGCCTCAAGTAGCAAAGGGCTTCAGGGTTTGCCTTAAAAACGTACACGCAGTCTTCGACAAGGCAACACTGTTCTGACATCATGTTAATCAGACAGAGGAAAAAGGATATCTTTTTAATGACATGTTGGAGATTTGTAGTACTTTCTGAACACTGAAACAAGGAGCAAGAAATGGGATCTTTTCAGATCAGAAAGGGTGATGCATACTTTGAAAACGTGTCTTTCAGGAGTTATGTGCTGACCCTCAGTTTATAGTTGGAGGAGCTACTCGGACAGATGTCTGCCAAGGAGAGCTGGGTATGTACAGCACTTCTGGATTCGGGTCTGGAAGAAGACATAAAAATTAAGCTTCACTGAAAAATTCCTCATACACTGACTATTTCACTGGCTGTCTCCGAGACATAGCATGGAGAGAGGCAAATACCTAAGAAGGGGACTCATGCATTGCTGACTGAGACAGGGTGTATACGGGCTTGTAAGAGCTATGTCAAACCTGGGAGACACCAAACCATCTCCTGGAGGTAGAAAGCTACTTATCCCATTGTGTGGAGAAGGCTGACTTGCTCTTCACCTCTTGAGGCAGAGCTGGACACCAGTCTAATCATGACAGCACTTCCCCTGAAGCAAGAGGGTGGGCTTCATGTCCATTCCAGCAAGAGCAGCTCCAAAGACTCAGGGGACAAGGAACACTGGGGAAGTTTCACCCTGCAGCCTACTCGTTTGGGAGGCAGAGCAAGTTCCAGCCTTAGTTTCACACAAAACAAATACACAACCAAGGAACAGAGCAGGAACTGGTTTAGTCCAGAGGCTGGGGCTATGACGTGCCATTTCATGCCAAGCAGGATGGCCCATCTGCTCGCAGGTATGAGTTATAAACAAGCACCGCATTGTAAAAGAGGAACAGAGCATGTAAACTTTGTAATAGCATCCACAAGCAAATTGTTCCAAGCTCTGCCTTTGTCTAAACAGAGCTCCTACACAAGTAGCCAGAAGGGAGCTTTATCCCCCCTTTGAATAGCTGCTGCTGCAGCCTCGTTGCCTGCCTGCCTCGCTGATAAGATCCAGCTCCAGAAGACAGCAGCAGCAACCTCCCCTGACTACATATAGAGGCGAGAAGGCTGAAGCTCTTGTAATGAGAATTTGATAGATTAGACCCAGAGAAACAGCCTTTCTCCCTCCTGGGCTGCTTACTGCAGTAGTCCTGACCTTACTGGTCTTCTAGCCCATCCATTGTGCAAATGAGATTCAAACAATTTCTGCAAGTCATTGGCAATAAATAATACCAATGCTGGTCCTGTAAACAGAGCACCATTAAAGCAATTGCTAAAAAATTCCCTGGTGTGTGGGTTTGTGCTCCAAATGCTAAAATTAAGATGCCCGATCATACACTTCCTCCGGAATATTTATTCAGTGGATACTGGAATAGAGGATGGGGAAACCACTTACTGTATTTTAGGGGAATAGTTCAGATAAGTAATAAAAGTGATATTTCTTGTCACCTCCAATTTGGTAAGTTTCTATAATTGTGTGTATATATATATATAATATATATATATGTAAAAAAGATTGCATGCCTGAAGTAAAACCTCATTTTCCTTGACACTTAGAAGCTAAAGAACTGAAGAATATTACCTGCACTTAAACTAGAAGAGGTCAATGCACTATTTGTGTTGAGCCTAAAAACTGAATGCAATATCCTGAGCCTCTCTTTTGATTTCTGTCACCTCCTGAATGTCTCTGTGGAGTCCCAGTCCTTTGTGCAGCATGGGCTTTCATTAGAGAGCAGTGACAAAATCCGCAAATTAACTGGCAGTACTGCACCCAAACATGTGAATTTGGGAACAGTGTCTGGCTCTAGGCTTTCCCAAGGCAACCTTTGGTGGGCAGTACCCCAAGTGCTAGTCCTGAAAGCTACCCCTTAACCTAGAAGAAAACCTCCCAAATCTCCTTTTGGTAGGAGCTTCCTTTTCTTTCTCTTTCTCAAAAAAAAAAGGATAAAATAACCGGAGATAGAATCATAGAATCATAGAATAGTTTGGGTTGGAAAGGACCTTAAGATCACCCAGGTGCAAACCGCCTGCCATGGGCAGGGACACCTCACACTAGACCATGTCACCCAAATCTTTGTCCAACCTGGCCCTGAAAACCACCAGGGATGAAGCATTTACAGCTTCCCTGGGCAACCCATTGCAGTGCCTCACCACCCTTACAGTAAAGAACTTCCTCCTTATATCTGACCTGAACTTCCCCTGTTTCAGTTTGAACCCATCACCCCTTGTCCTGTCACTACAGTCCCTGACGAAGAGTCCTTCTCCAGCATCCTTGTAGACCCCCTTCAGATACTGGAAGGCTGCTATGAGGTCTCCACGCAGCCTTCTCTTCTCCAGGCTGAACAGCCCCAACTTTCTCTGCAAGGCTGCTTACATTCACTTTTGCACACATTGACTCTTCAAGAAATAAACTTCAGGCACGGTACTTTCCCTCTAGCGTTCAAGTGTTTGCTTTGCATCTCTGAGGAGTACTATGCTCTTTTGGCATTTGATCCAGTACCTTGAATATCAAAGTCCTCTTACTAAAACCCTCATGTAACGCACTTCCATTGAAATGGACCCTGCTTACATATTTACATAAGGCACGTATGGGACCTGTTAACAAGTCCTTTAGGGAAATACAGCCTATTTTTAATAATCTTCTCTGACATGTTTCTTTCCTTAAAAAGAAATAAAAATTAGCACTGCAGGTCTGGGCTTATATGAACAAAAAGAACGAGGAAAGTCGGAGTTAGTCTCACTCCATTAGACCTATTTCTTTGACAACAGTGTAAGCTAGATGAATATCAGCTTGGGAAGTTTGATGGGAACTTGAAAGAGGAAATATTTCAAATGTTCTTTGAACCATATCTTTTTGATAGCCTAGTAACAACCTGCAATGAGTCACATAGTCTCAGTTATTAAAGGTGACTTATGAAGTTTTCTTGCAGCTATTTGAGTAAGTTAACCCCAGAACTCTTTGCAGAAGTTCAAGAAGCAAGTGGCATAAATTTAACTTAAATAATATAAAACACACTCAAACCCTCTCAGTTTAATATTAGCTTTCCAGATCCGTGCTGTCCATATTCGTGGGCACCTTTTGTCCTGAAGGAGGCTCAGAGGGTACTCCAGACACTGCAGCTCCCTTGGCCTGGGTTGTCAAGAAGTCCCCTGAAGGCAGCGTAGATGCACCAGTTCACAGCAGCTGAGGAGCCCACCCCATCCATGCTTTGTGTCTTAAGGGCAGATCTGAGAAGACTATGGGTAGATTGGAGAACAAACCAAAGCCTGATAGCTCTGAGATAAATCTAATACCTTCTGAGTGAGCCTTTGGAGCTCCTACAGGCAGGAAAGTGCTTAGTAGTTCTGGTTTTGTTCACATATTTCGCTACAGACATTAATACGTATTCTGATGTTCAATGCCATGGGCACTGGAGATTCTACATGCCCTAAATCTCGAAAAATATATTCACTGACAACTCTGAGACCCCGAAGAGAAGAAAACCTGTTCCTTTGCTGGGTGCTCCTTTGCATTTCTGTACGCAGCTGCAGAGCTTAATTCATTTCCATAGAAAAATTCAGGAAGACTTCTTTAGAAATGTCAAAACAGAAACAAACTTTACTGACAGAAATTATAAAGCTATATGTGCTTCTTTGATGCCTGGTAGGTTTATGAGCTCTGATGAAGGGCTTCCAGGGGACACTAAAGCTGAGAATCAAATCTGCTTGACAAACAGAGAAGCAAGAGACACAGCATTGTATTTGGGTCCCTTCTGAACACCTTCTGAAATAGCAACAAGCCAGGGTACAGTCTGGAGAGAGACACTTCTGTCAAGGCTAGACGGAAGCCTTGGGTGACATGGTCTGTGGTGAAGCATCCCTGCCTATGGCAGGGGGTTGGAACTAGGTGATCTTAAGGTCCTTTCCAACCCAAACCATTCTATGATTCTACTGTCCAGTTTAATCTTTGAACCAGACACTTGGGCTTTTAGCTGAAACTTACCATCACTAGGTCACTGAAGTGAAGCTCTGTGTCTAGACACTTTGATGATAGCTAAACCAGAAACTGAGTGTGGCTCCGTAGCAACTGAAACTAATCAGATTTCTCATTTATTTTCTGGCCTCTGCGAGTGCAGCATGCTTGGATAAACATCATCTATACAGAGGAGTCACTCAGCTCCCAGGTCACCAAGGATTAGGAATTCTCTGCAGCAATTCGATTATCTCTCTAAACCAGGAGGTGCTTGTGTAGCACTAAGAACACGAGCCATCTCTGTACATCTGCGAGCAGCAAGTGATTTTATTTCAAGCACACTAAGACATAGTAATTCTCCAAGATCATGTGGATATATATGTATATATATGCACACACACAGAGTGAGGCTTCACATTTACCCTTTCCACCAAAACCTGAAGGTCAAAAATGCTTATTTCAATCTATAAATAAATAAATAAATAAATACATAAATACTGTATGTTACCCACATAATAAATTACTTCAGATCCAGGAATCAAGCTGACTTCTTTTTTAGCACATTCAGCAGCAATGGTAAACACTGTAATTGGCACTTGTCTGAAAGTTCTGTTCATTAAATATGAGGCTGAACACAAAGCAGTGTATGTGCCCATAGGTGATTTAGCCTTGCAGGGCTAATGGTGAGAAAACTGTTAAAAATTCATTCCTGTAAGCTGAAAGGCTACGACTTCAAACACATACAGTGAGCAGAAATGCTTTTTGATACTGGCATTCTTCTGACTATAACTGGATTGGAAATACATTCTAATTAAATATTTAATTCATTGGCCAATTGGCCTCATTTTCCTCTTCCTTCAAAAATTAACTTTTAGGAAAGGAATCAAATAGTTTCCTCACAGTTTGAAAGATTACTCATAACTTGCAGCTGAATCAGGACAAGTTTGAGTTGTCCTCTACAAGCTGCCTTTCCAGGGAGCTTGTGCTTTTGCACTGTCCTGTAGGCACAGCCACAAACAAAACTGAACTTTGCTGCTGGCAAAATGCTGCTGAACTTTGAAGAAGGGAACATGTACTGCCAACTTGTACTCTTTTAGAACTAGCAATATATTACCCAGTAGAGCTGAGAACACTTATTAACAGGCCAGGATTCCATTGTGGTGTACGAGAAGTTAAGAGGCAACTTGTGCAGTTTAGGCTCCATCCTGGAAGCTCTTTGATATGAACAGATTCCTGCATCCTCTTTACTTCGTCACAGGAGCTTGAATGTCATGCGCCACTTGTATATAAATATGTTCCCAAACCATGTGCTCCTAGGCACCCCATGCAAACCTTCCTTTTTATTAAGGTACTGCACAGCAGCCAATTCCCAGCTGGTTCGTTTTGGAGTGCATGGTTGACGCTTGTTCAGCCGCAAGCTCAGCCAAAGATATTAGGTTCCCAAGAAAATTTAGAGATAGGACTCTGCATATTTTCCCAACTCAATTCTTCCAACACAATTCTTTCCATACGTACTTTGAGCAGACTTGCCCCTAATGCTTCCCTAGGAGGTTAGATTGCATGGTGTGCTTGGAGGAGGCAGAAGCGCCAATGTCACTCCTCCCAATGCCAAGAAGTAAATTCATACTGTAAGAGAGCTGTAAAGAATTTCACGCTGCATTTGGCATCTTATGGAGTTGAGATTCTGGAACTGTTTAGCTCTGAGTCAGGGAAGTAAATAACGTATTTAAGGAAATCCATCTTGTTTCACTGACTCTTCTACCTAATTGTGCATTAAATATACACCATCCTCAGCAAAGCCCAGAGTAGTTTCACCTTCACTGGCTGTAAAACCTAGCCTGGACCAGGAGGGGGAAACCCTTACAGATGTTGCATGTTGGGAAAGCACCAACTTGTCGCTGCTGCAGACCTTCTCTAGTCTCACCACGAGTGGAGGGACATCACAGAGACACCAGGACCCCCACCCTGCAACCTTCTGTGCTCCACAGCATGCCAGGAGCAGCCAGGACAGCAAGAAAGTCTGGGGTAGTTGAGAAAATGAGGGCTTCATTTATAACCTTATAAGGCTTTTCATCTTCCTCCTCTGAAGAGTCATTCCCGAGACTTATCACCATTATTGCTTTCTCTCCAAGCGAAAGGACAAATTATGATAGCATAAGGAGTACACCTGTACTAAGGAAAGCCCAAAAGAAATACATACAAAGCAGATCTGGGTCTTCTGTCTCATTTTTTGCTGCATCTATGTTTTCTTGGGAGAGGAGTTTCTTGACACCTTTTTTCCCCCACCTTGTGCTCTCCTAATTCTGCTTGTTTTATACATAGATACTTCAGACTGGAAGAACCTCCCAGATCAGGGAGTTGAGCCCTCTCCCACAGAATGCAAAGAACTTCAAAAATAATTAGTTTGAAGATGAACTTAAGGTTTTTGCTCATAGTTGTTCTAGAGGCTGAGGCTTTCGGATTGTCTTTTCCATATGGACAGCAGCAACATTTTCCAATTTCCAGTTTAAACACATCACAACCCTTTTATTTTGATTTGTCTGTGCTCCTGTAACAGAAATCTTACTTTTCAAGTAAGAGCTCTTGGCTCAAACAGCTTTTCTGTAAAGTAGCATTCAACCTACCTTACACTTCATCTTCAAACTTCACTTCTGTAAGATGAGAAGAACAAATCTTCAACCTCTTCTCATAAGAAAGGCAGGTGGAGGGGGAGAAGGAGGTAATCCAGACATTTTTCTACCCCTTTGTAGCTTGAATGCTCTTTCTTGAACGTGGCAGCCAAGATAACACAGAGAAATCCTGGGGCAAGGCTCAAGCAGCACCTCATATACTAACACTAAGTTTTCCCTCCTAATTGGAAACAGAAGGGAAACACTGGGTACAGGATGGAAACTGGCTGGTACACTGGTTCGATCACTCTTTTGCACCCACAATCCAATCAGCCAGTTCAGGTGGTTAGTTACAGGTCATCACACCAGGGCACTTCTTTGCTGGTGTTTCTCAAGTCTCTGCTTGCACAGCTGGAAACATCTGTTTCTTGCTCAGCTTGGAAGAGGTACCTGAGTATCACCCAGTGCATATAGGAAGCAGGGGGTGTGAGAACCAGTAAGCCCCCATATCTTGCCTATACAGTTATATTCATGATGGCACTTTATCATAAAGCCCAAGTCAATATAAAGAGTTAACTGCTGCTCTAAGATACTAAATCATGCTACAGACTAAACTCTTTCCTCTGTTTCTCTGCTTAGCTTATTTCCACTGAAGCAAGAGCTATTGTGTCAGTTCCTTTTGCAGAATATGCACATGCATAAAGAAACTATGTCTTGGCACAGATAATCCACAGGGAACCAGGAAAATAGACTTTCAGAGCAGTTTTGTTCTCCCAGACTTTCTGCACACCTCAGAAATAACACAGAATCACAAAAGTGCTTCCTGCTGTTTGCAGCATGCAAACACTGTAAGAAACCCAGGAGTCACTGAGTTTCCCAGGGACACCACCTTTCATGTGATAGTAGCTTCTACTTATCCAACCTCCAATCCACAACAAGCACGTAACTAAGCCTGCAAACAGCTCCAGTTGCAGGATGCACAGCCTCCAGGGAGGGTGCCCATCCTTACCAGGACAAGGAACTGGCCAGAGAAAAGACTCCCCTCCTTATAGTGTTCCCAGGTGACTTCAGCTTCCATTAGACTCTTGGGCAAATCTGTAGTAATAGCTCTAAGTGCTGGTTTCAATTCAGACCTTTGATAAATGGGCTAAGGAGGAATAGCAGCCCAAATCTTCCTGCTATCCATCAAATCATCTCCAAAGATTGAAATAGAAGTCCCACCACCCTTTTATCAACTGTCCTGGGTTCAGCAGTAGCAGTCATTTTTTCTCCTTAGTAGCTGGTGCAGTGCTGTGGTTTTGACTTTCGGCTTGGGAACAACACTGATAACACCGATGTTTTCAGTTGCTGCTCAGTAATGTTTACTCTGACCAAGGACTTTCTGAGTCTCATGCTTTGCCAGGGAGAGGGGGAAGCCGGGAGGAAGCAGAGCAGGACACCTGACCCAAACTGACCAAAGAGGTATTCCATACCACAGCACATCATGCCCACTATAAAAACTGGGGGCAGTTACCTGGAAGGGTTAGATCGCTGCTTGGGTTGGGCTGGGTATCAGTTGGCAGGGGGTGAGCGGTTGTATTCTCTTCCCTTGTTATTATTATTATTGGTAATAGCAGTAGTGGTTTGTGTTATACCTTAGTTACTGGACTGTTCTTAACCCATGGAGTTACATTCTTTCGATTCTCCTCCCCATCCCTCCGGGAGCGGGGGGAGGAAGGGAGGGAGTGAGAGAGCTGCTGCGTGGTTCTGAGTTATGGCTGGGCTTAAACCACAACATCAATCCAGAGCTTTTGCCCTCTTCTGGACACTTTCTAAGCCCTTGTCTCTCCCAGGTGTGGTAGCTTTGGTTTAGTTAAAGTACCACAGTTCATTAACACATACCCCAAAAGCCTTCTCTCTCTGGCTATGCTCTTGACATCCTGAGGGCATTAACAAGCTTAGATAAAGCAGCCTGCTTTCACAACTTCATTAAAATATCAAAATTGCAAAGCCCAAACTAGACCATTGAAATTACCACCATGATCATACCTGTGCTGTCTGAGTGGAAAATGAGCAAAAGAGATAAAACAGAAAGATATAATGGCGTAAGGCTCAATTCCGCAAACTCTTATTTATGAATGAACTTTTCTGCCATTTATCATATGTGGTTTTAGGTGATTGCTGGCTCCTGGCTGCCATTGCATCTCTCACTTTGAATCCAGACATTCTGTATCGTGTTGTTCCCAAGGCTCAGAGTTTCCAGAAGGACTATGCCGGGATCTTCCACTTTCAGGTACCTATATGATCAGAGTATTGAGAATGAAAGAGGAAAATTCTAGTATTAAGATAAAGCAGGGTTGGTTTGTGTGTGTTTGGCACAGGCTAAATATTCAAGAATTAGACCGTTTAAGTGAAGTTGGTGGGGGAGAGGAAAAGAAAAGAAGAGCGCAGTTCAATAATGCTAAATGACACCTGCTTACTGGCTAGGTTCTGATGTCTTACAGCTGATAGGGCTTGGTGAGCTATACAGGGTTATAAACTGAGCCAAACCATCATGCCACGTGTGTCAAGCCAAGCTCTGTCCCTGCCAACTGTCAAGAGTGAATTCAGGCTGATGAGGTTCCTTCTCCTTCCCTTCCCTCCCTGTGGCTTTGCCCGGATTTCCTAACCCATAGATCCAGTGTGTTGGGACTGAGGCAACCTGCTTTGACTGGAGGTTAGGCTCAGGTGTGAGCAATATGGATTCATTCTGCAAAGACAGAGGAGGGTTTTGTTGAGGACAGATGTTATAGAGCACACACCTGTTCCTTTCACCAGCTCATCTCAGCAGAGGGAGTTATTATGTGAGTTATCTTATTTCCTTTCAGGACTGTATCAAATTATGGAGTGTTTCTAGAGCTCAGGCAAAAAGTTAGCATTAGGAATGTTTCACACATTTCCCAGTATTTTCAGGAGGGATTAGCACTATTGACTGTTTTCCTTTTGGGTGACCTCTCCTTGCAGCAGTTTTACAGGGGCATGGTTGTTTTATTTTCCAGTGGATTTGGCCTTAATAGAGTAGACAAGAAAAGACACTTTAAAGTATTCTGATTTGGGTACTCCAAATTGATTTGTATTGGAACCAGCACTTAGAGCTATTACTACACACTAGCTTTCTGGACTCTCTACCATGTAAGCTCTGCATGGAGCTCAGAGAGTGTTCCAAGTGTAGTGTGCAACAAGTGGCTGTTAATATTACCTATCAGCAAAATTGAGTACACTAAAAGCCTGCTCAGTGCTTCACAGCGCTGGAAAGAGTTTGCCTCTATTACAAGGGAGAGGGCTTCAACATAGGAATAAAATCTTACAGTGGCTTATCCAGGGGCAGGTGATGACAGGAGAAGGGATAGGAAGATAGTAGCATGGACCTATTATGTACACACTAGCCTCCATTATCTTTTCCTGTCTTCTTTCCATCAGTTCTGGCAGTACGGGGAGTGGGTGGACGTCGTGGTGGATGACCGGCTGCCCACCAGGAATGGGAAGCTGCTCTTTGTGCACTCGGAGGAAGGCAATGAGTTCTGGAGCGCACTGCTGGAGAAGGCCTATGCCAAGTACGGTGGCTGAGCAGGAGCAGCACTCCTGGGTGTGCAGAAGTTGACTGCCGAGCTGGTTGTGGTGTTAGACACAAGGCACTACACTCAAATGCAGCCTCCATTCCATCTGTTGTTTACTTGTCTAGGTCCATAAAGGGCATTGCCAACTCTCTGTTTCAATGGGTTTTACTGCTGGTGCTCCAGGTCACGCTGATGTCTGATACTAAATTATAAGCCCTTCTTTTTGCAGTGCCAATGCTTCGAGGTGGAGATGGCCCCTGATAAGGCTCTTGTCATCTCTCCCCCAGGTTGAACAGCTCCTATGAAGCTCTCACAGGAGGGTCCACTATAGAGGGCTTTGAGGATTTTACTGGAGGCATCTCTGAATTCTATGAACTGCGGAGGGCTCCTTCAAACCTGTACCAAATCATCCAGAAGGCTCTGAGAGCTGGGTCGCTGCTTGGCTGTTCCATCGATGTAAGACACTGCTGCTGCTTTACTCTCCTTGCTCTTCTTCTCAGTGCTCTGCTTTATACTGCAACAAAAGCTCAGACCAATGTTAGATATAGGTTGGAAGGTCTGAAGTAAAATCAAAGTCTAATTAATGGGAGACTTTTATTGATTTCAGTTATAAAAACATTGGACTAAGTTCTAAACAACCAACTCTCATCATGCCTCCCTTTTTACAAGCATGTGATAATATTTAGAGCCATGGCATGAACTGGGGACTTTCCACACTCTGTTTTCATTCTCAAAGTATCATTTCTCACTCAAATTCTGTATAATTTCAGCTCCAGACCCTTGCCTGCCAGAGACAAACTCTTTGAGACACTTCCTTGTAGTCTGTAGTCTGACTCTGCCTTTGGTTTTCAGTCCTAAAGGTTATTAACACATGTGATATCAACTCTCTCAAGTTACAGATGATGTTTGTACGTGTTACCGAAACTTCATGCTTTTCACATCCTGTTTCCTTATCTTTGTTGAAATCCTGATTCATGGCCTATAGGATTATTCAAATTATTCAAATGTTGATATGTTGGATCTCAGCTGAGGCAGACCGGCTCTTACTTCACACAAACATGCTTTGCAGGTGACTGGGTCTGTTACCTGAGCTGGGAATTGGATTTAGATTTAGATTTCATTGTACAGTCTTGAATTTCTGTCGTGCTAGGACTGCATATTTAGGGGCTGGAACTGTAGAGATGGACTTCTGCTGTGAATCTCACCTCTATTTGATATACTTTGCGTCAAGAATATTGATATTTATTGTGCATACTGCTTTGGATATCTTCCCCTATATTAATTTGCTCAGGAAAGCAGAGTTCATGTATAGTATGTAGTCCTAAATGAGTATACTTTTATTGGCCCAGATAACATCTGCATCTGAAATAGAAGCAATCACAAGTCTGAAGTTGATAAAGGGACACGCTTACTCTGTCACTGGAGCAGAAGAGGTAAGCCAGCCTCTCGAGGGCCATCACACCAAACAGCTTGGGGTTGCAATACTACACTGCCTTCAACTTCCTGATGTCTTTCTGTGACTGACCAAACAGATATGTTGCTCATTGATCCACCTTCTTACAGAAAAAGGAAAGTACCTGCAGTACTTAGTCGGGTCAGAAGCTCTATACTGGTAGTTAAATACATTATATATGATATATATACTCTAATATATCTATAGTATATATAGTATAGTATATATAGAGTTCAGTCTGCAACTTGTGTTGTACTAGGAGACTGGAATACAAAATGCAAAGGTGGGCCAAGCTGTAACTGAAATGGAGGGTACAGAAAGGAGAAACAGAAGAGGCAGCCATCTCCCCATATGTTTGTACTTCATGAGGCGGGAGTGTGTACTTTGCCAGTCAGCGTCAAAGAGAAAGGAGTAAAAGCCTCTTTCAGGAACTGTGCCATTAGTCTCAACTTCACGGTGAGCCCTAGATACTCCTGCTCCTCTAAAACCGAAATCCTTACAGAGGTGCCCATGCCAAATAACCTCTTTTCAACCTTGCTGTGTTGTGTGATGTCTCGTGCTTTTGAGGATGTAGATACTCTGCTGTTTTGTAGCTGATGTCTTTCCTTGCAGGTTTCTGTCATTATATGAAACGGTGAGTGCTGCAGCTAATGGCTCGCTTGGTGGCATGGGATAATGTAAAATGAGGGTGGAAGGTATCTATGTGTCTTTTAACTGTTGCAAATTGTAATTGACTGCATCACTCAAGTACAAATCATCTTTTATCCACTCTGAAAAGCAATTGTCCTGTGATGATTGGAATAATGGAAGTGCTCACGCTCTGCTTGTTGTGGATCTTTTAGGTATATTACAGAGGACGGCTAGAGAAACTAGTGAGGCTTAGAAATCCCTGGGGTGAAGTGGAATGGACTGGAGCTTGGAGTGATAAGTAGGTTTTTATATGCCCCTGCTTCTCTCTCTTCAGTGTATTTTGGGATCTTTTAAAAATTAAATTGGGACTATGGAGTTAATCCAATCACAAAGCACATTTAGGAGACATACTAAATCAGTTGGAATAAAACACTATTAATTTATTAGCAGGGTTAGATATTGATCTGCTCTGCCCAGCGGACATTCTTCCCTGCCTCAGGCGAAGCTTTCTAATAAGAGAGAACAGCACATGTTTTAATTGTGAGCAGGCCAACGCAAGCCATATCCACTTCATTTTGCAAGAGAACTTTTCTTAGGTTGATCTTAATGATGGTGCCAGGACCTTAGAAGAATATGCAAACCAATCCCATTCCCAGGAATTACAGCAGGGATAAACCATTGTGCCTCTGCTTCAACTCTAAGGTTGCTTGGCTCTAAAGCAGACCAGTTTCTACTGGAGAATCTTAAAAAAATTGGGATGTTGACTAAATAAAGGACCCAGAAGTTTGAAGATCTCTCAGAAACTGTCTGGGCTTCCACTATCCTGGAATCCAGGAAACTGGCAGTGACAACACCTCTTTAGTTTTCTATTGAGAATGGTGTAAATTTCACCTCAATTGAAGCCACAATATGTTTTTTCAGGCAGCACTTGGAGATTCCACTTTCCTTTCCTGACTGATTGCAGTCCTGGTGCTGTTGTATCACGCTGAAGGACAGAAAATAGAGATAAACATTGCAATTATTCTTACCTTTACCAGAGCTGCTTTGCTCAGCCCCAAGTTAAGGCACCTCAGGCACGCACACATGCCATATCCTGATTTTATTATGCCTGTTTTACAATGGGACAGCCCTGCTGAGGCAGGTACAGAACTGCATGGATACATGGGAGCAGATCAGAGCAGAATCCAGCTTTTGCTGCACATGAACATCAGGATGGGAAAGGAGCAGTGATGTTTTGTGCAGTACTAATTCCACTGTTTTGCTTTCTTCTTTTTGTGGCCCCAGCAACAGAGCTTCCATCATTTCCCTAGGGAGACTCTCAGGCATCCCAACAGATCTTACAGTGGAGAAGCTCTGCCTGACTTTCAGGCTGCATGTTATCTAATCCAGCCAGTCTGAAATATTTGTACATTCTGGCTCCTGGCAGTGATGATTCAGCTTAAGGCTTATTTGCTGCATATGTGGTTGCAACGTGATTCCAGCCTCATATAGGCAGGTTGCAGTGTGTACTACCATTGAGAGGGGCAGAAGGTCTAGTTGCTGAAGAAATACATACTCCTTTACCAGCTGTAACCAAAGAGAGAGCCTAACCCTCTGATCTTATTGTAGAATGAAACACAACTGAACAGCTTGCTTTTATGTTTTGTCTGCAGTGCTCCTGAATGGAATTACATTGATCCCAAACAAAAACAGGCTCTGGATAAGCAAGTAGATGATGGAGAGTTTTGGTGAGAACTGTTTATTTAGATTAACCTTTTGGGCATTTTACATGCATGTGTGCTCTTTAAGCAGTCCTTTCAGTTGGGTGGAGAGAAACTGCCCACACCAAGGGGGTTAATAATGACATGCATGTATTGTTAGACTCGTGTTTACCTCCCTTCCCATTCAAATATTACCTTTTATTAGAGCTTGCATAATTCAGTGCTTATACAAAATATAGAGACCAGATGGTAATAAAATTAATGAGGTGGCAAGAATGAACCTCAGCTGCTCTACATTTTGAAGTTTATTTTTTTGCCTAAATGCTACACACTAATGAAAAGGTTTAGATTACCAGCTTGGGAAGAGTCTGTTTACCCAGACCTAATGGAAAGCCCATCCCACTTAGTTGATTATATGGATCGGTACTGAGCTCATGTCACTCTGTCCTAGACTGGGAAGATAAACGGCCACCATCTTGTAGTGCAATCAGCTATACGGGCCATAAGGCACTGAGAAATGAGCGTAGACCTCCGCTTGCGGCATGAAGCGATCAATGACTGTCACTCATGCAAACGTACTAGGAATGCTAAAAAAAAACATCAACCATGGAATTAAAGCAAAACACCAAACTGAAACTGGTCTTCTACAGCGTGACACTTTCATAAGGGCCAATTTTTGCTCCCATTAAATGGCACCACCTTGCACATTTTTTCCCACCAGTTTTAGTAAATTTACTTATGAAGCATGATCATAAGGGATTGCCCACTGCTAGGGATGACGGAAAATGGTATGACTGAGCCCAGTATATGTAACAGCCGTTGACAACTGTCTCCAGGAGACACAGCTCATTAAAGGAGCAGGAAATTTGTCTCCCAAAAGCCAGTTCCAAGATTCAGAGTTCAATTAAATGTGGCTTTAGGCAGCTCTGTAGTACTGATGTCTGCTGCCCTATTGGGAGAGCCATCCATTTGCAGTTGCCTTGACTGTTGAGGCTGGTGGACTAATCCTGGTCTTTTTGTGTGCCAGGATGGCATTTTCAGATTTTCAAAGGCAGTTCACCCGGCTTGACATCTGCAACTTGACTCCTGACACACTGACAAGCAACGAGGTCAATAGATGGGACCTGACCCTGTTTAATGGACAGTGGAGAAGGGGTTCGACTGCTGGGGGCTGCCAGAATTACCAAGGTGGAGACAAAGCTAAGTGGTGAAAATACCAACCAAAACACTAAAAAAAATACATGCTTGTGAACTGGAAGGGGCTTCAATGGGAAGGGCCTGGAGGTATAGCTCTTTCTGTGTGGTTTAGACAGTATGCAAGAGCTTGGCAGTCTAAATGAAGATCTAATTCACACTTATTTCCTCATTGGGGATTACCAACCCTTTAAGCAGTTAATTCATGGCTGTGTTCTTTTCTTTTTTCTCTGTCTGCTTTTCCTGCTTATGTGGCTTTTGCTACTGACTGAAGCAATCCCCCAAAGGGTTGGGCAGGCCGGGGAAGAGTCACAGTTCAGTGGCAGTGTTGTTTCCCATTCATTCTCAGGTTAGATCTCTGGAGGAGAGGCTGTCTGGCTTTTGATACTTTTGCAGTAATAACAGCCTTGGCCAAGGTTGTTTCCTGGAGATAAATGACTGTCTGGAATTAATGATATCAACTCCTCCCTGTTGGTTATTAGTCCCCAGAAAATACCTTGGTGTTTTGATTTGTCACAGCTCAAACTGATATCAGCAAAAACCCATACAACATAATGGAAAGGACTGGGAAAACTCCAAGCAAAAGTCCTTCCAAAGAGATATTCTCTACAATCCTAGTGACAGCTGTCTCAGCTACAATGACAACAAAATCTTCTTCTTTTTGTCTCACCTTGGATATTCTTAGCAACATACTGGACCAACCCCCAGTTTAAAATCCGGTTGGAAGAACCAGATGATGACCATGAAGGGAGTTTGAATGAGCCATGCTGTACCATACTGGTAGGCTTGATGCAGAAGTACCGCAGGAGACAGAAGAAGATGGGAGAAGCTCTGCTTAGTATTGGTTATTCACTCTACCAGGTAAAGTTTGTTTCTGCTTGAAAGCTTCAGTCCCTGTTCAGTTATGCAGTAAAAAATTAGCACTGTGCTACATCTTGCCATTCAGCACTATGCTTCAATAAAACTGGATTTTGCAAGATGATTCAAATCCTCTCATTTCTTCCTGACCCACATAATATGGGAAGATTCATATAAATTAGGCTCAATTTTTGTCCCGCTTTAACAGGAGAGCAGTGTAAAACTAGAGGCAGTAATTTAGCAACAGTCTCATTGAGAGCCTTCTCTCACAAAATCTGAATGGGGGCAGGCTCAGGGTGCCTGGCAATTCCAGATAAGTGGTTCTGATTACAGCCTATGGTTAGTGCTCAGTAGTCACTTTCTTTTTTCTTCTTATTTTCCCCTCGTATTTAAAAACAGTTTCCATTCATTGTCTCCCATGGTATTGTTCTGGTTCAGTATTTTTTGGCCTTTTTTCTGGAAAAAGAGGGTTTTTTTTTTTTTGATTCTTCCAGTGTTGCTTCTATCTCCAAAAATATATTGTAGGGAAAATCTACAATATCACCTCTAATTTCTGTGATGTCAGAGGAGAGAAGAAAATGCCAAAATTTCCAAGCAGTATTATCATTCCCAATATGGTATCTGGGGACAAGCAATTGAATGTTGTATAGATTCTTACTGGATGAAGATCATTAACCAGCGCAGGTGGGAGCAGATGGGAATGGCTGACTTTTGCTAATATATCTTGCGCAGCATGGTTCAAAACTAGGAAGGGTTTTCCCTGGTGCCTAAGTGTCTGCGTGCACAAATGGTTCTCATTGAGCACGTTTCTGAGTTGCCATCTGTGTGGTACCAACCAGCCTGGCCAATTGGCATCCTGAATTTACGCATTTAGAATGTTTGTCTGCTCATATCACTGAGTACAACCCTGGAGAAGTTAGCAGAGCTTTTGTGCTTTGCATTTATTTCATCCCATCAGCCTCTTCTGTGACTTTTTCTCCATAGTAGGGTGGACTTGGTGACTCTTAACAAGATAAAGACTTTCTTTTGAAAGACATTGCTGCAAAGTTATCTCAACTAGACATCCAGCTATGATCCATGTTACTTGGGTCATGCACTGTTGTAGATTTACACCATTGCAGCTGATGCTGTGGCTGAGGAGGTGTAGTTAGGACAGCATGGATAGTGACCTAAAGCAGATCTCCGCAAGGGAAGGTGAAAAGATGAAAAGATGTTTAAGTCCACCTGCCCTTACTTGCGCTGTAAGTCAAACAGCTCAAACTGCCTACTGACAATAACTGTGCGTCCACCGCCAAGCTCCTGGCCTTCTAGTATGCTAATTTTAAGGAACAAGACCTGAGGTTTTCAGGAGCCATCTCAGGCCCCACAATGATTGTATGGGTGACATTTTCAAAAGATTTTTTGGGATTTTGGGACAATTCTCTCTTTGGCTCTCACTGGAGACTGTGCTTTCAAGACCACTAATTGGTTTTGGAAAAGCTACCTTGTATTCGTAGGTAAATTAACACAGCAATGTAGTTAGTTTAGGAAGGGCCAAATCATGAAATTTGTTACTTATTGTAATTGTCTTACAACAATCTCCTCACCCTCAAGTTAATTGCTAGTGACGCTGGCCTTCTATTTTTACCATATTGCAGTAACAGTAGACTTTAGATTTTAGGTGTGTAGTGATAAATCCTCAGTTTGCTCTTGGTTAGCAAAGTGGATCTAACTTGTTGACCTTCCTGACTGAACATTTAAAGGCTTACCCAAATACTTCCAACCAATAGTAGCATTGACAACACCATATTGGGAGAAAAGCAGCTAAATGTATAGATTCATATAGATGAAGATCCTGTTTTTCCTTTGGAACAGCTCTAGCACAAGCTAGAATTACATGTATAACTGATACTGCAATATGTGGTTGCAAATGAAACTGATAGGAAAAGTGTCTGAAGAAGGCTTTATCTGTGTTTTTTCATTTAGTTGGTTTGTTTGGGGTTTTTTTTACCCTAATGACAGAAGCAGGTATGTAGCAGCCCTTTACTGGCTCTTTCTCTTCCTTTCAGATTCCTCAGGAGGTATGTAATCTCTGCTGAAGATTTCTACAATCCAGATGGACACCTCCTGTTGCACTGGAGAATTTATCTACCAGGAAGACTTTGTTCTTGGCTCACTGGGCCAATATCTCAAGTTCTAAATAACTATTTCCAAGGCACAAGGCTTTATTTACAGATATCTGAGTCCCAGTCTTGACTTCATTTATGCTCTTTGAAATCTGGCTTCCACTAAGCTTGTGCAACAGAAGTCAGAATTCGCCTGTTTAATACAGGTGAAGGCAGAACAGAGTCTCTGCATTTTAAAATTGAGAAACCATAGCTAATGTTGTTTAGAAGAACTCCAAACTCTGTGATAGCAAACAAACCCCACTCAACCTTCTCTAATCCTCCCAGATGTCAATACTGAGGTAAAGAGACTTTTCGTTCCAGAAGAAAGAGACCCCAGGGGTGTCTGACAGTCATAATAGCCTATACTCATTATTGAGGTCCAGCAGCCTGTGCTGCCAAATTTCCTTGGCTTTTCAGACATTTTCTTCTCTCTCAGTAAATAAATGTGTATTCATCTAGCAATTAACTGTGTTCTTTTAACAGCCTTGCAGATGCAAAGGGAAAATGAACTTTATATAATGGAAGAGATATGGATCTGGCTTCTTAATCTTTGCAGTCTGACTTAGCTTAAGACTGAGTGAGGAGGAAGGATGGGGCTGTTGAATAAATACCAAATCCAATCTTATCTTCAGAACAAATTGGAAACCCCCCTGTATTTTTCTACAGTTTACAGCAGAAAAACTGAATGATTATAAAATGATTGGTAACATCTTTGTATGCTCTGATCTTAGACAACCAGAAACCCTACCCGTATGCAATGTTCCCCACCCACTGTCAACCACACAGCACCTTTTGTGAATCACTGAATCACGCTTTTTGAAAGACATTCGTGTGGAGAAAAAGTCATGAATAAGAGGTTTATAGCAGAGATGTTATTCTTACACTGCTGTTTCTTCTCACATCAGTGTTCTGTTTTACGAGCTACGCAGTATTTCACTTGCTTAAGAATATATTGGTATTAATGAAAAGTTAAGCAGTATTTTCCACATCATCCAAAGGAGTGTCCTTTGTATTCCTAATAGAAGTTGGGTAAATCATCTCATGTGGCCCCAAAAGTCTCATCCTTGTGACTACTGCTTTGTCCTGTTTACTGTTTTTTCTGCCTCTTTAAAGAAATCAGAGATGACAACTCCTATGTAATTAAGAGATTTATCCCATACCATAAATTGCTCAAAAATATCCTGCAATTTAAGCCTGTGCACTAGCAGCCTGTGAAAGCAAAAACTGCTCCATACATGAACAACTTAAGTGTGGTTTGACCAGAGAGGAGCACACATTATGGTCTTTTTATTTATTTTATATCACAGATTGGGAAGAGGCATGTGAAAAAATAATCTTTATAGAGAAAGATCTTTACCACTTCTAATTATCTGCCTGACTGTTCCCTATAACAGACCCCTGGTGGTTATCTTTTATGCCATCACTTGCGAATTCATTATTCTATGCTAAGAAAAACTTGAGCTGGTTTTAAAGCAGTGAAATTGAAGCAGGGTGTCTGGCTTACCAGTGAGTTCTCAAACGGTTTCTAACAAACACACATTCCCCACAGCTGGAAAACCACACAGACATTCATATGAACCGTGCTTTCTTCGCAAGGAATGAACCGGTAGCCCGGTCTGATCCTTACATCAACCTGCGTGAAGTCTCCCGCCGCATGAAGCTGCCCCGGGGAGAGTACCTCATTGTGCCATCCACTTTTGAGCCTTACAAAAACGGGGAGTTCTGCCTGCGAGTGTTTTCTGAGAAGAAGGCTAAAACACAGTGCGTATCTCCTCTGTAAAGCCTCCTTTTCTGCTGGCAGGGCACATAAAGGAGAAGGTCACCTGTTGCACCCCCATCCTGTGCTCTATCTTTTCTCTTTACCAGCAAAACAAGCCCATTTCTAGGACCTATTTTCTCATACAGTCTACCATACGTGCGCACACACATGGTAGAGAGTCATGGCCCTTAAGATGGCCTCCACCAAGCACTCGAGTGGTAACTAGATCCCTCAAGCCTGTAAAGTAGGAGTTCCCACAATTAAAGAGTGCGGGATTTGGGAATATGATGACGAGGAGGTGGTTTTAAAAAGGGTTGTATCAACAGCAGCCACTGAATGAAAAACCTGGAGTCTGCACATAAGAGTAGCAAGGCTGGATTTCTCAAGGAAAGTATCTTCAAAGAGGTGGGACAGACAGAGGTGGGGAACTTTGGAAGCAGGAAACCTAGGGGCTTTTACTGCACATTCATCAACAGCTTGTATTAAACCAGCTTCTTTTGCTAATTATTTTAAAGGCAAATGGTAGAATAATCATTTCTGGTTGTTTTCTTTCCTTTTTTTCCTTAGGATAATAGGTGATGTGGTGTCTGCAAAACCATACGAGGTAAATGTCTTCACTGGGAGGATCATTTTTTCTTTGTCTTATCAGACTTCTCCTTCACAATGCGGGGGCAAAACAGGGGCAAGGTTTTAACTTCTCCCTGAGCTGGGATCACAGTATGTGCTCATGCTCAGGAAAAATATTTTTTGGGATATTTATTTATATGACATATTTATGGGGATTCTTTACATATCTCCATGTCTTAGTTTCATGTGCATTTTCATGTACCTGGGGCCTTGGGGCACAGCAACTGGACTCTTGTAGACTGGGTTGGAACACATTGCATTGTTCTTCCACAAGTAGGAATTGTTCTAGCACAGGTAGGAGGAGGCAGCGGGGGCACAGAATGATCCTTTCCATAGAAACAAATAGTCTTCCTGAAATTGCAAAAGCAGACTGCCAAGGAGCTGCTGAACTGCTTTGGCCAGGGGCAGCAGCATTTTCACTGCAGCTATTTCATAAAACTGGCTTGGTAGCAGAAGAAAACTTTTACATCAGTCTCAGAAAGTATTTACTCCCAGATGAAGCCAGCCCCCGGCTGGTTGTGATTTAAGCAGTGTCTCTGTTTTGCCATTGCTGCAGAGCAAGTGCTCATTTTCCTTTGCTGCAAGTAGTTCCCTGTAAAGCTGCTTTACGATATTCACAGCTTGCTTTCCAGAACCACCTTGTAAACCACACTCTTGGTCATCTCTTTCCTCTAGCCTCATGTTGATAACAAAGATACAGATGATGAGTTTAAGACTCTGTTTCAAAAGCTCTCTGGAGAGGTAAGTGGATTAAAGAGAAAGAAAAAGATTGGGATGTCTCTGTTACAATTATGCAAATATTTGACTTACTGATTCCTTTTACTGTCTGCTCTTCAGAAAATTAAGCAGTTTCCCCTTTTTATTACGCCACAACTTCAGTTCGATTTCTTTTTCAATAGAGCAGTTTTACTACAATGTTCCTCTTACTGGCGCACAGTGTGATTTGTTCCCTCGGTAATGCAGGGCATGGGATAACTTTGAAAATAGGGGTGTTAGGAGTGAGGACTGTGGAAATATTATCCCAGGGTGAAATAAATTACCTGTGGAGTTATTGTATAATTCTGACAATTGCCTCATTGGCCAATTCCTTCCTTTTTGTTTAGAAGCCCCACAAATTGGGAAACTGTTGGCTGAACTTTCTATTTGTTGTATTTGACAAACAATATCTACAAAGCCCTGCTGAGCTACCCTGTGGCTGTCAGGTCAGATTTCTTCTTAATGAACAGGTGGCCACTGGCATCAGAGAGGGAAAACATCTTGTTTGTTAGAAAGACTTTTCAGAGTTTCGAGAGGGCAATTTTAGTATTGTTTGATTGGTAGTTTGGATAAGCCTGGAAAATCTCAAATCTCAAATGATCTCCTGAACAAGAAAGATGATAGTCACTCAATTCAGTCAAACCTGTTACAAAATGAACATTTACTGGGTCATGGCACCTAACAAAATGCTTATTTTCCATGTGGAAGTCTAGGAAATATGGTTTCTAAGGATCTCCTCCATGGAATGTATGATGGTAAATGTGAACTATTACGAAAACATTAAAGATTAACATGCCTTAGATATAAGAGGAAAATGGTCTCTGGATGTCTGACAGCAAATGAATATAGCTTGTTTCAAAAATCATTTTGTGTTAACACTTCAAGTATGTTTTCTTTTCTGTCCAGGACTGTGAAGTGACTGCAACTGAACTTAAAACTATCCTAAACCAGGTTTTAGCTAACAGTAAGTAATGTTACGTAGCTCCCATTGAATAGAGCTGAGAAGCACATGCTGCAATGGCAAAGCATAAAGTTGCTCTTTGGTCAGTGAACCTCTGTTCTTGGGTCCATCAGCACACGGATTGGATCTGTGTTAACAAAACCCAGCTCTATCAGCTAAGGGGAATGAAAAACTGAGTTTGTGTCTGAGCTCAGTGTCTCCTGCCTTGTTGAACTTCTAATATGGGGGCAAAAAATATCACCTCGTGCTCCCATTCCAAGCCAGCTGATCTCCTGCAGAGACACTATATTCCCTGTATCTTCCTGGGACAGCAACCATGGGAAGATATTATTATGCTGCTGCACACTTTCTGTGGACAGATAGAGGATTACCACCTCCAAACCCAACAGCATCCCCCGCCCCTGTGCCAAAAAAGCCATGTTAATCAGCTGAAGGAAAACAGTGGAAGAAATGGCGGAGCATGTACTTTGATTACAAGATTTTAAGATCACTGACGTTTCCAGGGTTTTCTGCAGGAAAATATTTGTCAAAAAGTATTCCTGACTTGGATTTTTACTTCCTTCTTGTACAGGAAAGGATATTAAAAGTGATGGATTCAACATTAACACTTGCAGAGAGATGATCAGCCTTTTAGATGTATCCTTTGAACATCAGTTCATCACCTTTAAAGCCTCTGGATCTCATTGCAAAAGTTCCTGACAAGATGGGCTAAGTTTACATTTCCATTGTCCAGGCACATGGTTGGAGGCATAAAATTCAGTCAAGCAGCTCTATCAGCTCAGAGTGGCAGAAACCTGAACCACGTAAGGTGTGAGCTGCTTCTCACACCTGCTCTGCATCTCTCATTGCTTAAACTTTTCCCTACAAATAGCAGAGGAAGAAGCAGGAACCTTCTGCCTGAATGCATGTGTGCAGTTTTGAATGCATACACAGTGTGCTTGGCTGGAGGCAGGTTTTAAGCACAACCCCAACTTCTAAGCCAGGTAATGCTCATAGAGCACAGAGCTCAAAGCAGCAGACACAGACTGGAGAGCCTGTTCAAAGGGTGAAGGTTACAAGTACATGCTGTGCCTCCCTCTGATCTGCATAGCTTGTAGGACACATGGGAGCTAATAAGCTTTGCGTAGCCAAAGGAAAAGGAGAGGTCAGCACATGTGCCCAGTACTCCCCTGATGTGCTGGGAAGGTAGCCAGTGTACTGGGAGGGTCAAGAACCATGCTGCAATTCTGTTGTTGGTCTCATGGTCATGTTGAGGTCAGCAGGGATTAGCTGTGGATCCTGTGGACCACTGTCTGTTAGAAGCAATGCCTTCGCCCTACACTCCAGTCTCCCAAACCCAACAGGGCAACTCAGCATCATGGGGCCAAACTCCCTCTTTCTGCATAATTCTCCATAGGAAGTGATGTTCAAGATCCTAAAGGACATGGAGGAAGACTCTGTAGCCTACTATTGCCTCTCTCTGTTCACTGCCTCTGGTTTCTAACACTTTGCTGCGAGGCCAGTCCTCTTTTTCCCTCAGGATTCTAATATGCTGTTAACTGTACAAAATGCAAGTGGATCTCATCGTGCTTATATATTTAGCAATCCCATATATCATTCCTTGAGAGCGCAGATAGCCTAGAAATTCTTGGCGTGTCTTTAGCTGAACAAATGTAAAGCTGTAGGCGTGTCTGAGATGGAGATGCATTCCAGATGAGAACTAACGGCATTAAGATGACACTGTGATGTGTGATTTACTTTAATCAGTTAGTTTGGCTAAGGATAGAGGAATCCTGAATTTGTGAACCGTGCCTTAACATAGCCTGGACCAATGGGACTGGCACCTTGGGACTTGTAGAGTTCAAGACGCTTTGGATGAAGATTCAAAAGTATTTGGTAATAATATTTCTGACTGTCTCCCCTTCCTTCTCAGCTCTGAAGTACAGATCCAGAACTGAAATAGGGTTAAGCCACCACAGGCAGTTGTACTTGGCAGCCTTCCTTCTTGTGGCTGGAGTTTGTTCCAGGACTCAGAAACACTCCTGACTTAAAAGGGCACAAGCAGGTCCTCTTTCACCTTGGCCCCACTGTACTCCATCATTTGTAATACCTTATGGAAAGCCAGATTAACCCTCTTTCATTGTTGGCAAAGACAGTTCTCTTGGCTGCCTGCTGTATTAAAGCTCATATGAACATATTTCTGCTGTTGCAGTATGTTACAGTGCCAGCTGAGCCCCAGCAAACACAAGAAACACAATTTTTAGGACCTACAAAAACCTGGCTTTGTATTTTTAAGATTTTTAAAGTGCTGAATTAGTTTTCTGGCAAAGGATTTAAAATTCAAGGAGTCCACCCAGAATCAAGCAGTCTAAAGGAAGGTCAAATTTGGACCTGCTTTCTTTGACAACATGCCTTTCAGGCAAGCCTGCTGCTACTGTTCTTGATTCAGGTCAGCATAGAACATCTGTCCTGGAGGTTCATGAAGAAGCGATGGGCTCATGAAGCACCATATGGATTCTGGGGCTGGTATCAGCAGAGCAAGCCCTGAGAACCAATTCTAGTCTGAGCTGTGGGTCTGTGTGGCATCTGATTCTGGGTAATAAACCTGCTGGCAGCAGGAAGCATCTGTCATCATGTCTGAAATATTAAGCAAAATGGACTCTGTCGTAGTGTTTGCCAAATGATAGGATATTTTCTTCAATGGCCCGTCTGCCACCATGTAACATGGAGGCAGGCAGGCTTCCAGCCCTTGGGAATGTGTTTCCCAGTCTGCCTTGCTTGCCAGTAACTACTTGAAACATTCCAGGGGCTCATTAATGTTTCAGAGAGTAGGAGCTTGCGCTGGTAAGGGCAGCCCCCGTCCCAGCCATCAGAATCCAGAGGCACAGCAGAGTGATGGTGTGGACACAGCAGAAGTAGGAATGATTGTCCTGGCATTAATCTAGCTGCACGAACAGGGAGGATGGCAGGGCACAGACTGCAGGATGGACCAATAAGCCAAGGTTAAAGCTTAGAGGAGCCCTGATTGTTTCATTCTGGCTGCTAACCCCTGGTGAGCCTCATGTTACCATGTCTTCACGGCTGCTGTTATGCAGCTATGAAAGCCAAAGCCTGCCTTACTGTACTTGCACCATTGCATTGCTGTGGAGGCACACACTGAAAAGCTCTCTCCTTATTCCTGCATACCCCTCTGTTGCAGGAAATCTATAAGAAAGTGGACAGTGACTACTCTGGCACCATAGACTCCCATGAGATGCGGAATGCCCTCAGAGAGGCAGGTGAGTACACTGCTGGGGGACACCACTGGATCATCAAATATTGGAAGAAGTGAAGGTTTTTAAAGGCTCTGTTTCCTTTCCATCTCCTAGATCACAGAATTGCCAGTACCATTCTCCGTTCCTGACAGTCACATAAAGCTACATCCTTTTGCTTTTATATACATCAAAAACCATCCTCTGTTCAGTATTATGAGCCACTGATATTTTTGTCCACACTGTGACCACTGCTTATCCATCTAATTATTACTTGTTCCATTTCTGGCCTCATTATTTCCTAATCCAATTGTCATCTTTCAGAGCTATGTCCAAATCCTCTCTTCCCTTTGTTTCCTCCCACCACCTTTCTCTACACTAGAGAAGATGCAAGCTTGATCAAGGCATGCCTCAACAATATCCTCTCTGATGTTTGCTATTCACTTTTGGAGCAGCGCTTGCCAGCTCAGGGGCATCTAGAGGAGCACTGTTTTTTTAATCTGTCTTGTGCTCAGTGGAGTTCATGTGAATGATCCAGAGACAGAAATAGCATTAATAGGGGCCTGAATAGAGCCCAATGTGTTATGTGAGCAGTAGGCTCTACTGCAATCACTGCTATTCAGCTGCGGCGCCAAAACTCGCTAATTAGGGGTTTATCTGGGGAACATAGGACTGCTTATGCTCTGAAACAATATGAAATATGCAGCCTGAAAAAATGCTGTGGGAGAACTTTATGCCTCTCTTCACCCAGCACAATGGGCTTTGGAAAGGACCCACAGCAGAGGTAGGTGGTGGAGTTCAACAAAGATTTGAGGAGGAGGAGTCCTGTCCTTCACCCAGGTCTGCCTGCAGCTGCCGCAGCCCATGGATCAGTCACATCAAAGACAGCAGATTAACCTGCTGTGTCAGTGATTCATGTGCTTCCTATGCCTTCAGGTTTCATGCTCAATGATCAGATGCAACATAGCATTGTCATCCGCTACGCCTGCAGCAAGCTGTCCATTGACTTCGATGGCTTCGTAGCCTGTATGATCCGCTTAGAAACCCTGTTCAGTAAGTGCCCCCATTCCTGTAAACTTTGGGGTTTCATTAAATATTTGGTGTCTTCAAACTGTGAATGGAGCAAATTTCATGGCAATTTGAGTGTGCCAGCAAAATTGTGGCTGTTGGAGCAAGCAGAAGAGAAAAAGCAAAAGTCTTTCTGTCTGAATGACCATGGTGAGTGGAGGGATGTGTTTTTATAACCTACCATGCTCTTCTTTACAGTCATCTGAACTTCTTGGTCAGTGTTCTGGTCCCCAAGTTGGCCAGCTCCTATAAATGGTACTATTTATCATTTATAGTCCTTACTCAGACCTGATTTACAGGTTTGTCCCCAGATCATACCAGATGCTACTGCATCAGATTTTGCAGTTTTCCTGCTGCCAACTCCTAGTTTGGGGCTGTAGATCTATTTCACCACTAGAAGTGGCTCAGAAATTACTTGTAAGAAGAAAGAAAAACAGCTGTAGTTTAATCTTATAGAACCAGTCCAGATTTCTAGTAGATCATGGCATAAAGCCAGATCTCTAAATTTTGTCAGTATCTCTCTATATGCCAAATTCTGTAGTTTATATCCTATTTTGTTCTCCATCTTCTACTTTTCAGAAGTGTTTCATCTCCTGGACAAAGAGAAGAGTGGAGTCATACAGCTCTCTCTGGCTGAGGTAAGGCTGGTCAGACTGAAATACCATCTGGTTAAGCTACAGCAATGGACCACACTAAAATACCTTTATTTAAAATCACTATTGTAAGTGGTAAACTCAATAGTGATTCAGAGGGAAAGTTTGTTTATGTGAAAAGGTTCTTCAGGTCAGAAGGCCTGTCTGAATCAGTAGAATGAACATTTACCTTACATGAGCAAAGAAGTAAAGATACAGTTGAAACGCCTGAGGTTGCTTGAGAAGATGCTTACACAGTGTGTTTCACAATCTACTTTTAGAGGGAAGTGGCCAGTTCTTCAGAAAACACACAGCAGGGAACTGTTCTTTTTTCACAGAGAATGTACCTGCCAGAATTAGAAGAGACCTTTAAAGGTGTCAGGTCTTCTTTTCCCCACATTGTTTTTAATGCACATTTCTCCAGCTGAAGCTGTAATAAAAGCAATCAGCTTGAGTCTTCCTTTTGCAGAATACAAATATATCTCAGGAAACAGCTGGAAGCGGCCCCAAGAGGTCCATCCAATTAGTCCTCTCAGCTGAAGACTGGCTCAAAGGGAGAAGGATGGCTAGGAAGGCCTGTGACCTTCAGCCACAGTTTAAACTGAACTGAACTTGTACGTGGCATATTCCAGCCCTGGAATTTTTCAAAGGCCATGCAGTTTGCCCTGGAGGACTGCTCTTCCCTTGGAAGAGACACCAGTTGTGATGTCCGGGGCTGACCCTCGCAATACATTTCCCTGAAATTCCAGAGCAGATGGATCCTACATGTATTACAGATTACAACTCAGCTCCAGCCTTTCCCAGCTTGTTCTCCCAGAGCTGTGGTAGAGTGCACCAGTGGCATCTTGTGGACCTTCCAGATGGTCTGACTTCTTGTTCTGTTTCTCCTTCAGTGGCTGTGCTGCACACTGGTTTGAACCATGGTCAACGCATTCAGCAGAGACCTCTGAGGCTCTTATGAACATGGAACCACTCATTTGGCTTCTCCTTGTTATGAAAAACAGAGAGAGAAACTTGGTTTTATTGCTGGCAAGTTATTTGAAACCCACTAGAAATGAAGTAATCTCCCATCAGTTACAAAATAAATGCATTCTTGAATAAAAAGAGATAAACAAATAAAACAAACCCAAACCCAACCTGCTTTACTTTTCCTGCCCAAACAGCATTTGTGTGTCATGCTGAAATGTCACAAATTTTGACTTACCATAGATAGCCCCAGGTGGCTTTGGTTTGACTTCTCACTGTGCTTCGAAGTTCAGCAGTGTTCAAAATCCTGGATCTCCACTGCCTGCACCATCCAGCATGTTTCACAGACAGAAACTCATGCTCGGAGCATGGGTAAAATCCATGTGGCTGCTCTGGCTACCTTCCTTCCCAGCCAACTGGGCCTTTTGGCAATGCCAAGCACCCACAGAAGCTGGACGTGAAGGACTCACAGGCAAGCAATGAGCTGCTGAGAGCACAGAGAAATCGGGCATAGACACAGCCCTGAGGGTGGAAGGGGAATCGGGCAAACACAATGGAACTCCTCTGCATGTCTTGGCTCAGTCTTCCCAGGAGAGGAGAGAGGATGGAAGGCCATAGGCAAGTTGCTGCCATTATTTCAGCTGAGATCTTCTCCTATGAATGCTTGTCCATATGTGGATTTCAGCACCCAAAGATAGGTTTGGGAGCTTTAGGAGGTGGGTGTCTGGAGCTCAGAAGCTCATGAATGAAAGTGTGAGGGGAGAAACATAAAATGAGTAGGGGGATGTGTGTCTTGGAGCTTAAGGCTGTGAGGGGCATGCTAATGTGGATCATGGTTTGAAGAAGAAACTGAAGCTAATAGTCACTGGCTAACAGTGCTATGCCTTCCTAAGATCTTGTAAAACCTTTGACCCTTAAAAAATCTCTCTGCATTTAATTTTGCAGTATTACAGAGTAACAGCATAGCAATGCAGGCAAGATAATCTAGCAGTCCTTTAGCAATCAGAACATAGTTCTGTAACTTGCAGTAACGATCTCACAAGACAACATGGGTTTGACATTTCTCCTGGGAGAGGAAGGAGTGCAGGCAAAGATCTGTGTCCCAAGGCAGATGTGGAGCCCATGCTTCATCCCTCTCTCTCTTTAGTGCTGTGTTTGAGAGGGGCTGCTTGTTCCCTAGCTCTTTCTTTAAGCAGCAAGAAAGCTGTTGTTTGATTCCCGTCTCTGAACAGAGAAAGCCTCATGACAAACCCCAAGCCTCTGCCTGACATCTCCCAGCATTTGGTGCTGGCTACAGCTCTGCTACTAAAACGGGTGTATGACTTGCTTCGGTGTGTGGCTCTGCCTCTCTAACGGACAGTATTTGCTACTCTCATTTGGAGGTCTTCTAGTAATAGAGAAATAAATACTTAGTTCAGGTTGCAGTATAAAAACAGCCAGTGGGGGAATCATAGGCTTTCCCCTGCTGTCCCTGTGCATGTATCACTAGTCATGACATGCATGCAGCCGTCTTACGTTGCCACGAGTTTCTCATGGTAGAGATTTGCCTGCTGACCAACAATAGACATCTACATACCTCCGCCTGCCTGGAAGACTGAGCTACATGGGGCAAGAGGAAGTTCCCAAACCTTGGTTATTTTCTAGTGAGTGCCCTGCCTGTTCAGTAAGATGAACATGTCCTTCCCTGCACTGTATCTTGAGTATGCAACATGCCTCCCTGCTAACCATGCAGCAGGGTGAGCTGACTGCTTGCAGCTTCAGATTTGCTTTCTGCTCACATGCGCTATTCATGAGTTCATTCCAATTATGATCACAGAGAGGCCTTTCTTCACTGGACTGGGAAGGCTCAAATATAAGCAGAAATCCATTGCACACTCCCAGTTCTTCTCCCTTTATATCAAGCAAGGTGCCCCCCCCCAATAATTCCTATAGTTATTGCAGCGACTTTCACCCTCCTATGCAGGATGGGCAGAGTACTGCACTCCATCTTCCTTTATCTTTTGGAAGCAGGCAACTCCAGAGAAGCCACCTCCTCTTTCATCTGCTCTTTGAGCATAGCACTTGGCTATCAGGCCTCAGAGAACAGCTGCTCAGAAATAACCTTTCCATGGGACTGAATGCACTTCTTCTCACATGATGCACCTGCAAAAGATAATTAACATCCACCTTATTTTCCTTCCTTGTGCTGCAAGCTGAGCAAGTGTCTGCGCATCTCAGTTCTCCCAGTTAGTCCTGATGGGGCTAAAATGCCTTTTGGCTAAAATGCCTGCGGCAGCTCCTGTGGAAGCAGTGGGGCATGATAGGCTGAGCAAGGGCTTGACATTTGGACTCTCCGCATTCTTACACCCTGCGTGTTGGCCATGCTTCATTTTTGGAGCTGTAAAGCACCACAGCTCCTGTTAGATTTGAGTACCTCAGTTATGGGGAATTATAATGCAGGCAAGTCACAAAGGTTCATGAATTTATGATATGTTCCCTGTCACTATGAAAACTGTGCAGCATGGCATTCTCAGCACTTTATTTAGAAAAGTGGGGCAAAAGAGATCCCCATGGAAACTCTGCAATGGCTCTTCACATCTTCCCTTTCTCTATCCAATTTTCCATAGAAATGTCTTCATTTGTGCTGCAGCCTTGTGAACTGAGAATTTGAACTCTGTCCATTGCTCCTGTAAGATGTAATTCACATTAGACTGTGTTGAGAGTTTCAGATCCCTTGTACACTAATTGTCTTGTGGTTGCCTATAGAGGAACTTTGTGTGGGTATAAACCCTGTCACATCAGCATCTGACACCAGCTTTGCACGAGAGTAAATGTTTGCATGAGGTGCAAGACAACCGTGTGGATTTGGAATTCTGCCTGCGAGCTAGCAGGATAAAAAGAATCAACCTCATACATGCAATTATCTGTCACCTGCTCATCCTCCCAGAATGGGAGATTTACAGAGGCATCTCTCCTTTCCATCACTACAGGCTAATGATCAGATCCATGGCTTGCAAGTAAGCACAGAAGGAGCAGTCCTTTTCAAACTCCTTTTTGTTCTTCACTTCACAAAGTCCTCTTTCACCTGTCTCAACGTTATGTTTTAGTCCTTCATTTCCATACAGTTCAGACAACCTGGCAGGCCTGGAAGAACTGAGATACTGCAAGCATGTTTTTCCTTTTCATGTAATTCCAGCCTGTTGTTGTTGTTATCCCAGCCTAAGCTTATAGACTGGAGATTCAAATAAAGTCCATAAAAAACGTGAGATTCTGGGTGAGAAAGGAACCCAAATTCCAAAGCTTTTGAAGTTTCTCCACCACTAATGATGTCCCCAGCGATAGTTAATCTTAAAGTAGTGCCCTGCTGTTGCCTGACAAGCTTGTTGCCATGGTGTCTCTCTCTCCGTATAACTGGCATATACAGTATAAAATCCTCTTTCTTTAATAGAGCAAATTACTTCACTTGTTACTGTTGGCCCCTCATTAGCTCCTTCCTCTGTCTTTGAGATCTTTGATGCAGCTCCCACCTGAAGTGTAGGCCCCCATCAGCTCAGCATCATCTGCTGGTGCAGCTGGGAGGGCTGGTGTGGTTCTTGGGGAGGGTAGTGTTGGAAGGGAAAGGGCGTGAAGTGCAAAATAATCTGTAAGAATGGATCTGGAGATGGACTAAACAAGCACCTGAACAAACGCTGGGATAACAGCCAGGAGGAAGATGAATAAATCAGCTTTTAATCCATGTAGGAGTTGAACAATGTCAGGAACTGGGGAAAACAAGTTCTTCTTTGACTCCTGCTGCTATCAAGGATGAAAGCTTGTGCACTCTCTTCATAATACACAGGTCTGACTTAGAAAAACAAATCCTCTTCTCTTGTTTGGAAAACTCTGTAAAATATTGCTGGTTTTGTCCATTTGCTCCCCTCTAAATGGTAAAAACTACATTGTTGTCTCAAGGGGTGATTAATGTACTTTTTCTAACTCACCTCTTATTAATTCAACCCTCTTTCCCCCCAGACTGGTGATGCCTTCTTTAAGTTCAAGCTTGCTGATCTGCTCCTCAGTAGATGCCTCACCAGGTTAGGTTTGCTTAGACTAGTTTAAATGAAGTAGCTTGACCTAAGTCTTATATAGAAGGTAGCAGTGCAGGACTTCTTCCAGTATCATAAAGCATTTCAGACTCCCCTAAATTCCCACATCCTTTTTGGTATTCTCTCTCTTATTCTCTTAACTGCACAGATGGTCACATTTTTATCTGTGCTGTATGCTTCTTGCCAGCTGACATGGTAAAATGTTTCAGTGTTCCTCTGTTATATGTAAAAAAGCCACTGAAGCTAATTTTGAAGGGGAATTTCCATTATCCTTCTCAGTTGTTCACTTCCTGCTAGCCAAGGTACAAGACAAACCCAGGTAACAGGATTTATACAGGTGCTCCAGACCTGGTACCTTGCTATCAATTGCTGAGGTGGAGCAGAAAGAATAGCTACAATCACTGTCAAGGGGAGCATCACCTAGGTGAAGTGCTGAGGTCATGTACCAGTTTGAAGCAGCTCTTGTAACACAGGTTTGTGGGGCACAGAGTCCCCAAGAAAACTGCTAGGCTATCCATGCAGAAAGCACCACAAGTCTTTCCAAAGACGTGTTCTCACTACATTGTAAACACATGAGTACATCAAATATGTTTCAATCTAAGTGGGTGTTTTACCTGTGTCTTTACTCAACCCTGTAGCTCCATGGGGAACCACTGAACTTCCCAAAACAAATTACACTGTGCTGGCAGTGGCATCACAGTCTGTGAGGAGAAAATAAGCAACCAACCTCTGAGCCACTGAGGGCCTGTACTTAGACACAAAAGAATCATAGGATAATAGAATGGTTTGGTTTGGAGGGGACCTTAAAGCTCATCTCATTCCAACCCCCTGCCGTGGGCAGGGACACCTTTCGCTAGACCAGGTTGCTCAAAGCCCCATCCAGCCTGGCCTTGAACACTGCCAGGGATGGGGCAGATGTCCCAGCTGGAGCTGCAGCTTTTGTTTCAAAAGCAAAGAAACCAATTCACTACTGGGGGTACCCACAGCTGTCATTCCTTTTCACACCTCTGAAGGAAGTCAGGCTACTTCTTTGTCTGCTGAAGCTTTTGAAGGAAAAAGAGAGTAGAGCAGGACAGTGTGACATTGCTTTAATTAGAAAATCACCAGTGCTCTTTAATAACAAATGGAATCCTTTTGCCACAGCTTAGCCACAGATAGCACAGGATTTGGGATTTCCAAGTTTTTTCATTTCTGTGTCTTATTTTCTCTGCGCACCTTAACTGCCTATTTAGCCAGCACTCCTAGGCCAGTTTTTAGGCACAATTCTCTGAATACCTGGATGTTAATGTCATCTATCTTTAGTGTCATCCATGTAGGCTTTATTGGGAAAGAAAACCTTTCTTTTTATTTAAAGAGATTCATTTGGTAATTGATATCAGTAAGATATCCAGCACAGTCACTAAGCTAGCTAGCTCAAAACTGTATTTGTCTGCAAAACTGTTTATGTTTTACCAAGCTGTAATCACACTCTTAGACTGCTGTGTAAATTTACCCAGCACACAGGCTGAAGCAGGTATGATCTCTTGAGAGTTTAAAGGGACTCTGTGACCAGCACAGTTTATGGCAAATTGTGTTTTGCTACATGCTAAAAGCTCATCATGTTTGCTCATCAACTTGAGTGGCGTCGGAGCTCAGGAAATGCGGTGCTTGTCAAACACAGGGTTGATTACTGACAGTGGCTAGCATTGCGGCAAGCAGCAGGGCATCGCACAGGGTCTCTGTGCTGGAGGGCAGTGGCATTCCCAGGGTTGTTCCAAATGTGCAAGTTGTGTTATATGAAGAATGCTCCCCCCTGCCTTGGGTGGCATCTTCTGCTGGGAAAGCCTCACCTGGGAGATGGTAACTGTGGATGCAGGAAACTAGGAAAATATTTTCAGTTTCAGAAAGAATCAGCATGGAATTCGTTAGATAGAAGAAATGAGATGAAAGGAAAAATAAGTACTGACCCGACCTTTAGTTTATACAGCAGCTTTAGCCAAAATTCTGGGAGAAGGAGCTATCTGAAGCAGCAGTTGTGAGCTTAATAAAAACAAGGTTGATTCCAGCCTTCTACGTGTTAATTTGATTTGAACTCCCCTTGGTTTTGCGCTGGGATTCTTTGTCTGTGTGTGCTTTTATACATGCTGATAATGTCTGAATTTCAGACACGCTGGTCTGCTGCATGAGAGCTTGTATGAGGAATAATCTAACCAAATTCTAGTGTCCAAGCTGACTAGAGCACTGACAATGAACAAGCTTTATGGAGAGAGGAAATGAAATTAATTTCACAGTTCATGCCTTGCATTGTATGGTGCTACCCTAAATGAGTAGCAAGGAAAAATAATTACTTTAAAAATTATGTGGGTCACAGCAGGGATGGATGTCCTGTGTGTTCTGTGAAGTTAGTAGAAAGGTGAAGTGCAGCCTTCTGAATTAGGAGCTTGAGGTGCTCTTGCAGCTCTTTTTGCTAGTTCTCTTTGCTGGTGACTTGTAAGATATACCTGGAGCATTCACTTACATTGCTGCCACATGCATGTAATCCCTGACTCCAAAACTGCACTGCTCTGACTTGCCTGTGTTCACTTCCTGCCTGCCTACGGAGATACCTCTACTCAGAGGTGCTCCAGGTTTTGTACTGGAGTTGCTGAGGTCCCTGGAAGCTGTTTCTCTAAATGTGCACAAATAGTTAACTTTTGACAGTTCTATGGTTTTGATATCTAGCTCAGACTCAAGGCTATCCAGGCTTCAAGTTCCTCTGAGAGACTCAGTCCAAGAGGCACCTCTGAGGATGCCTAAAGCATCTCAGAAGGATTCAGTTCTTTTTGAAACACAGAGATAGCACTGCTTTCATCTGAAATACGTCTATGGTGAAGCTGTTTCTTGCCACTTCACTCTCCTCCCATACATGGTGATGCAGTGGTTTAAGCACTTAACTAAGATGGATGTGAGAAGCTCTGCTTCAAGCCCCCTCTTCTTGTTAGATGATGCAAGCCAGCATCTCCTTGTCCCCCAGAGAGGATCTACCGTCTAGTCCAGGGATGATATTGGATGGGAGCTGCCTCTCTGTTCTTCCTCTGGAAGTTTTGCCACTATACAAAATAAATTCCAGTATTTACATGCCAAGAACACAGAAGGCCTGGGTGAGACAAAGCACTCCACAGGGAAGATCTCCATGGAGCAATGTAGCCTGAGGTCTGATCCCAAAAAGAAGTGCTGCTCGTGGGTGGGAGCTCAACACAGATGGCTTATTGATAAAGGCCCATGACTCCTGAATCCCAGGGGGTCCTGGTGACCTGATAATGACATTCTTACTTTTGCCTGTCCTCATAAGAACACAGCTCTGTCCACAGGACTGCCTATATTATTCTAGTTCAAAGGATATCTCTCTTCAGTACCTGAGTGCCTGTGACCATTCTGTGGCATAATGGAGCTATCTAATGGCGATGTCATATTGTCAATAGGGACGTACTTTTTTTTTTAAGACAAGGTTCCTTTTGGGAACAGCATATACATGAGCATGGCTTGAAAAATCATGGTATTTGTCAAATCAGGATATTGCTTCTCTGAATTCCTACACAGAGAACAGATGAAATTTCCTCAAATACCAGGAATATGATTTTGTTTGTTTCAACTTTGGTTTACTCTGAATGAACATTTCCAGTTTGGGCTTCCTGGAATAAAAGTGATGTAAAATACTGTTGGCCAGATTTCCTTCATTTAATTCAAAAGTAGCTGGCAACATAATGGCAATTGACTTGAGAATACTTGGGGAGGAAATATTTCCATCCCTGAATTCAAGATGATTTAGTGGACGGATGGAGACAGCTAAATCAAAACTTAGCTAGTAGATGAATGAACCTGGCTGGATGAAAGAGGTTCACTGCACTGAGCAAAAAGTGAACAGCATGTTTTGATCTTGATTTTGGTAAGCTGAAGTATCCTGATGTACGTAGTAGATGATGCTCCATGCCACTGGAGTGGTCAATAGAGAAGTCTGGGAATACAGCTCATTCAAAGACACTGCAAAACTAATTATACCACCAGCAGATCTTAAAAGTACCACAGAGCTAGACGAGACTGTGCTGCAACATGTCTTCAACCTGCACTCCCTAAACGTTTACATCTAATTAATTTTCTTAATTGCATAACAGTGCACTTCCTAATTACACTGGGGAACCACTCTTGGATTGTAACAGGGTCTTTATCTATTGCTCGGATTATTCTGGCTGTTGCTCCATCAGCATACTCCCCAGCCTCATTTTGTGCTAGCCCTTATGTCTACGAGCACAGACTGCTTGGGGAATGCTTGACAGATCCTTCAACTGATGCAGCTACATCTCCAAGGACCAGATGGATACCCTTATTCACACTGAGTTACTGAGTAGTGTCATTGAAATCAATGGGACTACTGTGGAGACACTTACTGCTTGATGTAAGAGTTTGTTAAGAGCTCCTATATACAACAGCCAGAGGAAGCCAACTGCAATGCACATCCACAATTTGATCAGTTCTACAATACCCAGGAGCTAGACTATGTGTACTTGAGTGCCATCTAATTTGGGGAGTAACTAAGTCCTTACCAACAGATGGCATACTGCTGAAACAAGGAGCGCAATCAGCCCTCAAATTAGCCATTTTCGCGTGATGCTGACAGAAATGAGGAATCCATATCCCCAGATACCTCCACTTATCCCATCACTGTAACTGGCATACACAGTGATACAGGTGGATATGTAATAAAGCCATGCAAGAGTAATTACGGTCAAGCAGTAAAAAGACCAAACCAAAACCCCCGTGCGAGGAGTCTAGCTTTGAAGGAAGACACATGCCAGTGCTGCCAAATACATTTGACAGGCAGTAGTGCAGTATTGTTTCACTTGGCTACGCAGGTGACTGAGGTTAAATACCTGAACTCTATTCCACATTTTTAATGGCACCGGTGTGCTTTAACACAGTGTTGGTGCCTCCAGGTTTCCACCATTAGTGGGAAGTAGCTGGAGTCTGGATCATTTTTGCCCTATCCCCATATTTTGCTGAAAGCAACCAAAAATTTCCTAATAATGCTAGGTCAATTTAATCTTTTTTCCTCCCTTGTTTCCTAATGAGTTTACCAGGAGCTCCCACAAAACAACATCTGCTTCACTCCCTGAGAAGAACATGTCCAGTGTAATATCAAAGTAATACATTTAAACCTGATCAAAGGAAGTATACTTCAGAAAACACTAACTAAAATGTGAGCTTATTGTCAGTGGATATTGTTGGTCTACAGTATTCGTCAAGATGAGAAAAGGGATTAGATATCTGCATGGATAAAAAGGGTGATCAGTGTTTTAATAATTGTTGCTAACACATCCTTTGGAAAATCATGACCTCTAAAGTTAGAGATTGAGAGAAAACCTGCTGCGAAGTTTAAAATACCTCTCCATCTGTGTGGCTGCTCTGAAACACTTGATCTTGAACACCTCGAGACGGGATGGTCCACTGGATGGGCCAGTGTTTACTTCACATTATATCAAATAGATTAGTATTCATTTGCTGTGCAATTACCACTACTGCTTTGTACTTCACCCCTCTGCATTGCCAGGAGCCTAATGTCAGCTTCTGCTTCACTGACCAGAGAAGGACTTGACATGTCACTGAGTAGAAGGAACTTAATGCCCTCTCAGAAAGGTTTCACTTTCCTTCTTCCTTCCTTTGCTGCCTTAAGTGCATCCTAAATAAAGGCAGCTGAGTGGTAAGTTCTATGTTTATTCTTTATTTATAGACTTATGAGTCAATGGATACTGTGAAAGGTATGCGCAAAGCAGAATTCTGGCTACTTATTGAATTAGATGAAATGTGTTTGACCAGTAACAATTACTCTGAAACAGAGGACAACTTATTAAAGTCTAATTGTCTTTTTCTATAAAAATAACTTACAATGTGTGGGCTTGAGGGCACTAAGAACTGAATTAAAAATGCTTCACATTACTGCGGTCTGTGCCAACTGTGAAAAACCTCTCTGGGTTCCTAGGGCTCCTCAAGAAGTGCAGCATGGGGACACCCATGGATCTGATTGCCAGATAATAATGGTGACTGTAGTCCCTGGATCACCTGAAAACATCCCTTCATAATTGCTGTTTTCTAACAGCTTTAGAAAATTACTTGTGGGGTTGAATGAAAACTCACTAAGAATTTTAAATAGCTATCCTGATAGAGATCAGTCCCCAAAGGAGAAGCATCTGTATACCCAAAGGGACAAATATTTCTGTCTGCAAACATGCTTCTTAGTGAGGATGATACACAAGCTGTAGTGCTCCCTTTTCATCTATCCCTTCAACACAATCACAGCAACACATGGCTAAAGCCTGAGTTTTTGCCTGTTGTCCATTCCAGCTACCAGGATCTGAGAGACAAATCTTCTTTCAAATTGGATAAGACGTGTACCAGTGCTGCATCCATGAGCACCGCACAAACAATGAAATCCCAAAATTGCCTTTCAGCACAGCCTCATTAGAACCAGCATTCAACAGCAGCAAGGGCTACCTGAGCCTCAGGATGTGTCTTACTGCTTGCTCTCTGCAATGCTCTTCAGACTGCACTGCCAGTGGCTTCCCTATAGTTGTGCTTTCTAAGAGTATAAATGGAGGATGGCAGGCTGTGGAAGCAAATGATGGTTATGCAGTTGCTATTAGATTGGGACTTGGGAGATTTGGGTTGGACTCTCAAATGTGTCACAGATGGCTTGCGTGATTTTGAGAAAGTAATTTCACCTCTCTTGGGGTCTCCATATTTACTATCCTTTCTTCAACAGGTTGTCTGTTCCATCTACATGAACCAAACACAAACTGCTGCTCAGCCTGAATTTCTGCGGTAGCACCAAGACTCAGTCATCATGTTGGGATCTCTTTCTATGTGAGACCGGCTATACTGGAAATGTAAAACCATGCCCATCTTTTAAAAATGAAAAGTTTGCCTGCATGCAGGCTGGCACAGCCCTGTGTCATCTGTCACCCATGACATCCATACAAAATTATACACTCAGTTTCCAAGAAAAATAATTATTAACTTTCTCAGTGACATCCATCAACCTAGGCAAATATCCCAGACCATCATGATGAATATGGGTTCCACCAGGCAAAATAGGTCTGATACTTTTTTTGGCCTGGATCCTGGATGGCATCTTTACTTTAAGTGAATTCGCAAAATATACGTTTGGTAACTCAGTAAGTGATTCCCCTGGTGATATAGAAGGGAAATAAAATCTGGACCACACTTTTCAGGGTTTATAGGAGTTAACAGGAATAAAAGGCAATAAAACGTGAGTTATCACTGAAGTCACAAGTTTGATTCTAATACAAGTAAAGGTCAGATCAGCTAATAAAACAGTTCATTCTTCCCAGTTCAGATTAGGAGGGTGCTTTAACCCTCAAAACATCCTTGTTGAATATACTCACATATGCCAGCGCCCATGGATAGCTCTATGTCCTGATTTCAGCTGGGATAGTCAATTTTCTTCCTAGTAGCTGGCGCAGCGCTGTATTTTGGCTTCATTCAGAGAACAGTGCTAATAGCACACTGATGTTTTAGTTGTTGCCCAGTAGCTCCTACCCTGATCAAGGACTTCTCAGCCTCATGCTCTGCCTGGAGAGAGCAGGGGCAGGACACCTGACCTGAACTAGCCAAAGGGGTATTCCATCCACAGCATGTCATGTCCATTATAGAAACTGGGTGGAGTTACCCAGAAAGGACCAGTCAGTGCTCAGGTTGGGCTGGGTATTGGTCAGCAGGTGCTGAGCAACTGTATTGTGCATCACTACTTTTATTGGTTTTTTCCTTTCCCCTTTTAGTTTTATATTCTCTCCTCTTGCTATTTCCCTTATCATTATTATTATCAATAGTAGCATTACTATTGTATTGTACTTTATTTTAGTTATTAAACTGTTCTTATCCCAACCCGTGGGTTTTGTATCCTTTCCATTCTCCTCCCCATCACCCGGGAGTGAGTGAGCAGCTGCGTGGTACTTAGTTGCCAGCTGGGTTTAAACCACGACACTCTAAAAATAATAAGTATGATTCATTTCATGACTCACTACATGGAGAGGAGTCAAGGGGTATCACCAGCTCATACTCAGATGAAGGAGTTAGTATCACTTGTTTTCAACAGCAGTTTCAAGGCTAGAACTGTGTAACTGCAGAGATGCAGTGAGTACTTGTGCATGGAAGGACTATTGAAATGATAACGTGCCAGCTCCTTTTGGCAGGGACTGAACATTTTTAAGCAGAGCTTTTCTGGAAGTTTTCTTTCCACAGGCTCACATGCAGGGAAAAACTTCAGCTCCCCTCAGGTTCTGTGTGCCAGGTGCTCTTGGCAGGATGGTGCATAGTGGCACTGGGGGATACAGGATGCTTTGTAGTCCAGAACAAGCTGTGTCAGAGGAGAATCAAGGTGAAAGACCCTTACAGAAATGTTCGTCCCATTTTTAAAGGGCCTCTGCTGAGAAACCTGTGTAAGAAACTTGTTAAGCATGAGCCAGATGTGTGAATGATGGAGAGGTGTTGCATGCATGTTCTTTCCCAGAGGGACTTCTGAGTGACTCAGTCTTATCTCTTCTTGCTGAAATGGTCTCATTTTGGTTGTTGAAATTCTAATTATTTCTATTGCAATTTTTTTAACATGTGGAATATATGACGTCCATTTCCACCCTGAATGCAGTATTTCTTGTCTCTAAAGAGACATGGACAGATTGGAAAAAGCTACTAGGCATTGATTTTGTTGACACTGAATTTTAAATCAGAGCTAATTTCTGAGCACATGTAAAGAATGTTGGGAATTTGTTTAAAAAACAACCTCAATTGAAACATACTAAAATCAGTAGGTGCAGTTTAAAATAATAGCATAAGCCTTGTGATAACCAAATTTGAATGATTTGAATAATATTCACATCTTTTCTTTTCTCAGAAAAATAAATACGTAAAATGCCAGAGGAATCAATGCCTAAAAAGTCAATTAGCATAAAGCATTGTCCCTGACTTTCCAGGTGGCTGTATCCTTTATTTCCAGCTAGAAAGGGATGCCCCTAACTTTGTATTCAATACATCTGCGCTGTCAGTGACATCCGCCTGTGCTTACCCACTGGAATTGTCTTACAGAGACGCTTCAGTGCAGAATCAAACTGTTGGCACAGGACTGATCCCAAGCTTGAACCCATTCCCAACTCACATCCCAACTATGATGCAATCCTGTGCCCAGGCACAGGCTTTGGGTGAGTCCTGGTCCATGGCTGGGTGGAGGGAACAAGGAGTGAGCCTGAGTGTCCTTTCACTACTGCGTGGGCAACACCAGTCCCCTGGCTTGGTCCTTCAGCTCTGCACCCTATGGCAGGGAGCCACAGAATGAGAGACACATCAGTCAAAGTCCTTCTTAGAAGGACGCATCATCCTATGGGGCATGAAAATGGACAAGGCACTAGAAATGCAGAAATTCAGAGTGAGGGAGTAGCAAGGAGTACCATCAGACTAAACCTTAGGATTCTAGTATTGTTTCTTATAAGCAGTTGAATGTCAATATGAAAAATAGTTACGTTTTGAAGAATGAACAGGATCTTTTTTATTGCTGATTTGAATTCCTTTCTATGCCTTTGCAGTCCCCAAAGGCTGACATTTCATGTCCTTATTATATTCAACTTTTAGTATGTTTTTATTTTGGGTTGGTTTGGGCCTTTTTTTTCGCTTGTGTGATAAACATTTTGTGTATGTGACCTGAGCACCATGAGATAAAGTTCAGTTGGATAATTTTAATGAAATCTGAGAAGTTGAGAGAAAAAAGTCAGGAGGTGTTTGAAGAAAGTGTCAGTATTTCACACTGTGTCTCAACAGCTGAAATCAAATTCTGCTTAATATTGTTCACCACCAGTAGTAAATGACTGTACTGTCCTTTGATTGTCAGTAGGTTTTTAATATATGTCAGAAGTCAAACGGGTTAAAGACCAAGGAGGTATGGCCAGGGGGCATGATGGGGAGAAAACAGGGAGGAGGTATTAATGTATTACATGTGGCATGTGCACACTTGCTATTTAACTACAGTTTGCTCCTACTTCATACCCTCAGGCAGCCTGAAGCTAATAACCCTGTCATCTGGAGGGAGAACACAACGCTGATCATTGCAATTTCACTAAATAAGTAATTTTAAATTAATTATATTGCATCCTAATAAGACCAGCTCTGGTTGACTCCTTGCTTATCTTGAATTACTCTGTCAGGACTGAATATGTCAGTTTTACAGATAAAGCTGTGTGTGCTTGCACACCAGCTGATGCTGAGTGTCTCTCTGTGCCGCCTATTATCCGCACCTCCCTGACCTCCCGAAATCCTGATGAATAAGATTCACTGGGCAGGGAAAGCCACAGAATTTTTCCCTTCTCATTTAGCACTGCATGATGCCATCCTGCAGCTGGCCATGCCTCCCATTGAGGTTGTTGTTGCAGTCACCTCAGCTATGCCAGTTTATCTCAGGGCAAAAAGGACTGCAATCTAAATGCTTGCAACTCAGCTCTCCTACAAGTAACTGTGCTCCAAAGCACCTCCCTCGACCATTTTGATAAGCCCAGAGTCTGCTGGTTGGTCAAGTAGCCCCTTGATTTTGATATTCCAGTGGTACAAATGACACTGACAAGCTGCAGACAGGAGAGTTGGAGTAATGGGCAGGTAGCAGAGGGGGCAGTTGGAATGCTCTCAGCCTGCATCTGTAACAGCTACTTGCATCGTGTAAGAGATCTCTCAAAACAGCTGTTAACTTTATAGTTTTCCCAGTAAAATTTGCATCTATTTAAGATAACTGAGCCTAATCATTTAATTGGCAACTATTCAGATTGATCTGAATTCAAGGTTGATAGTAACAGGAGTGGGTTATTGACTTGAGTCTCTAATTGAGGGAAATAGGTTTCAATGTCTCCTCAGAAGGAATCTGTGAACAGGCAGTGTAACTGCCCTGTTGATGAGAGCAAAGGCTGCTTATATGGGAGGGAAAATGGTAATTTAGCATCAGAATTAAATTGCTATCTTTATTGTGTAGACCAAGTATGAAAACTCTTACAGAGGCATAATAGAGACACATATGTTGTCCCATGACAAGGAAATATTGGCAAAAGAAAGTGTTTGCTTTCAGATTTCTTTTTAATAAGACTGCCTTCCTTTAGGCAAGGTTACTTTACACGTATTTCACCTCTGTGTATTGCCTTAGTTAAGAGACACATCCACAGAGGCATTGCACGGTTGGCTAAGCCTGCAATGTAATAAAGACTACTTTTACTTCAAGGCTGGGGAAGGATTTTCAAGATAACATGCTTTTACCAAAGCCCCTGAAGTTAAGCAAATCAACAAACTCTCAACACTTATACCATGTTGATTTTTGAATTCAGGGGAGGCCTGAACAGTCTGAATTGGAACTCAAATTGTGTTAGGAACTGCCCCAACTTGTATTCTGTCTCATTCAATCCCACACGCTTTCTGCATCAGGGGAAGAACTGAAACAGGGAGATGCTGCAACCCTCAGCTTGGACTTCTCTCTAGCAGCAGGAGAAGGAGCGGGCTGCCCTGGCTCTCTGCTCTGCGATGGAGCCTGACTGCTGACCAGATGCCATGGCAGATGGGCTCTGGCTACAATCAGGTGCTCTTTGCTCAGCCCCTGGCAGCATTTTGCACGGAGGATGATATTTCATTGTAGGACCCTCCAGCTTTACCTCCAAGCACCCCCAAAAATGCCACAGAGTTCTGCAGGCACCCAGAAGAACTGGTGAGCCTTTCAGAGGGCAGAAGGTAAAATGAGCTCACTTTGGTTAAAATCAGAACTGACTCCCATGGAGCACCGCCTTTGCTATCTAATACCCTGGTGGGATGGAAAGGTTTGAATGCTCTCCCTGGGACAGTGAAAATGGAAGAAACTAAAAGAGAAAAGAGGCCTGGGGAGAGGAGAGGGAAAAGAAGACAAGGAAGAAAGAGAATATGCGTGGGGATCAAAAATAGAGGGAAAGGATTCATTTTCACCAGCTGAACCACTGTGACTCCTGTTCCTTTCCTCTTGCTTCCCCCCCAATAGTTGATGTACAGGATGAAACGACCTTTTCTCTCTTCTGACTGTGTCTGCATATTCTGGGTTGAGGAGCTGTTTTGTTATGAACCCAGAGGGGGGAGTTGGTGTTGTCCCTTGTCCCAGCATCCTTTCCAGCAGGTATCAGGGCTGAGTTCAGGTGCTTTAGGAGTCCAAGCAAAGCACAGAGTTATACAGGAGGGTGGAGGTTGAAAGGGGCCTGTGGATCTAGTCCAATGTCTGCTCAAGAAGGCTGAGCTAGAGTGGGTTGCCCAGGACCACATCTTGGTGAAGTGGAAGCATCTCCTAGGAGCAGCGCCATAAGGCCAGAGCAAGGGTGAGATTTAGGCAGGGCAGGGTGACCAGGAGGGGCTAAAAGTCCTTATGCATCCACTGTCACCTGCAGCTTGCTATCCTCTGCTACCATCCTCATCGCTCACTGATTGACAGGGACTTTCTTCAGACCCCCTCACTCATGGCAATGGTATAAAGTAAACTTCCGTGCTTGGCAGTAGAAATACTCCCCTCAAATGATGTACCCCTTTGTGATTTCAGAGAGCTGCAGCAGGATTTCATTCAGTTTGCACGGAATGTCTCAAGTATGTGTTCTGTTTTCTACAGAGATGTCATTTTAAAAAGGAGCTTTGAAAAGCCATGCTCTTGGGAGCTGCACTAGGTTCTTTCCCCTTGTCAAGAACGGTAATACTCCACGCTTGCAGTGAAGGTTTTCAGGTTGCACTTCCTTGTTAATTTTCCCAGATGCCTGCAATAAAAAATGAATCACTGTAAACATCACTCCTTTCCTGCCTTTGAGAACATCCAGTCAAAATCAGACATGGCGTGGGGAAAAATGCATGTAGCAGAAACAGAGCAGTGAGGGTGCTGATAGCTGGGGACCTCAAAACTTCAGGCTTGTGCTTTTGCACAGCTGCTCAAGCTAGTGCTGAGTGAACACAAAATACAGGTGCTCTGATTTTCTGTCATTTCATGGCCATTGTTCATTTTGTATTAGGGGCTTAGAAAACAAGAAGCAAGGGAGAGTCTCTGGCATGCAGGTGAAGAATAGATACACAAACATGGCTTTCCCTTGAGAAAGAAGAAAAAGACTGCTGCAAGCAATAAGGAGGATGCATCTGGTGCATTATTAGGAGATAGGTACATGGGATAAAATGAGACTTGATATATGTGAGACCTTGCATAAGATGGAGAAGCCAATGATGGATGGGGCAGTTGCAGAGGGAGACCTTCACAGCAGCATTTTGCAGAATCTTATATATGAAGACAAGGAGAAAGAGGGAACAGGTTTGTGTTTTTTTTTCTGTTAGATCCAATGTTTTTGGTCTTCACATCTGGGGGTCTGCTGAAACCTCTGTGCATGAACATGGAGAGATTTTCATTGAAATGCTGTACCTTTGAAGTCAACCCAAAGCATAGCCTTATACTTACATATCTGATTCAATGCATAGAAATAACAGACTTTGAGAATGACCATAGTAACCAGTGAAGATACAAAGAGTTTCTAAATCCCAGTAGCCCAATGGATAATAATGCGGGGGTGGGTTTATGCTGTAATTTGTATTCAAAGACTGAACACTACAGGGAGACTATTTCTTGTACCTGGAATTCAGAACAGGCCCACTATAAAGATACAGCTGGAAATTAAAAAATAGATGTGCTCTCTTATCACCGTAATATTTGAGATGAGTCTGTCTAAGGCTTCATTTTCTCCAAATAATATACAGCAATCGATGGGAGGAAGTGAAAATTGCACAAATTAGTCAGGAAAGATTGTTCGCTCTTTCCTATAACACAGGAATTAGCAGGCAGCACATGAGATTAATCACAATAAATGAAAGGAAGAACGTCTGCACACAATACATAATTAAATTGTGCACCTCCTTGCCACAGGATATTTTGGATACCACACATCTGAATAGGCTGAAGAAGCAATTAGGCAGAATCAGAGAAGAAAGGTCTCTCATAGGCCATTAAGCTCCAGAAACCCCTGAAGTGGTGGCTGTCAGTAGATAGAGGGTACAGCAGGGGAGGGAGCATCCTATGCTTATCCCATTTTTATGCTTTTTTCCTACACATCTTTCGCTGTTCAGGCTCAGAGACAGGATGCTGAGCTAAACGAACCTTTGGTATGACCCCGTGTGGCTATTCTCACAAATTATACAAGGCACAGTTCCATACATGTTATGGATGCAATTCACATTCACGCGGAGCATCGGCTCACGGCCTCGCAAATCCTGCTGAATATTTACAGAGAGAATTTAAGCAGAATCTAAGTGGCTGAGTTCTTGCATTCGCATGATCCCTTTTCACCCTATCTGAAATTACATACTGCCTCTTCTGTGGCTGCTTTTTGGCTTGGATGCAATTCGATATGCAATTAGTCAAACATCCTCTCCTGCGATATCTGTCCTGTTGTGAACAATTAGCGTTGCATAAGGGAATACATTCTGAGGCTCAAATCCTGGGGATTCCTGTCAATTTGCATTGACAGCATGCTTACAAGAAAGGAGCTGACAGGTCCAGCTGGAATTGTTAGCAACCACAGGGGCAGGCACACACAAGACCACAGATGGTCCACTTCTTTCTCACATTCTTAGCTGTGGCTGCGTCCCTTTGTTTATATATGAATGTTATGCAAGCTATTGATTGTGTTTGAATGTCCAGAAATGCCCTTCTTAATTTTTTAGCTATGGGTTAAAACCACAAACATAGTTTTTAGATATTTTAATGTGCAACTCAAGGGAAGGAAATCATTGGGTTCTTAGTTATATACAGGACACTTCCTTGTTGGAGAAGAAGGGACCAGCTAGTGGGAGGCTGATGTGATGCTGTCCCTAGGGTGGCCAGATTACCTGAGAGCAAGCTCTACTTGAAGAAGGGACAACCTGACTTTGTAAGGAAGATCAGTTTGCTTCTAACAGTGGTTGTCCAAAAAATTCTGCTTCGTGGTGATCAGATTTTCTCATCATTAAAGCCTGCTCATGGGTAGCTAGGTATCTTACAAGTCCTTTATTAAAAAAGAAAGCAAGAACTCTCCCCAAGTCTGCCCTCATCCAGAACTGAATTTTTTGGGGGAGGGCAAGAAGAAGTAATTCTTTCAGTGCTCAGAGCTCATGTGTTGGAAAAGCTGTCAGATGCTGCCATTTCTTAGCTTTGTAAAGCCGTTAACTGTGTTCTGGAAGAGACTTTTCGTACTCTGGCTAATCAGATCCCTTCTTGGTTTATCCTGAACTAATTAATTCTCATCTCTTCAAACTATTCCCAGTGCAGCTGATCACCTAAAGCCTTCCTGACCCTGTGCAGTAGCTGCTGTCCATGGCTGATAAGGTGAGACATTCTCCACCATGAGATGTCTTCCCAAACAGAACTAAGTCAAAATGCTAAGCAGTGGCAGAATATTGTACCAAACAACTTTTTCTCTAGCTGCAAGTTTTTTCTCTCCAGGGGATACTGCCTACAGATCTGGATGTTGTTTTCCTGTTCTATGGGATGCAACATGTTAGCAGGACACAAGATTCCATGCACATGGGACAGCTCAGCATGATGAAGTGTCTTTCCCCTTCAGCAACTGATGATGTTTATGTGGCAGAAGACTACAGCTCTACATGGGCTATAGGGTGCAGAGTGCAACATCATTTTCCAAGCACGGTCAGCATTCCTGGGTTATATGCTCTCATATGCGCTTTTTATGCAGTGGTTTGGATGCAAAGAATGGTTAACTTAGTTTATTTACTAGTTATTATTTACAGGGCCAGCGTTAGAATTGTTAATATTAGCATCTCCAGCAATGAAATCAGTTCCTGTTAAAGCCTTGACACTGAACGCAAACTTTCAGAAGGGGTCATTTCTCTGCAAACCATCCCAAAATGCAGATCTGAGCAGCTGCTGAAATCAGAAGAGTCTAAAATTCCTCTTTAGATCTGAGTGTTACAGCATGGCCTGCAAATCTGTCTGCTATTAACCTTCCAGATGGCAAGATGAGGAGACATCCCTCAAAAGATGGGTGTACAGTGACATTTTAATTAATGGTCACTGACCTTTAGAAGTGAGGCATAGATACATATGCACTATGCCAGACATAGCACATTTTACCTAGAAAACTGCTGGAGTGTTGGAAAATACCTTTTTCTGAGTTGGGACCTTTTTCTAATAAGATTTCAGTGATCTACTTCAGATTTCAAATGTTGTTTATCTGCTTTTCCTTAAAGGACCTTAACACCTTCCCAGACATTCCGCACACCACATCAGGATGCTTGGATGGTCCTCCAATGTAGATTGATCACAGTCTCCAAATCTTTCATCTAGCTTACATGTCCCAGGACACCCATGAGATGTTAATCAACTAATTAGGGTTACACAGAAAGGAATGGGAGGGGATAGTTAAGTGGAAGTTTTTAATCTTATGTTTTGTTTTCTTGTTCACATCCTTCTATTTTTCTGTCATTTAAAATTTCAGTCACAAAAATAACTCTTCTGCACTGAGCTTCATGTAGCTATTAGGTTTGAATGATGATCTTCCTAATACTCTGTTGTTTCCATATGCCACATGGATGTGAGCACACAGTCACTTTTGCACACAGTCACTTTTCAGGCCAAGTTAGTAAGCAGCACCTTCAACTCCTCTCCTGAAGGTATTTATACCATTTTGTCACAGTCCCTTGTCATTACATATTCAGGTGAAGAGCAGTTCTTGGCTGCTTCTTGAGTCAGACTGCTAGTGAAATCACAGATGCCCAGGAAACTTCCATTTGTTTCTGTGGTAGATAAGTGTGTTGGCTCACCGTCCTTGTTCTGAGGGTATTAACATTTTCCTTCTGTTTGATGTGGCCAGAGTATGTCTACTTACTCTTGTGTGGGTGGGTATGAGATAACTGTCTGGTGTTCAGACCTGTCTGGAAGCCTGGGTTCGTGAAATAGGTCTGTATTATTAAATTCTTCTGAGAGGTAACACCACATCTCTATGATAGCATGGAGCATGAGTAGAGTGGGTTCACTCCTGTCTAAGTAGGACTGCAAAGATGTACTGTACAGATCTCTCCCATGGAGAGGGCACTCTCCATAGCTGCTGGTGCTCCACTCTGCTCTTTGTGTGACAGAGGAAGCATCCAGGCTGCTGGGCTGAGTGATGTGACCCAAGAAGCCAGCCTTTAGAAACAGCCACTTGTCTTCTTGTGTAGGCCAACATAATAGAGTAGTTCAGAGGTGCTTTACTTGATTCTATTCCCAGGCTCTGCCTTTTCCACGTCTTCCAGACATATCAACTGGAGGATCTGAAGTTTACCAGGGTCAGTGGTTCTTACGGTTTTGCTAACAGAAGTGTCCAGACCACAAGGAAGCCATTGGGAGTACATCAGTCTTGCTATAAGTACTGGGTTGCCTGCCAGGTCTGGTGGTCAAGGTCAAAGAGAGGAGAGAAGGTTTCTGCAAATGAGCCTATTCCACCTATTCTACACCCACAACGAGGTACTGGGAACTCTGAAGTATATAGTTTGCAGCGAACTGCTCCACTGATGTCATTTGCCTTGTGTGTTAACTATGTGGCCCTTGAAGATGCAGGCACACTAATACAACAGTTTTCAATACATGATTCCTCTTGGCTGCCAGTTTCTTGGATAAAGCAGATGCAATTTGCACAATACCATGATATAAAAAGGATACCTGTTCAGATTATATCTAGTTACTTGCAATTGCAGAAGGCAATGTGAAAACTGGAGTTTGGGACTATTACTTGATCCCTAGAGGAGTAACTAGCTAGGAGGATCTGAACAGATAAGATTTCAGCCATCATTTAGTTACACCCACCAACCTTTGCCCAGAGGGACTTGATCTATGGTGAGGGCCAGAGGATAATTAGATATCTGATGGCTCAACTTTAGAATTGTTATGACTCAGCATGGCCAGTTCAGCTGAACCGAGTTTCCCTGGTGTTTAAGGATTCAACTAATGAAAACTCAAGCTCATTATATAAAAGCAAAGTAAAATACATTATCAGTTGATGCACTAAGCTCTTCCACGTTGAAAAGGAATTACTAGCATGCGAGCTCATCCAGTAATCTTTCTATTGCAATGGTTATAACAGTGTTCCTGTTAGAAAAAACAAATTCATTTTGTCATGTTGCTGGAGGAGAGGGATAGGATCCAGAGGGACCCTGACAGTCTTGAGACCAATGCCAACCTCGTGTTTAACAAGTCCAGTGCAAGGTCATGCACCTGTGTCAGGGCAATCCCAAGCACAAATGCAGGCTGGGCACAGAATGGATTAAGAGCAGCCCTGGGGAGAAGGACTTAGGGGTGTTGGTTGACAAGAAGCTCAACATGACCCAGCAGTATGCAATTGCATCCCAGAAACCAACCATGTGTTGGGCTGCATCAAAAGGAGCATTGACCAGCAGGTCAAGGGAGGTGATTCTCCCTCTCTACTGTGCTCTCGTGAGGAACTTTTTACAAGGACATGTAGTGACAGGACAAGGGGGAATGGCTTTAAAATGAAAGAGGGTAGATTAAGACTAGGTATTAGGAAATTCTTCCCTGTGAGGGTGCTGAGGCACTGGCACAGGGTGCCCAGAGAAGCTGTGGCTGCCCCATCCCTGGCAGTGTTCAACGCCAGGTTGGATGGGGCTTGGAGCAACCTAGTCTAGTGGAAGCTGTCCCTGCCTCTGGCAGGGGTTTGGAACTGGATGAGCTTTAAGATCCCTTCCAATACAAACCATTCTATGATTTTCTAATTCTATGATTCTGTGATTCTATGATTGATGCACACACGGAGTTATCCTCATAGCAGTAGAAACAATTATACACATCATAAGAAGCTGGGGACTTGCTTCCAAGTCCAGCAAATCTGCAGGGTATTTTCTAGGAGAAGACCATTATCTTAGCACTAGGGAGGAGAAGATCTTCATTATTTACTGTAGACAAAATATTAAAGACAGAAGGAAAAGGTTAAAATTTTCCGAAATGCTTAATGGCCCTGCATGGTTTTAAATTTTGGATGCTTTGTCCAATATATGTAGAAAATACCTTGTTCTCCTCAAGCCCAACTAGATGAGGTTGTTGAGATACATATGATGTAGCCTTTTGATTGTTGAGATTTGTATGATGTAGCTTTTTTACTCTTTTGCTGGGATCCACAGTAGAATGTGGGGCAATATTTTCAGAAGTTATCTGAATAAGTGTTAGTAAACTGCACATGCATAACAACATTCTTTTGTACCTGGATGCCAGTTACAATTTCTTTTTAATCTGTTTTCTGATTGAGGCTTTTTAGTGCTGCTGGATGTAACAGCTTATTAAGCAAATCCTTATTTCAGTTAGGGGTATAACTACATACATGTTTTGTTTGGTTTGGGAGCTTGGGTTGGGTTCTTTGCTATTATGTGTTTTAGACTATGAGGAGTGAGTGAACAGAGAGAATCAGACAGCTTCTCTACCACAATGAATGTATGCCAGACTGCTTTGTAGAGGATGACATATTCACTTTGCTCTGATTGATCAGAATCTTCAGTGACTGCACCCCAAACATGACACAAACCCAAATATTGCCACAAAAAGATGCTGTTCTGTGGCTTGTTGAATTTTCAGTAGCAAACTTCCCATTCCACAATTGACTTTGTTCATTTTCCAGAGAGATTAAAACACTTTCAGCTTTATCTCAAGGCTTGGGTATTTGTAGAAGAATATGAGCATAGCGAGTGGATGTCAGAGCTGGTGCCTTTCAAACACGTTTCTGTGTTGTTTTCTTCAGAAACTGGCGGATTATTTCCATGAAAATAAGTACATAATCATTCCTCCCACAGCTTTCCTTCTCAGCAGAGTCAAGTTTTATAGAGAGCAAGACATTTATGAAAGACATCAGCATAAACACTATAACGTGATTTGTCCTTAGTGGATTTCCGCTTGCAGTTTGAATGGGATTGCAGACTATTTCTCCGACAAATGCTGTACAGTGGTCAGTATTCTGTTATGCACAGACTTTTATTTTACTGGTGACTATACACAGCCTTTAATTTTCCAATCTGTAATTCTAGGCAATGGAGCACGACATGAAGCCTTGGATTTTAGGTGCATATTCCTTGGGAATGCCCACTCTTGGATTCTCTAAGCAGGCAGCGGACTCTCTGACTTCCTTGGTGCATGCAGTGGCAATACCCACTGTGGTGCTGCTTTTCTCTTCACAGCTGGAGTTTTCCCTCAGGTCCTTAAATAAGTTAATCCATTGTCACAGGAAAGTAGCAAGGAATTAATTATTCCAGTCTCTGATAAACCAAGTTAGCAGCAAACTTTCCAGCGGAGGGCAGAGCCAGTCTATATAGCAAGAAAATTCAGCCAGGACAGACGCATTCTCGGGTCTTTAGACAGTTTAGCTTCTCAGAGTGCAAGAACTCTCCTATTTTAGAATTATTGACCAAAATTGCACCTGAAAGCCAAGAAATAAGAGCTTATGATGACTGCAGAATGATTATCACAGGTGGATAGGTAATTTAACAGCCAGAGATGACAGAGATACTGCAGAGGCTGTAAAGAAAGCAGTTTATTTCTGAAGGCTTGTGATGTTGTCTTCCAGACACATGCCTCGGTCCATACTTCCTACAAAGGCAGCCACAGCTAGTAGGGTACACTGGCATTTTACTTTAAAGTTTCTGTGTACATCTTCTCCCAAAATAGTTCAAACAAATCTAAACTGACTGGTGAGAGCTGAGAAGAATGCAATGTTCAAAGATCTAGGGAAAAAAAAAGACATATAAGAAAATATAGAAGGAACTGGGGATGGAGATGTGGGGATGTTACTCTGGAGGAGACCGAAATAAGGCATCATAACAGTCTTCAGTTACTACATAGAGAGCAGCAGTAAAGATGGTGGGAATAATCTGGTTTCCGCTTCCACCGTGAATGGCACAAGCTTCTGTGGGAAATCACAGAATCACATCTCAATGATCCAGAGGACCTACTGGGGTTCTTTCCAGCCCTATTTTCTACAGTTGCTAGAAGTATCCTCTTTCCCATTAGTAGTGTGTAATTAGCTACTGTTTCCCATATTAGGAGGTGGCTTAATGGTTGTTTTCCATTGGAGTAACAATAATCACTCATGGGGAGGTTCTTGATTTGCTCTGTTATTAGAAGATCAGAAGCAACTTTGTATTTCTCCTTCTTTAAAGCCATTTGAGACGCTGCTTGACCAGAGTTGAAGTGAAATCAGTGCTAATGTGAGTGAGCAGCACTGTGGATGCTGCTTAGGAAAACACTAAGTCTATGAACATCTTGTTTTGTTAAAGAACCAAAGTAGAGGCCAGATTCAGCAGCAGCTAAAACCTCACTGTTGTTCAGTTGAAAATACAGATCTGTGGGCAGTGTTAAATGGAGGTATCATTCCTCAGCGGTTTTAAACAGTATAGCACAAACATGACAATGATGAGATAAGAAGCAGATAAGTAGGTTAGAGCAGATTTAGTTCCTAGATTGTCACTCTTGAGTGTAAATCCACTTACTTCAGATGCATAGCTCCAGAGAGTGGTTCCAGTGTGGGAAAGGAGAATTTTGCCCCAGTGTACTCCTTTTTTTGTGGTCATGCCTTTTTTCTTTACTATTTGTTACCTCATAGTCACATCAGAGTGCAGATGAGGTGAAACTGTAAGCTGTGTATTCTCAGATGGGCATTTTTGGTTTGTAATGCTGGTATGTGATCAGTCATAGGAGGTATAATCATGCAACACAACCTGTGGAGTACAAACAGGAGCAAATAGAGAGCCTACAGATTTCAATAATGATCCTGTAACTACTGAGGTCAAAGGCAAATCCCCATGAATTACAAAGGAACTCTGACTTTGGTCTCCAGCAGGTACCTAAAGCTGTGTGGCAAACCTGCCTTCGCTTGGATAGCAGTAAGAATAGAAAGACTTCTGAAGGCATCAGAAAAAGAAAACCTCTCTCTATCAGGACAATTAACCAGTTGTTTCTTCTTTTGTACATGCTGGATTTATGTGTAGAACCTGCTGCAGGTTTTGTGTGGCACCAGCAGCAATAGCAGGGACATCTGAGCTAGCCACAGCCAGGGCTGCTGAAGGAGGCAGAGAGATGGGACACCTAGGATAAGGGACACAGATGCAACATCAGTCCCCCTGCTCACAGAACAACTTGTGAGATAACTATAATAATCATTTGGGATATATTTTGAGTGGCCCATACATCCTTATGAATGAAATTGCCCTAGTCAGCACAGCAGCATGTTAGCATTAAATCACCATGGTATATAATCCAGAAGGCAAAACCTCTAAATCTTTTGAAAGGTTTGTTCTTCTGACTAGTAATTTAACAATCTTGTAAGAAGCTGAGATATAAGAGCTTTCTGGCAGAGAAATAGAGGAGACGCAATGAAAAAAAGTGTCATGTACTCTTCTGAATCAATTGTAGCATCTAACTCACATTTCTAATGAATTATGAAAGATGGGATGACTTCTCTCTTTTTCCTTTAAGCCAATCTGAGACCAGACACTGTGATTAAATCTGTAGAGAGCACTGCTCCTTTACATGTAATTTTTTGTGGGACACGCAGGATTTTTGGCAGGATAAAAAAGAATATAAAATTAGGATTTTCGTGTAATGCATGTACTTTGTTGCATTTGTTTTCCATGTCCTGTGCATGCTTATGGAGATGACTGAATAATTATCAGTATTTGATGAGCAGCTTATTTTCGGTGCTCCTTTACATACCTCTCAGGTTTTGCTCAGTTTAGGTCTCTCACTGTTTTTGCAGATCATAACTTAAAACCTTAACCCAAAGCCCAGAGAAATAATAAATAAGCATATTTCTTTGTCCTTGAATAGCTAAAGAATTAGACAACAGGTTAACTCAGTGCAGCTCCTGGGTCAGGCAGCTTTTAGTTTTGCTTTTCCTATGGCAATGTTTTTCCTTGGGGAATTCAGTAAATGTTGCCTAGAAACACCTGTGCCTCAGAAACATCTGAAGCACAGCAAAATAGCCACAGAATCAGGTACGTGAAAGAGCCCATCTGTTCCCACCAAACCTAATTTGGGGAGACAATTCCCATAAATCTATTTGTACTAATCAAAATGCTGTTCAACTATTTTTCCCCTCAAAGCTATTTAACTGCGGCTTGCATCACCCACAAATTTACTAGTCAACCTTAAAAACTTAATAAGTGCAGTGCATTAGTATAATATTCTGCTCATTCTTGAATCCGTATAAGTAAAGGTTTTAATTACTAAAATTATGCACTTCTAGAAATAATTTAATGAAATTATTCTTCCCATTTGCATTCATGGACTGCCTCTACTCAGGCATTATGAGACGTGGTAAATTGCACTGAACTATGGAGGACTAATTCTCATGCTACCTGAGGACTGTGCGCCTTAATGGTTTCAGTTTCCAGCAAAATCAAACTGCAGGGAAGGGAGCTCAGTATACTGGAAGAAGGATTAAGCATAATGTATGGCTTTTTATTATCCTTTGTGCTTTGTTGATGGACCTATGACCTAAGCATAGGCAAAATCCTTTCACTGTCATAATCTGAGATGACCGGTTTCTGCTTGCAGTGAAGTCCTTTGCACGACATCTTTTGCCATTGCTAGTGCAGGATATGTGCCTTGCACAGAAAGATTACTGGATGATGCCTTAATTAAAGCGCATCCTCTCTAATCTGAAATGATGTCTGTTTATTTCAGAACTAATTACTTCATTATGCTTTCCTCTGCAAAAAAATCTTTTGTGCCTGAATGAGACTGCAAACTCTTTGGGGCAAAGACCACATCTAATGAGATAATGTTATGTTTGCTAAATAATATATTAGGAAGGAAGCTTGTGAATAAAACAGAGGCGGAGGTTTTGTGATTCAATTTGGGTTTAGGTAAAATTTTACAATTTATCCCATATTTGCAGTCATAAATAACCTTTTTCTTCAGATTCATAAATAAGTCATCAGCTGAAATACAAGCTGCTACCCAAACAGTCTCAAATGTTAAGCAAAATAATTTCTGACATGACCATGATGGACTGAACAATAATTCCTGGATTCCAATAGGTTGCCAGAAAATTTCACATACACAATTCCTCTTTTCTTCACAAGCTTTTTTTTGTGTATGGAAAGAACTACAATAACCTCAAATACTATTTTGAAGGTATTCTTTCTCAAAGTAAGTTACAAGTGTCACTTCCTAACCTAGAACACCCATCCTACACCAAATAGACTCTGGACCTTTCTGTGACAGGTAAAGCTAAGTGGTCAACCAGGGAACATTATTCACTGCTTGCTACTATTCAAACTGGGGATAAAGGAGAACAGATTTTTACACATTTTTGTATGTTTCAGAAGGATGAGTTTCCCAAAGTTGAAGAAAAAGTTGAGACTGATAGTGAGAAAAAAAGAATAACCAGAAGGAGCAAATGTGATGGAGAACTGCGAGCTCTTTCAAGAAGAGCTCATTAAATAGCCAAAAAGCTGTGATTCCAGTGCCAAGAAAGATGACAATACAAGCTGTAAAGTACAATCAATGAGAAAAAGGGTAACATATAACAATAAATTATAGATGAGAATTTGTGAAGTGTGGGGAATGGAGATGGGACAAAACCACATGACAATGAATTCTTTCAGCTCCTTCTGGCTGGGCACAAGGCAGTTTGGGCTTTTCATTAGGAGCTTTGTAGGGAGCTACCACTCTGCAGGACAGTGGGGTCCTGCTACGAGGTTCTCAGCAGTGAAAACAAGCCTGAAGTTTGTTGCTCCAGAGAAGGAAACACCTTCCGAAGGAGGACTGTCCATTTCTCCCTGCCCTTTCTCCCAGGAGGAGCAAAGATTTTTCCACCCCAGGGCAAGCTTCTTCACCCCTGCACAGTGGGTGCAGTGCCTTGAGCAAGTCCAGATCGCATGGACTACCAGCTCAGGCAGCTATTGATGTGCTATTGATTTATTTGAGGGGGGAAAACTGCAGTTATGAAGGGACTCTAAAGTCCAGGTGAAAAAGGCTCTGAGAAATCATTGTTTGGGAGCTGAAGTTGACAAATTCAACTTGGATAGCTGAGGATCTTACACACGGAAAATAACTAGTTGAACAAACTGCCATAAGACAACTGGATGCCTTTCCAGAAACTTATATTTAACCAAACACTCACGTGCTTCAGCATTTGGAATATACTGGAGCAAACAAGAGAAATGGAATGATCAGGGACACACAGAAGGTCTGATCAGCTCTAATTAGCATTGGATTTTGAAAGTGTGTCATCGGAAGCTTGTGCCATCATCATTACCATACATAGTTCCATCCCTGTATGTAATACCTGATGCTTTATGCACCACAAATGTGTTGACATTCCTCTATCAGAAAAATTAGTTTTTGTTTCAGCTTGTGTTCTACACTGTAAAGAAAACAATCACCTCATATAAATAATATAACCTTAACACCTAATTACAAAGAAGGGCAAAGATTTAAATGGCACTAGACTTACTAAAATGGAATCATTAGCTTTATGGCAATTTAGCCCATTGAGGAAGACTAGACCTAGATGGATTAATTTTTTATTAGGAAGCATGAAGAATTATACGACTCCCACGGGTATCCAAAAACCTGAAAGTCAGCTCACTCGGGAAAAAAACAAGACCTCCTTCCCCTGTTTAGCCAAGAAGGGTTTCAGCCCTTGCTCTGGGGAGCTGCTGTCCCTGGAGGCTGCTGTAGTTCTCCTGTGGAGAAGGCAGGAACATGAAGAAAAGAGGAAAGTACGTCATTTCAGAGGCTTTTCCAGTCCACGCTGCTGCTGCATGCAGTGTTGGCAGAATGCTGCCTTCTCCTTGTCCAGGCTATAGGGGGCTTTCCCTCTCATGTCTTCTGCTGCCAAACAGATTGTCACAGGGGAACTCACCCCAATTCCAACCATGCCCTTTTTTTCTCATTCCCCTTCTCACTTCCCCAGCCCTCTTCAGTTGCCCAGTGGCTCTCAACATAGAGTGTCCCCAGCATGGACTACAGAGGGGAGGGAGGTTTTCTGGTTGTTTGGGTTTTTTCTTTTGCAAAAGGAGAATAGCTAACCTAACCTAATCTAGTTTGGCCTTCAAGCTACTCTTGTCGTTGCTGTGAATTTCAGGGGGGTAACAGCATGAAGTAATGGTGATCATGGTTTTTCTAGACAGCTTGAGATTTGTAATCACCACACCTGATAAGAGCCAACAGATATTCAACTGCAGAAATGCAGCACCAAAAAGGGAAAAAAGGATCACATGCAAGGAGAAACATCAACGAACCTGAACTGTTGCCTGTACTGGGAGCTGGTACAACTGACACAACTCGGTGGTAAGGTGGCTATAGCTGAATCGAGTTGTTTTTGTGGCTCCATGAAAAAAAAGTAAGAAATAAACATGGAAATTATAGATGAGAAAAGCTCAGATCCAAATCTCTGCTTCTTCAAAGGCTGCTAATGCCAAGTGCAGTCTAGTAAGTTTTTCTTTCTGATCCCTTTCTTCTGGTAGCAGTAACTTGCACTATACGGTTGTTGCTTTACATTATGGACTTTTATTACAGTTTTGCAGCTTGATACTGTGGTTTTTAGTATGTGCTTCAGAACAAAGCAAGTTACAAACATTCTAGTGTAACAATGACATAACTATCCTTTTGCATGGCTTTGCTATGAAATGTAGTTAACACAAATTGCTGTATTTATCAAGAAACATAAAAATGTGTAGATATAGAATATATAAGATGCATGTAAATCAGTCCTTCCCGAATTTGACCATGTGTTATGAAGTCAAGGTTTTGCGTGGCATTTGGTTAGGACCCAATATAAAAGAGTCTCAACAATTTAGAAAGCCATTATTTAGGTCTATAAGGTTGATAGATTTTACCTTTTTCTGTTGCTCTGCTTTCAGGATTCTAAAGGTACAGGTATTTGCACTGTAAGGATTCTCAAACAGCAGCTCTATTCATGCCATAGCCTTTCAAAGAATATGCATGAACGCATTTCCTTCAGCTGTTTCATTCTCCTTTCTCATGGGGACTCTACTCCAATTCCTTCTTCTTTCCTTGTGTCCTGAAGGAATATATAAAGCTGCTCTTTATGCAAGGAAAAAGGTAGTGCACATTTTTTTACTTCCCTACATAGTTAATTAAATGCTTCTAGGCAAGCACACTGTGTCCACACAAACCCTGCAGAGATATGAGATGTAAGTGCCTGAATCCAAGGGCCATGGAAGCAGATTTATTCTGTACCTGAGTGGAAAGATCAGCTAGTCGGTTTGCACAAGGGAAGGCACATCCATTCAGGTTTGAAAGATACCCCTCTTATTGGAAGCACCATGCTAGCTTTTGTGCTCCTGTCAATCAGGCACATGGAGGTACACCACTTCCTAGGCAAGGACAAGATCCCTGCTGCCAAGGCTGAGCCCACACCCTAAAACGAACCCCTAAACACATGGGAGTTTTTGCTAAGAGATGGTGAAGTGTCTTTGAGTTGAACTGCAGCTGAGCTGGGGTCTGGAGGCTGTGATTTGACTGCAGGAACCCTTTGGGGTAGCTGAGTTCAAGGGATGTGCTTGTAGGTATAAGTTCAGGCAGCAGTAGGAAGGAATATGAGTCTTGCTGTCCCTGTGAGGTTCCCTATGCAACGGACTGTGCTGCCCACCTCAAAGGTGCAGTGGCAGTCAGATGTGTGCCTCCTCGTTCTGCTCTTGACTGCCTCTCCCAGGCTGGTGAAATGGGCCGGATAAGTGTGATTTGGGAACCCTCCCAGTTGGAAAATGGATGGGGCTGAGCACCTTCCTTTACACAGACCAGCCTTCGGTGAGTAATGAATGAGCTGGAGGTAAGACACTGCGTCCTCTCATGCAGAACTTCAGGTATCATAATAAAATTCATTGTGTCAAGTGTGCTGTGGGCATAGAAAAATTAATCATGAGTTTACAGTGAAGGGTGATGAATAGCACTCACACTTTGAATGTTGTTGCAAATCAAACACTGCATTAGCATTTTGTATTTGCTAGCCTCTTCTTGCACAGGGGGATGAAAAGAGAAACGCTCATAACCTATTTAAATTGTTTCACATCCTGGAATAGTTTCACTTCACATTCTTCTGCTGGAAATTACTGTCTCATAGAAATGTAGTCACTGAAGTAGTGGCAAGTACAATTTGGCTGTAATCAGAAAAGTGCAAAAACCTCCATGTGTTCAGCTGAAGAATGGACCTCCCAGTATTTGTCCAGTTCTCCCATTAGCCAGATAGCCTGTATTGTGTAATCTCCTCTAAACTATGTTGCTGTAAATAAAAGTGAAGTATGGTTTTCTGTTAACTAAACCTTCTCATTAGTTATGTAGGCCAGTAGGAAACAAAAAAGTAGATCAAGCCCCACCTTCCCTATGCTGCCGGGTTTTTTTCCTAATGAAATGTAATTAGCACTAATTGGTAAAACCACACTGCTGGCTGGTTAGTAGTGTTTGTGTATTGGTCCCAGATGTGATTTTATGACTGTCAGTGCTAATGGCTGAGTGAAGGAAAAGAATTGTCCATTCATATTCCTGTCATTTTCTTCAGGGTGCCCCCATCCCCTTCCCACTCAGAAAGAGTGATTATGTTTAGGGAAGGGAAAGCCTCTTCTCAAATCCTGACTTTGTGAGAAGCTGAATGCCTTCAGTTCTCATTTGAATCCAGCAGGAGTTGAAAGTTCAGCGCTTAGCATCTGCAGAACCAGGGCTCAACAATTTTAGGGCTGCTTTTCTTGGGCCATCATAATTGTTAGTGGTTCAGAATTTACCAAAATAATTATCCTCTTAATTGCATACATGCTCTTGAAAGCACACTTATGAGGCTAGCCTCTCTCCTAAGCAATCACCGTAAAGTATTCTGTTTAGAATAATTGCTTTCCTGCAATTACTGAGTGGACTGCAATCACCTTCTTCAGACAGATGTAGGTGAGAAAGCTGGCCTTTTTGAGACAGGGATGAAATGATGTGATTAAATCAAGATATCTAATACAAATCTACCTAGAGAGGTGTGAGGGGGTAGCCTTTTGCAGAGTCAAGCAAAGGCATTGTCACTGTGAAGAGGAAGGTCTCCAGATAGGGAACAGAGCACACTTGGGAATAGATTAGAAAATATTCAGGAACTCATTTACTCCTGAATATTAACAGTAAGACATCCATATTAACACCTAAGAAGATAAAACCTTTCTTTGAATCTGTATATTCTTCCATGGTTTAATAATGTACGCCTCCCTAGGTTACCCATAGGTGCCTTAGTTTTGTGAAATCTCAGCTTATTAGTATTTCTAAGTTAAAATAGAGATACAGCGTGCTCCAAGTATGAAGAAACTGGCTGAATATCTTATCTGATGTATAATGGGGTTTAACAAATGGGTAACATCAGTAGTCACGTGTTTATTTGAAAATGCTTCAAACTGTGAGCCTATTAATATTACAAGAGATGCCACATATCTTAGGCTATTATCTGCCATAAGTACACGACAAGGTCATTGTTAAATCTTAACCCTTAACAGTTTTGTGCCTTACAAGGCATTCAGGACTCCCTTTAGCATTTTGTTGGATGATGCTTGAATCATTTTTCTTAACTCTACATGCAGAATTGCGTGTAACAACATGATACCTGTGGGCTGGAAAGCAAAAGCTCTTCCTTGTGGCCAATGAAAAAGGAAGTTGGTTTGTGTCCAGGAGGCCTGGAGGATGTACTGCAATATGTACTTAAAGCCTGGAATGATGTTCTGCCAGCCAAATCTCAATGCTAGTGATTGCCAGTTGATATTTTAAAATAAGTAATTGCAGACTTCTGCCTTAAGCTCTTATTTTCCCCATGGACTGACCACCCTATTCCCATTCAACTGCCGCTGACCTGCACTGGTGTCTCTTTTACTGCCAAAGATAAATTCTGTTATTACCCTCAGTTACAATCACAGCTACATCCTTTTCACCCTTGCTGGAATCTAACTAAAGGACTAAACTTACCCAACAGCCACATCTCTAGTTCAATTCCTTCTGACCTTGTTTTTGAGCAGGTAAATACGGAGAAGGAATACCTCAATGGGATAAAAAACCCTAAACAAACCAAGAACTTGATCACATAAAGACTCAGTGCTCAACATTTTGGATGGGTGCAGATGAGTATTGGTGCTTTCCATCTTTGTCCTGGGGGATGGCTGCTAAGGAGAGCTGCAGTGGCAGTGCAGGGAGATGGAGGCAGCTCTGTGAGGACTTACAGAGAAAAAAAAGACACCAGGTCATTTGGCTGACTTGTTTTCAGCCCATCTGTGCCAGTGATGGTGAGGGGTTATCCCCAGCAGAGGCAATTCAGGGTGAGTCCCTACAATTTTGAAGCAAAATTTATGACTGTGAAACACTGGGGGGGATCATCAGGGGACAAATCCTACTATATTTTACAGTCTGTGCTGTGTAATAGCAGCTCAGAGCTTTAAGTCCAGCCCATCGATCACAGCTCTGGCCCCACTTCAACTGAGAAGGATGCACTAAAATTGATTACAGATGTCAGTTTTTGGTCACTGAGCTGTTGTAGCCCTTCAGGCAATCTACCTCATCCAGGAATGAAGTCCAAGTGGAAGCAGAGCACCTCCTTCCCCTCTGCTTCTCTGTGGTCAGGCTTGCCTCAGGCTTCACCTCTTGCTGCTCCTCACTCACTTTGGTCTTTCCTGGGCTGACACGGATGCTTGCCAAACTCCTCCAGCACCAGTGAATGTTGATTTCCTGGTGCTGTCTGAAGCAGTGTTATTCCTGCTCACTTGGGGTGGCAGATGGATGCCCAGAGCACATTGGTGGTCCTTCCGTAAGCTGAACAGTGTCAGAAGCATGGCCACAAACACGCGGGGGTAAGAAGAAATGGCAGAAACAAGGGCTAAGCAGCAGCTATCAACACTGATAGCTTGCTCATCTCTTCCTCCTTGGAAGGAGATTGTAATGCCCCCATCCATGTTGAAGGCAGATTTTTAATCCAGCTCTTTGCATTTGAATTGGTGTGAAACAGAAATGGCACTAGCTCACTAGGGACATCATCTTTTGCTATTTTGATTGCAAAAATTAAAGCTATCAAACCAGTAATGTAAAAATAAAGATTCTCCTGTTACAGATAATAGAAATTGCTGCATTATTGCTCTGTCCTGCCACTCGTAGTAGCCAACATCTTATTGCCTCAGAAGAATCATCTGTATCATATAATTGTGCTTGCATAATGTTTGCTCAGTTTAAGAGAACTCTTACTAACCTGAACTCTCTCTCTGTGCTGGCTGGGGAGGTGAAAACTCACCTGGTCAGGAAATGATGCTTGGGTGGAAATGCTCTGCAGTTTCCAGATTTTCCTGTTTAAAAGGAGCAGCAAAGATATCTCAGAGATAAAGCACCCTCTTAGCTGAAAACTGGCCAAATACTTCTCCTTTTTAATGGAAAACCTGTATTTCACTGTGAGATGCCCATTTTCTCCAAGGGAGAGTAAAGAGATGAAGAACTACACTTCTTATATTGCTCTTTGGTACATGATGCGCTGATTTGAGGTAAAATCCCTCTTGAATAGCCTTCAGAGTTTTAGCTCATCGGGTAGCTGAGGCTTGTACAGCTCCAGCTGTACATGTACCTTTACCAATAACTGTTAACTTCAAAGCACCAGGATATGCTATTTCCACATGCTCTTAGTAGGAGCCTGTGTACGTTTGGGTACAGGTTTGCATAGAGCTCAGGTATGTTTCATCACAAACATGTCTTGCCTTACCCCCAGTTTTCTTCCCCCCACTATGTCCCAGGAGCCTGGTGTACACCTTAATCTGCTTTGTGAACATCATCTCTGCAGCCTCCTCAGCTAGGAGACACCCTCTGCTACTGCTGGGCCTGCACTGTGCAGTGGGTGAAGGGGTGATATCCCTAACCCAGTGCACTGCTAATGGCACCAGGAAACACAGAGCTGTACCACAGCTGTGCCACAGTGTCTCCAATTCAGTGATTCGTGGCAGTGAATTTCACAGATTGTCTAAATCCAGCTGGGTGCTGCTTCCTAACAGCAAATTGCTTCAGCTGGCAGGCCTGGGCATACAGCCTTTCCCCACTGGCAGCTGATGGGCGAGTGCTCTGTCGTACACCCTCTCATTCCACAAACTGTGACTGATGCGGCACTGGCATCTGCACGGAAAAACCTTACCTCATACCTAACACATGATGAAGCATAGGAGCATCTCAAAGATGCTTCCTCAGAGCTTCCCACCACGAACCCCTTTTTTGAAGCAAAACCAACCAGAAACTATCAGGGGCTTGAGCACAAACTTCACGTTTCTCAGCCGTTGGAAGTGTTCGGGCTCCCGTGGAGCGGGGCAGTGAGAGCCCTACCCCCGCCCCCCTTCCCACCGGCCGGGACACCCATTCCTTGCCGTGCCGTTCCATGCGCGGAGGGGCGCCGCAGCCCTGCCGCGGCTGCCATGCGTGTGCGCGGCGGCGGGGCTGCCCGCTCTGCCGCTGGGCGCCGGCGGTCCCGCAGCGCAGGGCTCCCCGCGGCCAAGGACCGGCGGCCGGGGCAGGTGCGCGCTGCGGCTCCGCGCTGCCCCCCCCGCAGGTAGGGCTCAGCCGCGCTGCGTGTGCCGGTGTGTGTGAGTGCGCTCCCGGCCCCGAGCCGCAGCGGCGGAGGCAGCGGCAGCAGCAGCCTTGGAGGTGCCCGCCGGCGCTGGCTGCGGAGGGGAGACCCGGCAGGTAGCGGCGGCGGGGCCGGGAGGGGGGGAGGCGGTCCGGGGGAGACCCCCGGAGCCCCGGGCACAGGCGAGGCGGAGCGGCTCTCTCGTTGCAGGCGGCGGCTAACCGGATGCCTTTGGCGGGCAGAAGATGTGTCATGGGAAGCAGGCGAGCGGCGGCGGTGCCCTCCCGGAGGCGCGGCGGCGGGCGCTGGCCGCGGCGCTCTGGATGCAGCTGGCGCTGAGCATCGGCCCGGGGCCGGCGGCGGGCGGTGAGTGAGCGACCCCGGGCCCCAGGACGAGCCATTCCCCTTCCTCTACCTCCACAGCCCCGGGGAGCGGGGGAGCCGGGAAACTTCCTCCCCCAGCCCGGTGCCCTCAGCGGGGAGCGAAGCGCCGCTCCGTCCTGATCCCCCCATCCCTCGCAGGAACCCCCCGGGAGGAGGGAGCCTCACCCCGGTGCCTGCTAGGGAGCAGTGCTCTATGGAAGTAGAGCATGATTTTGAAACAGCCTATTTTCTTTGAATTTAAAGAGAAAAAGGCCAAAAAAGGAGCTTTCCCCACCGCGGTCCACACGGCCATCTCTCAGCTGACTCGTATCCCCATGCAGCTAGGGAGAGCAGAGATCCGGGGAGGAAGGGGGCGATTTGGGTCTGAAAATGCAACGTCCTTCAGCACTCTCCTCGTGGAGGAGCGACCCAACCTCATTTGGCTTTTTTGGTTTAATTACATTTTTTTTTAATGCTATCTTTTTAAATTATTGAGCCTGTGAGATATTTTCAGCAGGTACTTTTAATTACAAAATTGCTTTAAATTGATTCCATAATTAGACTTGGTTTGCTGGAAAAGTCTTAAAGTAAACTGCTTTGCTGTAAAATGAACTTAGCTGTGATAATGAGAGCAGCTCCATATTTCTACTCTGGTATGATATTATGTATCTGTGTTGGGGGAATAAGCCATTTTATGATTGAATCACTTCACTAATGGCAGACTGAGTCCAATATAAAAATTGCCTGGGCTTCTTCTCATGCCAAAGACTTATGCCAAAAATTTCTAACTTGAATGCCTAAGCCCAAGCAGCTCTGATCCAGATGTGTTTTCTGTCACTGAAACATAGACTTACAGAAATTCGGCTGAAGAGAACCTGAAAAGGTCGTCTTGTCCATCCTCCTCCTGATGTGATGCAGACCTAATTTCCCATCTGGAGACAATAATGCCATTTTCCAATAGAAATCCTGTGACTGCAAATGTGATTCCAGCTAAACAAGCTTTTAAACTGTTGCAGTACCTACAAATCTCTCTTTAGAAGTCAATGGCTTTTCTTTCCCCTCCAACTGCGTTACCCTTGGTTTCCTGGCCAGCTTGCGTTTCAGTGTGGTGATGCCATTCTGCTTGTCCTGTGCCTTCCTCGCAATTGGAGTTGTTGAGCTCCTGTCCTTCTCTAACCTCCTTCTTATGGCTCCATTCATAAAAATGAGACTGTTCCAAGGCCCCCTCCTCCCTGAGGCTGTGTATATCCCACAGTTTGATTGTCGGCATTTATTTAGCTGATTAGTGCAAGAGGTTCTTCAAAATATGGTTTATGTTTCCCTTGAATGTAGTGGTTTTCATCACAGCCTGCAATAAATTCTTGTGTGATGTTGATCATTATCAACACTGCTGCCTTTCACCTTGGTAGTGTAACTAATTCTGGGTCCCATTGCATTTGTAAGGCATTTTAGGATCTTTCAAGAATTCTATTTCAATTTTTTTGGTCCAGAATCTAGGAAAAGACAATACACTGAATGACTGTGCAGGGGTAAAATAACCAGGGAAAAATATTCATTGCTGTCCTGAAGTTATTATTGCTATTATTTTCCAGTATGGTTGTGCTCAGGAGTTAGGCACTGTATAAATACCAGTGAATGTACAGGTCTTTCATGTGGTAAAATATATGGTCATTGGGGTGTTTTTTTTCACCCTGAGTCATTCAAGTCGTAAAAATAACGAGCTTTGTAATTAGAACAGAGGACTGTAAATTAGGAACCCTCCTATTTTAGGCTCTGTTGTATCTGTGAGAGAGCTTACTGTGCTTATGCAGCTTGCTGTGAAGGCTCAGCTGCTTGATCCCCAGCCTGTGACCTAGAGTCTGAGAACTTGTAGCAATCATTGACGTCGAGCAAAGTTGTGGTTTCCCAGGACCTTTGCAAATTCGGTTTCTGTAAGGCTCTCATTTTATGGATTTGCGTATCCAGACAGATCCAGGCATTACTGACTGCTTTGGAAAACGTAGCCCCAATCTCTTTCTCTATCTTCTCATTATCTGTTAAATAAGGATAATCATACTTCTCTCTGAGATTTGAAAAGAGCTTTGATGACATTTAATGAAAATACTATGGAGGTGGAAAGAATTTGTTTCAAAAGCTTGAGAAAAACAGCAGTGACAAAATGCTGAAATAAAAGCTATCTCATATTAAAACATGAAAATGAATAATTTAGGGTTATTTTTTTCTATAAAGCAATCCACAGTTTATGCTTTGGATCCCATTTATGGCTTCCTGCCTTCCTTAGCTGATACAAGGATTTGGCTCCTGTAATGATTCTGTCATGACTTGTGTGATCCTGTTTTATATATGACTAAGCTCTATTGATTGTCACGTTCTACCATTTCACCCCAAATCAATACTACTTATAACTCTTTTTTTCTTGTCAATAACCCTACAGAGAGTAACTCTGTTTATTACATTCTGACTTTCTTGAAAGTGAATCTAGCAGAAAATTTGCTGTAGAAGTGAACTCAAATGAGCAAACCTTTCAGCTATCAATATACCTCATTCCTCCCTGATGTATTTAACTCTGCTGACACCAAGGATAAAGTAAATCTCTCATACTTCAGCTTGTGGCTTTCATCTAACCATCTTTGTTTAGAGAATCATAGAATTGTTTGGGTTGGAAAAGTCCTTTAAGGTCATCGAGTCCAACGGTTAACCCTGAACTGCCAAGTCCACCACCAAACCACGTCCCTAAGTGCCACAACTGTGAAGGCTTTTAAGTACTTCCAGGGATGCTGATTCCACTAGTGCCCTGGGAAGCCTGTTCCTATGATTGACAACCCTTTTGGTGAAGAATTTTTTCCTAATATCCAGTCTAAACCTCCCCTGGTGCAGCTTGAGGCCATTTCCTCTTGTCCTATCACTTGTTTCTTGGGAGAAGAGGCCAGCCTCTATCTGGCTCCATCCTCCTTTCATGTAGTTGTAGAGAGTGATAAGGTCTCTCCAGAGTCTCCTTTTCCCCAGACTAAACCACCCCAGATCCCTCAGCCATTCCTCATCAGACTTGTGCTCCAGGCCCTTCACCAGCTTCACTGCCCTTTGGACATGAACCAGTGCAGTGCTTTTCTTTCAGTGAGGGACAAAAAAAGAAAGAAACTAAGAAAGCAGGAGCAGGGTGGGAAGGCTCGTAAGAGGGAAAATGAAATAGGCAAGCAATGGAGCTGATGATGAGTTATTTTGGAGTTTCAAGGCACTGTGCAGGGTTTACTGTTAAACATGTAGTTTGGCGTATTTCAGATTCCTGGAATTGTATTGAACTTGTGGGGGACTGGAGAAATCTAAAAGGAAAAGAAGTAAAATAGTTCAGTAAGCTTCTGGATTTGAGGTTCATGTGGCCTTAGGATTTTGTCATTGTACCTGGACATCCCCCAGGTGTGCTTTTTTGTCCTTGGTCAGTTGGGTGAGCTCTGTTCTGCATGTTTCTGTGGAGAGGCTCAGGGCTGCAACACACATCTCTGTAGGCTTGGATGGAGCTGCGGACTGTCACCTCATCTTGCTTCCTGGCCTCAAGCAGGGTCACATGTAATTGTGGTCTTTTTGCAAGGTGTTTGTTTAATCTCCTTTAAAAGTTTCCACGTCTTTAAGCACCCTTTGCTAGTGCTTCATCAACCTATACACGAGAAAGTTTTTCTCAAGGTCTAACCTGAAACATCCTTGCTGCTGTATAAACCTGCTATTTTGCATCTTGTTCGCAGCTGATGTTCAGCAGAGCTGCTGTTTTCTGGCTGTCTTTGGTGTCCTGTTCCATCACTTTGGTTTTCTGCTGTAGGAATGCTGACTCCAGTTCCTCTAAAGATGGGATGGCTCCAGTTCCTCCAAACTTTTCCTAAGTCTGCATCATACTTTCTAGATTTCTGGTCATTTAGACCATGAGCTTGCTCCCATGGAGCCATGTTCTTATGGAATACACTGCCCAGCAGCTTCACCAGTACAGAACAGAGCTGAAGGATAGCTGTCCATGCCTTAGAGCTCTGCTTCTGTTCAGACATCCCAGGTACATTTCCTGTCATTATATGATACTGCTGGTTTCCTTCAGCTTCTGATTCCCTGTAGCTCCCAGGCTGGTTCCTGCAGGGCCGGTTCCTGCAGGGCTGCTGCTGGCCGGTTGTTCCCATCCCATCTTACTGCTTTTTTTTGGCATTGCAGTCCATTTGCTGGGATTCCCTGGTTGCATGTCGTGCAGACAACACGTCTTCGTACCTGTGGGTGTTTTTAAGATGGGGATTACTGTATGTCATGCATGACAGTAAAGAAATCTTGCATGTTATGAAGCCTTCAAACATTACATTCAATGTTAGTGATACCCTGCGGAATAGTGGTGGGTTAAAAAAAAAAAACCATACCAAAGCTGAATTTTTACTGCTCTGTGATTTTATTGCGTTTAATTTAAGTCCTTGTTATGCCTTGGTTATAGTATCCAACTCTTACGTTTGGCTATAGTGCCTACCAAAAACATATCCATCAGGTTTCTGAGGATGATGGACTTGTTTCCTTGGGGTGGTACAATTTTTGGTGTGTGCTGATGACGCAGGCTCTCCACAAGGTTTACTTTTTGTCAGCCTGCAGTTGTTTTTGATGAGAGAAGCCAGACAAAGATTCCCCGTAACTGCCTTGCATGCACTTCTGAGATTATGAAGAAGGTTTTCCGAAAAATCAGAATGTTTTCTTATATCTTCTCGCTAAGTCTTTAGTTAATGTATTTTACTCACTCCCTCTCAGTGCGTCTGCTTTACTTGTCAAGCCAAATAGACATTTCAGCCTTGAGTTCTCTGTACGTTTGATGAAATCATCAGTTATTGTGCAGGACTGCTTTTAACCTCCAGCTCCTTGGAGAAGCTTGGTATTTTGGAAGGAACAGATTTTTCCCGCTGTGACACGATCTTATTCTCTATCGCAGATCTGCCTCATACAACCTCCGTTCCTCTCTCTGCAGGCTTATCTTAGCAGTTAAGCACCATTTTGTAGCCATTCTGATTACAAATGGCAAGGCCAGCAACATCACAGAGTGGCAGCTCATTTATCTTAGTGGCACATCCACTGCCTACAGCCTTGCGAGAGGTGGGCATCTTTGATAGATTAACCTCAAATTAGTACCTTGCAAGTGGGAGGCTTATCCCTGATTTGCCATGGGATTCAGAGACTGAAGTTAACTTCTCTGTTTTGCTCCCTTACTCCCAGAATTACCCAGAGTAATTTTGCTCCCTTACTCCCAGAGTATCTTTGATCTCTGTATTAGGGATGATTACAACTTTAGAAGAATGAATTAATCATGCTTTGCTTGATTTCCTCATCTGTAAAGCAGACAAGCAATGTATTTCATGGACATGTTATGAAGTACTTTGAGAACTTCCAGAGAAAATGTTATGGGACTGAGAAATAAGGATTTTAACAAAGTTCACAAAGCAGAAGGTCCTCTAACATTTGTGATTTTTGTTGCTGTTTTTGTGTGAATGAATAATTAAATATCCTTACCAGAATTAGGAAGATGTTCTCTCTCTTGACTTTTACAGATTCTTAGGTTTTTTTCTACATTTTCCTTCGTGTATTTCAGTTCTTTTCCAACTATTATCTACCTCTGAGATTCATTATTTTTAAAACAAAATACTCATTACTGAAGTAGAAAAGCTTGCATTTGTGTTTGTGTTTCAGTGAGGTTTTAGGTGTGAAAAGGACAACAAAGTGTGGCTAAATTCATACTTGCTATATTGCCAGTGCAAACCGGGCTGCACTTAGTGGTGAACAAAATGTAGCCAGAAAATGAGCTGAAGGGATGTAAGTTATGTAGTGTGTACAATTTGATTCCGTAAGTGTAAAAATTTGTTTTGCTAACGTATTAAGGGGACTGAAGCTACACACGTCTTACCAAATTCAGCAATTTAACTGTGACACCAACATCTCCTCACTTGGTTTCACGTCTTCTCAGCTACTTTCTTTGACATGGCACAAGCAAAGTGCTGTGAAACCAATTACAGACTGTATGTACATCTACAAGGTTTCACAGTGGAGCGGTTTATAGCGGCAGTTTTTCATGTCCACACATAGCTTCTGACTCTCCTACCCCATTGCTTCTGTTAACACGAGTTTGGCTGCCTGTTTTTCAGAGGGGGCTCCTGATAGTGTTTCCTGAACAGCTGGGCTGCTGATGGGATTTATCCAAATTGAGGTGTTTCTTTTTCCATGTACTAAAAGCACTGGAAGTAGTTGTTGGTGCCATCTGTGCTCACTGAGCTCCTGCAGGGAAAATGTGTTGGATGTATTTTCATGCTTGTGATGGGTGACCCCAGCATCGTATCAACTTTTAAACTGGTTTGTGTCCATCCTGGGTTCAGTTTGTTATTATGGGAGTATACAAAGTTTTTGCTCTGTAAGGAAGTTCCAGGATTTATCAGGAATATTTTTGTATTAAGCAAGCCTTTTTTTTGTCAGTATGACCACCTTTAGAAAGTAGCATATGGGGCTTTTCTGCTGTCATCACTGCTGACTGTTGATAAGTAAATCTGATTAAACCCATAACTTGACAAATATTCTTGCTTGTGTTAGGTTAATAGAAACAATAGTGACAAAAATGTGACCTTTTTTTCATAAGCCTTTCTCATCCATAGAGTTCAAAGCACTTTATATAGGAAAATGAATTTTATTGTGTCCCTTCATAGATGGGGAAACGCTGATAGAAAGATTAAATGACTTGAAGTCACGTTTCATGTAAGAAATAGATGTTGCCATAGACAGGGAAGAGATCCTCTGCATCTTTGTCCAGCACTTTCTTCTGTAAATAGAATTTAGGGAAATTCCTAATCCACATTTCTATGATACAGCCTTTATAATAGGATTTTTTGGCTGTGACTGTCTTCAAAATTAAATGAGCAGCAGATTTCCTATTCACATAAATTGCTACTTAAGCAAATCACAGAGGGAGCTTTTTCCAGTGTGGTTTATTTGCCTGACTCCTTTATGTCTGAGACAGCACATAGCATTTTTCCAGACATTGGAATATCTTCTTCTGAATAATAAAAAAGATAAGAAAATGTTATGTTAGGGTCAAGCCCTCAAAATGCTATCATGCAGTTTCTCATTGTACAAAGCACATATCAACAGGAATGATGTTTCTGCCTTGCTCAGTCATGCGGTTCCTGATCATAGTTTACATGAAACTTAGAAACATTAGAAAAATACTGACTGTGATTTTTAATTAATTCTAACATACTTGAGCAGTTAGAGAGGAAAAGAGCATTGCATGACCAGGTAGCTCTGTGCAGACTGTGGTGTGAGTGCCACTGCCTAATAGCGCCCATTGCAGGTCAGAAATCAGTGGATGTCAAAAAATGAGTTCAACAACTGGTTGCTTGTAAAGACATAAGGTGTAATGTAAAGGACATAGAAGGATGAATAGGAATAGTGCCTGGTTCCTTGCTGTTTCATTTGCTTAATGCAGGTGGTGAAGCAATGCAAAATGCAGAGCTGGGAAGCATACTAATGCTAAGGGTGCAGCAGAGTTTCTGTGTAAAGCCAAATACTGCACTTAATGAAAATTGACAAAATCTGGAGGAAAAAAGTTTGCTTGTATGCTGAAAAGAGGTGATAGGGCTTTACAATAGACTGAAGAAGAAAATAGGTCAGGTTACTAAGGGTTAGATTATGTAGAAGCTGGGTTATCAAGGATATCATGAGATAGTGTTCTAATGATAAACTTTCTTGTACACTGCTAAAGGAAAAGCATGATACCGCACACACATAAATCAGGGGGATTGTTATATCACTGGACTCCCATTCCAGAGACCTAGAGAATACACTAGAAAGAAGAGGTTGTCTTTGAAAATGCGGAGCCTTCAGATCTTCTTTCTGGTACTGCAGAAAGGCAGCAGCACACATATTTGTTTATCTGGCAAGAGGCTAGAGAGCACCATACAAATTCAAGAGAGAAGCTCCCATATGTGCTGGGAGGGAGGAGAAGATGCTTGTAAGTAAAAGCCTATGAGAACAGGCTTTCATGGCATCCTGTTCTCACTTTTCTCATTAGCATCATAGAATGCATACAATAAAAAAGGTATGGAATAAAAGAATTATTTCCATCTTTCTGGAGGTGGGACAATAGACTTGAGAGAACCAGCAGAAATAGGACTAGAAAAGATCTCATAAGCTCCCTCAAATCATCCTCCTGTCCAGAACAGTTATCATGCAAGACTTTATGTTGCAAACTCTACAATCTCCCTATCTATCCCAGTGCTTCACTCTCTTAGCCACTAAAAAGTTTTTTCTGAAGTCTTATTTAATCTTCTTTGCTGTAACATGGGACTCCCCGAGGATTTATATCTGTAGTGTGAGATTCTGAAGTGTTGCTTCCTCCATCGTGCTGCCTGTTGGTACAGATCCACCAGTGCTGTGTCTTTGGCCATCCTGACTACTGCTACCTACCATTTCCCTGGGTCAGCAGGGGAAGCATCCTGACTGCTCCAGCCCAGCATAGTGTTTCTGAAAAATTAGCTATTAGTTAACAGTCTGGGAGCTCAGGTTTAGCTGTAACTGCCCTATGTTCATATGTTGAACCCACATGGAAGGGGCCGTTGTGATTCTTCATGGTGGAACTTGCATTTTCTGGTTTAGTTAAGGCCACAGCTAAGTTTGCATGTAACACACGATCAGACATTTTACCAGAGGTATGAAAAAGGTCAGCTTTGCCTTGCTGGTTTGGAAGGGCTTGCAAGTATTTTCCAAAGTCACAACTGGAAAGAATCAGGAATAACTCTCAGAGCCCTCTTATGAAAGATGCTCATTTAGGCAATCTGTTCTCCTTGGGGATATTAGTCCAGGTCTTTGTACTTGATCATGATGTAAACAGTATGTTATTGCCTCACTAAATTGCACCCACGTGAATTTGTGTTTTACTTCTGTAGACTGAGTGAAGTTGTGTATACTGAATAGCCCCATGGTAATAGATTAGAACTATACAAAAGCCAGTCAGTAGCTTAAAGCTTCCATTGTGCTCACAAATAAACAATTTTAACTGGAATTTTAGAAGCAGCTACTTAGAGCTGTTACCTCCGGTGCCTGAGTTCCTGTTGCCGGTAAAATGGGTGCTGATAGTGAGTATCCAGAAAGATTGTATCGTTCAGGAATCTGGAGTGACACAGAGAGAGGTAGGGAATGTTAGAGAGTGTGTGGGGAGGAGTTGCTTGTTTAGGCTAAAATGGAAGTTTGAGAGGTGTAGAGCAATGTAAAACGATGAATTATCAAGAGGAGGATTCTTACTGTGTGGCGTTTGAAGTCAACAGGACTACTTGCTTGAGTAAATCTTATAGCTGTAAGAACTTCATGGCATATAGTAGGGTTTTTTTCTATTTCTAATACTGTGTAAGCCTGCCATGCTCTTCCTGTGTTTGTGTAATAATGATTTGTATTCTGAAAGCCACGGGTACTTACGAGACAGAGTCATTCTTTCTGTGCCTCTCCACTTCGCTGACATTTTTAGGGATATTTTGTACACCTCATATTACTCAGAGAACACACAAATGATCCACTTTGAACTGAAAACAAATAATAAATAATTTGGTCTCTTGTAAATTTGACTTATAAAATAGCTTGATTGCAATTACCAGCATTGCTATAATCTTGAAGGAATTAAGATAAAATGACGTTGTCATGAGCAGTAGTAAAAATGAGAATACACAGACATTTGTCTTGAGCTTGTAAAATGCAGAACACCCTTCTCTTCTCTGAAGGGGGACCATGACCCCCAAAAAGTACAATGACAGCCATTCTCGGGGAGCACCACACCGGTGAGACTGCAACCCAACTCCTGCACTACCCTTCCTTAGATTCAGGGATAATTATGGCAGTTCTTCCCATTGCTGACTTGTTCAAGCACATTGCCCTCTTTTTGCACTCTTTTTTTTTTGCTCTCTTTGCTGAGACCTGAGGTTCTTCTGTGAGGACAGGGAAATGTGGAGGGTGCAGCCTTTCTTTTCATTAGATGTAACTCCAGGTTAATACTACATAGAGTTATATAGGTGAGTTGGAGTGTACAATGTGATTGTGACAGCACAACCCAGCTGCAGTCATCAGGTGTTCCACCTCCCTTTTTGCTCCTCACAAGCCCTTCAGTCACAGCAGCAAGCAAGAAACAGAATGAATAAGCTCTGTGTTTAGAAGCATCAGTGGTGTAGATTTATCAGAAGCCACAAAATCCTCAATTTACACACCTTATTATGATTGCACCCCTCTGTTATGTGTGCCCCTGTGCAAATTATGCTGCTGCAGTCTGGTCCTTTGACAGCATTCAGATACCTCTCCCACATTCTAAAACTCTCCCTCTCTCTCTGGTATATATGATTCATGTCTCAGAGAGCGGGGTGGTTGTTTCAGCTTTTCTCTTTTTGAAGAATGACACTCAGTAATGGTTGTCCAGACAGAAGAATCCATCTTGCGAGTCTAGCAGAGCCATTCACCGCCAATAGCCTGTGTGTCATCTCTCACTGTTGCCTTTATCTTAGAGGCCAGTGCAAGAAAGGTACAGTCTAGGGCTGATTTTGTCAAGACTAGACTAGTCTGCAGAGGCTAGTATATTATAGTCCAAAGGGAATATACCAGTCAAAACCCTCACCAAACAAAATACACAAATGATTGCAAAATATGTGTATATGAAGCCCAACTCCATTTTACTTATGATCTCTTTGAAATTGGGTCATGATGGGACACACTACTGCACAGCTGCTGTGAGAGGTGCAGTGGAAGAAATTGCAGGAAATGGCACATGGACTAGCTGGTTATAAAGGAGGGATAAAGGAGGGGTACATAACTGTCTTTGTATGCACCCATGCACTAATGCGCTTAAGCATGCCCTTACTAATCTTACACGGAGATAGATACAGAGATAAATAGAGGTGTGCGTGTATGTGGGATAAGAGTAAGATACTAAAAAAATCCCTAGCTTTGAAATTGCAAAAAATATACTACTCTCATTGACAGTCATTTCAAGGTTCTTACGCTTGTTCTTAACATTTGCAAGGTTGCTTTTCACACTGAAAAATGGATGAGCGTTGCCTTTAATGCTTCTCTTCGGGTGCAAGAATGATATTGGATTCATGAGAGGGATGGAGAGCAGAACAGTGTTGGGTATATTTAGATTCCATTTCATTTGTATTTCATATGCAGTAACATTACAGAGAAGGACTTCATTCTTCATTTCAAAGAAATCCTTCAGAAATTGCATTCACTGTGGGGAGAGAAATTTTGTCAAAACCAAGATGAAAGATGCCTTTTTGCAGTAGCCTTGGTGTAATAGGAGGTGTGTTTCCTGGGTGCTACTGATGGGTGCATGTTTTAACTCTGGGTTCTGCATGTGGTAGAGTTTTCTTGGTTCTTCCAGCAGACTGTCTGAGAAACCCTGTACTTAGAGCAAGTAGGTCTATGCTGTTCTAAGTCGGTCATAAAGTGTATGTCAGCCAGGCCAAGTTTACAAGGATATAACTTGATAAAGCAGACTGAAAAAAATTGTATTTAAAACAGTTTTTTAGAATGCTAGCATTATTAGAATATAAAACATGCAAGGGGGCACTCATAAAGTAGCTCAGGATTATGTCAGCTAAAGAGATTTTGCATTAGTATCGCAGGTAAGTGATTCATTACATTTGCCCTTCTGGCCTCTTTAAAGCTGTGATTTAAAAATGCAGATTTTCATAGGCAATAGCTACAAATCTAATCTGAATTCCAAATTGTTCGGTTGGGTTTTTTTTTCCCCCAAGGAAGCAGTGTAACAGCTCCCTGGTGCAACTGTTCAGTCATCTTAGCATTTGCTGTTTGTGGTCACTTTTTTGCCGTACTTGATCTCAGTTTAATTCTTTGGTTGTTTTGATAGAGAGGCAAAAGTCCTTTGAAAGTGCATCTATACATATATTGTTAGAAAAACCTATTTTCTGTATGCTGATTTTTTCTGTCTTTTCAGTGAAATAATTCTGTTATCAAAAAATCTCTGAAGTACAAAGCCAAAGCAGTACAAGGAGCTGCGACAGCATTTCAGGAGCCAATGAGACTGGCAGCTTACTGTGAATGTTAACACAATGCTGCTATTTGTTAGCTTGGAAATACCATTTGCTGTTTTTTCCCTGATCCGAATGTCTTTGGAAATATGAAGTAGGGATTTTCCTATTCATCAGCTTTCTATTTCTCCTGTGAATTTGCTTTCTTGCTCCAAGGCAGTCATTCAGGCTGTGGGGGCTCTGATTGCCAGCAGCACTGCCAGATTTCCTACAAGAGCAAATGTGGATCCTCCATTTCATCTCCTACACCTGACCTTGGGAATGAAGGAGATAGGGATGAGTGGAGGTTTTACGAGATGAAGAGATTTGGTCATATGAAACATTTCTAAAGCAATGCCCCACCTCAGTTTACGTACAGGGATGAAGAAAATCACACTTTTCTAGAACACAAGATGATGCCAGTTCTTCTGGTTGCATGTGCAGCCTCTCCTTTCAGCATCCGAAGACAGCTCATTCTTGCTTCATTCTTGCTTAGAGCCCTGACAGTCCTCTGACCTATTTTAGGAAGTACTTAACTTGGAAGAGAATAGGTGGACTGGTGCTTTTTCTGGGAGATTCTCTGTTCGCTTCGATAATACTTAATATGTGTCTTTTGTAATTTGGCTCCTGTGTAGCCTTCTATAGGTCATCTGCTCTATCTGTCTAGATCAGCTAGCTTTCAAGAAAATTCTTCACAAATGCTTTATAACCATTTGCATTGATCTGAAATAGCCAAAAAAAGACAGGAAGAAAAAGAGAAGACAGGGATGTACTCCACGGGGATAAAAGGGATTGAGAGATGGACTGTTGAGAGGTTTATGTATAGCTTCCCTTTTCTTCCTACTTGTAATGTTAATTTCAGTCTTGACTCTCTTATTGAACTTGACTGTATTAATTTGATATATTCCTGGACAATCCTGTTGAGTTTTGAAACCTAGGGCTGGTTGTTGCCCTGTTCCTGAGTGCTCATGTCCTCACTATCATTTCATGATCTGTGGTATGATGGAAATGATTCTGTACATATAAGCCTAATGACCTGAATTTGTAAGGCTAAATAGCAACACTGCTACTGGCATGACTATTATTTTCAGCTCTGAAGGGGAGACAGTGGAGCAAAGGTTCATCTTTCCATACCAGCTCCTTCTTTTGTTGAACAGCCTGATATTGCTGAGAGGTTTAACCTTCATGTTTCTCTTTTTAATCAGACTTCTGCAAGATGTCATGCACCTGTAGTTTCTTTTCATAATAAGCTTGCTTCTTGAGAGAATGGCTCGGTGATCTTCTTGTACAGCGCAGGTCCTTGTTTAATATTTGTAATGACAGAGACTTTGCAACTTGCATCGTTGCTTGAAACAGCCAACCTAGAAAAGGTGACTGATTTAACTGAAACAGCAACACAGATGTCTTTGGGTCAGGTTTGTGCTAGTCAAAGCATAAATATTTTCTCCCTTGCCCTTCAGAACGCTAATTATTTTATGCTTAAAGAACATTTTTCAGAGGTGAAACATTTGGAAGTACTGATACAATAAAGGAAGAGTCATATTTTCCTGTGGGATAATTGATCCAAACTAATTCAGTTTGGAAAATTACACTGATTTCTGAAAGCTCTTGCTTCTAGTCCTGTGGAGTGCTGCAAAGCCTGGCAGGTTGCATGGCCTCTGCATTCCTGATGGGGTTATCTGGTCATTAAAATCCCCTGTGGCACCCAAGTTGTTCCAGTTTCTAACACTGAATTTCTAACTAAAGGTGAGTGGTAATAGTGTCAGATCTGGAAGAAAAAGAACGTGCTTACATGTTAGAAAAGCAGTTAAGTGACTTTGGAGGTTAAGAACTGCTTTAGAATTGGCTTAAGCACTGAAGGAAACTGAAAGTCCACAAACTTTTAATGAAACAAAGGCCCTGAGCTACTCTGAAGCTACAGGGCAGGCAGAGAGGTGCTACTGCCTTTGGGATACTTGCGAAGAGTATGACCAAAGCAAAAACCTGCGTTCAGATTACATGATGTTTAGGTTTTATATTGTAGCTCAGCTTATAGTGGTGATGCAGGATATTTCATAAGGAGGTTGCTGCTTGTATGTTAAGTTGAAGAAAAGATTACTTATTTTTTGTTTACTCACAGTGGGGAGATACCCATACAGAAACCTTTTGCTGGGAAAAAACCCACCAAGCAACCAAAAAAATCTCAATCACAACAAAAAATAACCCAATTTACCAGTACTTAAATTTAATTTGGATTATTTCTTAAGAAGAACATATGATGGTGAATGTCAACCGAGCGATACTAATATGTTCTCTGTAATCAAGCCTTGTTCTGCTGCATATGGAAGATTCATTTCAGTCAAGAAGGGAAGTAAGGGCAGGGAATAAGGAATACGGGCGAAGAATGTGCCCTGCATTATTAGGGGATTGCAAACTCAGATAAAGTAAGACAGACTTTTTGTCAAAGAAGTTGGGTATGTAAGTTTAAAGCTTGCTCTAGGCAGTTTTAACTCAGCCAGCACTTCCAGCTGCTGAAAACCTAAAGCGACACTGACCTTGGCAGACTTACAAGGGTAAGCTTTGCACAGGGATGAATTATTTCTTGATCAGTTGCTCAAGTATATGAGGCACAGTCCAGTATTCCTTCAGTATTGATTATGGATGTTTGTTTTATCCCAAACCAAACATACTGATTGTACGTAGGGGAAGTAGAATCAGTCTTTTTATGTATTTGAGCTCTTCTGTATCCATAACATGATATCCTAGGGCACACTGAAGTACTGAGCTTACTCTATGCCTCTCTCTCTCCTTGCCTTTTTGACTCATTTCTTTTTAAAGCTTTAAGGCACAGAATAGGAAATACGGGTTTTGTTTGGGAAGGATCTGCACAGCCAGCCTTTTGGCCAGGTTGTCTTTTTCCTGGCCTTGTTGCATTCATGTCCAGGAATGCTTCTTGACCTTTGTTTGTGCACATACAGTTGCAATTGTACAGGTAGTCCTCAAGTATCACAAGTGGCTGCTTTGAGGTTGTCAGTGTTCAGAGATAGAGTGGTGGCAATTTAGCCACAACGTCACTATTTTTAATTCATCCTCTGTGTACTGAATCACTGTACCTCTTGCTAAATCTGTCAGGGTCTGTGGGTGTTAAGTGCTGCTAGGATGTAAATCATTTTTCATGAGGAGCTACTCAGACTCAGGAAATAAAGTGCCATGGTAGGAACAGAGCTTGGTTGTACCCTCGCAACACTAATTGTAGTGGTTTCTACTACAGGAATTGGGCAGCACTGGAGTCACACCGTAATCCAAGCCCTGTTCTGGAAGGTCATAAATTGTGACCCAGTGGACAGAGCCTTTTGTTTTCTTGAACTAACAGAAAGCTGTCAAAATTCCCAAAGATATTCTAAGCTTAATAATATTATTAATAATATTATAAGCTTCATATATTAAATGCTTGTAGTTAAAAAAAAATACACAAAAGCCAAACGCAACCGCAAAACCAGTGCCAAAAATGTTATCTGGTACATTAGAGAGCATGACAGCTGAAGTATCCCTTCTAGCTCTTGTGTTGAGTGACTTGCTGGGTTCAGAGATACTTTCGCACATGCCCATCTGTTCTCCCTGCTTTCTCAGACCCCCTGAGCAGGCGGAGAAGCAAAACTCAAAAGAGTTCTATTCTCTGCTTGTCAGAGAAAAGAAATGGTGTCAACTGCAGTACAATGCTTGGATGCAATAACCTGAGCTGGTAGGAACAGAAGCAGGTAGTATCCCTGACATGTGCAAGGCTGGTTCCAGAAAGGCTCCAGCCACCTTTGTTTTAGCAGTGGTCACTGAGTTACAGGCCTGGATACTAACATTTTTTTTGACAGTTGTTTTTGTGTTCCTCTGTTAAACATTTGAATTGGGTGTGTAATACTGTGGTGGGAAATGGGTTAATTTATAGCATTTTCTGTAACAGCATGGCCTTTAAGGCAATAACATGTTGTATGACTCAAGGTCTTTGTGAGCTAATCTCTGTTGACAGCACATGATTGATTCAATTTTGCAGATGGGGCAGATTTCCTTGTTGTGTCTCAACCTGTCTTTTGATTACTTAGCCACTGACAAACCAAAAATGTTAATATGGATGAATGCTCACACATATGCCTTACACATATGTGAACACCCACTCCTTTATGAATTGCTTGAGGAAAAAATACCCTTGTACACAATAATCCTGTTCTTTATACATGTGTAATACAGAATGCAAAGTTATGCAGCCAGAAATAGCATCAGGGTTGGAGAAGTTGGCTTGTAAAAAAAAAATCAAAAATGAGGATTGAATGGTTGTATATTCAAGACTGCTGAGTACAACAGGGATTTGTACTTGGTCATCGATCCTTCTTCCTTCAATAGGTCATCACTTGTTAGCTCCAAATCTGAAGTTGCTTTCATCTCAAGGCCACCTTTTCCTGTACCCTTGTGGGATACCAATCTGTCTTACAGCTTTAGGTCACTTGACACTAATTTCTAATAATTGCTGGCAGTTTTGAAGGAAAAGATAGCACTGAAGAGGCAAAGATTGTTCTCCTGTCCCTGAAAGTTTTACAGCTGTCACACAAGGCCTCTGCTGCGGTCTCTTCTGTGTGTTTTCTGAATGTTGCATGGTTCAGTGAACACTACAGGAGTTACGCTTTGGATTGCATCAGAGGTAGGATGTCACAATTAGGTAGAGGAATTCAGTTCCCAGGTTTTCCTAGAGGTACCGTATAGCCATTGAAAGTGTTTTAAAACACAAGATTTTGTTCAATATTCAGTTTTCTTAATGCCAATTGGTTTTCCTGTTTAATAGACTTTTGCTGTGTAGGTGTTAGCCTACTACAACTAGGTTTTTCTGCCCTGCTAGATCTTGTAACTTACAAAACTTACCGGGGAAGACCCTTGGTCTCTCTGAAGGCTATACTGTAACTGCAGTTTATTTGGACAACTGATGGCTTGCATTTCTCTTAGGTTTCAGAGTTTGTTCTTGAAGCATTTAGTTTCCCATTTAATGTAACTTCTTTGTCTGTGCAAAAGAGCCCTGGCACATGCGGTGGCATCTTAAGATCAAATGTTATTAACATGATAAAAAGCACTGTAAACCACTGGTTTAATCAAAGGGCTTTATTTTCAGAGGAGGCCTGCCCCTTATTGCTACCATCTTTCAAAACTGAATCCTGACCAAAAGCACCTTAATTGTATGGCACCATTAGTGGGGAATGATTTCTGGCCACTGTACTGAAAGCTCTTTAAAATGCGACCATCTGTCCAGAGTTTTTTAAAGGCAGGAAATATTCGTTACAGGATATTCTGACAGCCCTGGATTTATATACAGCTGAATGTGGCCCATCATATTTCCAAAAGTGATGTTGATCAGAATTTATGTAAATGAATAACTACATCATTAAATAGTGCTTTGTTTTCCGAATCTTTACCTTTGCATTAGACAAAAAGAACATTAGACAAAAGGAGTAAATTTTAAATGACAATTCAGTACAAATTTGCATGAAAAGGGTACTGTTGCTACAGGATGTGTTATGAACTGTTATATAAATAATCTGTTTTTAAACAGACTCTAAATATCTGTTTATGCAATGCAGCAGTTAGAAAATGTCGTATGTTTTTTAAGACTGACGGTACTTTGTTGTGTTCAGCATCTTTGGTTTGTACAGCCGAACGTTTTTCACTTAACATAGTTCAAAAACCCAAAGCAAATACCAAGAGACATACACTGTGTACACACTGTATTTAAATGTAAAGTTCAAGTTGCGTAATGAGTCAGCTGCAACCAGGAAAATATTCAATCTGACAGTTTGTTAGCGATTGTTCTCCTATGCCTATATGTTGTAAAGGTTATTTGTCAATAAGTAATGCTGTGTATGCTATGAGTTGAGTGAACTGAGCAAAAAGGTTTCTAAATGGGTACATTTTAAGAACTGGAAATACACTTCAAAGCTACAGTCTGATCCCATTAGCCAAGCCCATCAGAGGACTATTCTTCTCTTCAGCCACACTGTTGGGTCCTCTTACTTTGTCTGCAAAACTGTTCACAGACTTGAGTGCCTGCTTATAAGGGAGTGCCCATGTCATTTTGCATCTGTGTTAACATTGCCAGCTGGGAAGGCTCCTTAGGCAAAAGATCTGGCTGTTTCAAAATTATAATGGTACAGAATAGATGTAACATGTAGAAGATGATATTTCATCCTTTGGGCATGTCTGTGTAGGCTGAAGAAATTTGTGCAGTTGGTCTCCTGCATGTATTTTAGTCAACATTCTGGTTTTATGAAGAGCCATTCACACATTTGGTTTCTTTCTGTTCCATTTCTGACTCTTGGAAAGTTCTGCCTTATATAATGGGTCTGGAGTTGTTGAGTTATTGATTTAAATATTTAAATTGTGAAATACCTGAAATTAAAGCGTATTTGACTTTAGAAACATCCTCAAACCTCTTGAAGACCAATCCTTTCTATGTCACTGTCTTCTAAATCTCCAGGAAGGAGGATCTGACCACTTGCCGCTTCCAGTCAGTCCTTGTACTGGGTACAGATCTTTGAGATGCACTGAGGTCATTGGTAATCAATCCTACATTCATTTTCCAATAAAAGCATTAATCTGATTGGTTTTCAGTAGCATTTTGCATTGAGAACTGTGGCTTTCACGTTTTTAACCTCAGTTTGCCCTTGTACATCTGTCTAATCTCTAAACATGTCCAATACTAGAGCTTTCTGTGAGCCACAATAAAGTCAAAAAAGCAATCTTTGACCATAAATATTCCCCCTTCTGCATTAAGCAAGAGTACAACATGGCGAAGTTTTTTCTTGATGCATTTGTTCTCATTGAGAGAACTCCTATAAGAAAACCTAGTTTGTGATATGAGTCTTCTGTTTCATCCTGGTAACATTAAGTTTTGAGATCACAATCATATTCCATACACGAGAGCTCTGCAGAAGAGGTGAAATGCTGACACTCTTTGTCATCTACATCTGTCGTTGTTGCAGCTCTTGTCTTTGGCATCTTAGAGAGACTGCAGCTGCTGTGGCCATAAAGGGGCAGTTGCAGTAGAGGGTGGAACCTTCTCATGTCAAGATTCGGAAGATCAGTTTGATTTTGGGTTCTGAAACACGCGTGGCATGCTGGGTTATGGGGAATGTGTTCTTCTTTCTGTTAGTTATAAATGCTGCTGCTTTCTTGTCTGTCACCATGTATTGTGTGATATGGTAGTTGAGACAGAAGATGAAAAAGATGTAGTGTGCTTTTGACCGTGACTTCACTTCATAACTGACTTAACAGAAGAAGTATTTACAATTACAGAAGCCATGTGTATATCAAGTAAAGAATCCAGAATACACTCCAGACTGCAACAAACTACCTACCACTTGCCTTTGGCTGAAAACAATCTTCAGAGCGTAGCAAATTCCTTAAAATATTTTCCTCTTCAAGGATTCATTTCTTCATTGGCCAGACCTGGGAATCAAGATAGCTCAGTAAGTTTCATCTGTGTGTTTAAGATGATGGATGTACAAAGTAGAGGTTCAGTTGTATTTCATAGGTGACAGAAAACCTTGTGGTGTTCACTGGAAATTTATCTTCTCTTGTTATACAGGAGAGAATTGAATCTTATCAAATTGCACCAGGGAGATGTTTCCAGAGCAGAAGAGCAGCTGCCTGTTCTGATCCTATGTGAAAGTCTGAGAGGAATGTTTTAAGTCAGGGTAGTGCAAACTAAGCTCTCCACTTGAAGTCTCATGTTTGACTCATTAACACCTCATAGACAGCTGTAACAAATTTCACTGCCTGGCCTAGCCTAAAGTACTTTTTTTTTTTGCTATTTATTCATGTACATCGGAGTCTGTTGCTATGTAAGCACACATTTTAAAGGGGAGGTCATTTTCAGGTACTTCTGAATCCTATCAGTTAGCTTGGGGCCAACTGGATGGAAAGCAGCTCTGCAGAGAAGGAGCTCAGGGTCCTGGTGAACAAGCTGACCATGAGTCAGCAATGCACTCTTGCAGCAAAGAAGGCCAACAGCATCCTGGTCTGCATTAGGAAGAGAGAGAGGCTGGGGCATGTTTCATGTGAGAAGGGGCTGAAAGAGCTGAGACTGTTCAGCCTGGAGAAGAGAAGGTTCCAGAGAGGTCTTACTGATGTATAAAAATAACCTGAAGGGAAATGGCAAAGATGGGCTCTTTTCAGTGTGGAGATATTCAAAACCTGACTGGATGCAGTCCAGGGCAGCCTGCTCTAACTGACCTTGCTTGAGCTGAGTCATTGAACTAGATAAGAAGGTCCCTTCCAACTTCAACAGTTCTGTTATTCTGTGATATGCCATGTTTCAACATACATTGGAGGAAGCCCCCCTGTCAGACTTGTCAATCAGTCCTGTCCAAGGACACAGGAAGTGGGAGAGACACTCTGTTATACAGACATTATATAGTTATGGAATAATTGAGTATGATGCACAGGTTACATCCAAAGCATATGGACCTGTGGCAAGTTGGGTGCAAGGGTAAGGTGTGTTTCCAACATGCAGAGGCAGCTGAAGATCTGAGACACACTGTTTGAATTTTTAAGTGTATCCAATAAGATTTGTATGCATATTACACACGTTGACATTTCTGCTCGTGTTCAAGAGTCTGAATGATTCCAGCCTGAAACTGTGGCCAAAGAAATCTACCTTTCCCCCCTTCCTTCCGTATCTCTTCTAACTTCAGTCCAGAATGAATGTAGAACTTGATCAAAGTGAAGCAATTTAGCAACCCTTTCAATACAGAGTTAAAGGTCTGTAGTGAAATGTAAGTGAAAGGAATAACTATTAAAAAATAAACAAACTATAAAGACATTATGTATGGCAGTGCTGTTGCGGTCTGCTATTACTATTATCATCACTGTTACTGGTATTATGACTGACAATGTTGTTTTTAACATAGTCTGGGTACTATTCTTAGCTAAAATTAGGAAGAGCTTGTTGCGTTGGTGTCTTTATGAGCACACAACATGACCGTATGCTGCCTTGGCGCAAGTAGGACCAAACTGCTCACATTCTTCACTGTCCTTGTGTTGCTGCTTTCATTATAGGAACAGATGGCTTAGCAGGAGTGTTCCCAGCTTGGTTAAGCAAAGATGCAGAAGGTCATATGAACTGGCTTTCATTGGAATATGCTGGCTATTACAGTTACGTGCTGTTTAACAATCACTCCTAGATGAACTTCCCCTCCATTGCACTGATAGAATCAAGGATCTCTTGGGTGTGAGAAGCATATATGACGCACAAGTTAATTGAATGATTTCAAGAAGTAACATGTAAAATGACTGATTTTGTAGACATAATTGCATTTTGAGACATTTCTTCCCATCTCTGGTTCTGAATATGTAGAGACATAGCTCTTTGTATAGCAAAAAACTGACTGCCCTGTTGGCAGCATCTCACAGTTGATTACATAAAAAACACGGTGGCCTTGAAACCTTGAATCTGGACAGAGGCATAACAAAACAGTTGTATTTTAAGGTCCTGATTCAGTGACCTCTGTTCAACAGTGACAAAAGATTGCTGCTATCTAAATAGATACTAAATGACCTTACAAACGTAAAATGGTTTTTTTGGTTGCTCAGGTGTCCCAATCACATATGATCTCCTCATGACTGTTCACAGTCTCAGCAGAGATGCCAGTGTTGGATGAGAACTTGGAAGCTGAATTGTGCTTGGTTGTAGAAGTTAAGTACTTGGGGCAGCAGAGGTGCTGCTGGGCCATGGGAGAAATCTGCAGTCCCCCTCAGCATACTGTTATTTTACTTTCGAGCACCTCACATCCATGCCAAAAAGAAAATCCTTTTTATGCTTTTTAGACTATATTCACTGATGTTCACTCACCGCATTTTGGCCTTGCTACTAGATATATAGTATGCCAGATATATAATTTATGTCAGCACATGATTGCTTGCTGAACTCGTTCCTGAAACTTGAGGCAAAAAATGCTAGGAATGGATCTGCAAAGTGGTTTTATCTCACTTTCTCCTTTATTGATTTTTGTATTAGATTGATCTCCGTTCTTTGCTTTGTTCTGACATGTATTTCTTGGTTTCTTAATTTTCTGCATAAAACTTAAGTATTTACTCCCAGATCCATATATATATCAAAAGAGGAAAGAGGTGAAGAGACTAATGACTAGAGGGAGAGGAACGATGCTTTTGAAAACATGTTTCTGATTTGATTTCTAGATTTTTCTCCTGGTTCTAACTATTAAATCTTTGCAAACTTTCAACTTCTGCAACCTCGTTAGGTTATATTCCAAATCAATTTGGATTTGGAACCTTCTGGCCAGCATGCCATTAAATGAACATTTTCTAGTTCATAGCTGTAGGAGAGACAATACAGCAGGCTTTGTGAGGAAGGCTTTGCGTGACTGCAAGATGGTCCATTTTTTATAATTATCTTAATTGGTTTAGCAAAATATATTTCTTTTCCCTACAAAGGTTGCCTTGGTGTATCCTGAAGCCAGTCACAGCTACAGCACTGTTACTGCTGCTCTGAAAGTCACAGCTGAATGTCAGTGGGAGTCAAAGTAAAAGGTGCAATCGAAATGTTATGAATTATTATTAAGATACATGAGAAAGCTCTGCAGGGAGGAACGGGAACATCTTGGGAAATGGGCTGCAGTCAGCCATCTGGGAAAGCTGGAGACAGAATGTTAATAGAAATGTTGTTTTTTAAAATCACCATGACATCAACGTTTATATCAAGTGCCTTGTGCTGGAGCTGGTTATATAACTGTGATTATATTAGGTGTGATGAGCAGCTGTGTAGTCAAGAGGAGCTGTGCTGTGTTGGGGAAGGTGGAGTTGGTAGTGATGCCTGTAGCTAAAGCTGCTTCAGTCGGTGTCCTTGTTTTCAGTGCCCTCTGACTTTACAACCATTCAGCTGAAATTTTCCATTCTTGTTTTATCTCTGGCTACATAGCTTTGGATTTCAGGAAATGTTAGAACAGGGTTTTTAAAATACCCGATTGTGCCCAACGTGTTACTTTTTGTATTGATTAATTATTACAGTTTGCAAATGCTCAAAAAGCATTTAGGTGCTTGCGAAAGTGTCTCAGTATTCCTACACTGCATGTTACCCTGCCCCACACATTTGAAGCATTGGGTTGAAGGACAGAGGTGTAGCCTCCTCTTTGTAACCTAAGGGAAGGAGTAACTGGGCTTGAGTTTGAGACAGGAGCTACCCTTTTGCCCAAAGAGTGTTGGTCAGAACAGAGCTACATAAAGCATCAGTTTGCCTTCTCAAAGTCATACTCGATTAAAGTTAAAGGCGTACTAGAAGAGGTTGGAAAGACACTGGAATGCAAAGCCCCTCACATTACAAAATGCTGAAGTTAGGCTTCCTCAACAGTTATTCTTCTTATATCTGAACCTATTATAGACATTTGTGATCTTTCTCAAGAGTATCATTTATTTTAACTGGGGTTGCCTGTGTAGAGTTCTTTTGGATATATGAAGAAAAATAGCTTCAAATTACCAGTGGTATGGATTCACTAGCAGGATATTCCAGAATGGATATGGGGTATAACCAGTATTGGTTCCAGTAGGATATTTACTTCAGTTGTGGAAAAGAAAAATCCAGAACTGAAGTCCCACAGCATACAAGAGAAGCATCTTGGGAGAGTATGGTAAATACCATCCATAATCTAGTAATCAGTCTGGTATGTGCTTGTCAACATTTTCCTCCACTAGTAAGAAGAGAAAGGGAAATGTCCCAGTTCCAGCCTAAGTAAACTGAAACATAAGTTCTTGTAATTGTGGAGTAAAGCCCCTCTGGCAAAATTTCTTGGTTAGAAGGATGATAGTTAAGCATAACAACATACAAAGTCCTTATATAGAAAGCATCTCCTCAGAAACAGCATAAGCAACCTAGAAGTAGTTCAGAGACTAGAACAAGTGATGAATATTTCAGTAAATGTACTGTTGGAGATACCAGATACAAACATATTATAATCCCTTTTCATCCTCTAAGCAATAGATGCTTTAAGGCAGATTTCTTCTAAAAAGCCATGAAAGGAATAGGATATAAAAGCAACCTGGTCTAGTGGAAGGTGTCCCTGCCCATGGCAGGGGGTTAGAACTAGATGCTCTTTCAGGTCTTTTCCAACCCAAACCATTCTATGAAGACACAGATGTTACTCTGTAGTAGTGTATTTTTAATATTTCATATTCCTAGCAACATTTTGCAGGTCAGCAGTCTAGGGAGCATGAGAGAGTCAAGCAAGGTGTTGAGAGGTCTGAGACAGCTCTGCTGTCTTCTCTGAAGAGCTCTGCTTTCATCCATCTGCTTGTCAATGCAGCCATGATGCACGTAAAACCTGTGTACACACAAGCTTCATATGTAGGAAACAAGCTATATGTTTTCTTTTGCCAAATCCATTTAAAAGTTTATGTCTATTCTACTACCTTTGTGTATTTATATATTAATATCTGGTTGCAGAAGGCTCTCTTGAGTCGTGTGAATTGCTTCTAGCTACTCACTGAGACTGAAGAGTTGCTGCATTTTTAGACGAGGCAACTGTTAATCAAAGTTGTTCTCATCCCAGTCTGGCTCTTGTCCTTCCTCTGCGTGCTTTCCATTTTGGAGGGGGCCAGTTATGCCATAAATTAAATCTTTTCACAAAACCTTACACTGAAACAGAATTTGGGTTTACAGCAAAGCTGCTGCTGTTGCTTCGAACTCAATTCCTCAACTGTAATTATTTCCATTAATTTCTGTGTCTGTTTCAATAGTTTTTCTTCTCTAGTAAGGTGTCAGAGGCTCCCTCTGGAGGATACATTAACTTCATTTAGCTTTTGGCTTTTGAAATATAAAGATGAACAAACCAGTACCTGATAAAATTAAAAGCCCAAATCAAAAGAAACAATAATAATAGTAGTAATAATGCAGCTGTTGTACAGAAGCAGAAGTGTAGACTCATACTGAAGAGGGAAGAGGTAATTTCTTGGAGGGATGGCTGAAGGATTTGCAGCACAATATAAGTCAATTTAACACATTTGTACACCATTGCTATTAAGCCGTATGCGCAGATAGGGACAGCACATGAGATCTAGTGAGTGAAAACACATCGTCCCTTTTTGATTATCTAAAAAATTAGACCTGTTATCTCAGCATGGGAAACTATTTTGACTTTTGACCTTTTTTCTAATAGAATGGCAATGTACAGGTTTTTTTCTGAAATAATGATGGAGTCTGTTGTGCTCAAAAAAGCATCGCTCAGTTCCCATTAGTTACTTCTTTTGTGTTTGTTTTTTTCCCAGGCTTTCCAAGCATATGTAAAATAATTCAGCAGTTCAGTTCTGCTGTTTGTTAGGAATCCATCTGGCAAATAGTGTGGATGCAGGAATTTAAAGCTAATGCATTTCATCTTGTGGTCGATGAGCGTGCACAGTCTGTTGCTGCAGCTCAGCTGCCACTCATTACCTGCACAGAGGCTTGATTGTACAGACACCAGCTTAAACAAGGCTCCAGGCAGCTTCTGCCAGCCTAGAAGACAGGTTTGACATCTCTCCCAGTTGCCAAAGTAAGGAGTGGTTTTAATTAGTGCTGCACCCATTTCCACACAGAGAGATTATGCTGTCCAGTTCCTCCGTTTTCTGTAGTCATGAACAAATATTAGAAAGGTTTCGGGTTGAAAGCTGCACTCTCTGCTCTTCACATTCTGGCTTTCCCCTTCCACTCTGGTACTGAAAGCTTCCTACACACATAGCTGTCATAATTTACAGCAAAATCCCTTTAAATGGCCCACTGGTTATATATTTGGTGCATCTCCACTGGTTGGTGGAAGTTTGATGAAGTCTAGTATCTACAACATAAATACAACAAAAATGGAGGGATGATTGCGGGTTATTACTGGATGTATGCACAGCCCTGATGCTCATGAGGATTTCACAGTTTGACTGAAGTCTGTAACAGTAGGTGACTGTCCTGGTTTCAGCTGGGATAGAGTTAATTTTCTTCCTAGTAGCTGGCGCAGTGCTGGGTTTTGGCTTCACTATGAGAAGAATGCTGATAGCACACCGATGTTTTAGCTGTTGCTCAACAGCACTTACCCTGATCAAGGACTTTTCAGTCTATCATGCTCTGACAGTGTGGAGGGGCACAAGAAGCCAGGAGGGAGCAGAGGCAGGACAGCTGACCCAAACTAGCCAAAGCTGTATTCCATACCACAGCACATCATGCCAAGCATAGAAACTGGGGGCAGTTGGCCAGGAGCCACTGATCACTGCTTGCATTGGGCTGGATATCAATCAGCGGGTGGTGAGCAGTTATGTCATGCATCAGTTAGTTTTCTTGGGTATTATTCCTCTCTCTCTTTTTGTTATCTCCCTTACCATCATTATCATTATTATCATTTTACTGTAATTTCAATTACTAAATTCTTCTTATTTCAACCCACAAGTCTTACCTCTTTCCAGTTCTCCTCTCCATCCCACAGGGGTAGTATGGGACAGGGAGTGAGCGCGTGGTACTTAGTTGCCCGCTGGGGTTAAACCACAGCAGATTAAAATACTTCAGAAGCTTATTTGCAAAAGAGAAAATATATCGCACAATGTGTAATTTACCAAAAATAATGTGATTCTTCATTATAGTTATAAATCACAACAGAACGATTTCCTGCCTGGTTTGGGTATGCTGTATTTCAAAAGTAAGTGTGACAGATGTGTTTTTTGGCATCAGGTGAAGTTTACCTGATTACCAATTAAATGAATTTTTAAAAATGCTGAATTCATCCCACTTTGGAGTATCTGTTCTTGTACTTCCTGCATCCCACATAGAACAGCTGGTAAAGTTGAGACAGTATCCCTTGCCACTGAAGAGAAAACTGAGGTGTTTGAAGCCAGAAATGCACACTGGGGTTTTGAGAAGTAGCAATTTCCTCATTTTTTCCATTGGTTGCAGTCATTTTACTCCAATCTTCATTCCATTTCCAATTAGGCCTATGTAGTGGTGTGCTGTATACGTAATTGTATCTCTGACATAGAAAACATGCTGAGTTTCAAGGTGTGTAAGAACATTGGTATATATAGTTATTCACTAAGATAGCTGCATTATAAAGCATTATATCTAGTAAGGCATCCAGTAGGCTATAGAGTGGATTGTTCTATGAAGTGCCTGACACATGACAGGAAATGAGCTTTTGTATTTCCCTCAGAGAATCAGTCACAATTGATAACATTGCCTAGTTCGCATTTTGTGTGAGGAAGTCCCTCTTCAACTGAGCTGAAGAAGTTGAGTTTAAACTTGCAATATAAATGAATTAGCTAGGCAGGAAGAAGGGCAAAGTTCCTAGAAGAATCCTTTAACCCTCTGTTTTGATTGCAGCTAAAGCCCAGAGTATGTGCATGAACCTGAACGTGTTATGTGTTCATGTGGTGTGTAGGCTCTGTTTTTGCCTGCAGCTGCTTTCTGAGTTGCATGTGGGGTACACAGAGTTGTGTTTACTGAGTCAAGCCCAATCCTAGCACAGCGAAACATTCAGATTGCTCCTCCAGGAGACTGCTTTGACAAGTGATACTAAATGACATTGGTCCTTTTAATGGCTGAGTAATATCCGGGCAAAAGGGGAAGTTGCCTGTCCCATGTTAAGACAGCTACTAAACACGAGGTTGGAATTTATCCCTTTATACTGTTGTACATACATGTTCTGTAGAGTTTCATTCAAACTTAACTTTATCAAAGCAATATAAAGTTATCATTCCTAGTTTCAGCATGATGCTGATAGGGCAGAAGATGCTGCATTTTATGAGAGCAGTAGGTCTGGGTGCATGGAGGACAGGCACGTTTTGTGAGTGGGAAAGATCTGTAGGTCAGGCCATACACTTGGCACCACGTAGCAATATTTCAGTATGGGAACTCGTTAATACTTGAAGAGGTCACTCCCACCTGATGTGTGATGATTGATGCGTCTTTGGTGAGCAGCATGTGGGCTACAAAAGGGCTTGAGTTAGAAATCAGGAGCAGAGATATTTCTTTTCATACTGGGGACAAGTATTTCTTAACAATAAGACACATCAGATCAATGGAAGTCTCTCCGTTTTCAGGTATGGTAAGATATTCACAGAAAATTAATTGCAGGTGAAGAAATTCCGGAAGGGACTTGTGGGGTTTTTCCAAGAACATGAAAAGTTAATTACAAGATGAAAATTTTCAGGCCATAGTTAGGGCAGACTACATAAAAGACAACCAAGTGTGGCAAGGTGCTTTCTTCTCTTTGGATTTTATAGCCTGAACTCCAGGGCCTCACGGAGAATGGCCTTTTAAGTGGAAAGCAGCTGGGCCTGGTGAAGAATAAATGAAATAAGTGGGGTTTTGAGAATGTGTTTAAAATGAATGTAAAAATGGACACAAATGGGGAAAAATAGGAGGATAGGAAGGTGTCATAAAAAGATAAATTCAAGCCAGAGAAAAACAAAGCAGCCAAACATGTGTCTTGTGGAGGATGCAGAAGAGTAGGGCACAGAAAGAACTGAGAAAAAGGATGTATAGTGAGGAGGAGCAGGATGAGGGGCTTAAACTTCCCGAAGACAAGAAAGGAAAGCAGTGAGGGGAACTGGGGTTGTTGCAAGGGTTGTTATTGTTCTCAGGAGGACAGTAAAACTGGCAATGATGAAGAGCAAAGGGGTGAGATAGTGTAATGGTCAGGAAACTGGTGCAGAGACCGTATCAGTGTTCTTCCACTAGTATTAACAACCGTCAAATTCAGAGTTTTATTTTGAAACTGGTTTTGAGTTATCAGAGGCAAAGAATACTCATGAGTTTCATGCATAATAAAACAAGGCTCTTAGTCTTGCCTAATTGAGCCAGGCCTGCAAGAATTGCCTGACCTTCCTAAAACAGTTCATTTCTAGTCCCAGATGAGGTTCATGGCAGTGTCAGATTATGGAGAAAAGAAGTGTTTCTCAGGTGGTCAGAAACTGAAAGTGGCGATATATTTAGGCATAGTCAGCTCATTTTTAACCTAATTTAGTAAGGCATGTTAGACAGGGTACTATTAAGTACCCTGCCATTAAGCCTGTGCTGTTTATAACCTACTTCTGTTTGTCCCAGTACCCCTCGTGTGTACTGATAACATATATGCCTGTCTTCGTTATAGTGTAATCTGTAGTCTGGTTCTGGGAGTAAAAAATCATTTATAATCCTAAAATTAGTACTGGCATGCTGTAGTTACAATAGCTACTGAAAGGCCATGCCTACTTAATAAGCTGCTGAAGTAACTCAGCATTTTGGGCTACATTTAAAGAAAGAGGCTGTAGATGTAAAATGTAGATATAATAATTAGGAAGAGCATAATTGTCTAAATAACCCAATGTCTCTTTCAAGTCAGGAAGCTTGATGTGTTGCTTGTATCAGTGGAGGCTGCAATTCACTGAACACTGGAAGGCAGGCTCGGAAATATGTGCAGTTATAAAAGGAAATGGCTGAGCCAAATATTTTGCAAAAACAAAGTAAGATTTGAAAAGAAAGGCCCTGAATTAAATCAGGCAACCCATTATGTGCATGGCTGGAGTCTATGGTGTAACGAGGGAGCCAGACTCCTGCATTTATTTGAGTCTACTTACTATATAATTCAGGGTAGCGAGGTGAACTAAGGATGAAGCATTAGTTTCAGCACAGAATTTTTATTCTGATCACTAGAGCCTAAAGTTATTAAAAGAACAAACACAATTATGACATCCTAAGGGACTGGCACACATATAAATCTGGATATGCTGCCTGCTTCTCGCAAAGCATATGTATGGATCTGTGTATACTGCCTGCTTTTTATTTTAACTAGGTTTGCTGCAGCTGTTGCTTTGAAAAGAACCATTTAACACTCTGGGGAAAGAGAAGCTGCAGAAATCCTCAAATTAATATCTACTTAGAAAAATAAGTTTCAAATAAATTGCTTATTTATGTGGTTAAAACTCTTGTCTCTTAAATAGGAAAAAAGAACTGTCGCTTTGCTAGTTCTAGACCTTTCCTAGCTCCCAGTTAATCAACTTACAGTAGCATAAAAATTTAATAACAGCTTATTCTTCCTCTAGTCCTTCAAAATGATGAGATTCTATTTTCATGATAGGTAAGGATGTGAATAACTCCTGAAGAACAAAAGCCCATAGTCTTTAAATTTAACCAGTATGTGTGATTTTCAGATTGGCTTTTATGAAAATATTTTGAGCATCAGGTATCTCATCATTACCTATTATCTGTGCACATGAATGCCATAACTCTCAATCTTTCAACTGCCTGATAACAATGTGTATATATTATATAAACTGTATTAGATTTCATCTGACAGCCTCAACTTCAGTGTTGTCAGTGCAGAGTACATTATGAAGTCTCGAGTTTTTAGAGGTGTCAGCAGAAAAAAAATAAAATTAAATAAAAATAGGTTCTTCTGGTCCAAAAGAATGGACCATTAACCCTTGGAAGGCTCTCATAGTGTATTGCCGGTCTCCAAAACTGTCCTGCCAGGAGTCTTTCTGGAGCTGATGCTCTCTTCTTGCTTCAGGCGCTGCCCATCCTCAGCTCTACTGCCTGTGACTGAGGGTTTCCCCCTCTTTTTCCCGCTTGTCCCTCTCTAGCTCCCTATTTTAGCCTACTGAGAATCCCATAGAGATGCTCCTTGTGTTCCCATTTCCCTCTCTCTTATCTTCTAGTGGTATCACCATCCAAACAGCTGCCAGTCAGCTTCCAGGCTAACATATTTTTATATGTCACTACATCCCATCTCGGCACCGCTGCCAAGTCACTCCTGCTGTTCGTGCTGTGGTTTCTTTGGTTTCTCTTCTATCCTCAGCTTCCTCCTCTTTTGCATAAGTGCACTGCCATATCCATGAGTGAAAGGGAGTGACTTCCAGTAGTGCTTTAAGACACTATCTGTACTACCCACAGAATAAAAAAGGAAAAAAAGACAAGGAATCCCCATGATCTGGGCAATCAGGGACTCACTGCAATAACTCACAGGGTTTTGGATTTTTTAAGGTATGGAGATTAAAACTCTTGGTGTCATGATATAAAATAAAGGATAGATGTATTAAAGAAAGGTTGTGTCAGACTAATCTGTTAATCTCCTGAGATGACAGCAGGTTTCCCAGGGGAGGGAAATGCAGCAGATACCGTCTATCTTGACTTTTGTAAACTACCACCAGGGAAAGTATATGTGAAGATTTGGATTAATGGAAGAATTGCAGAATTCGTAGGAAACTGGCTAGAAAGGAAGCAGATTGTGCTGAAAGGGGCAGTTCTGGGCCAGAGAGAATTTACACATCGATGATTTTTGGAGGATGTCAGAAAAATTGAGAGTATGCCAGTGAAATTCGTCAGTGACATTCTTATGGGATTTTTTGGGGGGTTTAGATACAATGGCTCTGTAATGACACAACGTTTTAATTACGAATGTTTCAGTCTCACTCACTAGCTCTTCTGTGACTTTGATCTTTGAGTTGCTCGTTCAGCCTGCCGTTGCTTTCCAGCTTTGGTGAGGTCCTTGGGTACACCTGCACCAGGAAAATAGGCCCACAGTGGTTTTTGGTGAAGACAGCCCCACAACTGGAGTATCTGCTGTTATAGTCCCGCTCCTGACAAGCTGCTTAAACAGAAGTAATTTTAGGGGAGGTTTTACCTTGTGTTGGGGAATTAAATGTAACACAGTCATGAGTCAAAAGGAAAAAATATGCTTCTGCATCATCTTCAGCTACTACTGATTTTCCAGTCTTCTCAGTACACATTAACTCACAGGACAGAGCATTTTAAATGAGTAACATAAGTAAAAAGGCGTTCAGTATGATGACAGCTCTTCATTGTCAGTGCCCAACTGGATTTCCGTTTCCTTTTATAGTTTTGAGGGTTTGTCTCATTCTTGGCAAATAACAAGCCAACTTTGTTTTGTTTTTCCTCAGTGAAGCATTCTCATGAAGAGAAACAACAGACTAAAACCCGTACTTGATGCTAAGAGTACTCACAGAACATGGGAGAATAAAGTCACTTTTCAGTATAGAAGGAAATCAGAAGTTCTCCTGGCATCCAGATTAGGACCAAATGCAGAGTGTTGTTTTTTTTTCCGGTGGATATTAATCTGCTTTCTTTCTAAAAGCTTTACTTGTGTAGAAGTGCTTTGTGGTATGATCTGAAGCAAACGCGAAAGGTGCAGTGGCAGTCCTCATGTGTAAAATAACAGGTGAACCAGCAAAACCACCTTGTCTTGCTTTACGTCTTCTAGACCTGGGGGCGAATAATGTCTCAACTTTGCAAGGCTAACCAAAGAAGTACCAGCAAGCAAAACATACGCAGAGGGAAAGGCAAATAAAAAATGGATGGCAGCGATGAGGTCCCCATCTAAGAGGAAAGGTCACGGTTTCACGGGTAGGTGCATTTAGAGATAAATCACTGTAGGGCATAAGAGCTGTCAGAGTACCCAGAAGCATCAGAGGATTTGTGACAAGGAATCAAGTGCAAAAGCTGGAAACAGTGTCTGTCTGCTCTTCTGCTTTAAGTATCTACTAGTTCTTAAAATCCCTTGTCTCTCAGTCTTCTCTAGTGTGCACTTTGTTTAGAAGTTTGATATTATAATATTCACACATTAATCCTGATTGTCCTCATATCCAATTCTGCCCATTCTTGCGGAAGTATAAAATCAATTTCTATAGCACAGCTGAAAAGCAGAAATTGTTGGATTACCATACTGTTGTATGCAATAAAAATACAGCATTGTCCAGGGAAGTCTGTAGTTGATTAAAGCATAAATATCAACCCCCTAACTCATACTTCTGAGTATTTGATTTCTGCATCTTGGAGAAACAAAGATCTCTGCTGAGCAACGTGACATTTCATTACTTTGGATTTGTTATGATGAAAAATAATATTATATGCGATTGGCCTAGAAGAAATATTACTATAGTAACTAGCTCATGATTCATTTTTTATGTGGGTTTTTTTCTACATTTCCCAAGGGATGACTGTCTAGACTAAAAATATTTAAACTAACTCATGGTAATGAATTCTTTTTCAGAGTGCTAAAAATGTGGGGCAGATAAACAACAATACTCACATACTGCTTTTTAAAAACACAGCAGGCCCGTAACATGCTTGAAATTATGGGAATATAGTTTTATTTTATTTGGCACATTTTTATTAGTAGCTTTCCATGTTGTTATTAATCCTGGTTGGTGACCTAAGGCTGGATTCCCACATCGACAATATTGCAACTCTAATGAAATCCTTAGACATATAATATGTAAAATGTTACATCTGAGGAGGAAAACTTAAGTGGGGTTGTTTGGTTTAAATCAAAGTAATGAGCTCACTTGTTCATTTAAATCAGTAAAAAGGAAATGTTGGCCCAAGGGATATATTAATATCTTATATTTTGGATTTGTACACATTTAATCCATTATGATGATTCTTATGGGCCAGCAATCAACAAGCACGTATTGGCAAATATCACCTTCGTTATTCCCTCCCAGTATAAGGAATAAGAGGATATGTTAGGCATGTGCCCATTTATTGAAGCATATATAGAGCTTAATGTGTATTTACTGCATCCTTGGTTTTATTATTGTAAAAGATGTCATTTGATTATTTTTTAATTAGATTGTTTCAAAAACACATCATCTATTTCAAAGCATGTTTATCTATAATTAAAATTCATAGATACTCAGGGTTCAGATAAGAAGCAGGGAGATACCATTTTAAAGCACCATTTTAAAGCAGGTAAATTTGCCATAAATATAATAAATATGCTTAAAGGTAAGCTTATTTAAGCACGTTTTACATTTCAAGTTCACTTAGAAACATGAAATATGATCTGTAAAGGGAAATTGAAGAAGTCATTCATTCTCACCTGCTTCTTTTTCATCGAACAGAGAAGAAAACTTCATTTTATACTTTTTTAATTCCTGGTAGAGTTTGCAGCTTGAATAGAACCAGTCATTAAACCAAACTAGCTCAATGAATGGAAATGAATGAAATATTCACCTTGTATTTGCAGAAAGCTGAACAAACTCTCGCGTCAGGGTTTTAGCTATTTATTGATCTGGCCTCAGTCTAGGTCTCAGCATGCAGGTGTTATAATGTTCAATGGCTTTCTTAGAAAATTAAATAGCCAGTTTACATGTTTAGACACTGGGAGGAGGTTGTGGGATTTCTTGTGTGACAAATTGGCTCTTTTTCACCCTGAACCATAGCCCAGGTTACCCATGGTAAGTCTCTGTAATAAAAACATAGAAGAGCAGAGCACTGTCAGCAGAACGACCAGATCTACTTTCCGCCTTTTGTTCTTTATTTAAGTGATAGGAGGTTCAGAGGATCCCAGAGTAGCATATGACATTTCATAAGGGTTCATAAATTATGCAGTCAGACTTGTTGGATTACAAAAGGCTGGAAGCAACAAGTGCTTCTTGCATTATAAATGAAATGGCTTATTTACAAAGATGACATAGCTATATTAATTGCGAGAAGTTATGATTACAGGAACAGGCCTGTGCTGTTTAAGATGTTAATTAGAAGAAACTCACTTTCGAGAAGAAGCAAATGCATGTTTTTAGTTTGCTGTGGGTTTACCAATGTGCTCTGCTGATTGTATTCTAAACCATCTTCCCTTTTCAGCAATTTGAAGTGGTTTTGCCTCATGCATTAGCCTAATATCAAGGCAATAAAAGACTCCTCTGTCAAGGTTCTCTTTCAAAATTAAAAATGGTGATTACCTTCGTGGGCAGAAAGTCCAGCTTGTTCCCTGCTGCACAGCACTGGTCAAGCACCAGCTGGAGTGTGCTATCATCCACGAGTGCTGAACAGTAATTGGAGTAACAATTTAGAGGCATGACCCCTGAAGTAAAGATGCTGTTACTACATCCGCAGTCATCTATGCAGGGCCCTTGTATCTGCCTTGCTGACACTGAGGCTTTTCACCCTTTCTCCCTGATAAGGTTCCCAGGCAGAAGCAGCTCCAGCATGGCTCCTAGAAGACCACTTTTGCCTTCCATGAGTGCTTTTTGCTCCTTACAGCTCCTCACGTTCCCTCCCCTGTGCCTTCTTGGCAATCCTGAGGCTTTCCAGAGAGATGTCAGTTTGATTTAATACAGAAATGCCCAGGGACTTGTCATGCCTAAGTAGGGATTTTAAGGTTGAGCTCACCCTTGCTCTTAGGAGACTCCCTGAGTGACTGTTCTTTTCCAAGTGGGTGTTGAGGAGAGGAGAAAGAGAGGTGGTGAGCGCGGTGGTGGGCAAGACTTGGGAGCATGAAGGACTTAAGAGGAGGGTGCAAGATGAGGTGGTGAGTTGACTTGGCGTAGGTTGGGGTGAAGGAGGATGAAGAACATAGACGGGAGGCCAGAGCTGGGGGCGAAGAGGGCATGAAATGGAAAGATAAGAAAAATGGGGCAACCTCTCAGCCTTTTGAATGATCAGTAGCCTCTCTTGGAGCCTGTTGTCCTTTGCGCAGGGCTTGCATGTGAGTTAATTGTTGCACATAGATTTTTTTGGCGCTTGTGAACTGCATTACACACCGATTTTCTCAGTTTTCAGCTATGACACTCTTGAGTGATGTGGAGGAAAATGAAGCTTAATGGGTGTTCTTGATTTTATAGATCACCCTGCGGCTTAAGCAAAGTATCCACCCCCTGCAGGTCTTATTTGTTTTTCTGTTTCACCTACAATGTAATTTGAACTTCTTCCTTTCTTGCAGTGTCTTGTTAGGCTGCCCTGGATAAGGCTTAGCCAAGTGAGGAGTGATATCCAACAGCGCTGGGAGCTGGGAATATGTTTTGCAAGGATAGCAAGGGAAGTTGTGATTCACATCTTAAACAGGGCAGGGGTTTACAAAACTGCTGAAGTCTCAAGGAAGCTTAAGCATTAGTGACCCTTAAGGGATTAAAGAGAGTTTAAATTTTAGCAGGCATTTCACTAATGAAATCACAGGTTTATCATTTCATTTCAATTCCATGGCTAGATACTAATCGAAGCACATCCTTCCTTTTCTTGTTGCAGGGCTATGCGGGTAGCTCAATTAACGTCATCAACAGCAAGGAAGCATAAACAGCCAAAGGCACAAGATGCTGTGCCTGCATGGCTTTCACAGAAACAGGACAGAAACTCTTTAAGGGATGAAAATGACTTTTCCTTTATATAAGACAGGCAAGCCCTTGGCATGTTTGCACTTGTGGTCCTTCTGCTTTAGTCCTAATACGGCTTTTTATTGAGAGCTGGCCTAAGATGACCTGCTCCTGCAGTGTTTACAGACTTCTAAAATGTGTATGCAAGCAGTCTTGTCCTCCCACAGGCTGCAAAACCTCTGCCTTCCCTACCCCCAGCTGAGATAGAAAGGACTTGCTGATTTTATGAACCCAAAATGGAGGTGCTGCTGTACAAGAAGCCCATTCTCCATCCTGCTGAAGACAAATACTGAAAATACTCTATATCCTTAATATTATTACACATTTTGTGTCACTTTTCCTTCACTTGTGTGTATGTAACGAACTGTAATGAGAGCGATGTCTCTGTTCAAGAATGAATGCAGCCATTTCTGAGCTGACATGCATCAGCAGTGTGTCAGTGAAATGCTATATAGCAGTTTTAGAGGCAAAGAAGTCCATCAAATCTAGATTAGAAATCACCTCACCAGCACCATGAATTTACAAGGAGCTGTAAGATATGGAGGTGAGAGAAGAAGGAAACAAGGAAAACAAGAGAGGAGACTGAGAAAAAGGTGAGGATAAATAGAGAATGACAGGAAGAGCTGGGGGGTTCTGCTTTTTCTCAGGCACGTCTGGAGTTCAGTTATGGCTATCATCATTTCTTGTCATCACAGATGTGTAATTTTCCTAAGGCTTCCAATATTTAAAGCTTTTCTTCAGGGATGAGATGAATCATTGTACGTTTGAGAACACAGAACGCAGAGTTCTAGAAATACAGTCCATTCAAATGAATTGCAGTGGTTCATTTTACACCCCACAGAGGGCACTGCTTATTTTTCAGTCTTCTGATTAATTTTGCGTCATTTTTATCTGACTGACTATTCCAAGTAATTGAGGTAAAATTAGGGACCCATATAATCAGCTTGTGTTTTCTCCAGGTTAAGAGCATTGCTGTTTACTGATGACTCTGTTGCTGCAACAGTAGAAATATGTAAATTCCACAATCAAAATACCTACTGTATCAACTGCATGTTTTACTGGTCATGATGACCATATGTGCTCATTAGCCTTATCAGAAGGCATTATTGTTCATTATATTTTATACAACATCCCTTAAAGTTGCCATGATACAAAATCTGCAATTTATACTAAATACTGAGCTATTTTGAAAACTGAAATTGTCAGCTCCAGCAGTAATTGTGCAGTCTTTAGGGATTTAAAGCCGTACAATAGCATCCCATAAAGTTGTTGCTAGTGATGCAGTGTTGGTTATGGTGATGGCTGCTGACCTTACAAAGTTTTTACTATACAGCCAACATGAAAATTCACTGCTTTATTTGACACGTGTGCTGTACAGTTTTTACGAGCTAGTGCTCATGATTCCCCCCTCTCTTTGTAGCCATGAGAAGAACAGTCAAAGTAAAATGTCATTCTTTTCCCCAAAGGGTCATTGAAGGGTTTATAAAGAAAGAGAATCCATTGTAGTTGTCTCTTATCTTATTTGATAGACTCTTTCAGCAGGATAACACCTTTCTGTTATAACCCAAAGATTGGCTTTCCTATTCATGTAAGTTCTATGATTCTTTCCAAAGACTTACCTTGTGGCTGTGTCTGAAAACTGTTTTGACTGGTTTCACCAGGTTCTGAAGGGACCAAAGCTGTCCCACCTGTAATGTGAAATAACTCCTGCCATCAGAGAAATAGTGCATCACACCCTTGAGCAGCTGCTTTTAAATGAGCAACTTTGAAAAAGGAAAGAAGATAAAGATCATGGGAAAAACCCCAAACTTACCAAGTTTGGGGAATTTACCAAGGAATTTACCAAGCTGTATTTCATTGAAGACATGTATTTGCTCATTTTTGATAAGGTGCATCTTGACTAGATGAGATTATGTGAAAAAGATAATTCTATAAGTGGTCCAAGTCTAATATCTTTAAGGAGAAGTGGAAGATGGCAATTCTCAGCGATGTTTCAGCATCGTTGTTCTTGAATGTTGTACCAGGAATTTTATACTGACATTGGAAAAGACTGATGGAATTAGCTCCCAGCTAAATAAGCTGTTGAAATACTCAGTACACCTCTTTGCAAGAGAGGAGCGACCATGGTGAAAATCAACTGTGTGCATTGGGAGATCCTCAGCACAGCAGCCAGCCTCACCATACCTCCCTCACATGTGTTCTTGCCTGCTTCTCAGCCAAAGCACAGGGAGAGATGGCACAGCACTGGCTTCACTGCTTTGTGCCTGCAATCACAGAATCATAGAATAGTCAGGGTTGGAAAGGACCTTAAGATCATCTAGTTCCAACCCACCTGCCATGGGCAGGGACTCTTCCCCCTAAACCATGCCACGCAAGGCTATGTCCAACCTGGCCTCGAACACCGCCAGGGATGGAGCATTCACGACTTCCCTGGGCAACCCATTCCAGGGCCTCACCACCCTCACAGTAAAGAATTTCTTCCTCAGATCCAATCTAAACTTCCCCCGTTTAAGTTTGAAACCATTACCCCTTGTCCTCTCACCACAGTCCCTAATGAAGAGTCCCTCCCCAGCATCCATATAGGCCCCCTTCAGATACTGGAAGGCTGCTATGAGGTCTCCATGCAGCCTTCTCTTCTCCAGGCTGAACAGCCCCAACTTTCTCAGCCTATCTTCATACGAGAGGTGCTCCAGTCCCCTGATCATCCTCGTGGCCCTCCTTTGGACTTGTTCCAACAGTTCCATGTCCTTTTTATGTTGAGGACACCAGAACTGCACACAATACTCCAAGTGAGGTCTCACAAGAGCTGAGTAAAGGGGCAGGATCACCTCCCTCGACCTCCTGGTCACTCTCCTTTTGATGCAGCCCAGGATACGGTTGGCTTTCTGGGCTGCAAGTGCACACTTGAAGACAGCTCATGTTCATTTTCTCATCGACCAACACCCCCAAGTCCTTCTCCGCAGGGCTGCTCTGAGTTTCCTCCCCACCCAACCTGTAGCTGTGCCTGGCATTGCCCTGACCCAGGTGTAGGACCTTGCACTTGTCATGGTTAAACTTCATCAGGTTGGCATCAGCCCACCTCACAAGCGTGTCAAGGTCCCTCTGGATGGCATTCCTTCCCTCCAGCGTATCAACCCAACCACACAGCTTGGTGTCATCGGTAAACTTGCTGAGGGCGCACTCAATCCCACTGTCCATGTCACCCACAAAGATGTTGAACAAGACCAGTCCCAACACCGATCCCTGGGGGACACCACTCATTACTGGTCTCCAGCTGGACATTGAGCCATTGAGCACAACTATTTGCGTGTGGCCATCCAGCCAGTTCTTTATCCACCGAGTGGTCCACCTATCAAATTGATGTCTCTCCAACTTAGAGACAAGGATGTCATGTGGGACAGTGTCAAACGTTTTGCACAAGTCTGGGTAGATGACATCAACTGCTCTGCCCCTGTCCATCAGTTCCGTAGCCCCATCATAGAAGGCCACCAGATTGGTCAGGCAGGATTTCCCCTTAGTGAAGCCATGCTGGCTGTCACCAAGCACCTTGTTGGTTTTCATGTGCCTCAGCATGCCTTCCAGGAGAATCCGCTCCAAGATTTTGCCAGGCACAGAGGTGAGACTGACTGGTCTGTAATTCCCCGGCTCATCCATTTTCCCCTTCTTAAAAATGGGGGTTATATTTCCCTTTTTCCAGTCATATATATCTTCAAAATAGAAGCTTGCCATACAAGTGACTTCTACTGATTTTAGTAGAATCTGGGCCTATTGTTGATATCCATGGAGGGAAGATGGGGTTGGTGTTTTTTTTTCTTTGCCTTTATGATCTTAACATGTAAAGTTACCATATTGCATGTGTAATCTGCCTAAGTGGCCATTCCCTGAGGCTTTTTCCTTCTTCCTTGCTTCAGGAGCTATCAATGGAAGTGTTGCATGGAAGCAGTGATCCTGTGCTGATTCCATGTGCCATCTCTTACTCAGTAGCTCAATAAGAGCCGGCTACCGGCTTTGTAGAAACTGGGGGGTGCATAATTCAATTTTTCCATGTGTATTCCAGTTCCTTCTTGGAAATTCCTCTTGGAGATAGATTTGTGTGCACAGGAACTGCACCAGAGAAAAAGAACCTAAGAGGCCAACTTGCTGCAAAATGATCCCTAGGAGGAAAGAAAATCTTTGCTTGTGAAAGGTCACCAGAAAAGTGGCAGTAAGGTCACAGAACTGGGCTGCACCGGTGGAAAAAAACGTTCTCGCCTTCTATGTTGGGTCCTGGAATCAGTAACTTCGCACGTTCGACTTAGTGAAAACTGAGAAATGAGCTTGGCTTATTTTTCTACCAAGCAAATTGTGTACAACCAGAGCAGCTTTCTTTCTGTTTTTCCAAAGGCTTAGTAGTAGACAGTTGCGTACTTTTCCCTGATGCAGTTAGTAAGAAAAGACACTGATTTCAAGGTGAGTTATTATAGTCCTTGCCTGACTGCAAATTCTGAGATTACCAAAGTAACAAAATTGAGCTAAATGTCATGTTATCCCTTGTTTAATGAAAAGCAATGAAGATCATCACTGACTTTATTGAAGGATGTGGGTTTGCTGCCTGAAGCTCAGGAAACTTCTTTTCAATCTCCAGTAAAAATGGACAACCATTCTCTATTATTAAGTATATCCTACAGTGTGTAATCCCATGAACATGATGACTCTATTTCTCGGTGTTCATGTGTCGTATAGGTAAATGATAGCCTTTGGCAGTTTGCACTGAAAGTCTTGAGCCATGCAGCAGATGCACAGGCATGAAGCGCAGAGATTTGCTTGACTTGGTACTGCACTGACAGTAGCCAAGTCTTGTGATAAACTTTAATTCTCGTAATAAACTTCACTGGATGGAGGAGTAAAACTGCGTAAGAGCAGATTCTCTTCTGTTTCAGCAAAGAGAGGGACACTAGTGAAACCTCTTTCAGTGAATAACCCTGGTTATCAGAGCGCTGCAGAGGGGCAGAGGCTGGGTGCAGATGTTGATTGTCTCCAGCACACACAACACATAGGTATTTAGACTTGGTTCTGGCTATCAGGTCACCATTAGGCTCTCTATTTGGCTACCACAGCATCACACTGAGCCCTTCGGTGGAGGGAATGATTTACCCTCAGGAAACAGATTTCTATTGAAAAGTCCTCTACTGTAATAATCTCCTTCCCTCTGTACCATGGAAGCATTTCATCCCTGTCATGCAGTAAGTAGCTGAGGCTCTCTGATGCTACTCTTAGGCTACAGTGCGATGATTTTCAAATCTTCCAGGCATCCCTCCCACTGGCATTAATTGCCCCCCTGCTGCGCCTGTTGCAAAGCTATTTGCTCTTTCATCATGCAGTACCTGTTCAGCACTGCACTAAACCCTTGTTGCTTTGCAGTAAAAAAGAAAGCTTCAGTTTATGCAAATGGCATTGAAATGAGTTTGATAAAGTGATAAACAATCACATTTTGTGATTACAACTGCTGGGGTTTTGTTTGTTATTTTACAGTTAATTTTGTGGAAGTGAAGGTCTTAACAAACTCCCTTCTGGTATCATCAATGCAGTAATACATCTCCCCCATACCAATGTTTTAAGAATTCGGTAGGGCCACCAAACCAATGTGATGGGGGGATCACATAAATCCAACATCAGAGTGTCCCTTTTCTCTATGGTACAGCTCCCTCCCAGCTCAAAATCTCCCTGTACCTAGCAGCTCTGTTTTAGTTACTGTGTCTTTGCGTGGCAATTAGGCTTCATGCCCTTTTCTTTATTTCCTCTTCCTCCCTGTTCCTGACACATCATTATTCTTTCCAGTGACTGACCACGGCTCCAAGGCCCCATAGTCCCCAAGAGTAATTACGGACACATTTCTATGCCATCCCCACTGGTAGCTTGGGTCAAGTGCTTTATTTTTATCCAGGTCAGCTACAGAGAAGTCTGGTCGACTTTGCTTTGTCAGTAGCTGCACAGCAAGACAGGACTATTTCTGTTACCTGAGTGTTTCTGCTGTAAAGGTTGGTCCTCTGCAGAGTCTGGAGTACCCACTACCACAGTAGTGTTGCTCGTGGCCATTAATGGAAGATATGAGGCCCCTGCAAAGATTAAATGTCAAAGGGAAACAGCTAGAAAGAGCGTGAATATGGATGCATGAGGAGTAAATGAGCACAGTTTGATTGTGTCTTTGTCTGCATAGGGTTTGATGACCTGCATGCTTGTGCTGACCCTGGAGCTCCTGAACATGGATACAAGACACCCAGTGCCGGTGTATTCTTTGAAAGCGTGGTAGTCCGGTTTCATTGCCAAGAAGGATACAGGCTTAATGGTACTTCAAAAAAACTTTGTGTGAGACACTTTAATGGCTCCCTGAGCTGGAAACCAAGTGATAAACCTGTGTGCCTACAAGAAGGTAAGTCAGTGTCTTAATGCACTTCACCAGCGTCAGTTCTCACTTGTCCATGTACCATGCCTGTGTGTCTCAGCGCAAAACACAGAAGGCTGGAGTCCATCTCACGGTGTCTTAGTTGATATATACTTCAGTTTCCCATCCCTCTCCTCCATAATCCCCATTTGTCAGTTAAATATTTACTGTGAAAGATTGTGTATGTGTATGCATGCGTGTCTTGAAAGAGACATAAAGAAATCTGAAGAGAAAAACATATTTCTCCCTTTAAGTAGTTACAAATTGATGCAGAGAAAAGATACAGCCTGCAGTATAAGTAAACCATTTGTAATTATTTATTAAAGTTGCACACTTAATATTCCTTTCTACAATATTTTACTAGGAAAATATAATGGATTTCCAATGCTGATATTCCTGCTGATCAGGAGGTTTCAACAATTATATTTTATGATGTGTGTATGATACAAGTAGGAAAATCAATACCCATGGACAGTACAAGTTTACTTTGAGATAATTCAGATGATTATGGCATAAACCAATTTATTTTTATAGTATTGCAGTGTTGAAATTGTATATGGTTTTAAATAATTAGGGTGTTAAATTACTTTCTGCTTCTGGGAGATATACAGATGCAGGATTAGTTTGAATATCGTAAGTGTAAATTTTGGCCAAAAGACATCCAAGCAGCACAAATTATTTACTTTACCAAGTCTATTAAAGATATAAATTGCTCTTTTTGTTGATCAATTTCAGTCAACAGAGCTGTTAAAATCAACAGGCATGAAAAGTGTTAGTAAAATCAAGTGTCTATGTTTTAGTGTTGTGACTTCTCCACACATTAGCCATTGCCTCCTTGTCTTCAAGGTGGAGCAAGATAAATTCTATTTCAGGATGCCTTCCATCTTTTAGAATCAGATGAAATACAAGGATAAATATAAGGACATCATTCAAAAGTAGTCAAAGACTAATGAGGCTCATAAGCACATTTACTGCCTAGGATCATGCATCACTCAGTGTATACAAACACTGCAGATACTTGTTTATGCTGAGCAGGGGGTGGGTATGAGGCTCTTGTGCCAGGGCAGGGGTGCATGAAGGGAAGTGCCACAATGGGAGATGAACCACACTCAGGAGATGCTCGTGAAGGGAACAGCCCTAAACAGTGGTCTGTGTGAAAGTGGTGTGTATTGGAGAGAGTAGCCAGAGGCAGCTGGTAAGTAGCGCATGGTCCTTCAGGTTGCTGCCCTGTTGGCTTTTCAAGTCTCGGTAAAATATGGACTCCTGGACATGTGTGAGGCCACAGGTTACAGAGTTGTGAGGGGCACATTCGTGAGCTGTCTCGTGGTACACACCGAAACAACAGCTAATGTGTAGAACATAAAGGCAGTGGAGCCAGTAATGCCTGGTCATGATGGTGGCATTGGTCAGCTTCACAGAAATAACCTGATGCCTTTCAAAATACTGTATGTGTGAAAATCACGCCCTCTCCTGTTACAGCACCTTTCATAAATGCCCTTGTCTCTCATCCCATGGTGATTTAAGAAAAAACACGTGTAGACTGATAGCAGCATATGTCTAAACTGGGCACCTGAACCACCAAAAAAAGCTATAACGCTTGGAACATTTGTTTTCTTAATCACTACAAGTTGCTTCTAGGAATTTTGATCTGCAGCTTGGAAATAGTACCTGTACCATCCACTGCAGGTGTTAAAATAAGCATTAACATGTTTGATTGAATATTCATACCTCTTCGCAGTGCCCCCCAAACCCCCAGTCCAGTGGACATCTGTGGAGGAAGTTTCTGATCATAATGCTATCAACAGCAAAACTGCCACTGATGTCAGTGTGATCAACACCAAATCCAGGTGTTTTCAGGATAGAAAGAAACTGGAAAATGAGAATGTGATGTGGCAACAGTTGCTTAAGAGATAATCATTGCTTTCCAGCACAGAACACTTAAAAAGGGTTGGTAGCCAATGCTGTGATCAAGCAAAGCACTTGAACTTGAGGATAACTGTAATTATGTGATTAGTCTTGCTAAAGTTCTGTGCTCAGTCTTGTTAAAGTTCTGTGCTCAAAAGATGCTTTTTATTATATGGGCTGTAAAGTAGGATCCTGATTTGGGATTTAGTGAAGCAAGTGCTTAAGCACTTTCCTGATTAAAGGTATAATAATGCCTCAGGTAATACTAAAACAATCCTAGGGTTTAGCAATAAACGACAGAATTTATTCTTCTTTCCAATGCACAATACAGCCACTGATTCAGAAGAGATACTAAGCAAAGGAGCAGTAGCAGCCCATGAGACCTAAGCATTTGCTTGGAGTGCTTTTTAGAGTGATCATTTATATACTGGAGCAGAATCAAGCATGGCAGCGAGGGGGAAAGTGTAGGAACACGGTACATCTGGAGAACAGTTAAGGAAGAATTATAAAAGGGTTTATAATTCTCAGCTGATAATGCCATACATAAAAGTCCTCATTGCAGAAATTCTGTGATGATACGTAAAAATAAAGTTGAAATCTGGAGCAACTACTGGAGAAGTCAATGTTTTACCATTCATCATTAGCTAGCACAAGGCAAAATAAACTTTGAATTGCATTTACCCATTTAAGGCAGGGGTTGACTGTCGTGTGTGCTGTGGTATGCTCTACACTCCTCCCAGCCCAGTATATGTGAATGTCAGATATTACCAGCTGAGCTTGAACACTAAAAATACTTGACACTTTGGAGTTGATTATAAGTTCATCTCAGGAATTTGGATCCAACTAAGTATGGTTACATATAATTTTATGTCTCTATGTTATGTACATTTAATTGTTGTTATGCATTTGCTAGAGCAGTCTGTAATCACAAATGAATGCTATTTACCAAAGCAACCTGTTTCAGAATGTAATTGATTTTATAACTAATACATTTGCCTGGAGCTCTCCATCCAATCAATTTGGTTTCCTAGGTCTGTCATTTCTTGTTAAGAGACAGGAGATTGTAAGTGTCGGTACGAGAATGAAGTTGCGTGAGTAGGTGCCCAATAAATGCCCTGTCAAAAATCAGTGTGCTTAGAGTTATGCTCTCATGTTGATCTACAGCATGTTGTGACAGTACCTTCCATCAATTCTAATACAGTTATGCACATAAACACCAAAGCTCTGAGGTAGGAATTTTGTATTTACTGTTTAAGAGCAATATGTCATGTTGTTCACACTTTTATCTAATCTTCTCCCACTGTGATAATGTGGCTGCTGAGACTGTTGGCCTACTTGGAACAAATGCTACCTCTTTCCTATGAGATTGAATCTAAATTTACAGTCTACAGGGAGATGGCAACCAAGTGAAGAGCCCTTCTGTCCCAGTGCTTCTGCACGCAGACACCTTCTAGATGTCCTCAGTGCCTCATTCTCCCACTGACAGGGATGCTAAACCTGCATTGAGAGTAGTGGGGTAGTGGCTACAGGTTCCCTGTATGACGTTTAGCACTCATTTCTCTTTGCCTTTGTCCCTGGATCTGTGAGGTGACTGAAATACCTTTATTTCTCCATCTCTTATCTGTCTTGCTCAGTGTTTGCTGCTTCTTAAGCCTGGTTACAAGCACTACGTAATGTTTGTAGCCTGTGCTTAGCACAATGGCCACAGATCTCTGTGCACTTTTGTAATACAAGCAAAGACAATAAAGAGAAAGTATTATTCAATATGTACTGAAGTACTGTTTGCCATCCATGGAAATACCCTGCTAACCCAGTACTATGGATTTAACACTAGTAAAAAACAAGACACAATAACAATCCTAAATACGTACCTTTAAGAGCACAGGGTCCTGGTGAGCTGTCCCTGTATACAACCCACTCTTCATGCTCTTTTCTCATCCTCTCCTCTCCATTCCAGCCTGTCAATGCTGTGGTTAGGTGTTGTCAAGGCTAATTCACAGACCAGTCTGCAGTGAGACACACAAGGGCACCTCTGCATTTGAGTTTGCGTACAGACTAGTAAACAAAACAATGCAGAGCAGGGGCCAGGACATTGTTCTTCAATTGTACATTCTGCTACAGTGTTGGAAAGGTCCTGACATGGTTTTGGCCAGCATCAAGTAGTACTCCCTAAGCAATTCCTGCAGGGACCTTCTGGATTAACATGGACCTGGGAAAATGTTTGGAGTTCACCTGCAATAGACACAAGCCATGTCAAGCGAACTGGCACCCATGAGGATAGCGTGGCGATCTTCATAGTGTCCAGGTTGTGCCTTCCTCGTGAGTTACCTTTATGGGCAGGGTGTTCTTGGAAGGAGGGAGGATGGTTCTCCTTCCCCATGGGCTGCAAGAAGCAGTTCTGAGAGATGATGTGCACATAAACTAAAGCGCTATAACATAGTGTTTAACCAGTTTTACTCTTTGGACCAATATTCTTATGATGGGGGACACACTTGGTTTGCTAAAGCCAAGAAATAATGTACACAGCTACGTCTTCATAAAAAGGACATGGAGCTGTTGGAGCAGGTTGAGAAGAGGGCCATGAGCATGGTAAGAGATCTGGAGCACCTCCTGTATGAAGACAGGCTGAGGAAGTTCAACCTGGAGAAGAGAAGGCTGAGGGGAGACCTCAGAGCAGCTTCCAGTATCTGAAGGGGGTTACAAAGATGCTAGAGAGGGCCTCTTCATTAGGGACTATAGCGATAGGACAAGGGGTGATGGGATCAAACTGAAACAGAGGATGTTTAGGTTACATATAAGGAAGAAGTTCTTTACTATAAGGGAGGTGAAGCACTGGAATGGGTTGCCCAAAGAAGTGGTGAATGCTCCATCTCTGGTAGTGTTCAAGGCCAGGTTGGACAGAGCCTTGGGTGACATGGTCTAGTGTGAAGTGTCCCTGCCCATGGCAGGGAATTGGAGCTAGATGAGCTTAATGTCCTTTCCAACCTAAGCCACTCCATGAATCTATGATTCACGCAAGTTAGATCGAAGTGATGAGCCCCTGCACCTGGCAGACTGTTTGGCCTGCACCTCACGTCTTTGTGCCTCTTCAAGATCAGGCATGTGGTCCTAACTGGGGCATTCTTTTGGCTGAACTGTTCTAATATTCATAGAGTAGACATAAAGCAGGTCACATAAAACTGCCGTTAAGGAGTGTAAGTCATAACCTTTGCTGTTCGTTACTGTTAAAGACCTTGTATTCCCTTAAATGGTTTAGCAGCTTCAATGGATTTGCTGAAAAGTACTTAGAATAAACCAGTTTATTTTCTAGGGCAGGACATTTTGAAATTCAATCACTTATTCTCAGCTTTTCCAAGCAGAATTTGTGCCAGCTAATCCAGCTGTTTGTGGAGAGGTGGCTACTGCAATTTATCCCTGACAAGTGCTGAACAGTACAGATTCAGCCAGTGAGAAGGCATTTGCTCTCAAGGTGTCAGGAAAAAGAGCTGTAATACTGTGGTCCATTGGTCTCATATTTAGCGATGGCTTGTAATAGGCCTGTTATCAAAGACAGCCAGGATGTTACAGGCTAAGAATGGTACAGTGAGAAACTTATAACTGCTCTCTGCCAGCATCTGGCTGATGAAAATGATTTGATCTACAGCTGTTACTTGGAATAATGGGGACGAAGTTGCTGTAATAGACCATTGTTACAGAATCAATTTCCCCCACTTTGAAAATGAAATCTCATGTTTTACTGCACTGTATATATACCCACCTCTTTCATTTGTATAGCAACAGGAAGCTGTTATGCCAAGAAAGCGAGCTGTTCATTGACATACACCAAGCTGTGTGGTTCGGTTGATAAGTTGGAGGGAAGGAATGCCATCCAGAGGGACCTTGACACGCTTGTGAGGTGGGCTGATGCCAACCTAATGAAGTTTAATCATGCTAAGTGCAAAGTCCTACACCTGGGTCGGAGCAATGCCAGGCACAGCTACAGGTTGGGCGGGGAGGAGATTCAGAGCAGCCCTGTGGAGAAGGACTTGGGGGTGTGGGTTGATGAGAAAATGAACATGAGCCGGCAGTGTGCGCTTGCAGCCCAGAAGGCCAACCGTATCCTGGGCTGCATCAAAAGGAGTGTGACCAGCAGGTCGAGGGAGGTGCTCCTGCCCCTTTACTCAGCTCTTGTGAGACCTCACTTGGAGTATTGTGTGCAGTTCTGGTGTCCTCAACGTAAAAAGGACATGGAACTGTTAGAACAAGTGCAGAGGAGGGCCACGAGGATGATGAGGGGACTGGAGCACCTCCCGTATGAAGATAGGCTGAGAAAATTGGGGCTGTTCAGCCTGGAGAAAAGAAGGCTGCGTGGAGACCTCATAGCAGCCTTCCAATACCTGAAGGGGGCCTATATGGATGCTGAGGAGGGACTCTTCATTAGGGACTGTATTGACAGGACAAGGGGTAATGGGTTCAAACTGAAACAGGGGAAGTTTAGATTGGATCTGAGGAAGAAATTCTTCACTGTGAGGGTGGTGGGGCCCTGGAATGGGTTGCCCAGGGAGGTTGTGGATGCTTCGTCCCTGGCGGCGTTCAAGGTGGGGTTGGACATAGCCTTGGATGGCATGGTTTAGTGTGAGGTGTCCCTGCCCATGGCAGGTGGGTTGGAACTCGATGATCTTGAGGTCCTTTCCAACCCTTACTATCCTATGATTCTATGATTATCTTCTGGCACCCATCTCTGATCTCATCCTGTGTGGCCGCAGAGCAGTATGCCCATCTATCTCATCCCACCTTTGGGAGTGCCCAGGGCTGTCTCTTTGTAGCACCATTCATAGCTTAGCACCAGGCATTTCTTATGGGCATCCTCTGCTGTCTCTGCTGATTAACTTGCCAGAGAGAGAGAGAAAACTATTCAGTCATTGAAGGTGGCATCTGCACCCTCATCACAGTGCATTTTACAACCTCTCAGGCTTGGGCATTTATAAATGAATAAATCCTAATCAAACTTCTGGCTGCAATTTCTCAGATTGCCTGGAAGACTGACAGCCTTTCCTGTTAGAGGCAGCAGGAGGTACCTGCAACAGCAGCCAAGAAACAAGAGAAATGGGAGAATTTTAAAGTAATAATATGTCCAGGCCACATGCTACAAGTTAGCTAAGTGCAATGTATTATAGAAAACAGCCCTGTAATGGGAAGATATAAAGGAAAATATGTTTAACTGGGGAAGCAGCGCTCTTCCACTTCATATTAATAAAATCTAGTGATAGAGTCTCAGAATAAGAGCTCCCCTAGTTTGCCTAACTACATAAATACATGCATCATGAAATGCATTTGCTGTTTTGTGTGTGCTGTGGTAAATGACAGTTTATCTTGCTTCTAGTTGTGATTCTAAGCAAACAAGGAAGCTGTTGCTATTGCTTTACTTTGTGCATGTTCACAATTAAATGCTAAATACAAATTCAAAGTTGCCTTTTCCTCTTCAGTGAGAATTACCCATTAAAATGGCAGAAACTTTCTCTTTAATGCAAATCTCAAGGGGCTTCTGATACTTCTTATTTTTAAATAAGTATTGAAGATAATTGTATCTTGTGGTAAAAGTGTTGGAAAAAACCCCGGCATAAAACAGGCTTATATTATTTCTATTGTCTTGCTTTTATTTGAAATACGTGATGGGTTTTGATGCCTGGAAACTTTTATCACCATCTCTGTCATGGGTTGGCTGCTGGCACACAGATGATTTGGATTATATTTTCCCAATATTTAATCTTTTCCTCTGTTCTGTTTAATCTCACTTTGCATTTACGAGGAGGATGAACTTTGAGTCACCTGAGCTATTCCTTCACATCCTCTTGGCTTGTCTCTTAATTATTCATTATTAGCAGAGGAATTTTTACCCTGCCTCACCCTTTCCTTCCACTTTTCAAACACCTTTCAGTTTTTAGTCTTCTGGGTTTTATATTTTGGTGTCTTTGGCACTGGTATATACAGTAAGGTATGAGACTTTCTGATACACTTATCACAGAGAGGTAATTGAGCCATGCCTATATATCACTAGAGGTTTGCAGTCATTTTTCTTGCTGAGAGTCTTCTACAAGCACTTGAGATGCTGCTCAGGGCCTCAAAACACACCCCTGTAGGCACATGAATTCAGGAACATAAAATGATCTGATTTAAAGCAGAATCAATGAGATTAAAGTGAAGACATTCCCATAATGAACTCTGTGGAATGGAGCTGGATAAACCCTTGCAAATGTACCTAATTTTCGTGTGTCTCTCTGCTGCAGCTGCAGTTTTTCTGTGTTTCTCATGCCATATCTGTATTTTACCTTTTCTTTCGTCCTGTCCTTAGTGCTGTCAAGCAGTCTGCCTTCACACGGGTCTTTGGGATAGTCAGAGCATGCACTGTAATGGTGACTGTGGCTTCCACGAAGAATGGAAGGACCAAGTTAAAAACAGTCTTCCTAAATGCTTTAATGTTGTTTGTTTAAAAAAGCCTGGGGGAATGAGCTATTATTGTAGCGCGTCATCTTCTACAGAGCTATAGAGTTTGTAACTGATGCTTAATTAGGGAAAGGACATCATTACTGAAATGGGTATATTTTTCAAGCAGTTTAAGCAGAGCACTTACATGATCTGATAACTTTTGCTTAAGAGCTTGATTATTGAATAGCTACCCATGGTTTTTTTAATTAAGTTACTATTTTTGTTTCTTTCATGAAGTCACAGATTGCCTTGTTCCACACGTTGAAGATGCAGAGGTTCATAACAAGACATACAGGACTGGCGATAAATTAATAATCAGCTGTCATGAAGGATTCCAGATCCGTTACCCTGACTTAGACAACATGGTTTCAATATGTCAAGACGATGGAACATGGGATAATCTGCCCATTTGTCAAGGTTTAGTACACCAGCACATCCTCTTTTATAGCTCTTGATAGTTTGCCAGTGTTATTTCCTATAGTTGTAAGGATGTCAGTGATCTGATAAGCTCCGCTGTACAGTATTTGAATAGTGCTGCTGCTATGTACTTCCCCACTGCTCATTGCAGGAAAGAAGATGTCACTTTCTGAACACACCCATACTTAAAATGCTACTTTAAATATTGCTTTTTGTTTGCTAGTCTAATATCTGACACAGATAAATTGCAATCTAAAGGAAAATCAGAGTCAAATCAGTCAGAAATGATCTGATTGGCAAACGGCATTTTAGCCCCATTTCTGGGAAGAGTTAAGCTTCTATCTGCGTTTTACCTTCCTTCACCTTGTGCAGCAGGCAGGGGGAGAGGGGAGAAGCTGGAACCTGTGCTTCTATCAGTTTTCAGCAGAGTTGATGATGAGGTTCACAGTCCATTAAACCTGTAGGTATTGACTGAAAATTCAGGATGTGCATAAGAATGATTTTGGCCGGAAAAGCCATTAGCTGTGGAACTAGTAGTATTGGTAGCTTGGGATCACAGCTTCACTTAGACTGTGAGAAATGGATGGGGGTAGGCCAGCTTTAGTGATTGGAAATTCAATATCTTTGGACTGTCACTACCTCTACATTTCTAACACGCATGCCTTAGTACCACTGACTTGGGTTTAACAGCATTGAGAGATTTTGTCTGTGCTAAGGAGAATATTGGGTTAGTATTAACTGTCCTCCAACCCATCCATCATCTCCTAAAGGTGACAGTTTCTGGAGGCGCTTAATTACACCATCACATTAGTTTGCAGTCAGGGCAGGGAGGAAGGAGAGCTGGGACACCTCTCAGGGGTGACGGTGGCAGGGTGAGAGAAGAAAACCAGAGCTTGGCATTTCAGCTATAAAGTTATGAGACTGATGGGCACCAGAGTCAGAAGTTAAGGAGATTAGATTGTATGGGTCTCCACAGTTAGGACCCTTGGTCTGGGGCACATCAAACTGTCCCCCAAGGTCTTGTCTTAGACCACGGTGCACAGACATGTAGAAATTTATGTACATTACAGGGCTAGCTCAGTGCTTTAGATGCACGCATAATTGAATATGTCTGACAAGAAAAGAGAGGTTTTCACAAAGCTGTATTAAAGTGGACACAAGTTTTGGGGTATCTTATTAGCAGTATGAAATATACAGCCCATTTTTGAAAGTGGGTGCACCTCACACTGAATTAAGGTGAATGAAGACTCTTGCAGTTAGGTGAGATGAATACTCCAAAGATTAATATGCAGGTGCTGTATTTGCCAAGGATCCAGGTGGAAATTTTGTGTCAGCCAGTATTAACTGTGTAAGAAAAAGAACCTGAAGTACCCCTTTGGCTTATTACTTTCTTCTGTTGCTGTATTTATTCTATGCGGCACAATCAATTGCTGTTGCTCAATATTTGATATTAACTGATTTCACAATAAAGCAGTGCTAATTAAAGTTAAGAAATCACTTTCACAAAACCCAGGTGCTGTACCTACCAGACAGGTAGAGAATAGGCATTTCAGATTAAAGCACCTGCCATATTTTGCCAAATTCTACAAACCTGCTCCAAAATTGCCTCCAGAATTTTCCTTTTGCTATATCAAGCACTAATAATATCAAAGCCACTTGTCTACATGCACTAGGTTGGCTGCCAATTCCATTTCCATGGCCCTTTGATTACAACAGGCAGGGGAGTCTCATGGCACTCAGATACCTTTTTTTCCTGCCAGAGCAGTGGGAAAGGATTGTGGATTATATAAGAATCCAACCTTAAACTGTTTTTGCCACAAGATAATAATGATAATTACTGATCTGAAATGATGAGGATTACTTAGCAATAAAAAAAAGTCAAAATGAAGTTTTCGAGCAGCTTGAGATGTTTGGAGATGCAGGGATTTTCACAAACACTTGGCTCTCATACAAATTCAAGTACAAGGAGCTCAACAAGCATTAAAATTCTGAGTCAGCAGGACAAAATTTCCCCTCATACAGTTCTAAGAAGAGTAAGCTTGGTGTTGCTCAGGCAGTCTGTGCTCTTTTTGTCCCACTGGAGGCTGCTTATATCGTCCTGCTCAGTGGGCTGCTCAGTTTGCAGGAGTTGGTGTGTTACGTGTGGGGCATTCTTGATCAGGGTACCAGCAGTAGGTAGCATACAGGATGCTTGAAGTTTTATTTGAGCAGGAAGATAACCAGCTAGTAAAAGCAGCTATCAAATCATTGCTCTGGTAGCCCAGTGTGCTGTAAAAATGCTTTCAAGCTCTTTTTGTTGTTTTCTTTTGCTTTTGTCCCTCTCTCAAAAGACCATTGCAACAAATAACCACTTGAAGTGGTGTCAAGACTTTTTCTTTTAGATGCCAGTATCTGACAAGAAGTTCTGAGGCTGATTTTAGTTTTCCCCTCAGGCTTAAAATTATAAGCATCCTATGGACATCCTTCACAAATTCCGAGCAGCAGCAAGGACCCATTGATGGATTGCCATAATGCACCTCCTATTATTCTCATAACTTTATAATATTATTTTTCATTTCCTGATTACTAATCATCTTTCCTCCACATTATTGCAAATTAAAAAATCAACACTATTAAGTATTACCAAGGAGGTCATTTCTAAGGCCATGAGGAATTATTCTTTTCTCTAGTACAAACTCTTATCTAAATACCAGCTCAAAACAGACTCTGAATGTGAATGACATGCTATAAAGTCATGCCGTCTATTAAATTGACTGCTCTTTCTTGCACCAAATATGGTTGATGACGATTTAATTGTTACTGCTCAGCACCATCCATGGTACAAATCCCTCAGAAGTGAATCCAGAAGCAGAACATAGCCTCTGACTACATTTACAGTTTCTGATGATAACAGGTACCTTAACTTTTTGATAACCTAATCCGAGACCTCCTTCAGTGTTTATCATGGGACCGCTCAGAGGAAGTCATGTCCCTTCAGAATTTCACAAACTGGAATTTCAAAATCATTGTTTCTGTCTGCAAATCTCTTCCAGTTGTGTGCACTTTGTGACAGAAGCAGTCAATATTAAAGATGGTTTATATGCCTGTCAGTTTTAAGAGAAGGAATAAAACTCACGGTTTATATAAATGACAATCTATATTTACTGAAGATTCTACCTCCAAAAGCAATTGCCATCTGCTAAACCAGTGAATGTTTGTGAAACAAAATACTGTCATTTTCAGTAAATGTTTCCTGGATTTGCTGAAAGTGAATCCCACACTAGCAAAGCATGTGGGCTAAACAACAAAAAGGGCTTGAATCAGGATAAGGAGGTATATGTATTTGAGGGAGCTCATACAGACATGCCATTCATAGTAGAGAAAATGATAAATAAATGCTGCACTCCTTAATTTAGGAATTAGAACCAAGATGTGTGAAGACGACTGAGATAAGCACCTTATAATAAAGGATACCTCCCTCTTCTTAATTTGCAGGTTGCCTGAGGCCATTGGCTCTTCCTCATAGTTACATTAACATATCTGAGTTCGAGTCCTCCTTCCCCGTAGGAACAGTGGTGTATTATCAATGCTTTCCTGGATATAAACTAGAAGGGGCAGAGTTCCTTGAGTGCATGTATAACCTTATCTGGTCAGATAGCCCACCTAGGTGCCTTGATGTGGAAGGTAAATGTCTTATTGTTTGTTTATCTTTCAGTTTTGCAAAATCAGCATGCTCTGTATGATTTTAACTCAAGGCTATAACCATGCCTCCACTATATGTAATGTCTACCCTGGCCATGCAGAGCCTATCTGGTTTTTGCTGTGTGGTTCACTGCACCATTAGCTCTTGGTATTGCTTAACCATAATGTTTGCTCTCTTAGCATCCAAAGTGCAAGAGGAGAAGCTTAACGATGAGTGCTTTGCCTTTACAAAGTAAATCCTTTGCAGCTTTTCTAATAAGCATAGTGAGGAAGTTATGGAATTCACATTCATGTGCAGATGGTCAGAATTTATGGATTGATTTCCATGATAACCTAAAAAATGCTGTGTAGAAACTCTTAATTCGGGCTGTGCCAGCTGCAAATATTATTCAGTGCTACATAGTGCTGCACTCTTGAGTTTTTGTTATCTATCTGTCATCATAGTTAACCTTAAAGAAGGATTTGCAACTCAAATGACTGAGCTTATTTATTGATTAGGAACATAAAAACCGTCCAGCGTGAAACAGAGGTAAATTGTACCAAGCTAAAAGGAAAAATCTGGGACTATAGCTGCAGTGCTGGAATGGAGGGTGTTGTAGTGCATTTATATTTGCATCCTATACATTTAAAACAAAGATATCAAGTGGATTGCTCCATAAAATGTCAAAACCTTTTGGACTACCTTCCTCCATCTTCATACTGCATCTTTAATGAAACATCCTCAGAAGCCATCACAATCCAAATGCATCCTCTGCATTTCACTTCCCTAAAAGGACTACATTTTTGCTCTATTTCAAGCCTGTAAGGAAGCTACCTATATGTAGAATTTAGCTAAAAGTAATTATGGGAATTCATATGTGACACTTAATGTCACTGAGCTAAACGCCAAGCATTCTGGAAGTGCAAAACTTTGCCAACTGCGTCAGCAAAGTGATACACTGCACAGAAATAATAAAATGATCCTTGTTATTAACTGACAGTGCAAGTTCCAGAATTCAGAAATGCCTTCGCAGCTTTCGAATGAGACAACGTGATTTTTGTTTGTCTGTTTACTTAGCACAGCATAAAAGATTAAACCCAAATCTGCTCCATGTAAGCCAGTTTTGGAAGGTTTGTTTGTTGTTGGAAAATGTTGCATGGAAAATACAGTAAATATCGAATATGTACTAAAAAAACAGAAGGGCCCTGTTAGGCATAATCCAAACAGTGTAATTGGTTTGATAAAAATGACAATTCTGCAGTTAGGAAGATAAGAGCAGTCAAATACAGAAACTGGTGTATGAAGCAGAAGTTGTGTGTTACTGTCACTTAACACAGGTGAGCATTCATAGCTCCTATCAAAATACCCAAGAAAACTCCTGTGCTCACTGTTTATTGCTTGCATTATAAAGTCATGGAGGAGAACATTTTTCTTGATAATTTAAAACATGAGATGAGAATTGATGCCCTGACAGTTCTGTGCTTTATGTAACATGTCAAAAGTTATCATCCCTATTCAACTATGATGATCTGTGATGGGAACATCAGTGTGCTCCAGACAGTGGGTCAAGGCCATCTGGAAGTCCTTCTGAGTTTTGATTTTGATCCAGCCTCCCTTTTAATCACTTTATTATTGCTCCCCTTATATGTTAAAACTTTCTGCAGTGATTTTGTTGATTTCGTGTTGGCGCCCATTTGCGCATGTGTTGAATGAACCACAGGAGACCCAAGCGCAGAGCACAATGCTTGCAAGAACAGGTTCTCCTCAGCTTTGGGGCTGTCCTTGCTTCTGTTGAGGCAGAAGAGAGAGCAGCATCACTTAAAGCATCGCCTTTGATAGCTCCCCTTGTGAACTCTGTTGTAGGGATGCTTCAGCCGGTACACCGAGAACTTCAAATAATACCCAGATCAGCTTGAGATGCCCTTGTTTGAAAGTGTTTGTTCAAGTGATTTACGCAAGGAGTGCCAGTCTCTAGGAATCTCTTACAATCCACTACTCTTAATTAGCGGACAGAACTCCCTCCCTGCATATTACTTTATTCTGTACCTTGCATACCAATGTCAAGCTCATTTTTCAGCATTGCTTTTACACGTAAGGTGTAATCTCACCAAGCAGTATTTTTTTCACAGAAAAATTTGCAAATAACAAATTAATTCCATTTATTTATTTCCATGATCAATTCAAAATTTATTCTAATGACATTCCCTGCTCAGTACCTTAATGGTGATGATTAAAAGCAAAATGGTTGTTTGGAAGCTGTAGTAAACCACTGCAGAGCTTTTATTTGGCTATAAACAACACTGCTTACAGCTTTCTTATTTTGATGTATGTTCAGCCTGGAGAAGAGAAGGCTGCGTGGAGACCTCATAGCAGCCTTCCAATACCTGAAGGGGGACTATAGGGATGCTGGGGAGGGACTCTTCATTAGGGACTGTGGTGAGAGGACAAGGGGTAATGGGTTCAAACTTAAACAGGGGAGGTTTAGATTGGATCTGAGGAAGAAATTCTTTACTGTGAGGGTGGTGAGGCCCTGGAATGGGTTGCCCGGGGAAGTTGTGAATGCTTCATCCCTGGAGGCGTTCAAGGTGGGGTTGGACATAGCCTTGGGTGGCATGGTTTAGTGTGAGGTGTCCCTGCCCATGGCAGGGGGGTTGGAACTAGATGATCTTGAGGTCCTTTCCAACCCTAACTATTCTGTGATTCTATGATCCTATGATTCTTCTTGAAGCCTTCACAGAACGAATTTAAATGTGTGTGTAATCACACAAATGCTATATGCCACTCTCATGATTTTTTCCCTCTGTCAGACCACATAAATTCTGAATGGAGGGTTTGTAGCTCCATTTAAATAAATGGTTACAGCAGGGGTCACTCAGCTCCCATGGTACAATGTGCTTTCTTATGCTCACTCCAGTCTCATTCTCGCTATTGCCAAGTGCAGAGCTTCCACCAACTCTGGCAAGAGACTCTTTTTGCTGATAGGGAAGAAGATTTTTCTGATAATTAAAATCATGGTTGCTTTAGTGCATGAAAATTGTGATACCTGATACCTGAAGCACAGCCAGCACTGCAGAGTTATGCAGTGGCTTCCCAGAAGCAGCTGTTTACATCTGATCAGGGAAGTTGTCACAGCTCAGGCAAATAAGGATGTCTCCAGCTCAGATTGCCAAGTATTTACTGGTATGAGAGCCTCTTCTTAAATGGTTGTACCTTTGCCAGATTTAAAACATTCAGATTGATTTTTGAGTGCCTGCCTCAAGCTGAATCATTTGGGAAGCTTCAGTTGGAACGGTTCAGCTATATCTGAGAATGATGGTAGAGGAAATGGTGTTATTTTCCCAGTGCTAGAAAATTTTACAGTCATTTCGAGGTTAAGATGAAGCATCTTAACACTGAATTTTCTTCTCCTTCAAGTCCTCAATTTACATCTTCAACTTTTTTAATATCCCTTTTTCTAGTGCAATGCCATAATTGTGCAGAAGTTTTTTAAACTTCTTTTTGTTCATACTGAAACTTGTTAACACCTCAAGGATATATGAAAATCTAAGGAAATTTGTACATATATATATACGTATTTATATTACTTTTGAATTGCCAATCTGGGGTTAATCCTCCATCTGTAGAAATCGATTAAGTTAGGGATTGTCTTCTATAAAATTAGGTATGCAAAACATGGGTGGAGAAACCCTTAAATTGAAGGTTGCCACATGGGGTATATAAACATCAGTTGTAAAAACAGATGGCTTCCAAAAACATCGGGGAAGTGTAAACACTTGAAAAGATACTGGTATGGAACTCTGTGAAATGAAACACACGGAACTAGGAAATGTGGATAGTACAATACTTTAAGGTGGATAAAGACATTAGCAGAGGATTTGGAGGAATTCTTAAAAAGCCAAAAAAGTGGCCATTGGCACTTCGGGAGGGTGATCTGCATGTGATTACACACCTTGCCATCTGGAATCTGTATTTTAATCTTTCATGTCCTTTGGAAATGTTCCAAGAAGAGGTAAGGAATAGTTCTGATAAAGAACTGGGGGGAAAGCAGGCAAAGAGAGGAAACACTGGAAGAATTTGATTGAAGTGCTAACGGTAGAATATAAAGCAGCTATATGGATAGTGTAATTGGGAATTCCTAGCTTTGCAAGTAAAAGGGAAAACAGGTTGATTGAATTTGCAAACAACAGACATGATCTTATTATCTGGAATGTCTAGTTTCAGCGTCATCCCAGCTTAACAGAAAAGCAGGAAACCAGATGCATTGCGATATCAAGACTTCATTCTACATGCTAGGATCAACATTCTAAAGCTGAGGTTAAGCTTGAAAGAATGTAAAATAGAAAATACTTCAAGTTTTTGTAGGTAGATTCAAAATCGTGAGGAATAGACCTCAAAGGGGAGAGTCGATGAGGAGCAGAGGAGAAAATAGAAGAAAACTGAAGGCATTTCAGAAAGAGCGTGAAAGAGCACTGGAGGAGAGTGCTATTACAGGTGCAATGCCGTAGGCACCTAATATTTCAAAACAAAGTAGCTCACACTTCCTGACCAACGACATGCAGGATCCTTTGAAGGAAAACTTCAGAAATCTTCATTCTTACAACAACTGCTGATGCCATAAACAGTGACTGACACTGAGCTGTATGCCCCATCCACTGTGCCCTTATAACATTTTCAGTTCCTGATGGAACTTACAGCAATACACTGAGAAAAAGATTCAAGTCAGTCTGTAATCAGTTTGTGTTCAGGAGTCAGAATAAAGCAATCCTCAGCCTGAGATAACGTACATTGGTACAAATAGATTTCTCTTTGTGTTTCTTTGTTGACATTGAGAAGGCTTTAGATAAATTCCAACATGACAGGCTGGTGCGTATCCTCAGGGAAGATAATGTTGATGCAGCACATTTCCAAAACATACAAATCCCACAGAGGGAGCAGAGGGCACCAATGCAAGCAAGTTATGAAACACTGTGGTATGAAGAAATGAAGAGAGGTAGATACCAGGTTTGTGTTCTGTGTTTACACCTACTCAGCTTGCAGGCAGGAGGAGGAATAAACTAAATATTGTTCAGCTGCCAAAGAGGTCATCCAAGGTAACTAAGTTAATGTTAACATAAGACTCATTGATAGCCTGGTTTTTAATAGCTCTGAATAGACTGGTGTTTCAGAATATGTTCACTGCCTACAGCAATACTTCTTGCAACTCAGGAATGACAACCAGCAGTAAATGCTCAAATAGCAGCAGCAAATTATATTTGCAAGCACATTTACACCTGGGGCACCTTTAGCCTGATAGCCAAAGGGTGAAATAGTGTTTCACCCCAGCATGATTAAGTTGCAAAAAGCAAGTGTGATGAAGCTGTTTAAAAAGATAGTTTTCTGTTTAAAAAGTAATTAAATAATTGTATGTGTTTCTGCACTGTAGACAGTTAATTCTATCACCCAGGCATGCAGGAATGATATGCATCCAACCACCCTGTAGGAGTGCGGAAGTTGAGCGCTTTAAAGGAACTGCTCATAGTGACTTTGAGTATCTGAATTTTTATGCTGTTGGAGAACGCTGAAGTTTATCTGTACATCTTTGCCCACAGCTGAAGAGGCATGGAAAAGAGTTCAGAAAGAGCACAGTGACATGAAATACTAGGCAGACAAATCGTGTTCTTCTGTGGATGTCCTGCTGCTTAATCATCCAGTCTCTTAACTCCAGCAGGTGTACCACGAAGTGAAACAGAAAGAAAACCAGACCACATTTAGAGAACAGGATGCAAGTTGAAGACATTGTTTGCAGAAGATAACATATTTTCAAGTGACTGTTCCTTTTTTTACATTGCAGAAATCTTTGATCTTGGCTGTGATTGAAATAGATGCCTTCTCCACTGTTCATAGTGTTTCAGGAAAGCAACAGAACAGTTTGCAATCTGTTTCTTTTATGTCTTCTGTTTCTGCTGGATGCACAGGACTGTCACATTAAATCACTGTTTTACACCTGCTCTATCACCTGTGTACTTTTCAGAAACCTTAGTACTTCCAGAATCAGCCAGACATCCCAACTTTTTTATGGAGCTATAATTTCTGCCCTGAAGTTCCACATTAGGTGCCAGATGCATGTAGTGTTTTATCCACAGTGCTTTAAATTTGCTGAGGATTAGGTGGGGGGAAGCAGAAAAAATCTCTCCCTGAGGGCTGCTTTATAATATTCACCTTCACCTTTATCTTGCAGGGCTCCTCAGAAAGGAAAAGCACACTACATCATCTACCTTGAAATCAAATGTCCCTCTGCTTTATGGACGCATACATTAAATTTGGCTACACGGTGCAATCACAAAACATCTTCCATAAATGGAGGGAACTGTAGCTACAGACTTTCTGCATTAGGAATTCTATTCACTGCATAGGTTTTTTCTCTTCCAGGGATAAACTCCGGTATTTAAAGGGTGGCTGTTTCACCAATAGGCAGGCACTTGATAACTAAATTCAATAACAGAAACAGGTACTCTTCCACATCTTCCTAGTCTTCTAAACTGGTTTGTGGTATTACAGTGCTAAGATCACCTGCTGGTTTTCCTCCTCCTCTTTTTTTCCTGGTAGCACTCCATTGGGAATGGCACCTTGTGCTTTTCCTTCTCCTAGGTGATATAGTTTGATTTCCTCAGCCTTCAGCTAAGTCCTGGAATACAGCTTGTCTATTTCAGCATTCCTTCCCTCCATCAATCCTTGATGACAGGAACACCACTTGGGTTCAAGGGATAATTGCTTAAAAGCAAAGAGGAAAAAGCTATTAAAGAAAGAGGGACTAAACCGACATAAACCCACTGATATGTCCAGCTCACAGTGAGCACTGGCTTCTTCAGACATCCCTGTCAGGTTTTTATCTGTCTGGTTTTCTTAGCCAGCTTCCCAACAGCTCTCTCTCCCTCCTCCATTCTAATTCTAAGCACTTTGACCTTTTCCAGGTCTGGAGTTACCCTGTGATACTTGTCAAATACCCAAGCCTTGAATTATTCCGAAGCTTTCTGCTTCCTGTTATGTGCCTGCGCGTTCCCAGCATCTGCTTCTTGAAGCCCTAAAGGACCATTACTGATCAGAAAGTCAACTACTCATGAGAAAAGGAAGAAATGAAGCTGGAAGCAAGTGATAAAGAATGTTAAAATGATCTGCTGTGAGACCACAGTGGTCTAAGCACTTGCTTCCGAATAATGAGCATAAATACTTCCTTAAAGATGGGCCTCCTGCTAAAATAACTGATAGCTCTTTACTGCTGCATACCCATCATATTTCTTTTTTTTTTGTAGTTTAAATGAGAATTGCACTTTTAAAATTTACAGGCAAAAGATCACTTGAGGTGTGTTTTACCCCTCATCTGTTGTGAAATGCATTTGAAACTAATGACTTCGGCATTAAGATCAATGTTGAACAGGTTGCTGTGCCTGGAATGGCAGGATTGTTGAGGATGAGTGTGAATTTGGCATGATGTTCCTGTAGGAGCTCAGCTGACTAGAACTGCAAAATGGGCTCTGTAATTTGTAACTCCAGTAACAAGGAAGCTCTGTGTATGATAAGTGATTGTAAATCACCTTCTGTTACCATTTGGGAATCAGCTAATGTTAAACAATTATTAAAACAGGGTCGAAACTAGTTTTATGTTGGTTCATTTAGGCTTATACAGCTGGTACCAGTAATTCACCAAGATGGTGTATGCCAAAGCTAGACCAGAGAAGCAGCTTTTCATTAAAAACTGAATTATCCAGTTAACTTCACACTTTGTAGAAAGTGAAGTTCTATCACTGTGTGCACATTGAGAAGCTCACCTTGCTGCTGTAGCTGGCACAGAATTACCCGGGAGTGTTTATCTAAGGGTACAGAGCAAGCAGCTTGGAGCCATGAGGCCTGGGGTATGTTCCTAGCTGCTTGAACACTGACTTGCTGAATGGTGAAGTTGCCAATGTGTTTGGTGTCCTTTCAGAAGAAAACGTGTAAGTGACATAGTGAGGGTTTAGAAAGGTTAAGATTGAAAATAATTTGGAAAATATTGGCTAAGAATACAGTATTTTTAGTAATTCTTCCTGTAGGCTGTCAAGAAATGAATCTTCTGGCAACTTCAGAGTTCAGTATGAGCATCTTGCACCTTCACTTCTAATGAGTAACCAGAGAAGTTCCTCAGAGCATGTCTTCACTTTCAAAACAGAAATGCAAAGTTTCTCTCACTTGTTCCAGCACAGCTATAATATGCACTAAGTCCCCCTTCAAAATGCCAGCAATATTTCTTATAGGAATGTATCATTAGGATATTGTTAAGCTGATGTTCACAATAAATGAGAAGTTACTCTAGTAATGCTTCTTGTTCTGCTTACATTTCTGATAGTGCCATTGGAAATACGTTCAAATTAAGCAGCTGTTCTAGACTGAGATGTTTTGACAGGACTCATTTTAAAGCAACCGGGTTTGCTGCTTCCTTCCTTCTACAAACCTCTTAACTTCTTCTTCAACTCACACGGAGTAAATAGTGGCTCAGGTTGGTTGGAATGTAGTAGCCAGGTGACAGGCGTACAGATTTCTGGTGTTTGCCCAGATATGTACAAGAACAATAAGTCAGGAAAAGCTCTTGTTCTCTTCCACTTCGTGAGCAAACAAGACAGTGTGTCCACCCCTCAGATTACTATCTGGTGAGATACACCAGCATTTTCCAGCACAAAACATTGTCAGGTTTTTATCTATGCCTTTCTCAACATGAAGTTTCATCTTAATCTTTTCTCACCCTTCATAATGAACAGGCATTCACAGTGCCTTTGAAGAAGCGTTCTTTTTGATTAGGTGCAAATGTGGCTAAGCCTCCTCATCCCTGTGCCAAGCAGAAAATGGCTGTCCTTACACTGGGCTTTTCTGCTAACCCAGCTAACTGAGCAACTAATGTCCTACATGAAAGGCAGACTAGTAGCTAGAGAACAAAGCATACTATGCAAAATAAAATAGAAGGTGGAAAATAAGCTTTTTTATAAGCAAGTACCCTGTATTTCAAGGCATTTTTGCTTTATTTTTTGGCTCATGTACAAGAGCTGGCCAAAATTTGAATAATTTACCTCCTGCCTACTTTGACCAAAGACTAAACCAACCAGCTGTTGAACTAATTGACTATAAAGAAGGTTTTGAGCACTGTAAATATCTGTAACTCTTTTATCTCTCTACCAGTAGCTATTAGAAAAGTGATGGGAGATCTTTATTCTGTGCCATCAATGTTAATTGAGAATATGCTAATGCCAAAAATCTTCCCTCCCTCCTACAGTTCCAGTGTCAACAGTGCAAAATTACTGCTACATCCTCTGGGCAGTTTAAAAAGCTTCTTGACTGTAGTGGATAGGAAAATTTACTGGGTGAATCTCATTTATTCCTCCAGTGTCTGGGCAGTAAGTACCACAGCCTGCATCACCCTCATGTGCCCCTGGTCCAAGGGATGCAGCAGTTGCACTGTGGAGGCTGCAACAAAGGGGGCACAGAGTGGGGCAGAACTGCCTCTGCCTGTGCTCCAAGCCAGTATGTGAGAGTGTGTTGTCTTAAGGCTTGACTCCCCAGGTTTTAAGCTCTTTCAGAGAGTGCTAATCTTTCATTGCAATGAGTCAGAGCACAAAGCCCATTGCTGATCTCAGAGGAGAGCCCTCAGCTCCAGCAGCTCCCTAAGAGCAGGCAGGGAAGTCCATCAAATCAGGAATTCTTCCCATCAACTTCCTTGAGTAACAGGTGCCTTGAGCATCCAAGAAAGGATTTGTTTACCATAGATAACACATTTGGTTTTGATTCTTGATGAACAATTCAGCTTTTCAGCTGAGAATGCTGAGCTGTAAAGTTTCTGTACGTCCCCCGACAGTCTGTGGCCAATTGCTCTATAAAGATAGATCCCGAGACCGAGGATCCCGTGCTGCAGAACCACCAGCAGACACTGCCTGAATTGTGCCTATCCCACTGACAAGATCCAAAGTTAAGCGGATGTGCATATGGTTTTTTAATGTTGGTTGTCAGAAGATACTGCTGGATGTTCTGATTATTGCATTGAAATCCCAAAGGCTTTATAAAGTGAAGATGCTGAAAAGTATGGGTAGTAGAGATTTGGTATCATCTTTAAGAACAGCATGTAAGGGGTTTTTTTAAGCTGTAAGAGCTTCCTGAAGTACAGTTCACTTATTCCTATGATTATGTATCGTTCATTCTGCTGTCGGTTTTGACAGTGGAAATGTACTTGTCAGACACACTTTTATAGTTTGTGGCTATTTTCACTACTCTGCTCTCATGAGACCTCACTTGGAGTACTCTGTGCAGTTCTGGTGTCCTCAACATAAAAAGGACATGGAACTGTTGGAACAAGTCCAGAGGAGGGCCACGAGGGCGATCAGGGAAGTGGAGCACCTCCTGTATGAGGATAGGCTGAGAAAGTTGGGGCTATTCAGCCTGGAGAAGAGAAGGCTGCGTGGAGACCTCATAGCAGCCTTCCAGTATCTGAAGGGGGCCTATAGGGATGCTGGGGAGGGACTCTTCATGAGGGACTGTAGTGATAGGACAAGGGATAACGGGTTCAAACTTAAACAGGGGAAGTTTAGATTGGATATGAGGAAGAAATTCTTTACTGTAAGGGTGGTGAGGCCCTGGAATGGGTTGCCCGGGGAAGTTGTGAATGCTTCATCCTTGGCGGCGTTCAAGGCCAGGTTGGACATAGCCTTGGATGGCATGGTTTAGTGTGAGGTGTCCCTGCCCATGGCAGGTGGGTTGGAACTCGATGATCTTAAGGTCCTTTCCAGCCCTAACAATTCTGTGATTCTATGATTCTGTGGGTTTGATGCAATTGCCTGAAGTCCATGGCCTGTAATTTCCGAATACAATTTGCTGGGAATGCTAGAATTTTAACTGTGCTAGAGAACGTCAGTGGGCTGAGGTTTGCCAGTATCATACACTGGTATCCAGCATAAATAAGGGATCTAACCCTGAAAGACAAGTAGCTCTGCACTAAAAATCTGTCTTTGGGTGTCAAGAGTGTTCAGTGACCCTCCAGATTTTCATAATCTTGCATTTCTGTGATCAAAACTAAGGGCACTTCATGGCTGTCCCTCCAGACTTTAAAGTACCTTGGGCTAGGGTGACCATGGGAATGGATTGAGTTGAGAAAGGGACTGGGTGTATGGCTGAGCTCTAAGTTCATTTTTGGTTGCTTGTGGTGTATCTCGTTTGACTTGATTTGGAAAAAAAGGCTCTGAACCTGAGTATTAGTGACGGCACATGGGGGCCAGTTTGCCCATGCAAATGTCGAGGGATCCTGAAACTGGATGAGCACAAAGTTCAGAAAAGGTGGTGAGGGACGCCCCAAGTGAGTGAGAACCCCTGACTCTGACAGCCCAGTTGAGGTAAGAATGAAACACTGTTTCAGTTGAGCTAAACAACCGGATTTTCAAACCTGCTCCATTGCATCTGCTGGTTATAAGAGTGCTTAATGCAAGAGCTGTTGGCAGGTACAACTGCTTTAAACTGGACTCTTAATTCATGACTAACGCTCAGCAGTGCATGAAATAAATGTTTGCAGACATTTCCAGGCTGAAATGTGGAAGGATCCTGAAACTAGATGAACATAACCTTCAGAGAAGGTAGTGAGGGATACCCCAAGTGAGTGGCAGTAGGACGGATTGCACTGGGGACATACCTTACACCGAGTGTTGCTCTTGTTCTCAGGTTTTACAAAATACAAGTCTATTTGTAAGCAGACTGAGAGCTCCAAATATGGATTGTTCACACAGAGTATCATTGTTAATATGCCTGGAAACGCATCCTTCCTGAGCTGATCCACATTGCCGGGACACCAGCTTTGAGGCTTTCTTTCATTCAGCAGCCTGCTTTGGCTCTGAATGCCATTAAGAGATTTGGGATGAAGCAGCAGCTACATTGTTGGAGAAGAAAATCTGTTTCTCTGAGTGTTGCTCTTTGTGATAAGGTGTGATCTACTTGCTCATTGCTGGAAAGGTACTGGGCATCTACATACCTCTTGCAGGCTACCATGGCTAGGCAAAACTCAGTTGCAAAGAAGCTAAAATTGCTGTCTTTCTTTGTCCTCATGCTGTAAGTATAGGTAATAAAAATACACCAGGATTCCTTACGGCAGGCCAGAATTGTTGCTTTCACTGATTGTTTTCTTTTTAAGAGAAGAATGATCCCTGATACGGACAAAAGGTGCTTTCCTACTATGTCAGTCTGACACCTTTGCCTAGATTGTTTTCAATCTTGAGTTGACTTCCCAGTAAAGCATTCCTCCTTCTTGTGAGCCCAGAGACTTTGGGAAATATGCAGAGTATTAAGGCTGTGAATTTTTATGTGAATTACTTGCTCTGATTTCAAGTTATTATTAAGCCTTTCCAGTGAAAATGCAAACAAAGCCATGTCTCCAGGGGATGGGGAGTAGACATTGCTGCACATTGTAATCAGCCTCTCTTGAAAATTCATTTAATATCTTGTGTATCTTTTTTTCTTTATGAAATGCATTATTCATGGAAGAAGATGCACAGAGAAGCAGCTGAATTGTAATTTCTGCAAAGATTCTTCTTCTGAGAGATGGCATTTTCATTGTTTAAAGCGATGCAGTAGGTCCTGCGTGAATGAGGGAGGCATGGAGTGGAGGGAACAGTCTGTAGATGGGCACTAAGCCAGTTAGTGACTGCCCCTGAAGGGATGTAAAACAAGCCGTCCAGTACTTCAAGCCCCTTTGGGTCAGTGTGTAGCCATTGGAGACATCATTACACTTTTGCAGGGTTTTTTATGTCTGTGCTAGTAGCACTTAAGAAAATAGTGATAAACAAACACTTACTCAGTGGAAGTTTCCTCTCTTATAAAAATACTGCTTGCAATCTGCCTTTCTGCTGCTGTTTTCTAGAGAGTGCTCCCTCGGTTCTCCATTGAGTTCATCTGCCCAGCCATGTGAGAAGACATTTCTTCTCATTTCAGGGCCTACAATAAAAGTTGCACGTGTTTATATTGCAATTCTTTCTTATTTACCTAACCTTATGTAAACCACTGTACTTGATTAACACAGGCTCAGCCTCTACCAGGGAAGTTGTGAACCATAGAATCATAGAATCATGGAATAGTAAGGGTTGGAAAGGACCTTAAGATCATCTAGTTCCAACCCCCCTGCCATGGGCAGGGACACCTCCCACTAAACCATGCCACCCAAGGCTATGTCCAATCCGGCCTTGAACACCGCCAGCAATGGAGCATTCACAACTTCCTTGGGCAACCCATTCCAGGGCCTCACCACCCTCACAGTAAAGAATTTCTTCCTCATATCCAATCTTAACTTCCCCTGTTTAAGTTTGAACCCATTACCCCTTGTCCTATCAATACAGTCCCTCATGAAGAGAATGCTCCATCACTGGCGGTGTTCAAGGCCAGGATGGACAGAGGCTTGGGTGGCATGGTTTAGTGGAAGGTGTCCCTGCCCATGGCAGGGGGGTTGGAACTAGATGATCTTAAGGTCCTTTCCGACCCTAACTATTCTATGATTCTATGATTATATTTAAGACCTCACTCCACCAGCAGCCCCTCTGAGATCAGTCAAGCTATTCATAGATTGAAAACACAAGTAACACCAGTAGAGTTTAAGCTTAATAATATTACAGACTGTAAGTGCTTAAGGAACACTGTGTGCTGTGCATTTCATGCAGCACAGTTCATGGCAAACTTATTTTTTTAAGCAAATATTTAGGAATGAGTGCATATAACCACTTTAATTACATTAATGAAACAAAAAATAGGATGTTACAGCTGAATTTGAGATGTTTCATAAGGAAAGAGATTCTCTTTCTCTCTTGTTTTGACTGTCCCTCTCCATCCCCATATAGCCATCTTGCAGGTGTACATATCCCCTTTTGTCTTACTTTCTCCCTCCCCTTCTGCCAGAGGATGGGAAGCTTCCCAGATCCCATCTCTCAGGCCTTTAAATAAGCTGGTGACAGCAGAGCTCACTGAGAGCCAAAACTGACCTCCCGGCCCATGTTGCCATGTTGGAGGTGTGTGCATCCATCTGCTGGCGGTCTGGTGGCCCAGACAAACCCAACACTACAGAGAGCCTGAAAGGGATCCTGAAGTGTGTGCCCTGTGCATTTTGACACAGTGAAGCTACACAGTGGTGGGTTGCTGGAATTAATGTCTTTCTTCTTTTCTCTGTGTTCATTTGCCCAAGTTTGTCCACTACCTCCAATGGTGAGTCATGGAGACTATATTTGCCACCCGCGGCCTTGCGAGCGTTACAACCACGGGACGGTGGTGGAGTTTTACTGTGATCCTGGTTACACCCTCACCAATGACTACAAGTACATCACCTGCCAGTATGGAGAGTGGTTCCCCTCCTACCAAGTATACTGTGTCAAAACAGGTAAGGGAGCAACATGGCATTACTCCTGTCCTCTTACAGTCCCTCTTTTTTAGAGCAAATCTGTTGGTCTGTAATGCCTGGTGAACTTCATCTGTTCCATGGATAAGTGATGGACATTGATTTTAAGATGCTATTAAATTAAGTACATTTCCAAGACCCTGACTGATACTAAATCATTTCAATTTCTAGCTCTTCAAATGTATTTTTTAACATTTTCTGGATATTTTTATGTGTACATGAGTCACGATTGCACGTATAAAAAAAAGGTAAGGGGAAAAAACAAGGTCCAGCCCCTGTGGCAGCTGAATGTTAAGGTTGGGTTTGGTATATGGCATTGGGTTCATGTGTTTTTACAACATAGGTATAAAGATGTCTTTGCCTAACTGGCACTTCTGAGTATTGTTGAAGTATTAATACAAAATAACAATGGTAATAATGGAGCACAACTTCTGTATTGCCTTTTTGTTACAGAACAAACCTGGCCAAATACACAGGAGACCCTCCTGACTACATGGAAAATAGTGGCGTTCACTGCTACCAGTGTTTTATTAGTACTGCTACTGGTTATTTTAGCCAGGATGTTCCAGACCAAATTTAAGACGCATTTCCTTCCACGGTTTGTACTGTTTTCTATTATCTTTTGAAGATTGAGGGCCTTGATTCAGTTTTCACATTCAGCACTCCTTGGTGAGGAGATGGAGCAGCTCAAGAGCCTGGCAGATACCTCCTGCTTCTGCTCTGAGCAGGGGACTCTGAACCACTGGTGTGGATAGGCACCCCCAAAAACCTTGCAGTAGTGCTCACTGCAACTGACATAAAAGGCAGAGTTTGCCAGATTCACTTTGGGAGCAATTACAGCTCTGCTGCTGAGAATTGCTGCTTCTGCATAGCAGAAATAGCTGGCAATATTTTTAAGTACTCATTTTCAGGTGCTGGGGGAATTAATATTTTAACTACTGTAGACTTAGAAATGTGAGTTTTAAGAAAGAATTTCTTTTTTCTCTGTGGACAAATTTATATTAAAAGTTTGCTTTCTCTTCATGAGTATTACTTTCATCATGATTCATAAACATCTCCTACATCTTCCTTTATTCCTATCAAACACCATGCAGCTATGATCATTTGTCATTGATTCTCACAGCAGTCCTCATAAGACAGGTAGGTGGGTATTATTATCACATTACAGCTGGAAAAACAAAGGCAGACATGCTGAGTTTTAGGCAAAGCTAGTACTCTATTGGGGTTTAGATCTGTTTCTAGTTTTCAGTTTGCTATGGGCTTTGGCAGTCTGACCTCTCTCCTACACTTGGTTTTTGTCGTGTCTTTATTCTACCATGTGCAGAAAGGAGAGGTGGAAAAAGCGGAATGTCAGTAAACGTGTCTACATGCCACTGCAGCAGAAAGGACTTCACCATCTTAATGTCAAATAAGCGCGTGTACATAAAAGTATACAGATTATATAAGTAATGTGTAAATGTTTATATATATGGTTTGGTGTGAGGTGTCCCTGCCCATGGCATGGGGGTTGGAACTAGATGATCTTAAGGTCCTTTCCAACCCTAACTATTCTATGATTCTATGATTCTATGTGTACATATGTATAGTATATGGGGAGTAGTATACATATGCATATACACACGCATATACACACGCATACCCATATATGAGGCTTTTTGGGATAGTGGGTTGCACTACAGAGAGCTTTATAGCCTGCACTTTCTAGCTTACTTAAATGTCTTTCTGTGCTCTCCTTTTCAGACATTTTCATGTCCCAAAGGTACCTGGGACCAATTCCCTCCTGTGATTTAACTGGCTACTTATAAACAAATGCTTCAGGGTTTAACAGACCTTCCCAATTAATAGAAATGTTTTGTTAAAAAAAGAAACCAGCTTATTACTGGTTAAATAAGCCTTCATCCTTTGAAAGCAAGACCTGAAGGAGGCCACAGATCTGGCCACCAAAGCTCTGTCATCCAGTAGCAATCATCTCAGTATCTGTTTACATGGGTTGTAAACACTTCTGTGCTCTAGCACACATCTTTCCGGGGGTTCAGACACTTCTGACTGGTGAACTACATCTGTGATCTCACATCCATGATACCTGCTGTGCACAGCACAGCAAACTGTGCTTTTTACCTCTTCCAAGCACTGTTTTTCCTTCCCTTCTCAGAACTGTTCTTCCCGTTACTGGTTTGATTTCTCCAATTGTAACAGATTCCACCTGACTGTCAACCTGAGCAGAGCTTTGCAGCCTCATGAAGCAAACATTTCTGTGAATGTTAATGACCTTGTAGCTTTGTTTTGCATGACTAGAAAGTGATGTGTTTACTTCAGTTCAGCAGTTGCTCCAAGGTGCTGCTGACATGCTCCTGCTCTCTGTGATAACTCCTCTGTGTTTGACGCAGAGGGAACCAGGAGGGCTCCATGGGTGACCCCGACTTTGTGGTGGTGGATGGTGTTCCTGTCATGCTGCCTTCCTATGATGAAGCTGTGAGCAGCGGCTTGAATGCTCTGGCACCCGGATACTCAGCTACCGCAGACCAGGGGCATATTTTGCAGACAGAAGACCAGAACCCTCCTGCTTACCCCGGCCCCAGGATTACAGACACACTGCCTAGTGAATCTGAGACCTGTGACAACAGGTCAGACTCCTCTGAACTGCTCCAAAGCTTGTACCCATCCCTGGCATGCCAAGCAGCAGCACTTCCTGGTTCAGATAGAACTGATGTATCCCATGGCACTGCTGGGGAGGCTGCTTCCACGAGTCCACGGATTGATATTGCAGATGGTGAGTCTTGCATAGGTGCAGTAGGTGAGTCCATAAACAGGAGCCATCATTCGCTTGTATGGTCAGAGCAGGAATAAACCCGGCTGACTTGCTCGTACTTTCTCTGTGGTTTTTTCCACACCTGAATTTGCATGTTTTTTAAACCACACTACTACATGGTCATATAGCTTCGTGTCTGTGATATTCTTTCTAGCTGCGGTGCAAGGATTTGAATCCCAGAACAGAAGCTTCCTGTCCAGACCCCAAAACAGCAGTCTTATCAACAGGTTTATCAGCAAGCACCTGTGTACAGCAGCAAAGCCAACCATCATCTTGCCTGTGTTGGTCTGTTCATCTGCTCCTCGAGTCCCATGCTCACAACTTCCTCATATGCCATAGCTTTCACCGCAAAACCCAGGATTTTCTCCTTAAAATGGAAAGCAAATCACATTTTCATACTCAGCCAAAATCATCTTTTTTATTAACAAACTTATCATGCCCATGTGCACAGCAACTGTTCGTCTGAGGCATGTACATGTTAAGCTATGGCCATGGGAGTCACAGCATAAGGTACCCACAGGACCATGTATGACAAGGGAGATTGCCATATACTACTGTCTGCATTCAAATTGAACATGAGCATGCACTGATGCCAGTTCATTGAGCTCTAATGGAGCTGTATGGTGTGTTGCTCAGTGTGCTAAGGAAACTAGATTGTTTTCCTTGGAGACATTTTGAAGGAGTGGCTCTGATCCTGCTCTCCACGGTTACTAGCAAAAAGCTGAAGCCCAGTGTCTTAAATTCAGTGTGGGTAAAGGTCTGGGTGGAAGAAGTCCTCCTTAGGGTCGGGGCTAACTTTTAATGGTATGACAAGGGGAAGAGGACTACTAGGAGGAGGAGGGAGAAGTTACAATGGTGCCAGTAAAAATCGCTGCCTGCTCTGAAGGCTGTTTCAGTGATTAACGTAGGAAACAGTGTTTGCAATTAGGTTTTCGTAGGCCTAGTTTGTTTTATTAAATCTAGATAGTTTTAGAAGGTTAATTTTCATCCAAGTGTTAGAGAGGGTCTGGAATTATTGATACTGTATGTCTTGTTCAGACTTTTGCAATGCCCATTTGTAGCATTGCTAATACCAATGTCCTGCAACAGTATAAAGGGAAGTTACAATCAGCAATCAGCGTTCTTTCTCTTTTTTCCCTAGAGATTCCTTTGATGGAAGAAGACCCTTAGGCTGCACAGAGACCGGTCTTCATTGAGCTGCACTGTTGGGTGATGTGAATCATGAGGATCCAGAGATAGAAAAGACTATCTGTGGATTTGGGGAGGGTTTTTTCCTACATATCAATCTTCTACGTGATGATGTCACCAGGTTAGGTGTACATCTTAATCCACAGCAGGGATAAGAGCATCAGCATTTGGAACAGCAGCAGTTTTATGAATGAATCCTGGGGATTTGATGTGAGCAGATGTAGAAAAAGAACTGTGGCTTTTTAGACATGAAATGTATCTCTGCATCGCAGAAAGTCGTACGGTTCTGTAAGAAATGCTACTGGATTTTGATACTAACTGCCTCACAAAAGCATGTCAAAGTATGTAAATTTGCTTATAAAGACTGCTTTAAATGATCTACGGACCTCTAGTTCATGAAGAATCCTTACACGTTTAAAAAGATACTAGTACTGAAACACACAAAAAGAGGAAAGATCCTGATCCTCTACAGTGAGCAGGAAGCTTTTGATTTAGCTGTTGGTGATTTTGTTTCAGACCATGTCTGCAGAAAATAGAGATGATGGGATTCATATATACTTTGATGTATGATAGCAAATATATATGAATATATATATATATATATTTAAAAACTCTTAAAGAGAAAGAAAAGGAAAGACTCCAAGGTCACATAATGATCTGGAGATTTTTTTAAAGGCAAGGCAGAATTTATATCCATACAATATTCAAGGTCAAGTATTGGTATTTGTATTTATGCAAGACTTCTGTGACTACATTGCATTTGATAAATCCTGCTATAATATAAGAGATCTAGAAAATGTCAAACTTACCAAAATACATGCTTAAGAAATGTTGAACTGCCCTGTTTCAACCTTCCTTAAGCTCTTACAAAATATATATACCAGAGTAATCTACAGTCATAGCCCAGAGCACTGCCTTGTCCCTGTACATTGTGGTAGTATTCTGAGCCATTATTGTAGAATACTTTTTAAAGAAATAATAAAGTTCAGTTTCAGTTCTTTTGACTTATCTGACTGTGTGTAGTTGGCCTTTCTTTCCTTCCTCACATTTTCAGCTTTATATTCATTACCCTGCTAGAAATGGAGGGAGTGCTTTTGGTTAAGCAGAGCCCATGAAATGGGTGCAGCAGTGGTGCAGCTTCTGTAGGTGCTACATGGCTTTTCTCTCCCCTACATGCGACGCCAGAGCATTGTGCTAAAGCCTGTATGAACAGTTCACCTTCATGTTGTTACAGGCTACTCATTATTTGTCGGGAAAAACTCCTGGCTGCTTCATACACTTATTGAAAGCCAAGCACATTTCCTTGACTTATTTTGGGTATTGCGCAAAGGAAACATATGTTACACTGGCAGTGTTTGAAGGAAGAACTCGCCGTATGTTAATGATAAGGATTGTCATCATGTGGGCCAATCCAAAGGAAGAGATGAGACTACATTCTGATTTTATGTACAGAGTAAGCCAATCGTATTTCTGTTGCCCTAAACAGAGGATTGCTGCATGTTGCTCTGTTATGTTTTCATGATTGTTTTATTATTTATTGGTATTGTGGTACCATCCAGTGGCCCCACTCATGAGTCAGGCTAGTAGAATGACGGATGTGCTGCACCCATTCGAGAAAGTGTTTTATTAGCATCCTGTCAGCAACTGTATATGACAGCAAAAAGGAAATGGAGACCAAAACTGTGTTATGGAGAGGCAATTATTACAATAATCTCAGTTATTCTATGGTATCGTTGATGAGAACATAGTGATTGGTATTGAAAGATAAGACATATTCCACATTTCCTCCATTCTTGCTTACGTAAGATTTGCATTTTTAATGCTGGAAGTGTCTCTATTGCAATCATATCTTTGGGTTTATCCCAGAGCCGTATCTATAGGGCATTAGTACTTTATTTTCTACCCATTCCTTTTCAGGTCCCATACTTTCCAGAGGTTTCTGCACTGCCAACTGAAGTTCAGAACTGTCACCCCAGCAAAAACGAGAGTGCGGTAATACCAACTTTGAATTGAAGCACGTCTCAAGCCTACAGCCAGTTAAGTGATTTTTGTTTCATAATGTCACTGAAAAGTATTGAATTTACTCGAGATGCACTATAAAATATTATGAACTCTGTCTTTGCTGGCTTTTTAACAGCTTGCGAAATTTCATTCCTTATTAAATTTCTAGACTTCCATTTATTAATTTCTGTTATGAAGGATTTTGATTAATATTGGGAGCCCTGCGGTTTTACAGATTTATACTGCTGTATGTATTGTATTGCAGTCATTTTGCTAAGGGAGCCAGGCAGGGTAACTTAAGAAATGTAAATTTATGGCTTATTAGACCACTTTTATTTTAGCAAGTGCAGAACTGCAAATACACTAGAGAACATTGATGTATTAATATTGCTTGATAGTCCTTTGATAGCACCATACTAAATACAACTTGCAAAGGTAAAAGAGAGATTCTTAGCATTTTTTGCTTATGATGTGTAAGACTTTCTGAAAGGGTGTTATGGGGGGATTACTTGTGTGGTTGAGGTTGGGGGTTTTGAGCGCTTGGATTTGGGGGGGAAGGAGAGGGCTGTTTCTTTATTTGTGCACATAGGGCTTGAATTCTCATGAGTGGTCTGCCTGCCCCCAGATCCGCACCTGTGCACAGACCCACAAGCTGATGCCCCACAGCCTGCCCAGCTCCCTGGACACCTCAGATCAACCTCAGTGTTCTCTCAGCCTCGAGAACCCCGCAGCTCCCTGGCCTAAGAGCTCAGATCAACATTGCACACACACTGAAGGCAGCCAAACCTTGAGGAGGGTGGATTCTCTTAGCGCCTCGAGAGACCAGAGAGCTGGTAAGATCATGTCAGCATGTTTGCCGTGCAAATGAAACCAGATGGGAGGATGAGCTTGTCTTATGCAGATCATAAGCTGTTTTCACTTGAGATAACTGGATGTGAATAAAAAAACAAGCTCAGGAAACCCTGAGTCGTGAAGGGAGAATGTTAGTGAAGATAACCCACGTGCCTTCAGCAAAGGGAGGAAAGAGTGCATAATGCTGAGAACTCCAGGAAAGACAAACAAGGGGTGGATTCACCCTGACAATACCTCTGAAAATGAAAAAGGAGGAGAAATGAGCAATGTGTCAGCCTTCAACAATGACTTATGAATGAGGGCTTGACCTGCAGAGTGCTGGGGGAACGATGGGGATCCAAGGTCTCACAGCAGCGCTGCAGGGAGTGAATCACAACCTGAGCATGAGTCAACAGGCCCTGGCTGATGTGAAAATGTTAAATGTCAATACGAGGGTGTTTATGCGGAACTATAACTTATAAAATGCATGAAGCAACTCTTCAGCTCCACTCAGCACTAGTGAGGCCTCGGCTGTGTCTGAAGTTGAGCAGGTTTTTCCCTCTTCAAGGGAGATGTGAAGCAGCTGGATGGAAGCCAAGCAGAGAGAATCAAGAGTTATTAGAAGTCTGAAAGAGCCTGTCCTCACAGGTTATGACAGAGATCACTTATGACAGATTAAGACAGAGTGTTTGGTGAGAACAACAGAAGACCGAAAGGGACACAGAAATGTAGTTTGCTGTAAGAGGCATATTTTGCATAGAAGAAGAAATTTATCCATATAAGTAGGACAAGAATAATAGGCTTAATTGCAGCTTGAGAGAATTAGGTTAGATATTAGGAAAAACACTCTAGCCACAGGCATGAGGCAATGGTTACAAGCAGGGAGAGTGTCAAAAACCTCTTGTTATGAGAGGTTTTAAAGACTTAAATAAACAGGGACCAGGAAAACATTGAGGTGAGATGCACTACATGAGCTTTGGGGCTTCTTCTCATTCCATTCCCAATACCTGAGAACTAAATTTGGCTGATGCACTCTTGGAATTAGTCTATATGGGTTCTTTCCATACAGACTAATTCCAAACTGATGGTACTGGGCAAACTGGCCAGCAGTCATCAAGACGACAGCCAGAAATACTGCCTATTCCACCAACAGGAGCTTTCCATGTTGCATGGGCTGAGCTCCAGTGAAAGCCTGTGAATTAAACCCTGTTGCATTAAAGTGACATTAATTTCAGAATTTTGTTGTGTGACAAATCCAAATTTGGGATTTTCTGCTCTTTGTGTCTGTCTTAGGCAGCAAAATGAAAGCAGCCCTTCTAATACTCCGTGTGCGTCAGGTGAAGTAAATCCTCTCTCAGCAGTTATCTGAAGGCACCTATTGATCTCAAGGGAAAACAGCAGCTCAGGCACTGGAGTGCAGAGCCTATTGTCCTGTTGAGGCAAAACTTGCTTCCCGTGCCTCAAAAGCTGTAAGTACAGCTTACAACATCAGCCGTCAACAGGAGTTGTACCACAGATGACAGAAGCACATCTCAGGCTCCTGCTCTTGGTCTCCTGCGGATTCTCAGAGAGGACATGGGAGCAGGGAGAACTAGAAAGCAAATAAACATCTGCCTCAAACCCAGGAACATCTCCCACTGTCAAGCGCAAGTCCAGTCCCTTCAACACAGTTCCCAAAGGACCTGCACTATGGCAGAGGGGAGGCAGTAAGGCAGACGGGTGGTAGACCCTGCTTTGCCTATTGCTCTCCTAGGCCAGGCTCTGCAGCCAGAATAGACAGACAAATCCTTCTCCCCCAAAATAATGTATATAACTTCCTTCATGCATTAGAGATATCTCTTGTCACTAATACTATATAGAAGCATACAGCCCATTCTTGCAGCCCTGCCTTTTCCAGGTAAGATAAACATAACATAAATAACATAAAGATATGTTATTTAACATTACAGAGGGCATTAGCTTGAGATTAAATCATTTGCTGTCCAGGTGTCAGAGCAGACACATAGTTCACATAGACACTATAACAGAAATTGGACATTAGGCTGACTGGGATTCTTGAGGCAAAGGGACTGTCCTGCAGGGCAGGGGGAGCTGCTACATGAGGGTTTGTAACCCAGAAAAACTGGGTTTTCCCAGTATAATAAAATATATTAAACAGAAACTTGAAGGAGGAAGAAAAGACATTTTAATAAAGTCCAGGGAACACGGATAAGTTCCCCATGTTCTCCAGTAAGAACAGAAGGAGCTCTTTTGTTAATAGAACTGATTCAAAAGGAAGTCAAGAGGCAGGGAAGGAAGACAAGCTTCCTGGATTGAGGGTCCAGCAGCTCTTTCCCATCACCTCTGCATTTCAATGGTCAGACTGGTTCTCCTTGCAATAAGGGCCTTGGTTTTGATTTGTATCCACATTTTCCATTTTACTGTGTTTGCCTTCTGTTTCCCCTCTGCATATCCTTCTACTGTCATTCTCCTCTTTTTTATTGTAACTAATACTATTGTTCCAGTTTCATCCTGCCACCTCAGTCATGCTGGGAAGTGAAACAAGTTGCTTAATTGCAGTGCTGCACTCAGCAGGACATGTCCCCTCCCTCACAAGAGGTTGCTCTTATTTGCCTTCCTCATTTATGGTCTCAGCAGAGGGGACAAGAAGGGACATGTTGTTCCTCACTCTGCTGTCAAATGGTCCATGAAAATGGTCAGAGAGGGACACCGAGGGGAGCCCACATTGCTACATGTCATGGTCCCAAGCCTGTCAGCTCATGGTATTTCATTGGTCCATATTCACTGCTGCGCACAGATGCTCCTATACAAACACAGATACTGAAGAATTAGCTGATATTTCAGGGTGCTTCAAGGTGAAACACTTCAAAGAGACCCTCATTCCTGAAACGGGAGCTCACAGCTTCAGAAAATGGGCACTGGCACGGTCCAGTTAGGGAACACAAGGGTGCACAGCAGGCTGCTTCATCCATCCACTTCCTGGTGCTCCAGCCTGAGTACCTGGGATAGCTGCTCGCACCAAACAGTTGCCGTTTCTAAGCTGTCAGGTCCACATCTCTTTTTTTTAACCTAATTAGGCCGGATTTATTTTTAACGCTCTTTGTTACCATCCACTTCTGACTTCCATCCACCTACTGCTGAGTACGTGCTGCTCTTGCCAAAGCAAGTGTCTTTCAGCAGCTATCTCAGCCCCCCTGGAACTGTACCACCCTGCGGGAGATCGCAGTTGCCACTGTTGTCCCTGCTATTAATTCCATGGCAGCACATGCTGTTCGTTTGCCTTGTTCAGTGCTCTCTTGTTAATAACTGTGCAACCGGTTGTTCTTTTCTTTCAGAACCATTACCATTGCTGCCTGTTGTTGATAATTCAGGGTTAATTACTCCTTAAGAAGTTTAGCAGAGCAATTTAGCTTTGCTTAGCCTGTTTGCTGATGAAGACTCTAAATGTCTGCAGTCTATCACTGGTACAGATGTTACTGGAGTTTAGTATAGTTGGCTTTTACTGCAGCAAAAATAAGGGTTAGTCCAACTGGCAAGTCAGCTGCCTGCTTGTACACATGCTGCTTGGGTTTCCATTGGATTCTGGGCAACCAACTGGGAGGAGAACTGCTGCAGTGACTTACTAGGTTCAATTCTGTATCTTTGCAGCAGTGTGCAGCATAGGAGCAGCTACAGCAGTGCTGAAGCACAGCATTAAAAAGGACATCATGCCAGCTGTGAAGAGTCCAGCAGTACAAGTGGGCTAACAGTGCTGGTGTGATCTATCACAGATACATCTCACTGAAGACTGACATGCCCATGACAAGACTTGGATGATAATGGTCTCTCTGGTTTATGGGAAAAGTGAGGAAAAAATTGCCAAGAAGCAGCATTCAAACTAATGATGCCTCTCCAGTCAGTTTTCTCTGGTCTGGCTGTCTCCTGTTTCCTGCAATTTTGAATCTAGGAGCTGTTACAGACAGAAGGCTTGGGATATGTGCACTGTTCTCAGTTTCCAGCAAAATGGATGGGAACTGGGACCACTTTCAGCAACAAGCTCCTTCTGACCATGCACTGGGAGTCCCCATCTCCTGATACCCAGAAGCAGAAGAAAGGCCATGTGCTGCCATCTGAGGAAAGCTGGGGTTTTAGCATTAGCAAAACTGGACCTTGGAAACTCCACCCAGCTCTCTGACTTTACTTGCATTACCCTCTTTGCAGTGGATTGAGGCTGACTGGACTGGGTGCGTTGTGGTATTATGCATTCATTTAAGCCTTCACAACACAGGTCATCAATAGCCAGAGTGGCTGATCTGGCCATTGCCAAGCAAGTGAAAGCAAGACTGTTGCTCTGTCAGGCACTTCCTGAATCCAGCACACTGCTGTCTTCATCTTTGGATGCCTGAGTATCCTAAACATGCCTGGATATCCTACTGTTAAATTATGACTGAAAAACATTAATTGTTCCCTGACCTTCAGTTTCTTCATTGAGACTGTGTCACCAAACAATATTTTATGTCACTAGGAGACAGCAGGTGTAAATCAAATATCTGCCTGCTCCAGGATATCTAACAAGGGAGGAAATTACTTCCATCCATTAACATAGACAGATTTTAGAGAGGATTCTCTGCCTTCCAAATTCAGTTTTAAAATGCAGTTTCACTGCACAGGCATGGGTCTGTCTGTTGGTTTCTAGCACAAGGGGCACTGCCTCAGTTTGCCGGCAGTGCTGGCAAGAACAACCTGCTACTGTCTCCCATCTTCTAAATGCTTTTTATGACTATGTAAATTAAAAACTGTAAGTAAAAAAGTCCAAGATAAATTTAGGTTCTGAGTTTCTCCAGAAGGAAATGTAGTGGGTATCCTTTCTCCATAAATTCTAATAAAATAAGATACAACATCTAATAAATTCTCAATAAAATCTTATTCTCAATAAGTCTCTTCATCAGGAACTGTAGCGCTAGGACAAGAGGTGATGGGTTCAAACTTAAACAGGGGAAGTTCAGATTAGATAAAAGGAAGAAGTTCTTTGCTTTGGGGGTGGGGAGGCACTGGAATGGGCTGCCCAAAAAAGTGGTGAATGCTCCATCCCTGGCAGTGTTCAAGGCCAGGCTGGACAGAGCTTTGGGTGACATGGTCTAGTGTGAGGTGTCCCTGCCCATGGCAGGGGTGTTGGAACTAGATGATCTTAAGGTCCTTTCCAAACCAAACCATTCTATGATTCTATGATTCTAAATTAAATGATAATTTAACTGGCTCTAAAGGCTGAACCCCATGCGCTTCACTTCTGTTGTCCAAGACTGAACACGCAGTGAGTAGAGAGGGGACTTTCTTCCCCAAATAATCAGCAAGAAATGACAATGGGCCTTGGTTCTCTGAGAGCACCCATGATTGCAGCACATAACATCTGTATACCTTAACTGGGATGACAATGCCTTTGCACGCAATGGGGAAAGAGCAGTGCTCTGCCCCCCATGCCATCTTGTGCCCCTGCTTTGCTCAAGTACGCTGGGCATAGCAGCCACCGCTGAACCTGGTGTATTTACCAGGTGCCCTGTGGCAGTGCTGTGTAATTCCTTTCCCTTCTTTTGACCTTTTAGGTTTTTGCATTGGCAGCATTCAGCACTACCAGGTCACTGTATTAGCATGTTCTTTGGGCTCAGCTGTATGAGCTTACATCAGCTCCAAAGCAAGTGCAAAAAAACCCAGTAACAACAACAAAAGAACTTAGATGAAAAATATCAAGCTTAGGGGTAGCCTTGTTGTTGTGTTGTCCATGTGCATTCATTTTCCAGTTCAGATTAGTCATGCACTTATGGGATAAGAAGTTCACAAAAGGGCAGCCAAATCTCATGTTCAGAACTGGGGCACTGGAAGAAAAAACCAGCATGTAAACCAGGCAAATATGAGCACATGATTGCATTGAAATCTCAAAGGTTAATGCAGAATGTGTTCATAACTGCTTTTGCTGGGGAAAAATACCCAGCCTCTGCCATGCAATTACATATTTAAGCTCTGTGGAAAAGATTTGTTTACTGAATGAGAAAGGCATACACACCAGGCTGCTGGGCCAAGAGTCCTCTGTAATCATCACAGGCTGCAACACAAACACACCAGTCTGAAGACCTTTAGACATCTGATGAGTGCTTTTCTCTTACGGAGTGAGGAGAGTTTAGCCCTTAAAAGAAAATGAGCTAAATTGCTTTAATTAGTAGGGCCAGAGAGAAAGAAAAGAAGAATGACTCTGGAGAGAGGTAAGTATATGCTAAAGCTCACAGGGAAACCGATGCCAAGCAGATTGGAATAAATTTCAGATATAGATGGACTCAGGTGTGCAGATGCCAAACCCAACTGTTTCTGTGTAATTCCAAGAAGGAAATGCAAAACAATTTCAAAAGCACAAATCTGTGATAACTGGGAAACACTCTACTTGAGTATATTTACCTCTTGGCACTGTCATAAAGAATTGATTCTGCTCTCTTAAAAACAACAGCTGTTCACTGCTTAAGGCTGTTACTGGGTTTGCACCATGTACACTAGTGCAAAGGAGACCCAAGTTTATGCTATTGTGGCCCATCTGTACTGGGACTTGGTCCACACAGCTCTGTCAGTACAGTTAGTGGTGCACTGGCCAGCAGCACCAGTAGCAAATGTGACTAGACAGAGAGTTGTCTCAAATGCGTAAAGAAAATGAGAAATACCAGCAATCTGTGGGGCTATTTTCATGCTATTTTCAGGCAAACGTGATCTGTGAGGTGGTGGTTGCTTCACAGGCAGCGAGTCACAGAAGCTTAGCCTCTGCGGCATCTCTCTTTTCCTTAGGCAGCACTTTCCATGGCAGTATCAGGTGCAGATAAGAGCAGTGTTTCAGGGCTTGTGCTGATAGCATAGTGAGCAGAACCTGCTGTCAAGCCAGAACAGGTAGAGAAAACACAGGAAGAGGCCATACAAAAGGGAAACACATTTCATGTCAGAAAGGTTGGACTCTCGGATGCAGATGAAGCCAGAAGCAATGTGACATCCTGCTCTGAGTTACTCGGCATAAGAGGAGGAGTGGAAGCATCACTGGTTGAAGCTTGGCTACACTGGGCATCAAGTGAGGTGGAATGAGATGCAGCACAACTGCTGTACGCTTCTATCCTGGTATTCTGGTATAAAGACTTCAGGTTATTCTTCTGATGCCTGCAGGAATCTTCCCATGTAAAGAAACAAATGTTTTTTCTCTATTATATGCTTTGCTAATAAACCACTTTGAAGATTCTTAGGTTAACATTCCTGGGAGTGCAAGAAGTGATGTGCTGTCTTTATGCTCTCCTCATCCTTTGTGTTTTTGAGTAGTACAACATGACATGTTGCAATTCATCTGTCATTTTCACATTTGAAGAAGTGGTCAGAATGGAGCAATCCAGCCATGTCAGCTGAACGCACTGCTGTTAACTGACAGATGTCTTGAGTGCAACAGGAGGCCTGAAGCTGTTGTGGAGGCGCTGACTTGTAAACCCCAGTTGCAAGCAGAACCTTGGCATATTGTCAGCCTGTACAGTGTTCAGTTTAAGGGACATTTCCTTTGGTGTTACCAGTGGATTTTGTTTAACCTTCATCTCTCCTTTTTATTGACGTTGCAGGAATTATTTCTTGGGGCTATCTCCTGTCTTACTTCATACTGGATGTGCCCTGTCATTCCCAGGGGGTTCTGTGGGTATAGACCTGAGCTTGCACCAGTGCAGATACGAATTCACGTACAAATACCAGACAATGCAATAACGTGAAAGCTGTCACAGGCATTTTACTACAGCCCCAGTGTTTGAAAGGTCAGTTAGTGAATTTAGTTATCATAAAACCAGGTTTCAGCTTTTATTTGCGCAATACAGGAGACAGCTGCCTGGCCAGTGGGTGCTGACTAAACAAGGGTCTCTTCCTACTCTTGAGTGTCCCCAGGGGGAAGCTGCCCCTGCATCTGGCTGGCCTGGCAGCAGGGCCCAGATTAGGGGTTTGCCCTGTACAGCCATGGAGGGCAGACAATCCAGGGCTGTATTCTATATTTTTCATTGATTTATGTATTCATTTTCGAGTCTGGGATTACATTTTTCTCCTAAGACCCACTCAGACATTACCCTTTGGCATATTTTTACCTTATTTTTTAGAATCCAAAGGAGGGTAAGCACAGCCCTGAGCCTTTTTGCCGAGATCCAACCACGCTAATTTCAACAGATGACACCAGTTTCAACATGTGTTAAAATGAAAATATGGACATTCTCAAGCTAAAACGTAATATGTTGAATTATTCTTATGTTGAGACTGATGAAGCACTTTCTCCAATTGATCAGACTTTGCTCAGTTAGATTTTACTGGCCTTGCTTGTCTCCTTTGCTCAAATTAACACAGACATATCTGTAATTGAACTCAGTGGTAGCCAAGGCTATAAAGGCACATAAATGGAAAAACCTGCCTCTCCAAAGCCTGCAGTCTCACTAGGAATGAAGCTCACAGATGCACATTCAAATCAAAATCAATGCTACCTGCACCAGCAAGAAAATCACTTGCAGAGGCTCATTTTGGAGCCTTCTCTATGTGCAAAGAGAGAATAATTATCTTTGTCCACTGAGCAGATAGAATAAGAAAGGATAGATTTCTACATGTAAAACTGTTGCGTTCTCAGCTTTGACAAAAGCTTTCTGAAACACTTCAGTAATTCCCCACATACTCAACACACCCCATGCTGGCTGTTGTGGCTGCTGTTAAGCTGGAGGTTTATTAAGGAGATCACAGACTCCCCTGTGTTTGTTGTGAAATCCAGGTGGGGAAAAAGAGAAAAATCAAGTCATTCTTGGTATTTAATATGATAATTCTAACTGAGACTCATGACATAAAGGAAGTTAATGCCATCACCTATGCAAGATATGAAATACGTGTCTCCAGAAACAGCAACCTTATTGCAGTGCTGATCTTATGTGAGTGGAAGCCTGCTTTAGAAGGAGCCTATGGGAAATGCTCATGTATCTCACCTGCCTTTTGTTCACGCTAGGTGAGCCCAGAGGTAGAGTAAGACACAGATTTGGTAAGTATCTTACATGTAAGAAATCAGTAATTTGATGCATTAATCACTAGAGTACAGTTATAGACCTCAATTTAGGAGGTACTAGTCATTCGCCATAGATAACCTTCAGTGGCTATTAGAATTTCATAGTCTGAGTTCATTACAACTGGCAAATGTTGTTTGCACAACCGGCACACACAAGGGCCTGTTTTTTGGCTGGAAGCGCATTTCTTCACTATTAAATCCACTCCATTAAATACAAGAGAGAGCACCTGTTTAGGTTTTATTTCAATAAGGATTATATCCTGGTTGCATTTTAAGGGGGCTTATAAAGATTGCACATTATTAATGTCTTTTATTAGTATGTTTAAAATGGAGTGGGGTACACTGGAAATATTACAAGCACATCAGTAGGAGACATAATAGCTGGTGATAAACCATGGCAATAAATTGCCTATTGACCTGTTGCAGTCTCTATCAAAATATGAGGCAAATGACTATTTGTTACAAAATCTGTTAAAGCATTTACAGACCCCCTCATAAATAAACCTTCATATATGGTATGTTCCTGAAATTAGTAATGTGATTAAAATTAGGTATCTACATGCTTGATTTCAAGCAGCTGCATTAATCTAGGACAGGGTAAAATTCTGTGCATAATTGTTCCTAATCATTGATGGTTTCATGTGTAGAGTGGAGAGGATACACTTCCTTTTCCCTCTTTCCTAATCCGTTACAGTACCTACTAGATGTCTAGCTCACCTTGTGTATGTGACTTGCATAAGATAACGGAGGAGCAACAAACATCTCTCTGTTTAACACAGACACCTTGACAGCAAGCCAGCTTTTGTTTTAGTTTGCATCATTTCTTGTGAGTGACAGAACAACACAAGATGCTTTTGTAGGTGTGCCTTTTGCCACCAAAATCTATCACGCTCATCTGCATCATTTGGAGTGACATTACATCCTCTGTGCAGGGAGGCACTTAAAGATGTCAGAACAGTGCTACAGAAAACGCGGCTGCAGAAACAGACAACTTAGCTGCTTCTTTTCTCTCCAAGTTGCAAGCAGCACAGTAGCTGAATATATTCGTATCTTTTATAGAGTTCTGTGATTCATACATTTTAAACTTGGAGGGTTTTAATAACCAAATCAAAAAGATTTAATCCAGAAGCAAGCCTGCAGTTGTAACAATAGTGGGTGAGCATTGCTGGTGAGAAACCAAAGTCAGTGCACTGAAGTTCCGCATTCGATTTTCAACAACCATAACTTGGCAAGAGCTTTTTCAAAAGGCACTTCTGTAAATTTCTGACCTCTTGCTAGGAGCAAAACAAGCAGCAGTGAACACCATGCTTCCATGCTGAAAGGCGCATGAAACAAAGAGATGCTCAAGAACTGCAGCCATGAAAGGACAGTAGCCCTGCTTACTTGCTGCAGCAGCCACTTCTAAAGCTTTTATTGACAATCTGAAATGGGCTTCACTGGCACTTAAACTGTCACTGGCTCCTAGGCCTTACTTCAGTATAAAGTCCATCTAAAGTATCTCAATCTTTTATATATATGGGCAAACAGAGGCCCAAGCTAACAGGATCCACAAAACCCCTAGGTGTTTCCCACCTGCATCAACAAACTACAACAACAGGATTATAAATGAAGTGCTCACGTTAGACACACATTGAGAAGTGTGTAAACCAGGGGCGAATACGTCTAAATCCTGATGCTGGTTCTTGCCGTCACTACCTGGAAAGAGGTGCTGTAGTGGTAGGAGAAGTGTCAGGAGAAATGAGACTACAGATTCACTGTCTTTCCTTTTACATACAGCAGAGAGTAGTCCTGAAAATATGCAGAACTTCAGGTACCCAGTTCCATCTGTTGAACTGTAAGTAAAAGAGAGAAGTGGGACTGAACAATTAGTGTTACATATTTGAGCATAAGCATCACAACCATTTCCTTACACTGTAATTTTGTGCACAGCAATGAGTGCTTCCAGGTATTTCCCAGCTATCCCGTGTAACCTGACAGAATTCTGCAGGGCTGTTCCTAAACTGGTTTATTTGGGTTTGTCCCATCTCCTGTGTTTCATTTAAACATCCAGATTTAGCAAAACTGCTTCTCCCAGATATGCAGGCCCTATTTTCAGTGGACTTCAAGCTATTGCTTCAGTGTCTGAGTGTGTTGTAATCTCTCCCCTGATCTAACACAAGTAGAATTCATCACAGGCAAACAGAGAGGTGCATTGCTATCATTAAAATACGTAAACATGCATCACCTATAAGAACTTAATACAGGAGCAATGTAAGTACCAGTAACTACAGGTACATAACCCAGATTAGCATGGAGACAGGCACTTTGGTGTCATCTCTGGCCCAATCAATTCCAGGCAAAGCAGAACAGTCTAAGGAGGAAAGGGTGAGAATTTCCTGTCTAGATACTGTCATGGTCTGGTGGGATGTCAGGGGACACCTGGGACAAAAGCAGAGTTCAGATCCTATTAGGAAGAGAAAAGCTGCAGAAGGAGCAAACTGACCATTGAGTGGAGGCTTAGGAGGAGGGTCTGCAACTTATTTGGAGTTGTGAGCAAGAGCTGCCTTAAGCATGTAATTCCAAGAAGTTGAGAGCTGGAGCGGGGCCCTATTTAATAGGTGAATCTTAAGATATGACCCTCAGTTCTGCATTTCCAACCGTCCAGATCAGATCATGCTTTGGTTAACATGATGTATTTTGTAGATGCAATGCCTTAGGCACCTATGTCTCCCATACAATGTTACTAAATCCCCAGCTCACTGCTTGCAGGCATGGCCAGGAAGCAGAGTTAGCTCAGAAGTGGCCACTTTTCCAACCAGCATCAATTTCCAGAAATTGCACTTACATGCAAAATGAACATTTAAATTACAGTATTTTTTTAAATAAAGATAGTCCTGTCCTCCCCCCTTTCATTCCTGGATTCCTCTTTTAGAATTACAGTAACAGGCCAATAAATCACTTCAGCTACGGATCTGTCATTCAATCTTTACTTCTTTAGTAAGGCTAAGTATTCTACTTAGTATAAGGTAATGTAGAAAATTGAATATAATGACTTTTCTGAGGGTCATTATGTTCCATTTTCTACCCATTCACATTTCTTACCCATATATAGGGTAAGAACAGGAGCAGAGGACCAGCCACTTACAGTTGCCTTGGGTCAGATTAAGCGCACAGCAGAGGGTCAGCTATACTGGAGGCAATAGAGATAAATCGGCTCTTCCCACCTGCAAAAGACCTGAAGAAACAGCTCAAGCACCGAGCCACCTGCCAACATGAATTTTCACATTGCTTGGGCTGAAATGAGCTGGTGTTGGCATCTACAGATCAAAATGCCTACACTGAGGAAAGCCCATAAGAGCTGGCTCCTGCTCCCAGCTGCACCCCTCAGCCTGGTTTCTCCTTGCATGACCCCTTCTTGGTATCTAGTGGCTGGTGCTATAAAGCCAGGGAGGATTTCCACCCTGCTGAGGAATTTACCTGTCACTGTTTCCTTATTGCTACCTCTACCTTTCTTCTTTCCATTCCATATCCACATAACCACTGCTTTTCCCCATTCATTCCCCCACATCACCCCACCTCTGCATGGCACTGGCTTTTGTTCACCACGGCATTGCGGGAGTAAGCAGCTGAAGAACCTTTCCTGCTTGTGGCCACTGTGAAGGCTGGCTTCTGGAGCTGCCTGCTCCAAGTTGCAAACCCCAACTGCTCAACACCTCAACCATTTCACACAGGTTCCACACATAAAGGCACATAAATGAAAGAACCTGCCTCTCCAAAGGCTGCAATCTCAGTAGGAATGAAGCTCACAAAAGCACATCCAAATCAATATCGATGCTACCAACACCAGGAAAAAAACCCCAACATTTGCAGAGGCTTGGTTTGGAGCCTTGTCTATGCACAAAGAGCGAATAATTATCTCTTACATGTAGAAATTCATCATTTCTTAGTCTATCTGCTCTGTGGATGAACTGTCGAGTTCACTGCTTTGATAAAAGCTCTCTGAAACACCGATAACTCACCACCCACTCAACATACCCCATACAGGCTGTTGTTTTGTTGTTTGGGGTGTTTTTGTGAAGCTGGAGGTTCATTAAGGAGATTACTGATTTCCCTGTGTGTTGTGAAATCCAGGTGAGAAAAAATCAAGTAACTCTTGGTATTTAACATGATAATTCTAACTGAGACTCGTGACATAGAGGAACTTAATGCCATCACCCATGCCAGATATGACATACGTGTTTCCAGAAACAGCCTTATTGCAGCGCTGCTCTTGTGCGGGTGGAACCTGCTTTAGAAGGAGCCTGTGGAAAATGCTCCTGGTTTTCACCCGCCTTTAGCCCACGCCAGCTGAGCCCAGGGGTACAATAAGACACGCACTCGGTGAGTGACTCCCCGCAGCACCTCCGCTGGTCACACAGGCTGTGTTTCAAGCCGACGACCTCTGTGTGAACGGGGGGGCACGGCGAGCAGAGGGGCAACCGCGGAGCTCGCCGTGTGCCCGCGGCCTCCGCAATACCCCCCCCCGCTGCTACCGCCCGGGTTGCATTCCCGACCGCTCCGCTCCGCCCCGGGGCGGGGTGACCGCGGGCGGTGTCGGCGGTCCGGCCTGGCCTGGGCCGGCGGAGGTGAGAGCGGGTGAGGTGAGGTGGCTGCAGCCCCGGCTTGGTGGGGGTCCCCGGGACACTGGGCTGGGCTGCGGGTGGGGAGCCGGAGCCGCAGGGCAGAGCGGGGCGCAGCGTCCATCCTCGTAGCTGGGTGCTGTCCAGGTGTCGGGCTGCTTCCCCTTCCACCCTTTGCCGTTCCCCTTCAAGACGCGTTATCCATCCAGCGGAGGCGTTTTGGCACCAGACCCGCATTTCGCGTTTTCAAGGCAGCATGTTATTTAGCATTAATTTTTCCCCGAGGCAGACAAGGATTGTTACACTCATTTTATGATGAAGAAATCGATACGTGGGGTATAAAGTTCCTAAAAGGCACAAAGGCATCTGAGGTAGGGCACAGCCTCACCTATACCTGAGCTTGGATGTGTCCAGCCCGCTGGATGCCAGCGGGGTTCCACAGCCATGGCTTCAGTGTTCGAGCATGGAAGAGTTTCCTGCCGGAGGTACGCAGCAGTGCCGAGTTAACCAGCAGCTATCCGGCTATGTCGCGCGGGTGTTTTGATGCAGGCAGGCTTCTAGCTCAGACCCAGCCTAAAATGCAGCAGGAGCTGCTGCTGTGGTTGAAAGTGGAGGGGTGAAGGGTTACTGTGCACCTTCAGTTCAGCGGCTTATGTCGAGGAGCACTCACCTGGGTCATGGGAGTTTGTTCAATTCCATCGTGTGCCTGAGGGTTAATGAGACCTGCAGTGTTCCTCCTAACTGCACCAGCCTCTTTTTGGCACTCCTCAGCTTCCTTTTGAAGCTGTGTAATCATTGTGCAAGAACTTCAGGAGTTGATTCAGGCGATAAGAGACAGGAACTAGAAGGGAGGGTCAGAATGGCCTCTGAGCTGTTCTCTGAGGATGGTTTCTGCATTGAACATGTGCAATAGTCATGGAAACCGTCCACAAACTGTCATAGAGCAGATCTCTAGATCTAGTCATGGAAACTATACAGAGCAGATCCCCTCCCTCCTTTCCCTTGGCTCCCATAAAAAGCATCCCCCAACCCCTCACTAGGGTAAAACGTACCTGATTTAGTGAACCTTGAACATTACTCACCCTGTTGGAAGAACTGTAACAGCAGAGTTACTATCTCAGATAAAGGCAATGAGTAGCTAAGTACTTGACCCAGGATATATACATGCAGGTGAGCCCTAGGACTTTACTGCCACGCTGTGAGTCAATGAAATAGCTGTAACTCACACAGGAACTTGACACTAGCTACTTTTCTACCTTCTTCACTCGTTAGGTCTCCTTTGCACAACAGGTCCTGCACTGTTTGCACCTAACTTTGAGAACTAGTTCTCAAAGAAGAAGTCAATATGGATTCGGGGTGTGAGGCATGAATACCTGCATGGTGTGTGCGACTGCCGTGGGTGGTTTGTGCAGCTTTGAACAAGCATCTCTGCTGGGAAACAACTGTACCACTGAGTTGGAAACAGATGCACCTGTGAGTGCAATTTTCACATGTTCCCCCTCCACTGACCAGGGAAGAGCTAACTAAAACTTATTCTGACCTGCAGCCTATTCAAACACATTCAGAAAGTATCCTTTCAACATCTTCATTCTAGGAAACAGTGGAACAGGTTTCTAACCTCACTTAAATGCCAGGCAGATTGGCTGTATCTCCCTTCTGTAGGATATTTATGGTCCTTTTGCCACTGGACATTTGCAGCTTGTTATCTTTTGATTGCTTTTAGATGTATGTGCAAAAAACCATACTTGCAAAAGCCAACAGCTCTGTGTTATCAGATGGTCCATTTGGCTCCACCTATTTAGGCACCATACTCTTTTAATAGTTCCTTAATATACCACTTGCCCAGGCTGGGTCCCAGGAGTGCAGGTGTGGCAACCATACAATTTCCCCTCCGGTTAGCCATTTAGTCATCGTTGCTGACTTCAGCTACCAAACCATTACCACTCTCCTGTGCCTGATCATTATTTCGGTGGCTGATGAGCTTTGTTAACTTTGCAGCTAAGGCAGCACGCAGCTCTGCTCCTGCCCCTGGGAGTTACACTCTGAGTGCTGCTTCCTCAGGAATTTCTGTCCTGTCTGTGAAAGGTGGCTTCCTGTAAGTTAGAAACTCAGCTGTTGTTCTTGAGGGTCCTTTCCTGTTATCACTCTTATCTTTCCCAGGTGAGAGTTTTAATCTCGGCTGCTTCTAATTATCCTACAAGCACAAAAAAGGGGACATTTTATCTCTGGACTAAATCCACTTTGTGAAAAACACAGGCCAAAATTACAGCTAAGAGGGAAAGGAAGCTAACAGGAAGGAAATACTACTTGCCTGGAGTGGCTTCTAGACTAGACCAGGCAGTTACCACATGACAGTTCTCAAAGAAGAGGTCAACATGGATTCAGGGTGTGAGGCATGAATACCTGAGTGGTGTGTGGGACTGCCATGGGTGGTTTGTGCAGCTTGGAACGAGTGTCTCTGCTGGAAAACAACTGTAGCACCGAGTTGGAAACAAAACTAAACCCAGGAATATTCACTGTCCTCACTGAAGCCCCAAGAGGTTCATTTCCTTAAGACCTGGAAGAGCGCAAGAAACCTTGTTGGTCCTATTCTCAAGCCTAGCTGCGGCACTCTCTGCCTTCACCGTTCCCTCCCAGACACATGAGCAGAGGAGCTGGGGCTCACAGCTGGACCAGTGCCCAGAGCTGGGATGCTGCCTTGGAATGACTGGCCCAGTGGGCTGCTCAGGAGGGAGGCATTGGAAACTGTGCTAGCCGCTAAAATCGACTGAGCTGGGGCCAGGGGCTGTGGAGCGGGGCTACAGGGCCCTCCCCCTGCCTCTCCAGTTTACTCCTGTCCCCTAAAGAAACAGCCCGGAGCATGTTTTAGTCTATGCTTTCAAAGTTTATTTTCCCATCCTTCTGGAGACTGCTTTCTTTTAAAGAGCTGTTATAATACCAGAGGAATCACATTGTCTTTGTGTGACTGCATCTCATCATATAGTCTGAGGGGATATAAACCCAAACAAATAAATACAAACAAATACATCCAGATGATGAACAGAACTAGATCATTGCATCCCACAGATGGCTTCTGATTACCCAAACCAGTGTCTGTTTATTATGGTCTTTCTGCTCTGTCAGGCTGTTAAATGACTTATTGCCTTAGATTTTCCCCATCAGTGGCAGGAACTCACTTGTCTTATAGCATGCTTTCTGATTTTAAGTTGAAAAATGCTGTATTTGAGCTAAGCATCCTAGCAACTTAAGGGGGAGGCTGAGGGGTGAGAAGGGGCATACTCATTAAGCGTGTGATGAATGAAATTGTTTCTCTTTTAGACTGCAATTGGCTAAAGGCTCCCCATGCAGATAAAGCATGTTTACGCTGCACAGCTTTTTACAAGCACAAATGCAGATATGATGATGGCTTAGAGCCTGGGTAAAAGCTTGGAGCTTTATTTTTGGCTCCGTAGGTAGATTTGATCTCATCACATAATAGCAGCAATACAAGTGTTCACAACAGCCAGTTGGCCTTTATCTGGCCAGTGTGAGAGCAAAGACTTACTGTTGGTGATATGTTGTTCAAGATCTTTTTTTATGGCTTAGATAAATATTACAAACAAACTCCTTGTCAGCAGGTTTTCTGTTAGATAAAAGGGTGTTCTCCAAAGGTCTTTGGTGGATTTCACTGAGAAGTTTTATCAAGTGCCAAATACAAACAGTCCTTCACAATCTGTGTATATCACCAGCCTCTGGGAAAGCGACCCATAATGTCGCTATGAGTGAAGACTAATGATATTAGCGTATTAGACATGTATCTTTTACTTGTTTGGCACTTTCTCCAGAAGGTAGGAATGACCCTCCATTCCCTACAGAATTGTGACATAGATTCCCTACAGAATTCTGAATTCCCTATAGAATTCCCTACAGAATTGTAAATAGATAGGGGAAGCTAACAGGAAGACTCTTCCACTTGGATGGCAAGAAGGGACCCAAGAACTGAAGAATGAGATTGAGACACATTTGTCTATTCAGGTGAGTTTCAGTAGGTTTTAGGCAACCAAGGCCCCAGAATCTGACCCAAAATGTCCTTCCTTCAGTCATAAACCCACATGGCACCACCATTTCTACTGCTGCTTCCAGTATGTGTAAGCCATTGCACAGGAGTACCCCAGGATGAGGAGCCTTGCAAAGCAACTGCAGATGTTGTGGAGATCAATATGAAGAACATGGCCCCAAGCAGGCCTCCTTGGCAGAGATTTGGGTCTAGTTCAGGCCATACTAGCACTAGCCATGGACATTTTCTTTTGAACTTTAGCCAAGAAAAAATCTCTGATACTATGATGTTACAACCCAGTTAGACCATTAAAGGAAGTGGAAGACCTGAGTACTTGTCCTTCCTCAGTCTGAGAAGCTTCGGTCTGGTTCTCACCTAAGGAAACTGCTTTAACCACAAGGCCATAAGCACGAAAGTGTGTTAAGCAACAGTACCTCATGTATCTCCTGCAGAAGCTTGGCTGTGAGGCTCTTTCGCTGAGCAGGAGTTGGGAGATAAACTGATTGAACTATTTCAGAATAGAACATTGCTTGCTGCATTTTGGTTGCTAAACCCAAAATGCTAGTTTAGGCAAAATCCACAGCCAAATTTCATCTTTAGAGTGCATTGTTGGGTACAGAATTAGGAACTGATATTACTGTCCACTACTTCCCTTTGTCAGTGCGTGCCTCTGACATAGTGCTGCATCCAATCTATATTCCCCTTGTTTTGCAGAACTATATTTAACTCCTCAGTTCTTCTTCTAGCTTCTCCTTCCACTTTGGGGTTCCAGTTTCTGAAGTTACAGCCTCTAGCCTCAATAGCTTTGAGCCGTTCTCACAAAACTTGGAAGTCCAAGGTAACTAGCCCAACTGTTTTAGATGCTTCAGAGAAGTCTCAGCCCTGTGACATATAAAAACCAGACCCAAGTTTCCACTGTTTGCAGTGGGGTTTGCTTGTTACTCTCCTCTTTTCTTTGTTTGTTTGTTTTCAAGTCTGCTTCATTCTGTTTCCACCGAGGGATCAGTGCAATCCAAGTAAGAGAAGAGCTGCACTAGCCGTGTACCAGGGATAGGGCATGTAATTGTGGGTGGGCTGCATAAGGTTTGTGCATGCTTTCTGTCTTCACTCTGAGACTTTGATTGGGGGTTACTTTTCTGGTTGGGCAACTAACATCCAAAATTCCCCAGGCAGATAACTTAAGAATTACCTTTACCTCCAAACTAAATAGCAATGTAGGAAAGGGAAGGATGCAGTAGGTCATACTAATGTAGGAGTTAAACCACCTTTATATGCTGATGCACTTGGTCTGTGCCTAAGCTAAGGTATAGTGAAAAGAGAAAGGGACTGAAGAAAAGAAGATGGAGATGGGAACTGCAATCATTCATTGATATACCAAGTCTCAGGTCAGGAGCAGAGTCTCGCATAGGCTCCGGCAGCACTGCTTGGTTGGCTCAGCCATCCCACACTGCTAATCTGCGAGATGCCATTTCAGCCCCAACTGCCAACAGGCTATATGTGTGTTTTGTTTTATATTACAGCTCAGCTTTGTCCTGTCAGCATGGGTGAGTGATAATATAACCGCTTTCCTGGAGCCATTCCAGGCACCTTATATGCAACGTGGCCAAAGATCAGTTATTTGAACTTCAATGCTATCAGGACACACTTTCCAAACATGTGTTTTCAAAAGAAAATTGGGTTTGAAGGAAGAAGTGATGGGTTTAAAGCAAGGGGAAAACTGTGCAACAGCAACTGCAGCCAGAGAAAGGAGTGAGAATATGTGAGAGAAACAGTCCTGCAGGCACCCGGGTCAGTGAAGAGGAGAGGAGGAGGTGCTCCAGGCTCTGGAGCAGAGGTTCCCCTGCAGCCCATGGTGCAGCCCATGGAGGTTCATGTCGGAGCAGCACCTGTGCCCCTGCAGCCCATGGAGATTCATGTCGGAGCAGATTTCCACCTGCAGCCCATGGAGGACCCCACACTGGAGCACAGGGATGCCCAAAGGAGGCTGTGACCCTGAGGACAGCCGACACTGGAGCAGGCTCCTGCCTGACCTTTGGCCCCTTGGAGAGAGGAGACTATGCTGGAGCAGTCTGTTCCTGAAGGGTTGCATTCGTGGAAGGGACCCATGCTGGAGCAGGGGAAGAGTGTCATCCCCTAAGGAGAAAGGAGCAGCAGAGACAACGTGGGATAAACTGACCACAACCCCCCGTGCCTTGTAGGGGAAAGAGGTAAATCAGGATTGAAAGTGAGCCCAGGAAGACAGCAGGGGTGGGGGGAAGGTTCTGTAAGATTTAGGTTTTATTTCTCATTCCCCCACTCCGATGTGATTGGTAATAAATTAGTTTCCCCAAGTCGAGTCGGTTTTGCCCTGACAATAACTGATGAGTGATCTCTCCCTGCCCTTAGCTCAGGAGCCTTTCATTCCCTTTCCTCTCCCCTGCCCAGCTGAGGAGGGCAGTGATAGAGTTGCTTTGGTGAGCACCTGATGTCCATCCAGGGTCAACCCACCAGCCGCAGGTTCCCAACTCCTTCTGTTCATTGTTTCCTTTTCCCAGTGGCTCTTTCATGACCATTTGCTTTGTACCTGCAGCCAGTTTCTTTGTTGATACTGTTGTGAGGAGTGCACTTTTCCAGCTTACAGATGTGGTTTTAACTGACTCTTCTAGGTTAATCCCTTGTCCCAGAAGGATTTAACAACTAACTGTGTTTTGGGGTGTGGGAAAGACATCCTGCAGCTTCTGTTGGTACCACTGGATGCCATGTAGAGGCACAGAACACCAAAACAGCTGTACACTAAAAGCATGACCACCTCAAGCAGAGTTCAGAAGCTATATATGGGTAGGACCCCCAGTTCATTATATCACAGCTGTAAACATGTCCATCCCTAACAGGCAGGACAGATACTTCGGTGAATGTAAGAGGGGGACAGAAGTTGGCAATAATCTATTTACATTAGTATCTAACAATTGGAAGCAAACCCCTTGAAATTACATGATTTTCTACACATAAACTTCTATTGGTGATTAGATTTGAAACCGGAGAATTATTTCAAATCTTATAATTTGCCAGAAAGCAGAAGTGTGGCACCACTAGAAACTTGTTCATACACACTGCTGTAAATTCAGTGTCTTTTAGGTTAGAGGAATATGAAACAGTCTCTGTTCAGTTAGTTGGATTCTGGACGTACACATATAGAATTTGGCTGAAATACATATTCCAAAAAAAGCCACAAGAAAAGTTGTAAACTGCTGATGAAGGCAGTGTGCATATAAAATTTTAAGCTAAATCAGTGTGATTTTATACACAAACCCATCTCACTACAGAAAAAAACACATTAGGCACAACTAAGAAGGTCTTTGTCTCTTTGTGCCTAATGTTTTTGCATATAGAGAGAAAAAAAGAGAACTGTCTTCTATGCATTGATTATACAGGCAAGAATCACACCGCGAAGTTGTTTAATCCTGTTTTTCTTTCTTCCTTTTCTCTGGGGAGCTTTTGTGCTACCTGTGACAACTGGTGGTGTTTCACAGACATCAGGGTTGAGCAGCACTCAGGCAAGATCCAAGTGAGCTCTCACATCTTGCTGTCCAGACAGCAAGACCCTTAGCTATGGAGCTAAAGGGGGAAAAAAGCCTTCCAATTTGGCAGTAGGATTAATGTTTGTTTATCCCTTAATCCTTAATCCTAAAGCGGGCTTGTGGCAATTAGAAATGAGATTCTCACACACTTACCCGAAGATACTGATACTTTATAATATATATACCTTACTTTATTATATATGCACCCTATTCTTCAGTGATTCAGTGACCTACAGAAAATGGCCTGCCTGTTTCTGTAAAAACATAAGCAAAAAAGTTACCTTTTTTTTGATACAGATAATGGATAATTTACGAGCTTTACCTCTGTCATTACCTTTTTATCTACCAACCACATCCAGACACCTAAATGACCAGTGTTCTTGGGCTTCATGCTTGTGGCATTATTTCAAGCAGTCTGCACAGTTCCTGTGGCTGACTGAGTTGTCATCTAGCAAAAATCTGCTTAGGAGCGTATCGTGGTCACTACAATAGGTTATTAAAAATATATTTGAACTCTTTAAAGCTTATTGATGATTCCATCAGATTGGTGTTCTCTAGAGTCCATCCAGATAGCCAGTGCCTCTGCTGCTTGGCTCTCCAAAACCTATGGCTAACAGCTGAGAACCATTCAGGCCCACTGCTCATTTCATAAGCACATATGGTACATGACTGTTCATTTCCACTGGCGTGTGGTGGTTCATAGGGTTATGTGGTGGAAGCACAGGAGGCTGCTGAAGAGACCAAGCACGCTACTACTGAATGCTGCACAAAACCACTTCTGAGAATGAAATTTTCTGTTCAAATTGCTTAAAAAGCAAGCCAATACTCCCAGCCATCAGCAAGGCAACAATAGGGAATGCAACCCACTCTTTATTTATGTGGATTCCAGTGCTTTTTTGCTGGGGGGTGTGGAAAGGGGAATGGCTAGTGCTTTCCAACTTTCCATGGGAGAATTATTACTCCAACTTCTTTCCTATCTTCTATACATTGAAAAGGACACAATCTCAGTTCTCCACTCCATCTACTTCAGGCCCTGCTTACTGGCAGCCTCTGTGGATGCCCTGGGTGGTACACAGGCACTAGTACAACATCCACTCTCGGGTACTGTCAGTTCCATCACTTTTTTGCTGTGCTAGTGGAGGTTTCTAGGTGATTTATAACCAAGTTAACAAAACTGAGTTTAAAAAGTTAATAAAATTGTGTGGGCCAGTTCCAGATGACTCTTAAGTATCTGCATCAGCCTTCCCTGATCCAGATGCACACTTCCCAAGGAGGCTGAGACCAGAGCTAGGGTATTTCCATTCTGCATGCGCTTGCTTGCTGATTTTAGATCTAGGTAGAATATCCACCCTGCATTGCAAAAGTCCTTTCCATTGCTCAGAAACACACCCTGCGCTTAGGACTTTCCATCCCAAAAGCATTCACTGCGTTTTTCCTCCCCTTCCTCCTTTTCCCCTTCCCTTTACTGTTTTTCCCTTCTGACATCAACACAATAAAAGGAAACAGAATCTCCCATGATGAGCTCTGGTTGTCTAAACTTCATTGCTCCAATTTTCCATAATGAATGAGGCATTTACATGTTCTTTCATCTCCATGTCCATGCACAGGCATAGAATCATAGACTGGTTTGGGTTGGAAAGGACCTTAAAGCTCATCCAGCTCCAACCCCCGGCCATGGGAAGGGACACCTTCCACTACACCATGTCACCCAAGGCTCTGTCCAACCTGGCCTTGAACACTGCCAGGGATGGAGCATCCACCACTTCTTTGGGCACCCTGTGCCAGCGCCTCACCACCCTCACAGTAAAGAACTTCTTCCTTATATCTAACCTGAACTTCCGGAATGGCATGATGGTCATTTTGTGGGAAGATTAAAACCAAACTTACATTTCAGTATTTAATACCAATGTTTCTTAATTCTTCCACCTCAGTCACGTTGAGCTTTTCCTGGTGGAAGGTTGACAACATGTCTATTAAATTTTTACTTCCAAAGTACTTTCTGTTTGTCACTGCTTCTGGTGATGCTGTGATTTTGCCCAGACTTTAAAAACCAGCCACAGTATTTGGGCAAACACAAGGAATGGAAGTGTAAACATCTGAAAGATAAATGTAATTTAAAACTCTTTGTGCTAAACATCTTGTGTTGTGGTGTCAACAAGAACCTTTGTAATAGCTAACAAACAATAAAAGGGAAACCTGGTGTCTTGTTTTCATGGTTCAAGCAAGGAGAAAAGTAAAAATTAAACAAGACCTTAAATTATCTGCTGTATGTTCAGTTGTGTCTTTTTCAATAACCTACAATGTTCTGTAGTCAGAAATTCAAACATTATATAATTGACTGCTTATAGCGTCCCATTTTAACAGTGCGTGCAAGGTAGAAGAAGGTAGAAAACACAGTTATTTTCCTGTACTAGGAATTATTCCCCATAGATCCAGTTAAAATCTCTTAACAGAATTTCGATACTCACTGTCTGCAATCTGCTTTTCTTTGCAGCACATCCTATACTTTTTAGTGAGGTAAAGTGTGAATGAAATCCGAATGCCAGGACTTCCGAATTCAGCATTCTGACCTACGTTCATAATCTCTTTTACTTTCAAGAATAAGATCTTGTTCCAAGCCCATGAAGTTGTCTTAAAAAATGACAAGATTCCTATTAAAGCTGCAAGGTATATGTGTGTCCCACTTGGTGTTTGAGGTGGAAATTTGTAGACTCACCCTCGTAGCCACAGCTGTTACAAGTGAAGGTTTTAGTATAACCATATGACCTTAAGAACATCACCAAGAACATTAGGTACAGTGAGATTGTGTCAGTTACGAGATCTGATGGTATTGTAATATCTTTGTACTTCTTCTTTAGCAGACAGAAAGAGCTGGCTAGCTCTTTCACTTCGTATTTGCAATGGGATTATCATAGTGGTTTCTACTGTCATAGAATCATAGAATAGTTAGGGTTGGAAAGAACCTCAAGATCATCGAGTTCCAACCCCCCATTTCCCAGAAATCACTTTCTATGATGGCAACAAGCATAAGACTACTTTAGTTCAAGTGCAATGCTCTGCATAGAATTTGGTACTTGTGCTTTAAAGAAGCAGTGTGTAATGATCCTACTACTAATAATAATAATAGTGGGCTTTACCTCTTTTTAATTACTGGCTCAAAGCCCAACTTTTCTCCTCCCTGAAGTAGATTTACTTTGCAGACGTTAGATGGCCATTGAGGGTTTGGTTCCATAAGGATTTACGCTTAGGATTTTTAAGCAGATTGTGCTGGAGGTCACAAAAATTCTTCAACTGGGTTGTCATTTCATTCCGTTTCAGTAAATGCCTTTTTAAAGCAGAGGTGGATGGTTGCAATCTTAGTTAGTAAGGGCTTTCTCAAGTACAGTACACAGACAACTACTTTAGGGCTAATAATCTGCCCTAATAATTTACAGTTCAGGAAATTTAGTTTTTCATAAGCCAGTTCCACATTGCAGGGTTAACCTGAGGCTCCAGGAGCTCTGAAAGAGTCCCCCTTTTAAATGCTCATGGCTGTTAAGGACAGCAATCTGAACTCCAAATAGCACATCTACCCTCACAAAAGGAATGTTCAGGGAAAGAGCTCTTTTGAGATGACTGGATGACTGCACTGTACTTTGGTAATCCAAACTGCTAAACCTGTTGGGATAACTGATTAAGGAATAAAGCTGACACACCAGCGTTATCAGTTTCATGACACAAATTAAACAGCTAGGCCAAGATTTCACGCTTACTTAGTTGCGGTTCGGTGCTGCCCTTAAGGTACATAAAGGAGGGTCACTGTTGAGGTTGTAGGAGGTGCTTGCGTCTCTTTGGGACCCATCCTCTGACCAGCCAGCCCATCAGGTGATGCCCGTTAGACTTCAGAGAAAGGATAAATGCCAAATCACTAGTAATTTTTAGTGTGACATTAGTCTTTCCTTCTAAAACTGTTGAAAACATGCTCTACAACTTACTGCCTAGATAAATAGTCAACTACAGAATTAATGCTTACTATTTTCACTTTTTTCACGTAGGTCCATGATGTTATGTCAACTGCTAGTACTTGTCTTTGGAATATCACTAGCTAGCGATGTATATGCATTTAGAAGCTGTTATTCAGAAGCCCAAGTCTCCACATATTATTTTTGTAACCTCACAGATATTCCAATTGTGCCAAAGGATACAGTGAAGCTTTTGCTAACTTTCAACTATATCACACAAGTGACTGCAACTTCATTTCCACTGCTGGAGCACTTGTTTCTGTTGGAAATTGGAACGCAGTATGTCTATCCTGTTACCATAGGAAAAGGAGCTTTCAGGAACCTGCCAAACCTTCGTATCTTAGACTTGGGATACAATCGCATTCTTCAACTGGATCTTGATGCTTTTGTGGGCTTGCCAAGTCTGGCTGTACTCCGTCTGTTTCAGAACAACCTTGGAAATTCCATCCTGGAGGAGCATTACTTTCAAGATTTGAGCTCATTAGAAGAATTGGATCTTTCAGGGAACCAAATCACAAAACTTCGGCCTCATCCCTTGTTTTATAATCTAACAGCCTTGAAAACTGTGAACCTGAAATTCAACCCGATATCCAACCTGTGTGAGAGCAATCTGACCAGCTTCCGAGGAAAACACTTCTTATTTTTTAACCTCAACTCGAATTACTTGTACAAGACAGATGAAACAACCTGGGCCAAATGCCCAAATCCTTTCAGCAACATCACGTTTACCACACTAGACCTTGGATTCAATGGCTGGAGCACAGAGAAAGTCCAAGCTTTCTCTTCAGCCATTAAAGGGACGCAAATAGGTTCCTTAATATTTAGCTTTCATATAATGGGCTCTGGATTTGGCTTTAATAACTTAAAAAACCCAGATAAGGATACATTTGCAGGACTAGCAAGAAGTGATCTTCGTTTGCTTGATATTTCAAATGGTTACATTTTCTCTCTCAAATCTTTAATCTTTCAAAGCCTTGGAAGTCTGGAATGGCTGAACCTTTTCAAAAACAAGATAAACGAAATCCAAGAGCAAGCATTTTTTGGCTTGGGAAACCTAAAAATTCTCAATCTCTCCAGTAATCTTTTAGGTGAGCTGTATGATTATACTTTTACAGGTCTACGTAGTGTCACATATATTGATCTACAGCAAAATCATATTGGGGTGATTCAAGAAAAATCATTCAGTAACTTAGTAAGTCTGAAAACACTTGATCTTCGAGACAATGCCATTAAAAACCTCCCTTCCTTTCCACATCTTACCTCTGCCTTTTTAGGTGACAATAAACTAATGTCCATAGCTGGCAAAAAACTAGCAGCAACATACCTGGAATTAGAAAGAAATTGGTTGGCAAACGTGGGTGACCTGTACACCCTCTTCAAAGTTCCAGATGTGCAGTATATCTTCTTAAAACAGAATCGCTTCTCCTATTGTGTGAAAAATGATAACATTATAGCAAATGAACAGTTAATCTATGTGGATCTAGGTGAAAATATGTTACAGCTTGTGTGGGAGAGAGATTTATGTTTGGATGTGTTCCATGGACTGTCCAAACTTCAGGTTCTACATCTGAATAACAACTACCTTAGTGCTCTTCCACAGGAGGTTTTTAGAGGTTTAACGTCCCTAAAAAGACTTAATCTAGCTTCCAACCTATTGTCGCATCTTTCTCCTGGGATTTTCCCACAAAGCCTAACAAACCTAAACTTATCTGGAAACATGCTTTTTTCCCCTGATCCTGAAGTCTTTATGACTTTGAGTATTTTGGATATAACACATAATAACTATGTTTGTGACTGTACTTTAAAGAGCCTCCTAGTATGGCTAAATGAAACCAACGTAACCCTAGCTGGCTCAGAGTCTGACAGGTACTGTGTATACCCACCTGCATTTGCAGGGGTGCCACTGTCATCTCTGACATATGATGGTTGCAGTGAAGATGAACTCCAGCAGACACTCAGGTTCTCATTATTTATCTTCACCTCTGTCACTCTTCTAATGTTTCTGATGGCAGTCATCATTTTTACTCGCTGTCGGAGGATTTGTTTTGTCTGGTATAAAACTATCACCAAAAAAGTTATAGATACGCATCCAAAAGTAGCAGATGAAAGTGAATACAAATATGATGCGTATTTGTGCTACAGCAAAAATGACTTTGAATGGGTCCAGAATTCTTTGCTGAAGCACTTGGATTCACAGTATTTTGATAAAAACAGATTTACCTTGTGCTTTGAGGAAAGAGATTTCTTGCCTGGGGAAGAACATATCAACAATATTCGGGATGCCATTTGGAACAGCAGGAAAACAATTTGCATTGTGACCAGGCAGTTTCTCAAAGATGGGTGGTGTGTGGAAGCCTTTAATTATGCCCAGAGCAGGTACTTTAGTGATCTGAAGGATGTCCTCATTATGGTAGTGGTTGGATCCCTTTCTCAATATCAGCTGATGAAACACAAACCAGTTCGAAACTTCTTACAAAGGAGTCAGTATCTGCGGTGGCCTGAAGATTATCAAGATGTGGACTGGTTTTTAAATAACCTTTCTTGCCAGATTCTGAAGGAAAAGAAAGTGCAAAGGAAAGGCAATGGTGTAGAGCTGCAGACTGTAGCAACACTCTCACGTTGATAGTGTGTGGGTCACAGGCTTATTAAATAGCCCATTTCAATCTGTGTCATGACAGGAATAAACAGAAGTTGGCTTCATCTTTCCTTAGAAAAGCAGGTAGAAAGATAACTGTTTCAGTATAAATCCTGCTAAACACGGAGACTGCTTGAAAGCAGTCAGCAAATATGTGAAGGTGCAATTGTTTTATGGACTGTGACCCACATTTTCAGAAGAATGAAATGAATCACAGATGCTTCACATTTTGGATGCTCAGCTTCAGACACTAAAGAATTCAGACTTTTGGAGTACTGCTCACTGACAGGACTGTTTCAGTTAGAGAAAGTTGTTGTTTTAAACAGAGTCCATGGTACTGTACAGGAGTGACCAAGTATGCTTTCATGTACGGCCTAGCCTGACCATAGGTTCACAGCTTACTTACTCCTTTCTGAACTCAGTAACTTTTCATGCTCTGTCTCAAAGCAGAACCAGTGCTTTGCACCTTCATACTTTAAATGGGTGTAACACATTTCATTTATTTGTCTACTCAATTAGCCTCAGCTTCTCAACTGGAGCGTACAAACTTCGAACTTCATTCATTCCCTTCCCCTCCACAACTTCTCTGCTTGGTGGTAAAACGAGGGTCATCGGTCTACTTCATTTACTGCTGTTCCAGCCTAGTGCTTTTTCAGTTGTGCTGCCTCCTGCCCTGCAGAGAGGAACAGGTATCCCCAAAGAGCTGAAGCAAGGCTGTGCTTGAAAAGCAAACAAGAAACTACCTCAACAGCCGTGTGGGCTATACACCAGTGGCATGGCCAGTAGCGCAGTGACTGCCTGACACCTTTCACACCCTGGCAGTGGAAAGTACAGACAAGTGTGCCTAATGTGGGTTGTTCATCCTGTGTCCTGATCAGTCCTAAGGTGGTTCTTATTTTTGCTTCTGTTGAACTGGTTTTCGTTATTTCCTGGTACCTGTCTAATCATTTACCACTGTTTGTTCAGGTGTCTGTCTCCAGGAGGTTGTTCAGGGTCATTTTAATAAAAGGCTGATGTTGTGTTCACTGTTACAGAACCTTCACCTCTCATTTCAACAGTCACATACTCCTTGACTGTGCTGCTCAGCTCGGTTTATACCTTTATTTAACAAAAGTTTACCAAAATAACTCCAGTATGGCCTCAGTGAGTTTTTCACTCTAGTGAGGAAGCAGGAATGGGAGGTTTTATAAGCTGACCTTAGCTGTGAACAAATAATACTATCTATCTTAACTATTTAGATGGAGATGAAAACCTTCAACCCACTTCACGTAAATGCAGCTGAATTTAGATGTGCCTCCAGCAGATCTAACTTACTCTCAATGCCCCAGTACACAGGATTTCTATAGATAAAATTACTACAGTAAAATATTGCTTCCTTCTCAATCAGGGTAGTCATTCAGCCACAGAAAAGGGCTAAACCTTGGAAAGTTTTCCAGGCGGCATGGAGCGCGGGGAAGCGGATTCAAGTGGGATTGACTGTGCTGGTGCGGCCCTGGGTGTCGCTGTTGGCTCAGGTAACAGCTCGGGCTCCCTAAAATTCTCCTGCCTCCCCTCCACTGCAGCTGCTGGCATTGGGTACAAAATTCTGCTGCAGAGGGAGGTCCGAAGAAGAACCAGCAGCCTCGACCTCCCATAGCCCCCATGGGCTGCCAGAAAAGGCAGAACCTGCATTAAAAGACCATGAAAATGTCCGCTCTTTTCCCTTTTTTCCCCCAACCAGTGCAAATATCTATAGGCATCCTTTAAAGCCAGAGGTTAGACTGGGAGTATTCCCAATAAAAACCACAGACAGATAGGCAAAGCAGAATGTACAACGAAGTCCATGTGCAAGACTAGGCTGTTAGCCAATGGATCTGTACATGGTGTAGGAGATGGGAATTTTAAACGCATGCTTGAGAAATGGTATTTGAATGAATGTCACAAAACATTTTTGGTCAAGTGTTAACTGAGAGCCCTCTGCAGTAAGGACCTTATTGTATACTTACAAGACATTCCTATATCACTTCAGATACTTCTGCTAGCCTATGCATGCAGGAATGACAAGCAGATGCATAAATTACCGAGATGGCTTGATTAAAGCTTCTGTCTACTTCATGCTTATGCCACTGGTAGGAGGTGGCTACATAAACCTTGCGTTTAACTTCTGTCTTTGGAAAGGTCTGACTTTTTACACGGAGGTTGAATTAAAAGCTTTGGATGAAATTTCATTCCCTGCCTCCTCCCTTTCTATTTTGGAAACTTAAATAGACCAAACCTGTGTCAGGAGCAGCTGGGAAAACATCTTTCTACCACAGGGGCAGCTTAGAAACACAGAGGTAGCCCAGCCCCCATCTTGCAGATTGTATTGGAAGGGGTCTACAAAAGGCAGTAAAGGGATTTTTGGAGAGCATCTGAATAACTGCAGTGCCAAATTTCTAAAAGATCCAAAATAACTTTCTTTTTTACTCACTGTGAAAGCACTCCAAGCCTCTCAGAACAAATGCAGTTGGTACAGTCTGTCCTATACAATGAAAAATTGACTTCAAATAGATCACAGGACCTTGATTACCACCTCTGTAGAGTCACCTATTCTTAAATGATAGAGCCTGGGGAATTGTCAAGAAAGAGCTTACGCAGACTTTATACTCCTCTGCTCAGCAGGAACCTCAAAAGCATCCTGTACAGAAATGGAGCATGACTATGCTTGATGAATTAAGGCCATAAATTGAGCCTCAACCTCATAACTATTGATCAGATTCCCTTCAGGCTCACTGGGAACATTACTGCTCTATTAGAATTTTATGGCTCCTTAGTTAAGGATACTCTCATCAGTTTTACTCACCTTCCTCAGTGAAAGACATTAACTTGTTGGAGAGTGTCCAGAATAGGGTGTGAAGTGTGGCACTGGATCTAAAGAGAGCTATTAAGACGGAAGCGGGTGAATTTATTCACAGTAGCAGCACAGGGAATATTCAGAGGACAGTGACTCGGTGCCCTATGGTATCAGCTCAGATATTTAATTGTAAAAGACTATCCTCACCATTGCAACATGTATCATAAACACTTGCTGATCAAGCAGGCAGTGTTGTTCGACAGCAATACCTAGCCAGTCCAAAGAGTCCAAAGTTTGCATGGGCTTCTACTCAAAACACTCAGGACCAGAACACAGATTCTACAAACATATTCCTATGGAGGCCAACAACAATAAGCCCACATATTATTTCACATTTTACATTATTATTATTTCACATACAGTGAAATCAGGCTTCTCCTCTCTGCTCCCATCTGACATGCATATTAGTCCCAGAAAGTGTTGTCCAATTATATTTGCTAACCCCAATTGCTAATCCTTCCTCAGAGAGACTGTTCCACATGTGCATAAATACATCACCTTATTAATTTACAGTTAGTATCCATCATTGCTTCCATAGCACAATAGCTGTACTACCTGCATGGAGAACTCTAGCACAGATAAGACTACAGAATGTTCAGTCTCTCAGGGGGGACACTCCACATATGTTGCTTAGAATCACTCTGCCTTTACCTTTTTTGTGTCACATCATTAAGTCAGCTCATTTACTGACTTCTGGGTCTTTTTCAGCATGACAGCTCTCCTACTTCTCACTGCCAGAGACCATCTGGGTTTCAGATTATTGGATCCCACCTTCTCAATTTCGTGTAGTGCTGATTATTTTACAATGGCTTTAATGTGTTCTCTTCTTACTGGAACTGTGAATAGCAGCAGTCCAGTTAAATCACAAAGCAAGGCTTATATCTGGCAAAACACTTGCAGATGATGGGCTGTACGCAGCTGAGTGGCAGGAGTGAGTGGCAAAGACACTGCAAATGGAGCAGAAGCAGCACATGCCAATCTCTGGAAAAGCAGCAGTTAGGAAGGGTACACATGGTGGTCTAAGCATCTTGGCATCCAAAGGGAACGTGGGGTCCACGAGAAGTGAAAACCTGGAGCAAGCAAAGACAAAGAACAAGATGCATCTTTAAGGTCTGACTCTACAAACATAACCGAATATAATGCCTAGTACAGTAAGCAGAGTTAAAACAGGACTAGGAGTAGAAAATACATGCAAGTTTTCTTTGCACTATGCAGTATTGCCAACATCAAGCATGCAGTGCTGTAAAATAAGGCTTCCAAAATCAGAACAGTGGTGTTAAAAATCCAAAAGATTAGAATAATAAATGTCTGGTATTTTACCCTGTAAGACCATATTTTTACACTTTCTCCATGCTCATAAGAAGGTGGATATTCATGCAGTCCAAGAATACAAGAGCCAAGGCCTTCAGAAATAAATCAGGTCTCACGGGAGACTTGCAGTCTTCCTATACCTAAAGGGGCCTACAAGAAATCTTTTAATAAGGGCTTGTAGGGATAGGACAAGGGGGAATGGCTTTAAGCTCAGGGAGGGGAGATTTATATTAGGTATTAGGAAGAGGTTCTTCACTATGAGGGTGGTGAGACTCTTGGCACAGGTTGCCCAGATAAGCTCTGATAGGAGAGAATCTGAAAGAGAAGTGACAATAGGAGCACTTCCCAGATAGACTTATTTACATCAGAAGCTCTTACAAGGCCTCTGCTGGTAGTTATTCCATTATATTACATATTCTGCTTGTCAGTCTCCAAGAAGGTATCGAACACCTTTGGGATGCCAAACAGCTCATTCTGCTTTTGGGTACAAGCACTTCTTCACGCACAGCTTTCAGTTACTAGTTTGCTGTTTGCTTCCTTACAAAGATGAGCTGAGCATCTTGGTCTCGGTCCCACTGTGTTGCCCCTTGCAGGTATCAAAGATTCCACATACTTGGAACAGAACTGCAGGTGCTGCTCCACCAGTATTTCCTTCAACTGAAGCTGCAAAAGCAAAGTTTAGAAGCTGAGATTTACCCAGAAGGCCACTGTGAGCACTGACCTGAACCACAGGGCATAAAGGATGCCAAGCAGGTGCCAGAAACTTTCATGCTCTTATTGTAGGGCCAATCCAACTCCTGCATGATTCCTTCCTGCTGTCTGTGCAGATTGACAGGAGACTTTTCTTCCCTTTCTAACCTTAACTTTGCTATCTGCATTGTGTATATACAGTGTAGTGTGTGCCAAAAATAGGTCTACATTTCCTTTCCCAATATGCAAAAGTCAGTATATAGGTATGACATGAGTTATTTCATAGCGCAAAGACTATTCATAGCAGACTCTGTTTGTTTCAGACGTGGCTTTCCTTCCTTTTAGATAGCCTATTGTTTGTCTGTTCAATTTGTATTAAAAATAAAATCTTTGAAAACTGCAAGTAAGAGAGAAAAAATCTATTTCTTCTGAAACTAACAATTCTCCAAACAGGAAGGTGAGGCTTTTTCCTGTTTAGACACTATGTTCAAACAAAGGAAGTTGGGATTTTCAATGATAATAATAATAATTACATGGTATGCAAACATCAGTCAGTATCAAAGAAGACTTCACTCTTTATTTAGTGTGTCCCAAATACTACACTGCTGTTTAGAGCATCGTTAACAGCTCACCAGCCTCTTGCAAAAATGGATTTATGGGCAATCACTGCACAGGTTGGGCACCTGTACGAACACTTGCACAGTGTAAGAACAGCATTATCAGGCTTCCTCAAGCCTCCATGGAGAGCAGTGATGGAGTGCGGTGGAGCAAACAGAGAATCCTCATACAAAACAACAGCTGGATATGGCAGGGGGTTTTCTGCACTAGGGTGACACATACCAGGTTGTGTAATCTTTTCACGTTACCACCCAAAGCTAAGTACTTCAAGCCATGAAGTCTGAAGGAGCAGCTGACACTGCTCCTAAAAACTGAATGGGCAATGTAATTTCAGCACTGTGATTAGATGCAACATCAAAACATAGATATTTGGTACATGTATAGTAATAGTAAAATTAATAATAGTGAAACTAGAAGTGTTTTATAAAGATATGTGCATTTTATTATCTTCTCTTTAAAAAGGGAGGAATTGAGGAAGACAGAATGAAGTTTCGCAACTTTTGTTATGGGCAGCATTGAGAAGAGAACTCAGGTTTGACAAAGGGTAATCAATTAGGTCTGTTTGCTCTGGTTTATGTGAGTTTTACAACATGAAGTTTTATTACTTGGAAAACTAAAGTATTTTATTTATCTGCAGAACTAACTAACAGTGTAAGGTCTCCACTTAATGCACCACCAGTTTGCCTGTATGGGGCAGGATTAGTTTTATAGGAAAGAAAAGACACCCGAAGATTCATTGAGTGCCAGTGCCAGTGAATTTGGGATGACCTGAGCCTTGGAGCAAGAATTCACTGGGCATTTCAGTGGGAGCTGCTAACACTTTTCCTGTGTCCACATGGGTTGGTATTTCTGATGAGGGCTTGCAAGTTAGGAACAATAGGACAAGTAAACAGTGGAGGACCTACAGCCTAGCCCAGATGCAGATGCACCTATGGAAATGGCAGCAATGGAGTAGGGAGAATAAAGAGAAGGCAAAGTATTTTTAAACACATGAACTCACTTTTGAGAGCTCTTACGATACTAAAATTTCATCAATGGAATGAATAAGCTTTGGAATGAGCCATGTGGATATGTTCCTTCAAAACAACGAAGCCTAAGAATTTAATGAGACTAAGGAAAAAAAAAGGTGAGACAACTAATGGTAGGAAGTACGAGAAATGAAAATCATTACACCTCCTTTCCCCAAAGATCTGATGCTCTGGAATTCTCTCTCACAACTGCTCATCAGAATGGAAAACTCCAGGCCCATGTACTCAGCCTTCACTTTGGGATGGTAAGAAACACCAGGGTAAATCACTTACTTTGTTATGAGAGTGTTAGCACTGTACCATAAACATTCAGCACTCCTGAAAAGCAGGCCTTGAATTTCTCACTCTTTTTCTAGGGAGAATAGCCTTCAAGTTGCAAAGTGAACACATTCCAACTGCTTCTGTTGGAAGCTGCTCAGCATCAGCTGCTTTAACTTCAGACTTAAACTGCTTTGTGTAACCTCCCTAGTTCCATGCTGTCAAACATCCCTGGACCATCTTTAGACCCACCCAGGAAAGGACCATGTTATGCTGTGAGTGAGGACTGACACCAGCTGCCATGTACACCCCGCAGCAGGAATGTGTGTGTGATTAAATACACATTAGGAAAGATCTACAAACCATTTACCTAGGTGTGTCTACTATACTCACTACCCAGACTTCTGATTAATCACAGCCCTCTCTCATGTCTCTGAAAGCTGCACTGCACTTTTCCTGCCAGAGATGACAGCTCAGTCTTCAGCCAGTACTGTAGCAACTAGTGCTGCCCCTGACAGACCTCATGGCACAAGGGGAGATACAAGCTCGTGTGGAACAAAGAGAACACATAGCACCTTTACAGAAATCTGTCAATACTCTTCAGGGACACATCCAGCAAGAGGAAAACATAGGCTGTCGGTTACTCCAAAGCTAGTGGAGTATTTCACTCAGTTCAGTCTTTACAATTCTTTATCAGGGGTAATCAGGAATGTGAGTTGATGAAGAACAGACTCGAGCTGGAATGACTTGGGCTTGGTCAGCTTAAGTGATGCAGGAATTACTTCTTTTTTGTTCCTAAACCTTGAGTCAGGCTTTCGAAAAGTCCATTCAGCTTTCTGCCCTGTTTTCCTTTTTTGTGCAATTCTTCAAGCCTGCATGCAACAAATCATGAAAGAAAAGGCAGGTTGTGAAAGATCTGTAGACTGATTCGAAAGTGCTCAAGAGCCTAGAGAAGCAAAAGAGCTACCAACAACAATGGTTGCAAGAAAATACTACCTGAAGCTAGCAGAAGTTTCCGGTGTGAAAAGAGGGGAGCTACATTACTACATAGGCCACCATACCTGCAAACTCACTATCTATTCATATTGTAGATGCAGAGACTATATGAAAGGTAAAGAATGGTATGAGAGACCAGTAACCTGAAATAAAAGGGATAAATACAACTTTCAATGAATTCTGTGCAAATCACCCTCTCCATGCCTCACTTCTTCATCTTTCTCATGGGAAGACTAGCGCAAGCCCTCTATAAGGGCACTGTAATTGTGAACACAGGGAAGACTAGCACAAGCCCTCTATAAGGGTGCTGTAATTGTGAACACATTAAAATTGAGAGACATTCGAACACCGTGCTGATGGAGCAATGTAAACCAAAAGACAGATAAGAGTTTAACTTTAACTTACTTCCCTTTTGAGAGAGGAATCCATAGGCTTGTCCCTATGGCCATGGAAGAACGCAGGCATTCGTCTTCATACCCAGAACTTCCACTGGGGACAAATGTTTTTTCAGTTTTCACTAGAACTGGAAAATCTTTCCTATTTAGGAGGACTCCTGAAAAGAAAATGATGCAGTTCACTAGAAAGTGGGAAAGCGCTCCCCCTGGGTGTTCTTCCTTTCGAGTATTTGCTCATACTTCTGTGGTTGGTTTTGCTAACAGTGTCCTTTTCATCAGTGTTCTTCTCTGAAGAGACTCATTCATAATATTCTCATTTGGGTATACACACATTCGCCCCCTTGACACTTGAGAGATCCACAGTTCCATTCATACCCAGCACACACATCAGAAGGCTGTTTAAAAAGCCCCAGGAAGTTTGCTCAGACGTGCTATTTTAGGAGCCTTGGACTGGCTCTTGGAATTTTACAATATTTGGAGGATTTGGCACCACGGCTATTTCTACACCAGGATACGCTGTCAGAATGCGCACCATGCACCTCATGAGAGAGGAATAAGCTACCTGCAAGCTAAGAGATAAAGGGGAAAGCCTATAAAATATTTGAGAGTAGCTGTAGTAAATAATAGGGGGAAGACTGACACAGTCAGCCAACAGCCTGACCCTGAAGAGAGAGGCCAACTGCAACACACACACTGGGGACCCATCCGCTGCTCCAGTGCCAGTACTGTGTCCTGCAAGGAGGAAGGGCCAGTGTATACAGAATATGTTAGCCTGTCTGAGGATGGGTGAGAACATCATCTGGTGTTAGCTGGAGGGAGAGAACTAAATTATCTTATTCATGTTAGAGCACTATAAAGCACATAGCTACAAAGCCTGACACTTCCTCTGCACAATTCCACTCTGTCAGCATGTGTATTATGGTCCCAGAATTGTCAGGAGGTAAAAGGGCTGCCCAGTCAGGTGAAGCCTGAGGAAGAACAAATAAGATGCTGCAGTTTCCCATACAGCTCCAACTTACTTGCTGGCAGCTGCCAAAAGCACCACAGAGGTACCTTTTCAGCAGAGGTGGCCAGGGGACAGTCCATCCTGCTGACACTGGTGGTTGCCAGACTTAAATCAGAGTGTGAGCACAGCAGAATGAGGACAGGGCAGTGGCCACATTACCAGCTTTATCCTTCTCATTCAACAGGCTACCTGGGACACCTGCTCAGACATCACCAACTGACTTGAGGGTCCAAGGTTCAGGAAGGATCCCATGGCTCCCCTCAGGTTTGCATGTACTTGGTATTTGCAAGCCCTTGGGAATGAGGGGACCTTAGGGGGTATCTTAGGGACTTATCAGGAGTATCTGCAGAGAAATACTTTACTAAGTAGGTAGCTGCAAATAACCACTGTGGCTGGGCTGTGCTGCTTTTCGCCATGCTGTAGATTGACGCTTCGCAGGTGACCTCAGAATACAGAGGTCTTAACTCAGTAACTTACTGCTCTCTGACCTTGGCTTTACCCCTTCAAGGAAGAAGCTTAGCAGGAGATGCTCTGGAGGCATACAGCTTTTACTTCATATAGAAGCAGCAGCTTTTTCTTTCACTGACCCTTTGGTAGCCCTTACACTCAGGTTGAAGATCTCCTCATATCCTGTTGACTGTATTTCATTGGCATGACAAAGCAGCACATCCTGCCTGAGCCTATGAACTTTTGGCCGGACCCTCTCATCTTTAGGGCTCCAGAATACATGCGTTAATAGTGTCTGATGAGCTATCATGATGTGCTTGGTACCTTAGTCACTGAAATTCAGCTTTGCAAAATAGCATTCTTTTCTCTCTTGATGTGTATCTGAAGCCAGAATCCTCACTAAAAGCTGCTACACCATTCACAGCAAAACCAGCAGAGATTTTAGATGAAGTTGTTCGATTTATTCTGACTTCCTGCAAAGGCTTGTGATGTATCAAACCTCAGTTTTCTAAGCAACATCTGCGATCAATGCAACCCTTTGTCACAAGTGGCTCAAGGTGTGAGACTCAGGTTTGCCCCCCACAGAGATCCAGCAGCTGCCTCGGTTTTTGACAGACTGATAACTATTTATGCAGTAGTAAATATTTTCATGCTCCATCTATTTATACTTTCATGTCACTTCATAAGTATTTATAAAGAAATCAAACCCACCAAGACGGCCATATAAGTCTGTGTATTGCTTCACAGTTTGACAGAGAAAACATGACCTAGGAGGGTAAGAGTCTGAGGAGTGAGATGTGATTGCTTTAGCAGGAAGGTTAATTAAATAGAATTCCTTAAGATCTAATCCCTCCTGCCTAGCTCCTCTTGCCTTTTGTGACTACTCTGCATGTTTCGATCTACCCACTGAGAAGTCGCCGAAAGGGATAATGGTTGCAGCCCGCCTGCCCTAAATCCATTGACTTTGAGGAGGATGGGAAAAACATCTTTGAACTATTTTTGCTTCAGTACTAATACACTTCCTAGAAATAAGCCTAATCAGGAAGATGGGTGACTGGTTAATGGGTGTTTTGGCTTTGATGAGTCATCTGAGATGAAAGCCTGAGAAATACCTAGATGGTTGTAAGCTGGATGAACTGGGGAGAAGCCTTACACAGTTCTGTCATGGTAAAAGAAGAACCAAGGACCACAAGGCAGAATAAAACAAAAGGGCTTGGAAATCTGGGAAAACTAGAGAAAACCAAAAAATGTAGAGAAAAACAAAGGGCTTTATATGTTTTAAGCAATCTAAGATCTGACCCAGTTTCATCAATAGAAAGATACCCAGGAAGTTCAATAATTATTTTAGTTTAAAAATAAAAGGAACTTCTACTGCATCTTGAGTAGATTAATCCTCCAGCAAGAAGTATAATCTTTGTTTTCCAAAATCTTAGCCCTTCTTGAGGAATTCTGAAAACAATATTACATCTTGATGGGGAGAATCAGATGAGCTCAGCCCTGGACCAGCTTCTGACTTACAGAATCCAAAATGGTCCAGATGATTCTCCTGCAGATGTGGCCTTAAGCATCTTTTAAATACGCAGTTGTCTCTGAACTCCACATATAAAAAGGAGAAGTTACAGAAAGGGACCACCACCATGGTGACTCATTGCTCTTTAATCTCCCTCACAAGAGATGTCTCTATCCCCTCCCAAAATATGAGTCACATTTTTCTGATGTGGGCCAGAAATCTGCCCTCCAATTCTCAGAAAATGGTGTTTTGAGCATTGAGGTATCTAATGATTCAGGAATGGAAACAGAAAGGGCTGCAACACCCAGGTTACAAGCAAATAGCATGACCCCTGGAGAGAAGACATCCTTGTGGATGAATGTGGGGGGTGAGAAAAATGATGCAGGGATTGCTCTTGATGAGGCACAATCTCTGTGTTTTCCCCGTGACAACCACACGCTTCCACAGTCATAACGAGAATTCATATGGTAACAGAAGTTTATCAATATATATTTTAAATAATTCCCAGGTTTTGATGCCTCCAGAAATTTATTCAGAAGGTCCTCCAGCAAATAGGTACTCCTGGTTCATCAGTAAATCAGAGTTCCAAGCACACAGGAAAATCAACTACCCAGGAACTGCTCTCAGCAGGAACCACAGGCAACATCTGCCCTGGTACATTACCTTCTCCATTAGCCTTCTGAAATTAGATTTGACTTGCAAGAGGGAGTGTGTGCAGGTACTCTTGTCAGCTCCAGAGGCATGAGACAGGAATGACACTTTAATGACCCACTTAAAAGTAATGAAACAGGCATTTATCCTAATTGGAGGAACACTAATTATATCAGAAAGTGGTGCACTCTTAGATGACAGAGTGCAAATGCTATCTAATCAAACTTAATGAATAGGTGAAGTATCCCGACAGAGCATCTGTGCATCACTCAGGCATTCCTGCAAACAGAACAATCAGCCTGTAGGGAGCTGATCTGGAAATGGAGGGTTTAAAATGGAAGGTTACTTATGGTGGCTGAATACATGTGCTTCATCTTAAAACAAGTTAACATCATGAGCCTCAAGGGACATTTTCCTTTTGAAAGCAATGAAGGTAGCTGAAGGGTGGCTGCGGGAGAACACGAAGTGTGGAAAGCGGTTACATGTGAGGGACTCGCAGTCTTCATTAATGGGAGGGAAGGAGGAGATTCCAGACTGTCTTTGAGTAAAGTCTCCATTGATGTTCACCACTGCTGCTAAGCCACGGGGTGAATCTTATCGGTTATGTGAAATGTCTTTGTTTTCTCTCTAATGGGCTCCCAGAGAGCAGAAGAGAGAGGCTTTTGGCACTGCTGCTGGGAGGGAAAGGTCAATTCCAGGATCTTCCCAGCAGTCTGGAGAGCAGCAGAAGCAAAGTGTACAGCCCTGGGCTGCTAAGAAAAACCTCACGTCCTTCAGCCTCAGTCCTTAAGGACAATAAATGCTAGGCTCTGAATGAGGTCTCATTTGGTCTGCATTAGCTGTAACGGTGGTTGGGATGCAGGGGCTGGGACTGGACATGAAACAAGGATCAGTGACAGGTCCCAGAGAGTGCATCAGAGCCCAGCACTCCTGGAAGAGAAGATTATTATTACAGGGTGTTGCCTTCAGCAATCACATGGATATACTAATGCATCTGTATGAAAGTGAGCTGAGCTTTCTATGATCTATTCACTGATGGGATCCCAACAGCTATAAAAGAAAGAATAAAAACGTTGCCACCTCTTTAAAAAGACCCGAGGAATAGCAGTGAATTGACAAAATGGAAAGCTCTGCCAATGAAAAAAGCCATCAAAACTGGCTCCTGTGAGCAAGGTACAATGTTAAAGTCAGAAAACATTTACCCTCAAGCCACATTAGTCAGAGCCTTAAAATATTAGCAGAATTGGCTGCACAGAAGCCATGCGAACAGCGCTAGTTTTATATCCTGAAGATGCCAAGTAAACACAGCAGTCTTGACCAAACAAGTGCTGCACTGACAGCTCAGCTAAAAAAAATAAGAAGCCATAAGGGATGTAATAAAATTCCGAGCAAAAGGTGTTCCCGGCCAAAAAACCAAAACAAACCTCAACAACTCAGGATAAAAAGACATTCACAGCTCTGAATGCTTACTGAGATTAGACATAAAAGCCTCTTCAACTTATCTTGAGTTGTGCTTTCCTCTTAATGTCAAAGGTACCCTGGTGCATCCAGAAGATGTTTATACCCACTCAGGGGAAGCCAGAGGCTTCAGATAAGGGAGTGTCTTTGGAAGAAGAGGGCTTTAAAGGCTTGGAAAGATAGCCTTTATTATCAGCCAACCCTCTATTAGGTTGGAGAGATTCCGGTTTGATTTGGCTGCAGTCTCAAGCCTCAAGTTCCTGCCCTAGCTTTTAAATAGAACAAGATCTCCCTGCAGCTGAAAAAGGGCAAAGGGTGGAACGTGTAAATAGCAATTAAACCAAAAATCCTGTTTTTAAAAACCCTCCCCTAAAAGATACTCTGTGCTCTTCCTCAGTGACCAGGGTTGGCCGGCTGGCAAAGCCAAATATGCCACAAAAACCAGTTCAAGTTAAATGTAACTTGCCCAGCTATTTCAAACTGCAGACAGTAACACAGTCCTGACATCACCCTTCTTTGCTATCATGATTAGAGGCAGTTCTGCCAACAGGAATGACTTCTGAACTGGGGTTCATGAGCGCTGAGGGCTGTCCTGCCTCCCTATAAATAAGGGTATTACTATGTATTCTTATTATATTAGCAGATTTTGTTCCATATAGGTTGTAAGACTACACAGAAGAATAAAACAGCTAAGCAAACCAATCTTGGTTTGGGGAATAAGAACCCACCGTATACTTCTTTACCATCATGAAGCAGCCTTGTCAGGCTGATGCTTCACAGGAGTTGAGTGTGCTCAGCTCCCATTTACCATTCATGTCTTGTGACCTGACCTCATCTGTTTCTCGGTTTTTCACTGCACTGTTATAGATCCTGACTTTCTTGTCTCTCAGCATTTCAATCAATATATAAAATGTCGTATCAGATAACTGTCCTCTCTCAATGCACACTAATGTAATTTCATAATGTGATTTCATTTTTCAGAGAAAGAATCGGAGAAGCTATTATTGGAACAGGAAGAACTGGATAATCGATCAAGGACACTCTAAAGGCAAAATTCTTTGAGTTTTGAGCGCTGTATTTGGCTTTAGATTACATTAGTGTCTTCTGTGACTTCCACACCATTTGCACATGCTACAAACCAGAAGGATTTCCACAGGCAAAGCACATACACAACTGACCTAGGACAAAGTGGATTCAGAGGATGGTTACATGCCAGTATTTTGGGAGCTCAGTTAAGTCATGGAAGGTTTTCAACATCTACAATTTCTCTTTATGTAAGCATTAGTTATCGTGTGGAAGAAGTCACACTCCAACCCACTGTTTTCTATCTAATTTCCAAGTAACAACTGACATACGAGATGAATGTAAGCTAATATGTATCTCCAAGTATGACAACACTGTATGGAGATTTTGAAGAGCTTCAAGGTGCAAGATGTAAAATGGAATCCACTACAGAATTCTGGGGAACTAAAGAATTCATACAGAAAAAAAACCCAAACCAACCAACCAAACAAACCAAAACCAAACACTCAAAAGCTCTATTGGTTTGAATCTCTCCAACAGAAGACAAATCCGAAGAGGCAGTCAAGACCAAATCTCAGTCCTGTTGGCTCTCTAACTACAGCTATGGAACGACAAGATGCAGTTCGGCTCATGCCTCTGCGCATTTCCTCACAGCAAATTCATCCCATCTGTGTTAGGAGATGATGAGAGTTTTCCATTGGTATTCAGTAATTAGGTAGTCCCTTTCAGGAGCAGATTAGGAATGCCTGGGTGAACTGTTAACAACTTGTGCTATATAACAGCAGTCTGAAGTTTCAGAGTACTTTGTAAACTTTCCTCAGTTCTCTGAATTATCCACATTACCCTTCCCACTGCTCAGACCTGACAGCACAGAGTAACTACATAGCACAAGCCGTTGCAAAGGGATCTGGGTCAGAATCACAATCCTTTTTTCTTGCTTTAAGCACCTCATGGACCACCCAAAATCTTTTGAAAGAATTATCAAATAGTTCAGATTTTGCTCAACTTAACCATTTAACTCGGATTTCATCAAAGGACTGCTCCATGGACACCCTGAACACCTCAATAGGGAATACAAGCAATTTTCAGTGATAGCAGTTGCACTGTAACTGTCTTGATGACCTGCCTCTTTTCAGCCTATAGAAGCTTTTGTTTCACAGGGAGAGAGGTCTGGCTTAGATTGAATAAAAGAAGTCACTGCACTGCACAGTTATTCTGATAATGCTCCTAATTTCCAAGTAACTTTGCTAAGCAAAATATCATAATCAGGTTTTGCGTGAAACATGGAAATAAGCAAAGAAGAAGAACTAACTATACAGCAAGGGAAATTGGCACAACACTGTATGAACATCTAAACCCACCCCAATAACCTCACTGAAACCACAGAGTGATCTCTGATTTTTTTAAGCACTAATAGGTTGTGGGGGTGCCAGCACTTGAAAGATGCAACTTCTCCTAAGAGAAAAAAGAAGGTGAAGGATTCTGGGGATCCAGGCATCTCCACAGAGAAAGCTCAGCAAAATGGGAGAAAAAAAGGCATTTTTCTGCAGATCCGATAGTGCAAAAACTATCAGGAATTCAGACTTCATTGGATTTCATCTGTGGTGTCTGTTTGCAGAGACTCATGTTGCCATGCCGTTAGCTGAGGAGTCTGTGCAGACATGGGTTCTAATCAAGTTACCTGAAAAAGTCAATGTAGAAGGTGTCTTTACCTTAAGGTGACAGAGATAAACCAGATACCTTAGACACTGTTACACAGGGACAACTCAATGTCAGTGTGTGCCTTAAAGCAATGAAGGTTATGTGGGCAATTTGACACAGGCATACCTGACATTCTTCCCAAATTGGAGTGAAAAGACCAGCCTGTGATTTATACAAAGGGGAGATGAAGCTGCACAAAGGCCAGAGGCAGGGAAGAGATCAAAGTTCTTAAGCAGAACAAGCTATCCGTATCAGATGGAGGCTTTTTTAATATCAGGAAATCTTTAAAATATTGATTTCCAGTAAAAATCTTACTCTCAGAATCATCATCCTTAAAAAAAAAAAAAAGAAACCCTCAATTTAAGAACCTGCAGTTTTCTTCTCTTTTTTTGTTTGGTTGATTTCCTTAATCACTTTTTCTCTTCTTTCACTTTTTCAGGGGCAAAATACAAAGACTGAGAGAGACAGAGAGAAAGAGAAAAGATCCAGCAGCCACAAAGAATCCTGTACAAATGCTGGTATTTTCAATTAATAAGGTGTTTATGCTGTATGCAAAGGCTGTCAACATTAAAACATTTCTAAAGATCATTTTTCTACAATCATTAATACATAAGCCTTAAAAGAACACTGGATTCAGGTATCACTCAGCATCAGGTTGAAAACAAAGAGCCTAACGTGATTGTTTATATCTTATTTTCTCTCCAAGCTTCTCTTTTTAAAGACAACATTAACAGGAGTAGGGGGTTCACTCTTTCTTATTCCTGCTCAGTATCCTTGCTGAATGGCAAGCAGAACAAAGCTAGCACTTGCTACTGCCAGACACAGCTAGAGACAGTAATTTCCAGGGATGATAAACAGGGTTTATTTCTTTAAATGGCCAAGTTTCTTGCATTTGTGTTTTCCTTAAGCATTTTCTAGTTCAGCCGTGTTCTGGGGGTTTAATTTAAGGCTCCATGTTCATTCTGGGCCTGTGATTCTGTTAATTCTCTCCAGGCTGCTGGAAAGACAAGGTAGAAGAGCAGTCAGTCAGGAAGACACACTTATTTTCATCTCTCATGCAGCTGATACCCAAGATGAACATCTCAGTGAGGCCCTAAGGGCAGCAAAGATTTTGATTTACTCCAGAAACTGCCTTCTTAGACAAGTTGCTCTCTTGGCAAAGTTTAGCACAAAATCTGAAACTATAAAGGCTGAGAGAAGGTTTTGACTTCCTGCCTCACTTGAACAAATATTGTCTGCGCTGTATTTTGCGTGACCCCACCAAGCCCCCAGCAACAACAGTTAAAGTTTCCTGATGGCATGTCAATATGTTGCATGCTTAGAGTCTTCATTGTTCATAATATCAATAATTATTATACAAACACAACATGGAAGAATTATTTCAAATCCTCATTAATTTCAGTACCAACAGGAAGAGGAAACTAGGGCAGGAAAACTCTGCAATTAGCGTTACGCATTCCCCGTAACATCAGTCACACTGCATCAGTACACCGTCTTCCTTGTTCTTCATCTCTCTTCAGCTCGGATATCCTCTGGCAGAGCCAGCTCAGAGAACAAAAGCTGGATTAGACATTTGTATGAATAAGAATAGTATCTAATATTACACTACCTAATGCAAAATGTCCAAAGATATCAACTGTCATGCTTCAAGGGGATAAACTGATCGCCAGCTGAGGTCAAGAAGAAATAGCTTCCCCACCCTCAGCCACACAACACTTCAATGTCACTACAACAGGAACACAATGAGCATTTAAACCTTTTTTGCTTTTGTTGAATCAGGCACAACTGGAAGCGCTGTTCAGAAAACACTTGACCAGGCAACTCACTCATCTCAAAAATCCCTACAGCAGTACAAAAAATAGAAGGGCAGCAACCCAGACCAAGGTAATAAAGGAATTTTGGCTTTCCTCTTGAAATGCTGGCAGATGAGCCACATATGGCTGGTTGCTGTGATTCATGCCAACACACTAACGAGTGTCTGTTGATGTACTACAGTTTCTTTACAGTGTACTGTCTGCATATCCACTGTGGACCCATACTACAGTTCAGCACACTCTGTTTGATTCCAGTTGTTCAAATCAGTGGTCCTGCAAGGTCAAACTGCCTTTGTTAGACTCTGGCAGTTCTTCCTAACTTACTTCTTAATACACTGAAGCCTACTACTCAACAAGACAGTAATACATACTCTCAGAGGCACATGTACAGCTCAGGCTCAGCTAGTCTGACTCTACATATGTTTCTTTTATTCCTTGTTCAGTCAATATTAAATACACCTCTGAAGAGCTAGTTCTGTCTCAGCTTTATTTAGCAGGCAGAAGGAGGATTTATCTGGCTGCCAGTGCTGCAGATTTAACCCATTATCTGAGAATTAGGCTTGTCTTTTTACTTCATACATCTTCTCTAATAAGAATAATCATGCAGTCACAATGGAGATGTAATTTAGGAGATTGTGCCTTCACCTGGAGCTGTGCAAATTCTGAATCAGGAGCAGCTAATAGGTATATTTATTACCTGGCTTTCCCCAATTCTTCTATCTGTTCCTCTCTGGTAGTATCCTTGCCTTTCAGAGTTGACCTTGTACTTATCTGCAAATCCTGGAACAACCACAAAATGCTGCAAAAGCAATACAGAACTAAAAACACTGGACAACCAAACTATCTGCATTATTTCTGCATTCTTTTCACTGTTGCCCTATCTGTAATATCACAGAAATTAAGCAGATACCACAGAATCACAGAATGGTTGAGGTTGGAAGGGACCACCAGGGGATATATACTCCAAACACCCTGCTCAAGCAGAGTCACCTAGAGGACACTGCTCAGGATTGTGTCCAGAATACCATGCAGTGCCTGGGAGTCTTCCATCTTGAAGGTCAACATTCACTGGGGTATTGTAGCAGAGAAAGTGCAGGTGGGAGAAAATATAGAGATACAAGAATGAAGTTCATAATTTAAGTACCTAAGTATAAAAACACTTTCTAAGGAAGCTCTGAAATGTATTCTAAGGGAGTTCTGATTCTATATTGATCTAATGTCTTTTGAGAGGATTTTCTATCAATTGTCAAGAGAATTAATATATCTGGGCTGTGTGTCTGGTGTGGTCCTACAAGAACGCAGCAGCCACTGTCTTACATAAACTAATACTTAGCTTCTAAACTTGATTCACTTGTTGATTTGAAAACTAGATCTGTGCCTTAAATTGATATTGAAACTAATGGGAAGCGGCACTTTCCATTGTGGCCTCAAGCATGGAGAAGGCAGGCAGGCAATCACATGTCCCCACTGAAATCAGCGCATCACCTTCAAACCCAGCTTTAGATACAACAAAACACAGTCACACAATCTAGAGGTGATGAATGAATTGGCATAATGCAGCCAGATGCTGTATTAGGGGAAGAAAGGCCAAACTTTCTTAGAAAGCTGCAAATGAGTGATTACATTTTTAGAAACTAATGTAAACCTGAGCTTCCTCAAGTGAAGTGTACTGATGTGTCTCAAAGCTTCAGCTCACCTAAACACTGCTTTTACAACAGCATCAACCTTTTTGACCAGATTTAAGCTTTAAAGATACCTGGGTTTATGCCTGATTTTAGATTTTTATACACACATATATGTATATGATGCTAAAACTTTACCAGAAAACCTGTTTCCCACTGGAAATGACTCACTTGGTTTCTTCTTACCAGAAAGGATGACTGGAAATTGCAGGGTCAGAGACAGCTTGTTGAAAACCTAAATCAAATGATGGCTGCTGTGTGTAAGTACAGAGGTGTGCAAGAAAACTGCTGATCTGTAAGAAGAAGAGTAATCACCTGTACTTCTTAGCTTCTATATTTACATACTAGAAGACTGTGAACTGGAAATCCAATGTATTTGTTTACGGAAAGCACAGAGAATTTTTAACTTTTTTGTTAATGCAATTACCGCTATTACCAGCGTCCTGTGTGTGCTGTCTGCTGCCACAGGCTAAAACCTACACCTCTTCCTTTTCAAACCTACACAAATAAAGGAGAACAATAGATTAGCCAACTGAATCCAGCTTTCCCAAGCCAGCACACAGCTGATGGCTGACTTAGCAAGAAGATGAACTAGATTTAGAGCATCAGGATGGGGAAGACATGAGACAAGAGCTGGGCTCAGAGCACTGGGCCCAGGGACTACTGTAACCACTGATTCTACTCTACCAAGAAAGAGGTAACCAGTTACTCAGAAAAAGAGGTGTTCTGTCTCTAAAAGACAACTACTAAAGACTATTGTATAGGATGACTTTCAGAAGTTAATATTGGCTTATGGCTTAATTTGTATTGCAGACCACAGCACAGCACAGAGGTATATGCGGTAGATTGGTACTGAAGGCAGAATAAATAAGCCAGGCCAGACCTTGTCTTGTCCCAGCTTGATTTCTTTTGTAGCTAAGGGGAGCAGGGTGAGTATCTCAGTTAAGGCTGTCAATCCTTTCCTTTGCCTGGTCAAATAAAAAGATTCATGGAAGTGAAGTAGTCCCTTTGTCAAGCTTGTTATCTCATACAGGAGAAAAAGTTTCCACCTGTTCCTGTGCTCGTCCAATTTCCCATGTTATTCCACTTTCAGGTTTCAATCCACTTGGATGTTGGTGTTGTGGTTTAAACCCAGCTGGTAACTCAGAAACACAGTTAGTTAACAGGAAAGAAATAGATTATATTGTATTGTTAGCCAAAAAGGCATTGCAACCTCTGGAAACCTTCAGAGGGTGATGTTCTAAGTCAGGTACAATTCTTAACTTAAGATCTCAGGCTCCCTGGACAGTCACTGGGAAGAGACACTGGTGCTTCCAGAAGGTTGCACCTGGACTGGATGTCTGAAGAAGCAGGACACCATGGAATGGGATGTACATGCTTTTTCATAGTGGCAACAGTCAGCTCTAAGTGACGGCATTCTTACTGTCTGCTGCATCCATACCCAGACAGGCTGGAGCTCTCCGATCATACTTTACTAAACTAATGCAGTATATGGCAAAACCTGGTAGCTGGGAGTCAAATTCTCGGTTCAGATCACCAACTACCGGTCAGCCACTGTCCTATACAGGAGGGATGGAAGAGATTGAGAATAAGCCTTTTGGTACAGTTCCAGCTTGTCTTCGCCATTTCCTCTTCCACTGTAGGAAGGTTACAAACAAGAGCTGTTTCTAGCTGGATACACTAAGATACGACTTCAGATCTCTGAAGTAAAACCAAACCAAACCTATCTGAGAGCAGCGATAGCTTTGAGGAAATCTACATTCAGTCAGGCACACCTAAATGTAAAAACATGAAGAGGTTGTGGCTTCCTCACTGTCTGGGTTTCCTAAGGAAGGGTGGACCCATTTCCAGATAGTGTGGAGTTGGGTGGAGAGAAGGGGGAAGACACTGGCAGCAACAACATCTGACATGAATCTTCTCCCTCCTAATCTTAAAAAGCAGCAATGTGAAACCAGAGCAAGTGTGAAAGCTGAAGACTCCAGCAGGGATTCACATTAATCAGGCTTTTCAGGCTGGAGTGTATCAAAAAACAGGAGTGAGACAGCAAATGTTAGCTGTCAGGATGATTTCTGAGCTCTGGCATAGTCAGAAGACAAAACAGGTTTAAATTCACAGCTCTTAGATTTACAGTCCACCTCAGAAGCTGCCCTGTCCCCAGGTGGCAGAGGACATTACAGTGCAAACAACAGCTATCTCTGGGGCAAGGCCACTTAAATAAATGAATCAGCCCTCCTCCACTGACAAGGCTGCACACAAGCACAGGGGCTCCTTCCTCAGCAGGGCTTCTCAGCATGCAGCAAAGATTTGAGGAACTCAAGCACCGGGGGGGAGCCGCTCTCCGCTGCCCAAAGGAGGGGGGATAACTTGCAGAGCAGCACAGTGACAATAGACAAAAGGCAAATTCCAACCTAATATCAGAAAGATAAATTGCTGAGAGTTCTCATGGCTGGAGACTAATCCTGAGGGATTGCATGGCCCAGTACCCCCCTGCTGCAGAGGCCATCGCACCTGCTCCACTGCCTGACATCAATCACTCCCTCGTGGTCAGAGAACCAAGCGAGATATAATAGTGGGTCTTATTCAAGCTCTGTGCCTGGGAACATACACTTACAAAGAAGGCACACAATGGCATAATTGCAGCCCCTCCGAACTGGTTGGCCCCTTGCAGTCTGATAACCAGCTCTTATCCTTTAGGATGCGTGTTCAGACACTGTAAGGAAACAAGAGCTGAGCTGGCAAGAACTTGAAGACAGAACACAGGTGGAAGTAGTATTGAAAGGAGGGCTGTGAAAAAGCCAAGCTGGACATGAGGCATGTGTATACAGATTCGCTAGCAATCAAGTGTATTTTGCTTCTGTTTTACTATTACAAAGTGTTTTGTGGTTTTAATTCCCCCAGATATCTCAAACAGTTTTAAACCTAGCTGTAGGTACTTTGAATCATCTGTGCACCCAGGCCTAGCATTTCAAATTCATTATTTTAAAGGCATCATGAAATACTAAATATGATAAATGAAAAGAGTTAATATGTCCCTCTTGTGCTGAACCATTTATAAAAAAATGGAAGTCATAACATTATTAAACATCAGTTTATCATAATAGGAGTTTAAGACTTGGGCATATTATTCTAGGTTTTATATATTTAAAATAAATATGAACTTAAACATAAGAGCATAGTGTTTCTTGGAGAGCACCAAAACAGAAGCAGATCAGGCTACTTTTTACACTTGATTTGGGTGAAGCAAAAAACCAAACAACCAGTTTGAATGTCAGTAACTTCATAGCTATAAAAATCCAAAGAGCTACTGGAAGTGCTCGCCGAGCCACTTGCATCATTTATCAGCAGTCCTGGCTAACCAGGAAGGTCCCAGGTGACTGGAGGTTAGCAGATATGATGCCCATCCACACGAAAGGCCGGAAGGAGGAACTGGGGAACTACAGCCCTGTCATTCTGTCCTCTATGCCAGGGAAGGTTATGGAGCAGATCATCTTGAGTGCCACCATGTGTGGCACGTACAAGACAACCAGGTGACCAGGCCCAGCTAGCATGGGTTTGCAAAAGGCAGTCCTGCTTGTCTAACCTGATCTCCTACGACAAGGTGACCCGTTTAGTGGATGAGGGAAATGCTGTGGATGTTGTCTGCCTAGACTTTAGTAAAGCCTTGACACTGTTTCCCACAGCATTCTCCTGGAGAAACATGACTTAGACGGGTGTGCTGTTTGCAGGGGAAAAAACTATCTGGTTGGCCAGGCCCAAAGAGTGGTGGTGAATGGACTGGACTTGATGATCTTAAAGGTCTTTTCCAACCTAAACAATTTCTATGATTCTATGATTTATCACAGCTTCATGGAATGTGTCCTTTTCAAAAAACACTGATTTTAAATGCATGGAAGTTCACAATTCCCTAATTAAACATCAACCACATTTTACACGCTATTGTTTGCAACTCTGTGTCATGCTCATTATTCTAAGATCATAAAAGTTATTGCAGTCTCAAATATTATGGTTTATACACATTTTCAAGACATTTACTCTGTATCATGCATAAGAGATACCACAGGACAGTTTCATGACTTGTCAGTCAACAGCACCATGTTGTTCACCTGAGATATATTAAGCCAGGTGGATTTAGAAGTCCTTATAGAACGGAGAAAGTAGCAGAGCTTACCTCCTGGGGAGCCACGGTATTTCAGTTTCATGCTGTTTTGCTTAATACTTCCTGAATTATTTCTTCTTACATTTCATTGTGTGAAGTTAACGCTACACAAAAGAAGGTGAGAGTCAATCATTTTCTATCATTTACGTTACAAAATTCATAACACCCATCTTTGTGCAGATTACACTCTTCCAGTGCTATGCCAAATAAATACTTTCAATCATGTAACTACCTACATCTTGAAGTGTTCAAACTAGTGACAGTGTAAAACAGTACTTTCTATTTCTGCCACATTATTTGTGTAATACTGCTATGAAGTGCTAAAAAGCTGACATACTATACTACCCAAATATTAATAAAGCTTCTCCAATAAGGATCAAGGAGATTATGCTACAGAACTACACAAGCTGTATTCCAAAACCTTAAGACAAATGGGAATCAACAAAAGAAGAGGAAAGCCTGCTATATGCAGTTAAATGACTACATGAAATACAGAGAAAAATGGTTACCTCTAGTGTATATTAGTGTCAAAATGAACTACATTTGGCACTTAACAGATCCAGTACTCTGTCAGGAAAGAAATCACGCTGCTAGGGCATCAAAGAAAAGCCCAGAATTTTAAGGCCAGATGGGACAGAACCCTAACTAAGAACAGAGTAGAAGAAAGGGTGAATAAGGGGTTTTGACAGCTTTGCTGCTGAGACAGCCACGAGTTCAAGTTCTGTCAGATTGAAAAGAGCATATATTAGGAAAAAGTTTTGACGTTCAGCCAAGCCTTATCAGATCACTTGGAAAATATTTGGGATAATACTATCCTATATTATAAAATAGATATTTAAAACATTTTTAAAAGATAGGTTAAAATTATCTATTTAAACAGACTATTTTTGTAAGAAAAAGGGAGAGTATCTAACCTTTTACTTCAGGATAGCGCCAACAGAACTCTCCACTCAAAGCACTGTTAAACTCATCTTTCTGTGCTGTCAATCTTTTCAGTGCGGAGTTCACTCAGCCTTCAGTTGCCAATTTCTGTTCCTTTTTACCGTTGCCCAGGGAGGTTGTGAATGCTTCATCCCTGGCGGCGTTCAAGGTGGGGTTGGACATAGCCTTGGATGGCATGGTTTAGTGGGAGGTGTCCCTGCCCATGGCAGGGGGGTTGGAACTCGATGATCTTGAGGTCCTTTCCAACCCTAACTATTCTATGATTCTATGATTCTATGATTCTATGACATCCATGGTGTCTCTCTTTGAAAATGGATTTAGGGCCAAACACTAAAGCATACTAGGAATTATGAGCCAAGAATTCAGCAGTTGCAACATCCCTCTTATACCAACACAGCTCCAGTAACTCCAATTAACTTACTTTTGATTTATACATTAGAGTTGAATTACTGTCCCAGTGAGCAACACACAGAGGGTGTTTTTTATTCCAAAATGAAGAACTTCACCAGTGAGGGAAGGGGAGAAAAGGTGGCTGATGCAGTTACTGTCCTTTGTTCCCCCCATGCCGCAGGTACCTGGCTGCTCCTCTGTCACCTTCTGAGCACTGCTGTTACAACAAGGTGATTTTAAGTGACCTGGTGCTAGGGTTGTGTGAGGGCAGACGCCTCATCAGTCAGCCAAAACCAAGCCGTCCTCATGAGCCCTTCATCTGACCTGAAAATGGCTTCGAACATACATAAACTCACTAAGTTTATGTATATATGTGTAAGTTTATGTATAGACGTATAAGTTTATGTATATATGTATGCGTATATGTATACGTATATATATACTCACTTGGAGAAGGCTGCGTGGAGACCTCATAGCTGCCTTCCAGTATCCGAAGGGGGCCTATAGGGATGCTGGGGAGGGACTCTTTGTTACGGACTGTAGTGATAGGACAAGGGGTAATGGGTTCAAACTTACACAGGGGAAGTTTAGATTGGATATGAGGAAGAAATTCTTTACTGTAAGGGTGGTGAGGCCCTGGAATGGGTTGCCCAGGGAAGGTGTGAATGCTCCATCCCTGGTGGCGTTCGAGGCCAGGTTGGACAGAGCCTTCGGTGGCATGGTGTAGTGGGAGGCGTCCCTGCCCATGGCAGGGGGGTTGGAACTCGATGATCTTAAGGTCCTTTCCAATCCTAACTATTCTATGATTCTATTCTATGATTCTAATAATCTCAGTACATCACCCATCTTTAAACTATGACATTTCCTACTATTGACTAATACTTTAAAAATATTATTGTATGCAGAAGACATGGCTTAGGTAAGGGTCTGACATTAATCATTTTATATTTTAGTCACACTGTTTTCCAAGGATCAGGGGACTGTAATATCGTCAGCTTTACTAAAGAGTCAGTTATGAATAATCTGCTTCTTTCCTAAGCCACAGAGAAATGTGCTACAATTGCTAGTGAGATAAATCTACAGGCAATTTTGGTTAAGGCTTTACAAGGATTTAAGAAAGTTTGTTTAGGCCGCAAAGCAAAGTCACCCATCTGCTCTAAAGACTCATTGCTGGAAGAGTTCAGCTTCTAACACTACCATCATTGTAGCCAGCCCACAGCAAGAGAGCAAGTGTTATCCTTACTGGTTTTAAGACAACAAATCAGCACCAGTTTTAATTAATGGTTTGAGAACTAAACCTATGAAATATATCTATCCATTTGTGAATGAAGTGACATTTATCAAACCCTAAACAAATGGAATCCAAACCCAAGTTGGATATATTACCTTTCATACTTTTTGGGAATTAATCAAAATTCCATGTGTCCAGGAAGCACCTGAGTCTAAGCAACCTTCTAAAGTGGAGACCTTAGAATATAAGCTGCCAAGTAAAGTGAAACAGCAAAGTCAGAAGTCTTTGGTGTGTAAGACTACTTAGTATTCAGAAGTTATAGCAAGGTAGGACCTAAAAACTGCAGCCTCTCTAAGCTGTGCATGATCTATTTTACAGCCTCCCCAGACCTTAGAGACCTTATTCTGATAGAGTGAACTGGCAAGATACAGAGGCGGGGTAACTGATGCTAGACTGATACAACATCCAGAATAGAGAGCTAAAGGGTAACAACATTAAAGTGAAGGTAGTTCTGCAATAGTGACACTGGATCCAAATTGAGGAGTCTGTGAAGATCTTTTCTGAACTCAGAAAAGTTACTGCCTTTCTTCCAGCCTCTCTTACTTATGTAGACAGCCTTCTTCGCAAAGGCCAGTGTTGTGTCACGCAGTGGGAATATGCAATACTTAGTAGGATGGTATCCCAATGTACCATCATAAATCAAATCAAATGCTAGATGCATAAGCACTACAGATATTAACAGCAGAAATAAAATTTAATATAGCTTGCCAGCATGTGGAAAGAATTTAAGGTCCAATTCAATGAAGTCAGTGTGATTTTGGCCTGAATCACCCATCTGCTCCCTATATTAAGTAGTATAACATTCTCTATATAAATAAAATAAATTCAATTTTGATGAAGTTTGACATTTCTTACAGTGCTAAACTTCTTGTCATTTGTCAACCTGTATTTTTAGAGCTCTCTTGGACTGACTGCCAGGGCTCCATCTGGCAAAATTAAAAGTATTCCTAATGCAAAGCTTTTAAAAGGATTTCTCCTACATTAGTTAAAAAAAGAGAAATCCAATTAAAATGACTGTAGGTGATTGGAAAAAGATGGATTTTAATTTGCTTGTAACACACAATGAAACAGTAACTTAAAAAAACCTGTTTACATTTGCTATACCAGCTACCTGCCCATCCATCAATACCTTCCATGAAGTACCTGCACTCAGAGTGATTATATATGGAGTTTAGTGTAATATTTTAAAAGACTTTTTGCAAATTACTATACTTTTTTTGTTAAACTAATCACTGTGTTACCCACACTATGTGGTTCAAATCTGAAAAACACAAGCTCTAAGGACAATACAGACAGCCAAGGTATCTAATACATTAAATACAACTTTTTTCACTGGGTGAGGTGAATTTGAAGGAGTTGGTTTCAGATGCAAGGCCCACTCCCAGAAGATTCTGGTTTGTATACTGCATTCCTGAAGAAAACATACTAGCAACTTCAGAGCCACAAACAGATCTCTGTCTTCCTACATAAAATCTTTCTTCCCTGGATAATCAAAGAGGCATCACCTTAAAGGCTCACTTCATATACAAGTCACAATAAAGCCTTGGATGGCATGGTTTAGTGGGAGGTGTCCCTGCCCATAGCAGGGGGGTTGGAACTAAATGATCCTAAGGTCCTTTCCAACCCTAACTATTCTATGATTCTATGACTTTGAAAAGGCAGAAAGCTCGTCTGTCACGTGCCAAGCTACAGGTTATCATTGCCAGAACAGCTACCAAATACCCTGCCCAATTTGGTAAATACCCTAGCATGGGTTATCCATAGAAATAAAGCTCTGCATCTTCTAAAGCCAGGACCATGTCACTTCATGGAAGAAGCACTAGCCAGCGGCAGTGGTAGGGCCCTCACCCCAAGAAGGCAGCCTACAAGAGAAGCACTACACTTAGCACGACACCAGAAACGCACACACTCAGGTTCACTATGTGAGCCCAATGCAAGGGAGGACCTCAAGTGACAGCAAATCAGCTAATGGAAATTAGAGTATTCTAGACTCATCAGCTTCCCTTGGGACTTGGCAATCATTGGCAAGTCCTGGAGAGACGCCTCAGTAGGATCTAATGACCCTAGTTAAAATTTCCTGGAATGGAATAGGATCCCAGCTCTCCTCACTTCCTTCTAGCATTAAATTGTTTTTTGTCCTCTCATGAGTTTTCTGGAGTAATGCATAGCCTTCAACAGCCACTGGAACCAACTCCTCTCTTCCACTCTCCAGAAGCTGCATGGGTTTGGATTTGAGAACCTATGCATGAGTTGACATAGATACAGCACACACCTGGTGCTACATACTAAGCATTAACTATTTCAATAATGGCTCCTTGTCCAGCTAAGTGATTTGGAAAGAATAAAGCAGTTAGCAGGGAAACAATGGCAAAGTCACAAAAAGCAAATACAACAGTGATACTGTTCACTAGGCAAGTACTAGTTCAACTTCATCTTTTCTAGGAGTACATTACATCACAACTCCTGATCTGACCCATTTTTGTCATTGTATCAACCTTTAAGAACATATAAATCATAACAAAAATACAATATTAATCTCTATCACTTACCTCAGCATTATAAAATCACTTATTAATTTAAGCAGTCAAAAGGGGTTTTCTTATACAGAATGCAGTTATGGAAAACTGGCTTAGAAAAAGAAATCACTTTAGAGCTCATCAGCTCAAAATGTCCTATGTTCTGTGTGTTAGCTGGGGACCTCCCCTAAGGCCCATGTCTCAAAGACACAGCTGTGAATGACAGCTGATGTGCCAGGCACTACGTAAGCATTACACACTGCTTTAGCAAGGTCTGACTGCAGCTCAATTAAACTATCATAACATTGCTTTTATTTCAGGAGGATTTATTGCTTAGCATGCTACACACACCCCTCACAGAAACTGCGCTCAAGCAGGTGCAGTGGTCAGGAAGAAAGCTGGACAATAGCAACAGTCCGGTTTATTTCTTATGCCTTTTAATTTCTTTGGATTGCTAGCACTGCAAGTGTTAGCTCTTTGTGATTAATGGCCTCTATGATGTTGAAAGTAAAACCTTGAATCATTTACAAACACTTAGAAAGAAACTGGCTCTAAACTGAGTTATGAGTTTAGAAGAACTTAGTGAGCTTTATTTTGTATCTAAGAAAGAATGCTACTCTTCTTAAACCATGTAAAACTATTTTAGCCTTTTATATAGATTTCAACTTCTTACTCTGTTCCAGTCACTAGGATATATAAGCACTAACATCACTACTCCCAGGGAAACCAGAGTGGTTTGTTGTACGATACTCATCTACGTCCCTTCAACATGGACGTTACAACAGAAAAAGGCAGGCTGTTCCTCCAGTGATGCATAGCACACCGAGTACATGATATCACACCAGTCTATAAAATCTATCTTCTGTTATCTGCGTGTTGTAAATCAACATAATCAGCATAACTAAAGGATTATATGAAGAGAGATTTTTCATTAGGGTGCACAGCAATTATACCATACTACACAATTTCAGCTCTCAAATCCACTCTCCCTGAATGATGAGACCAGCAAGTGTTCCCACGACCAAACCATAGCTGTCACTTGACTAAACCCTGCAGTTACACAATGTCAGAAATCCGATGTCTTGGTTACATGGTTTAGTTCAGGATTTTTAACTACATCTTGGAACTTCTGTGGGTAAGAAAACTCAGAGCACAATATTTAATGTCTTCGAGGCTTTGAATTGACTTAATCTGATACTACTGACAGTAACTCTAGAACACGTGCTTTAACTATGCCTTTCTCCACAGCAGATTTACTTCTAATTTCCGTACTTTGTGGGGGAAAAGTTCAGTGTTGCAAGGCCAGATTTTGTAACTTCCCATTTTATACGCATACATGTGTCATACACATGAATTACACTTTTTGTGTCACCACTGAGAAGTAAATAATGTTAACTGTTTCCACCTGCATTCTCCGGTATTCAACAGTAAAGACTACACAGGAACTGGCAGAAAGGGCAGTTTAAAATGGTTTACTGCACTATATACATAGATATGCAACAAGTGCCCTGGACATCCAAAAGCTTTTCTTTAGATTTTGTTAGGCAAAATGTTTGAAAGCAATTCCCCAAACAGGCTACCCTGCAGAGCTGGTCTTTCAGACAGTCCTGAATGAACACAGCCACAGTCCTACTGCAGGATCAATGTGCGCACAAGCCTGCCAGGACAGTGGTAGAATAAAGGTAAATAATGTACTCTGAAAACGTGGCAATCTCGGCCCACCCCAAACATTATCAACCTCAAAAGCCCTGGCTTCAGAAAAGGGAGAGTTTCTTTGTCATGTTCTATTTCTTGGGATGGTTTAAACTCTAAGGCCCAGGGACAAAAACTAAATTAAGCAGAAGCCATCTTATGAGTTACACCAAAAAAACCATTCGGGACAACATGAGGTTTTACTATATGTAATGGCTTTATGAAATGTATAAATGTTACTGTTCTATAAAATACATGTTTCATTCCAAAACACAAATTATAATTCATATTTATTCAGGACTTGTCTTTTTGGTGTTTCAAACTTCCTTTTCAAAAGAAAGACACAGGATTCCCAAATTAAAGATTTATTATAGTGTTTTTATTAGCAAACTTTCACTGGAAAGTTCTGGGCGCATTAACATAGGAGGCACATTGGCTTCGATGTTTGGCATTTGACAGTCAACAGAATTGCACTTCACTGTGATAGCCTTGCTACAGCAGTGGGGATTTTCATGGCAACCCTCGTAGCGAGCCTCTCTCACTGACCTGCTCAGCAGATGGCTTTTATCATTTTGGTCAGCCTTCAAAACCCGGTCATTCTGCAAAGAACACTGATCTAGCTTTCGCTCAGCTTTCTTTTTTTGCTTTGACAGAGAGGCTTTCTTGCTTTCAACCCCATTCGCTTCTGTACCACCCTTTTCATCACACTTGTCTGCCTGCTGACAGAATCCCTTTTGGTTATTTAATACACCGTTCTCACATTCAGAGCAACGCACTATCAGAGGTCCTGCGTTGTGGCAGACAAACTGTGAGGAGTTCATCACCTTTGGAACAGTTCTAAGGTTTTCCTCTGGGTTTGGATGAGCGTGTGACTCTGTCCTATTTATTCTTTGATGTGCCTGGAACTGTTGCACAGACTGGAGGAAAAAGTTTTTTGGCAGAGAGCTCTGTGCCATCGGTCTTTTGAGCCTTCCTTGAAGGCAGCTGCAGTGGAGGACATGCTGGACTGGATGCACATAACCTTCGGCAGCCTGCTGTAAAGCATTTATAGGAGCTATGGAGCTTTGGATCTGTACTGTTCCCTGGGATGGAGAACACTGGTAACAGAAGGCGTCACTTAACTGTTGGCATGAGTGTGGACTCCACTTCACTGCCACTTGCTTATATGCATCGGGACAGCTACACTGCCTATTTTGAGAGAAAATTGGGCATATGGTGTGTTGGTCAATAGATGTCTGTAGCACAGCTGCACTAGCAACATTTTTTATGCTTTTGCTCACTTCACTATTATAGGTTGAATGAATAGGCATACATGTGTTTTGGGGCCTGCTGCTGAAAAGCTCAGAGCAGATATGAGTTTCTTCATAGGCCACTTTCTCTGCAGGGTTACAAATACCAGTTTGTGATGCCAGAGGCTCAAGCTCATAGTGCTCATGCTCCATTTCTGGCTTTTGACTTCTGGGGTCCAGCTGATACTTGCTAATGGGATGTGATTTATTTTGCCCTCTGCCTCCTTGGCCTCCTGAAAAGGTCTGAGAGAAGGCATTACACCGCAGTTTTTTTGGGAGTGGGATCTGCCCACAAGTGCCCTGGGGCCCAAGGCATCGGCACATGCACTGGAAAAAGAACGTTGCAAAAGCCCAACTAATGCACATTATAAGCATCATAAAAGTGCCAAGTTGCGTGTATGCCAACACTGTAGAGGGCATCATCATTGCTCCAGCTACAAATGTAGTCAATGCAGCCATTGCAATAGCAGAACCCATACGGCTTAAAGAAAAAATGACTTTTCCCTCTCGGTCAGGGTCAGGGGCTAAGCGATAAGCCACTCCATAATGAACAGCAAAGTCTACAGATAAGCCGACAGCCACCGAAATAGTGACAGATTCTAGCACATTTAGCTCCCATCCAAGGAGAACCAGAGAACCTACAGTGACAAAAATAGTTCCAGCTATTGAAACTATTGCATAAAGACTTATAATTACATTCCAAGTTGTAAGAAGCATTACACTAAATGCAACAGCAACTGAAAGACCCATGGCAATCAGAGTACCATCAGAAAGACTGTCCTGAAGATCATAAAATTCGAGGTTACTCACAAACCAGCCATTGCTAAGACCTTCAGGAGCAGAATTAAGCTCACTTGAAATCCACAAGTCCACCTCCTTGTAGAACTGATGCATTTTCTCATATGCCAGGGTGAAGAGGTAGGTGCTTTGGAACTCCAACACCACCGCCCTGATGGTGTCATTTAGGTCAAAGCGAGGCCCTGGGGTTTTACTGTCTAAGTGGTACCCTGTGCTTCTTTCTAGCTCCATTATAGCTCTCTTGATGCATAATTCAAAAACTTCTTGTTTGTATGGAAAGCTCCAGTGGCTGCAGCAGGGGTAAAGAGATGGCTCATCGCAGTCTTGATTTTCCATCCACTGCTTAAATGTTTCGATGAAGCAGCTTGTGAAGTCTTGCTCTTCAGTCTGATAATAAAACGTTTGATTTCTTAACTTCTGACAGAAACGCAAAATCCAAACCTGTGAAGCTGGGCTAGCGATATTAAAACTGCTATCTAGCTGCAGCTTTCCTTTACTTTTAGGGTTTAAAGGGTCACCATTATCCTCAGGGGTGACACCCCAGATTACTGTTATTGGCATGTGAAGCTCTTCTCCATGGTGGACACGTTCAAACATAAAAAGCTTTTTGTATTCTGCATCGTATCGTTCAAATGGGTGAGAAGACCTAAACACCTGAAACTCTGAAAGCTCCAGTGATGGCAATTTCATCTTTGGGTTTACACACACAATATATGCTCCACCAATTGTTAAGGCAAGGAACCAGAAAAGCCAAATATATCGAAATCTGATAACGATGCATGGCAAAACTTTCTCAAAAAATATCCTAGATGCTTCTGAGACTGAAAAAATAATCTTGTGGAACATTTGGCATAACACTGTCCAGCAGTTTTTGTTGTTGTATACCCTCTGCTGAGGTTTCTTAAAGCAACTGAAAATATTGAGAAGGTATCGTTCATGTAATACAACTACAGCAGGTAGCCACGTAACCATCAGAACATAATTCACCAAAATAGCAGTGCCGGCATAAACACCAAAACACCTGATTGCTGTGATATTGCTGACATAATTAGCATAGAAGGCAGCAGCGGTAGTAAAACTTGTGACAAACATGGAAAGAGCAGCATGCTGCAACGTGATGCTCACCGTCTCAGAGGTTCCAGCATGAGGTTTATCAAATTTTGTGTAGTTCCAAACATCACATAAGACAAAAGCATCATCTGCTCCAATACCAACAAGAATAATCAACGCTGTGAGATTCATGAATGGGAAAAACTCAAAATTAAATACTACCCGATAGAGAAAGTAAGAAATAATCAAGGAACTAATTATTGCAAACATAGTCATCAGCGTGATAAACATGGACTTCGTGTATACACACATAACTAATAAAACAATTACAATGGCTATAGCAGGATACACAGTATCCATCAACAGGTAATCTTGAAACAACCTATGTTTTATTCCAAACTCAATCCCTGTGACGGTTGTTACACCATCGGAAGCGTTCCAGTTCTCAAAGTTATCTAGGTAAATGCTCATCATGCTTTCCCCTTTCTCAGTCGGAGAGAAGAGCATGCTGTATTTTAAAGCTGGTAAGACATAGTCAGCTGTCTTTGGGCTTAGAAAATCCTTGTCCACTAGGTAGTGAAGGATCTGGTAAACAGCGTTGTACTTGGTACATTTGCGAGGCACGTTTGTACACTTGAGTTGGTCCTTCCTTTTGGCATTCATATCCCAGCAGTCTGGCCCCAGGGTTCCATTGTAGTAGTATTTGGCACATGTGCGAAGCAGCTTCAGGGTGTGAGAGACATCCCGTTCTACTATTTTTTGACACGATGACCTGTTATTTAGAATAGCAATATAGTTGCCCAGTGTCCAGCTGGGACAGCACGAAGCAGCAGTGGCTCTCTGGCAAAGATCACCAAACTGGGAATGGGATCTTATCTGTATAAAGACAGGCACAGCAAAAAAAATCCAGTTTAAAGTAATAGACTAGTAATAAATTATTACAAACATTCACCCACCAAGCAAATAAAACATTCCGAAGTGATGAAAATTCACCTTATGGTCCTTTCGTGTTAATGTTTTAAATTCTTATCTCCACACACATTGGTTTTGATCAGTATCCTCTTACATGCAGCAGACTAAAGCAGCAGTAACTCAGTACACTTACTTGTCACAGCAGCATAACATTGGCAGAAGTGTTAGGAATATTGTAATTCTTTTGTGTGAAGATGCACTGAGGTCTTGGGGTCTTTTCCCCAAGACTGATGACTGTTAATTCTCTTTTATTATCTCATGTTATAAGTCTGAAAATAAACAGCAATGAAGCTTCATTCTGCTTGGAATCATATACTGAACTTCCTAGGAGAGGCAGGGACTTACCATCCAGAAAGATGTGACAACTTATAACAACTTCCTCATCTAACTTCAGGCACCCCAAAATAATCCCTGCTGCACCAAGACAACAGTCATGCCTCTGAATACTGCATCCACCATGGGACAAAGCCCCATGAGTTGACTCGGGAGCAGAGTGGAGGAAGATGCAGCAGCAGCAGGGCCAAAGAAGCCTCAGGGACAAGTGCAGGCAGGTAACAGAGCTGGGCCATGGGGGACAACTGCTTGGTGTCAGCTCAGGGGACAGCCCAAGGCCTAGGAACTCCTACCTGAGTTTTACAGAAATGACGGCAATTTTAACACTTTGGTTAAGGACTCTTCTTAGCTAAATCAGCGTTAATCCCTTATGTGGATACTCTTATTTCACAGATTCAGCTGAAGCCAGATTCAGTTGAATATTCCAGATTCAGCTGTAGCCAGTAGGGCATGACTTAAGTAAATACTCATAAGGCAAAACTGGAAGTATCTATAAAATAGAACTAAAACTCTTAAGTAACAAGGTTAGGTCAAGAAAGTTTTCTGAAGCTGGGAAAAATCAATCTTGATAGGGCACAGGGAATAGAAGTCTTAAAAGCCAGAACTTTTGGCTTTTTATACATGACAAATTAGAATTAATCCTTCAAACAGACATGCGTGAAATTTCAGTCTTAATCAAGTTACACAGAATGAATAGATATTAATGCACTCACATTAATAAAGCCATGTGCTTATGAGCTTACAGGAGTGGGCCCTGAAACCATTATCTATATGTGTTTTAAATTTAGCTGGTTTAAAATATTCCACTTTGGGTTTTTTTTGTTTGCTTGGGGCTGGTTTTTTGTTAGCAAAATTGCACAGTCCTTCATAATGCAGACAAAAAATCTGCACTTGGGGATTCTCATGGCAGTTCTAAAAGCTTTAATATGGACTTGAATTTTGTCACCCGGTTTCTGAACAATAACAAACTGGCATTCCAAAAACACAGGATAATTCACATTTGATTGTTTCCAGATAAAAACACTAACACATGCAAACTCAGGAAAAACTGAACAACCTACTAAATAAAAGGAAGCACTGGAACAGCATATCTGTATTTTTCATGGCACATCTCCAGGTTAATCCTAGGAGGATACAATAGGCAAATTGGGAGGAAAGGACTGTATTGTCTCGTCTATGTATTCAAGTTCAAGATGGGACAATGAGGTTTATATGCTGCTCTCCAACACTTGCTGCAGGCCATAAACATTGACATTCATCAGTAAAGTAGCTGTTGCCAAAGATAAAGTAACATGAGCTGGCAGCTGGAAATTAGAAATTAAAATACAAAATTTAGCTCTGTATTGCTCATTAAAACACTATGTAAAATGCTAATATATTGTAGCACTGGGCTTTGTTGGTGATCCAAAGTAACTGAAAAGGCCGTTTTGTTTTTGCCAGACGTGGCCTGCCACTGGCAATGTTTTCATTTATTTTGGATCCAGTAAGGAGACAAAGCTCTGCAACCTGTGCACATGCTGTATCTGTGGGCAGCTCTACCCAAATGGATCCGCACAGTGTGAATCACAAACAGCATGGGTTTGGGGAAGCAGTCTGAGAGATCATTTACAGCCTTTGAAGTTTATAAAATAACTGTTTACAGTTTATAGGGAAAACATTCTACAATTACCAGGTGGGGAAAAAAAAAGCTCTTCTTATCCAAGTAGTAAAAAATTAGAACATTTCCTATAGCTATTTGGTATATAAAGTTTCCATGAAGATTATAGGACTACCATATGCTGAGCAGCTGCAGGACAGAGCCCCTAAGTGTCAGTAAAACATATAGTTAAAGGAGTTACAAGCAGATGGGAATACAGTTAACACACACGGGATATACTGTTAGCTCATACTGAAGCAAATACTAGTGGGTGCCGAAATCCTGTTTATCATCAGAAAAATGCTAAAATTCTATAGTTTATATTTCCAGAAAATAGCTTCCTGGCTATTAGGATCTTCCTGCCTTGGAACACAGAAAGCTTTGCCACTTACTTCAACAGAATAGGGCTCCTACACGGGCATGAATTTGACAACAAACATAACCACAGCCAGAAGAGATTAGAGTGTCACCCAAGTCATCAGTTTCTTCTGATAGCTGCAGTGCAAGTCAGCATTCTCTCTAGGACTGGCTGCTAGAAGAACTTAGCATACATAAGAGGGGCATATCACAGCACTTCACAGAGTCATACGATCACTTCATGAGTTTAAGACGTGTTAGAGGTGTTTAGGAATTGTTAGCATGACAATTATTTAAACATGGCACTTGTAAGTAACAAGCATTTAAAAAAAATTAATGAAAGAAGATTCAGCCCTTTCTCACCCTGAGTATCTATTTTTTATTATAAATTTACATATACACAACAATAAATGCAAAAATTAACCACATCCATTTGTTTTGTCTACTAGCTGAAAATCAACACTGCTATCATGATGCACTGCCATTCTGCTCAGCTGAGATGCTCAATGACTACGTTCTTAAGTCAATCACAGGAAAGACTCACAGAAACATTACCTGCAACAATCCCCTCTATAAAAATGCACATAACTGTGGGTGTAGCTGAAGTAGCCAACACTTAATTTTCTGAAGTGTTCTTATTTCAAAGAAAGAGCTATTTTTATGGCTACAAGAAGTGTGGTGCTTGGTTTTTTCTTTTCTGAAGTACTTTTATCCTTCCTCAGAAAATAATGTATTTCAAATGCATTTGAAAAAATACATCAGTACCAAAGTGTGCAAATAGGGAGGAAAACCCCCAGAATTCCTCAGGAGTAATGCATCCATTAAAAAGATGACTATTCAGAGGTAATTAACTCTTTATTCTGTTATAGAGAAGTATTCTATTATTCACTGCTTTGCAATGATCTATACTACCTGGGATTTACCTGCACCAGCTGTCTATGTGACTAAACTTCTATGGTCAAATGCAGAGATAACTCAATTTTTACCCTTGTAAAAGGTTATTCTCCACTGTATCTCCTGACTGAAGTGCCAATATGATTACCCCTAGTTCAGTTCATTCAAACTGAGCCGGGTTAGTTTAAATACTGTACTTTGCTCACCTGGCTCATTCTGACTGAAAGAGATGAAGGATAATCACATGAGCCATCCTGCTGGTGCAATAATCTCTGAGGGGGAAATAAGGAACATTTCCTGAGCACGTGAGGACAAAAACCGCTTACAGCAACAGAGGCCAACCAGGACGAAATGCCTGTGAGCAAGCAAACTGCCAAGGGAAATCTGTTACAGAATGTTTCACTACAGCTCAACATTTTAAGCAAGCAAATGCCAGCTGTTAGGGAAAACAGTTTGGGAATTCACTATATTAATACAGTTGTCTAAAAGGGCAATGATAAACAAAACCAATAAGGAAAATATTCAACATGAAATAAATGTGGTATAATATGAAGCTGTTTCTTTTTGTTTGGGAGGAGAAAGAAAAACTGGAAATAATCAGATCATTATTAATAGAAGAAAATTACACTGCTTTATCACTGTGCAAAGTCACCAGTTCACACAAATTTATAGTTACTCGGCAGCTCAAAGGAATTCATTCCAGCAAGTGACAAGCTTATATTTTATAAATACACCATCTGAATGTTTATTTTATTTTAACCTTTGTCAGTTAACTTCCATCAGTTGAAACCAGACATTGATTACATTCACAGTACTCAATTATCTTCTAACACATGTAAAAGAAGCTACGTCAGCTCCGAAGCTGGCTATTACAATAGTTATTTTGACTACACAAGGTACTGAGTACAAGGAAAGCCAAGAAAAATAACAGGGCCAGACAGACAAGGCCAAAATGTCTCCTTTAATTTTCTCAGTTTTAAAGAGAAAATTAATATTACCCTGAAAGTATCACTATCAACACATGATTGCTGGGCTATATTTCTAGCTACTCTATGTTACTCTAATGTCCATCTGCTAATCTATTCTCTTTTGACCTAAAGAAAAAGAAAATGCTGAGTGACCAACTGGGTGTCAGAGAAAACTGCATGTACTAAGAGGATGCAGCAAGAAAAGATGAATTATTTGCTGGGAAGCAAGAACAAAAATCCATGGAATAATATTCTAAGAGGGAACACACAGCAAAAGTTAAGGCAGTCCTTCCTGCAACACTATTCCACCTATTCTGGTTGTGATTAGTAGCAAAACCAAATAAATTCCCTTGTACAATCTGTTTTACAATTGAAAGTTGTATAACTTTGTCTGCATGCTGACTGACCGACCATTCAAAAAGGATGTGAACAGTGTGAAGTCCTCTCATATGCTACCAGATGGCAACGGGCAGCACAACAAAGATTCAAATACACACATCATGTCTGCAAGTTAAACAAATGAAATGCCATCTTCACTTACCCTCAAGTTATCTACATTGCACATTGACTTAATTGCATTCAGATTCCATAAATTCTCTCCTTCTGTTGACGTAAACACCACTCGTGAATAGCGATCACCTGCAATTACAGGATGGGAGGGGGTTACAGACTGTTTGGGTATGCCTGGTATCAAAGACTGAGGCAAAATCCCACCATTCAAATGACACAGACAAAATCTTTGTCAGGTCATGGGAATCCACCTCCTTTTCAAGACGAGCTGTTTATCTGCAAGACTCAGTCCACATGAAAGTTTCAGTTTCGTTAACATGCTTATAGTAAATTCTTTATATCACTTAGGAGCTCTATTCAAGCCAACTATCTTCTGAAATATGACAGACAAAAATCAAATGATCTAATCAGCGAACTATGAAATTCTTGGCACAGCATAATGGCAGCACACAGATAATAGTAATCAAAGGCTGATTTAGTAAGTCATTTAGGAATATAAATAATAATTATAAAGCTGTTTCTACAAGAATGTTTTTGCTTTAGAAGCAAATGACTGCAGTGGAAGTTGTGATATCCTTGAGGCGATTTTAAAGAATTCTACAGTTTAGATACATAGAGCTTAAATTACAAATTAAATCACATTTATTGGAAGACAGCTTTTAGGAAAGGAAATAATTACTTAGTGGCTGTGAGATCTTTATGCATAGCTAACAGGGGAAACATATATACAAACACAACTATGCAGTACTATGTAACACAATAGGGTACTTTGAGTTAAGAAATATTATCACATTAATTACAATATGCCCAAAAACCAAAAGGCTGATTTTTTCCTACTGCTGTGAATGAGAAGAATTTTTGCCTTTCACAAGACTGTAATGAAGGCTCAAGGGAAGTGCTTTATGATCTCTGACCATGCTTTAGGATGAAGGAAACAGAAATACACAGATCCCGGAGCAGGCAAAGACAGACATCAAGAATGATAAAAATGGGTCAAGAGGAAATCAACTATTTTCCTTACATAAAGGACTGGCAAACTTTCCCACAGAATCACAACTCCTTCATGACTGCCACAACTGAGACTACACAGAAACTGTAGTGCAAAGAATGAGAGTGAGACTGCACAGAAACTGCTGGCAGGATAAAGAGGAGTTAATTCTGAGGCAAGTTGCAGCTAATGCTCAGTAGAGTTTCAAGTACATTTCCTCTTCCTCACATAAGATATGCTCAATCTAATTTGGTTCTGCTCACAGGAGCAGAAATTAGGACCTTGCTCACATCCTCTCACTTAGATTTAAGACTATATTGTAATTGGAAAAAAAAAAGAAGACCAACACCACCATAAATCTGTTTTCCACCCTGGTTTTCACTGGTCTTTGCTCGTTCAGATCAAGTAATATAAACAAGTAATTCCACAATTATGTTTTTGTGCTGTTATCAGTCCTCACATATTGGAACAGCACCAAACACTGTATGAATAAAGGCAAGATCTCCATCTGTTAATGCACACTCTCTGCCAGAACAGGGCTTATCAAAGCTTTGCAGTATGCTTTGCAAAAAGGCAATAAAGACTTATTTCTTTGTCCTCTAGTTTAACTTAGATAGCTTCATGAGCCCTCAGTACTTTAAGGTGGTTTACTTTGTATTTATTTTTTTTAAGGGTGTATTATATTTGGGGGTTTTGTGTATTTTGGGGGCTTTGTTTGTTCTTTTTTCCTAAACAAACTCCTGAATTCTGTGCAAGACATGACCTGGGGATGTGTCCTGGGTTCAGCAGCAGCAGTCATTTTTCTCCTTCTTGGTAGCTGGTGCAGCGCTGTGCTTTTGACTTTCGGCCTGGGAACAGCGCTGATAACACCGATGTTTTCAGTTACTGCTTAGAACGTTTTGGTCTGACCAAGGACTTTCCGAGTCTCATGCTCTGCCAGGGAGGAGGGGAAGCCAGGAGGAAGCAGAGACAGGACACCTGACCCAAACTGACCAAAGAGGTATTCCATACCACAGCACGTCATGCTCAGGATGTAAATTCCAGGGCAGAGACCCGGAAGGGTGGGGGTTTCACTGCGGGGTTGGGCTTCATATTGGGTGGTGAGCAGTAGTATTCTCTTTCGTTGTATTTCCCTGGTCATTATTATTATTTGTGGTAGCAGTAGTGATTTGTGTTATACCTTAGTTACTGAACTATTCTCATCTCAACCTGTGGAAGTTGCATTCTTTCGATTCTCCTTCCCATTCCTCTGGGAGTGGGGGGAAGAAAGAGGGGGGAGTGAGTGAGCAAACTGCGTGGCTGAGAGGCTTAAACCACGACAGGATGTCTTCTTATGTCTTTCCATACACAGAAAAAGTATTTTGATTAAGGTTTTTTATAAGTAAGTTAATGCCACAGATTTAACACGACTTCTTCCCTGGTGTGAATTAAGTGCTACCTCTGTAGTCGTATACAAACACCCCTTTTACAATGATCACATTACCAATAACTAATAAATGAATCTTTACCGGAAATGCAACCACTTAAAGGAAGCACTTTCAGTTGCTTCCTAGGAAGAGCCAACAGAACACTGCATTTCAACCGCATTTCTTCAGACTTCCGCACTCGGAAAGAAGGTGCTTGTTGTGAATACGCTAAGCATAAAATATTTTCCTAATAACACACACAATATACAGAAGAGTGCAGAAATCATTCAACTGATAGAAGTTTTCAGCCTTCCTTACATCCCTACTCCACTCACTTGGAATATCACAAAAAAACGTATCCTTGTGGAAGTTCCAGTCGGCTTGCCTCTTCTCTCTTTCATAGTGATCATCTGACCATCTGTCATCTTGATGACTGAAAAAAGAACAAACAGCTTATTTATCTTACCTTAGCAAAGGGATTATTAATAGAAGGAGGATCCAAACAAGTCACACATCTCAACAGTTCTTGTATATGAGAAAATGTATTTTTACCAACATGACTTTGGTATACAACAACTGGAACATTCATTGCATTTTCTGTTTAAATTAGAGACTTCAAAGGAAATATGATTGAGCTCAGTACTGAAACACCCACAATTCAAAGAGAAAACTAAAATGAGACATTTTTTAAAGGGCTGACAATGGCACATATCTATTTCCATGTGAAAGGCTTTAAGAATTGTGGATTATCAGATTCAGTATTTATTGCAATCAGTGGCAGTATATGTATTAACGTCAGAGGGTTCTGGAGCAAGCACTAAGTACTCACCAAAAAACCCCAATAAAATAAAATGCGTTTTTAATACAAATTCTTACCTTTTAGCTTGTTCATCTGCATACTTAAAAGGATAGTTTGCAAGTGTTGCTTTGTATCCTGTGTTTTTCACCATATTGTTCCATGTGACCAATCTCTGTCCTATGGCCGTCCCTCTTGGCTCAAAACCCTAGGAGATGAGCATCACAAAATTCCATTAATACTTTTCATTTTTTAGCTCAAATGGGAAAGTGGAAACATGATCAAAGTGATGGATAGTTTTCATTATGAAGCACGGTTACTCCAGATGTCTACTTTTAAAGGTAAAATGCTTTCTGACAGGTCAGGAAAAATAATGACCCACCGTACAGAGTGACAAGGGATTAAGAATTCTTGCACGTACTGCTACTCTCCCTGAGAAGTGATGATGATTTAGTCTATCAAATGTTCAACACTTAGTTTTCAGAGCAAGGGCATTCTACAGAGTCCTTTTCTGTATCTCAATTAGCAACCATTAATGATTAAATATGATTAAGAGCACTCAAGTATGTCTTCTCTATTTCTCTAAGAATAAGGCAAATCTTGAAGTAATTTTGAAAGTGACTTTGAAACATTTTTAATAACTCCACTGTTTTCAAGAAACATCCATTACTTATGGATATATACTGATATACCCTACTATAATGTAAATAACAATAACTTATAGAGACAGTGTATTTTGATTTTAGAATAATAATTAAATACAATATTTTCAATAAAAGTCTCAAAACCTACTTGTGTAAGACAGCTCATGAAAAGTAAGAAATGAGCACAGTATTTAACAGACTCTGATAAAAGTCACTTTGAGTCTTTTAATATATATATCATTTCATCCTCATAAGGCACTCTGAACCCCCTTTTCCTTAACAGATCCTGCCCCTCACATTTTGAAACCTGATTCAGAACATATTGTACTGTGTTGTGCTGTACGTCTAAAACTGGGATGAATTTAGATTATTTATCTATAGCAGCTCTGTTGAAGGACACATGACCTATCAATAGCAAAAAGCAGAAGGAATTTAAAACAGGGGATAACATTCCTCTGACGGCAACTGCATGTTCATATCACGGTGAGCTGTTCCAAAGTCAAGATTTAATACTTACATTTTTTCATTAGAGGAATTACAAGGCTCTTTAACAACTCATTTGTTTCATGGGTTCATCAGGCAGAACTTGCTTCTGCAAGCTTACTACCAGTTGAATGTCTCTGGAAATTGATTCCCAAACAGATGCACAGTACAGGAAACCTTTTCAGGCACACTAATGATGAGTTATTTTCCTCTGGGCAGACCTCCATTTAAGAGCACTGCACCAACTGCTGTACTTGCATCTACTGTTTACTGCTATAGCTGAAAAAACAGCAAACCAGAAAATACTTGACAGTACAATTCATTAATATTTACCTACCAGCAATGGATCAGAGAAATCTGGAAGATCTGGAACTAATATTCCAACCAGTGCACACACCACTATTAACACAGTACACATGCCCAGGACCACCACAGGCCAGTCTGCTATCAGCGCAGCATAGCTACATGGAGAGGAACAGAGAAAGAGACATTACACAACTAAAAGTTATACAAAAAATTAACCCATGCCTGTCTAAAGAACCATGTTGAAACACCGACCTGTTTTCTTTCTTATACTTCCAGGAAATTAAACTAGCTATCATAAATGGATGGAAACCATTTGGAAACAATTTATTTCTACACCTTTATTTTACTTAAGTAAGAAAACAAAAGAACACCCCAATACTTTCTATCAAGTCTCCCTAATGAAGCTTTCTATTCTTATATAGAAAAGCTTCCCATATGAGACTGTTATTTTTCCCCCCAGGAATTCAGACAAAAACATAGGCTTTATCCTAGATTTAATTTGTGCTGCTACAGAGATGATTATGAGCTACTGAAAAAACCACTTCTGTTGTTTACTGCATGTTTAGCATTTAAGACTGTCATAGCAATGATTTACATAAAATGCTTTTACATTAAAAAAATGGGGAAAAAAGGGCATATATGTGAAGTGAAAAAAGTTTAAGACTACACACATTTTTTGTATGAATACTTTTTCCCTGACTTTATACTTAGCTTTTAGGATGGATATTATCCATGGTTGTGGACCACTAAAAAAATAGATGCTTTGTTCAAGATTTAATGACAGAAAACTTCAGTGCCTTCTTTGAAAGCTTAAGCTTTTCTAAGAAGAATATCAAAGAGAGGAAAAAATCATTTTTAAAGTAGAGCCCAAAAGAAAACATTTCCTCTATACTTAAAAGTCACTAAAAAAAAAACCCCTCAAACCCTAAATACCAAAGGTCCATAAAATCCGTTGTAAATTCAAAGGCGCAAGGGAGTTGCGACGTGATACATAAGCTAGTCAGCATTAATTTAATCTTCTAGTATAAGTCATATCCTTGGATTTTAACTCTTAGTTAATTTTAAAGAGTGAAAGAATTTTTATACGTAAATCTAATTTTCATCATTCTCATAAAATATTTTTATTTTATAACAATAAAATATTTATTTTATTCATTAAATTGATAGAAAAGTAGCAGAAAATAAAAATGAACCCCAGAAGTCTTGATTTCTGGATAATTCCTTACATTAAAGACTTGAATTCATAGAGTTTATGTTTCAAGGGCAACACTGACTAATCTGGGGAGCAAAGAGTACAGAAAGTCCATCAAGTTTAAAAGGCATTAGCAAAATAATTACAGGCTATGAATCATTTAATACTGATATAGTGTGTCTCTGTACACACTAAATATTGAGCAAAAAGATCTATACTCTCATTTCCTCCTCAACTCACATGCAGTGTAACATGACAGTTCATTGCAGAGTGCTCCTTCACTTATTTCTACTGTCTTACAAGATTATGGTTATTTTCAGTTCAGAGCAACTCATTATCTACAGACAGTTGAATTATTGGCTGTACAGCAATGTTCTGTCCCATTGCTAAGAAGGGAGGTAATGCCCAGAGCCTCACTCTAGCAACAGCTTCCCAGTTTTCCAACTGTAAAAGCAACGGCAGTGAGCCAGCTTATTGCTGACTTGCCCTTGCATGTGGAAAGAGGTATGTCTAGGGGTCCAAGAACAGCTTTAAGGAGCAAGGAAACGCAAAGAGCCGGGTGCACCTCAATTTCCCATTAGGGTAAATATGGAATAATTCTTATGTTCTCACACAAGAGGTTAATTAGCAAAAGCTTGAAAAGCAATCTGAAGTGCAAGTTTTTATTAAACTGAATCACAAAGGGGCAGCTTGCCAAATGAGCAATTGTACGAAGTAAAAGTGAAGGGAAGTAAATGACCTAATAGAATTTTCCTATTTATAAGACTAAATGTTTTCCTAAACACCAAGCTAGATGGACTAGTCATTACAGACATTTGCTCTGAAGTCATAAAAATTACACCCAAAATATTTGTTTTCCTATTCATCACTAGTGCCAGATTTATCACTTTGACATGTTGCCTCTATTTCCTATTTTCAGCTGGGCAGACCTCACACTGGTTAAATTCTTCACTCACTATGTCCTAGGCGAGGTGTTTAACATGTTAACAAAGCACAGACAGAAAACTGTAAGTGCCTGTTTACATCTGCACATTTGTCCTACTTCTTGTACCACATACTGCAAAGCTGATCTGGGCTAGATCATGAAAAAGGACTAAACATGGAACATTTTAATGTTATTTGTCTGAGTATCATTTGGTGCTGCTGAGGGCTCTGGCTCGGACCAAGATGCCTACAGCCAGCCTTGATCCCAACCCACCGTAAGTGGCAAAATAGATGACACTGATTTTATTTTTCACCTGTTAAAAAAGCTATAAAATGAGTTTAGTTACTTTTTATTTTCTGTGAAAAGTAAGCCACTGCCCTGACTCGGGTACTGTGTAAAAGACCACTTGCCTGAAAATGACCAAGTCCAAAAGAAAAACACTTAAATCACTTCCTCAGACAAGGAGTCACATTCAGAAAGGGCATCCTTAGTGCTAAGCACTTTCCTAAATCAGGATAACATCTCCTGCTTTTTGGCACCTAATTAAAACTACAGTTGGGTAATAAACCGGACATACAGCTACATGAATACATTATTTTCCTTTTTTCCTCCAAACTGAATAATGAATTCTCAATAAATATGACACTGACTGAAATCTCTTTTATTCCATTTCATTGCTTTCAATACAGTTGTTAGAATACTATAGTATCACTATTTCAAGGTGCCTTGCACCATTACAATGCACATAGTTTTCATTCATTTCTTTCCTCCTGGTGTTTTTCACATACCTGAAAAAGGTTTGGTTTTGTTTTGGTTTTCTTTTTTCATTTTTTAAATAATTAAAAATGCTTAGGAGATACAGTAAGTAATTCAATCTATAGTTATCTCACCCATTTAGCACCACTAAAAGACTAGTTTCAAGCAATTTGCCCCAGGGTGATGTAAGACCTCAGATACCATCTTCAAAAGGAGAAGGTAAAAAAAGATAGTGTTTTCTTTTCCTTCTGAGGAAGGAAGAGCATAACACTTGGATAGTGTTAACTTCTCAATTCAGTACTTACATGCAGAAATATTCAGGTTAAACCACTATCAGTGTCATATAAATGGACAGAGACATACCATGTATTGTGAAGCGATGGCTATGATCCACAGCTAATTGTATGACTGAATTCATATTAATAAACAGATTTATGTAACTCAAAATAGGTATTTAGCAAACAGGCTTGTTCCTTACTGAAAGCAAATCCTAAAGGCAGATTATGTTTCTAATGTATTTTCACTCGAAATAGTTTCCTATTGGTTGCTATTAGTGATGCACTAACAGCTTCAGCTAAGTTGCTCTGTTTTCTATGACTCTGCCATTCTTCAGAGCATTGAGAGTCCAAGCCATTGCTCATGACTGCACGGGGTTTCTGGCTTTAGGAACAAGCAAAGATCATTATAATGAAATCTTCTGCACTTTTCTGTCAGGTTGTTTTATCATTATTAACAATACAGCCAAGTCGCTTCTCAGAATAACCCCTAATCAAAAAAGTATTGAGTCATGGAGCTTTTACACTTGTGCAGAAGGTGTACATGCACACAGAGAATGCTAGATTGTGATTAAAAATGTCATAAACTATTTGAAAACAAGGAACACTGAAATCAGCAGAGATTTTAAAATCCTGTCACAGTATGGACAGAATTTTATGGAGACAAGTAGTCTCTTGCTACCTCCTGTGGTCCTATCCCCTTCCTGCTCCCCCCAGGAGTCACAGATGTGTGCTTACGGATGTTAAAAGTGCTTGTTGTCCTGGCTCCTTCTTTTAGTGTTTATTTAGGGACCCCACTGCAGATCAAGTCTTCTAGATGTTGTTTGAACTTGCTGATGCTATCTGCCTCCACAATCTCCTGTGGCAGTTTCAGAAATCCATTACCCACTGCATTAAAGAAACACATTCTTCTTTTTAAAACTGCTTTATTTTGATTGCCTACTATTTTCCTTGAACATTCCCTATTCTTGCATTGTGTGTGGAGTAACAGCTTTCCTATCAGCTCAATTACTGCCTTTATAATTCCAAAACCCTCACATGTGACAGTATTAGACCTCACCTTTTTGGTAACTTGAATGGTCTGGCTGGCCTGGAAGAAGGAAAAAAAGAGTAATTGAAAATGTATGAAATATACATGCACATGCCAAGATAATTCTTCCCATACATGGATAAGCAAATAGATTATAAAAACCAGATACTTTAAGATGTGAATAATTTTAAACAGCATACACTCATATTCAATTTAGCCTTTGTCCTCAAAAACCTGGCAAGACAAACAGTTGTTGGGAAGGACTAACATGTGATCAATAAAGCTGTGGGGACAATACAGGTGCCTTCTCCATGTACCTTCTGGTATATTCACTGTTTCCTCAGCTTTCACAGCCCCTTGAGCATGCAAAAATCTTGGTAAATGGGTTTCAAATCTCTTCAAGTTTAATTGTCTTTCACTTATGCCTCTGTAACTACGTGACAAAACAAATTTTCTCAACACAGTGTAAAACCTAGTTTACACAGAACTATCAAAAGTTAACTTTGACTAATTTGTATTACCCAAAAGGTGTAAAAAAACCAAACACAACCATTCCCCATCCTTCCCTTTTTCCCATCAAACCCAAACTACATTTCCCTCTGCTTCCTCCACCTGCAAAATATATTCAGTGCTGAACAAATGATGATGATTAAGTTCTTCAAAGTTTGGGAGGGTTAAAGGTCACACCTGCTATCAAACTGTTTTGTTTCACAAAGCATGCGTTAAAAACCCCTGTGTACAACCGGCTGAATTCCAGCAGTGTAACCAATCCCTTGCAGCTGTTGTGATGACTCTATTATACTGGTCAATAGGAAAAGTTATCCCTGAAAACTATGTCGTCCCCCCCAATTCTTTAGTTATGCTCTCAAATACAGAAATGCATGGCAAAACTGGATCTTTCCCACTTAATTAATGCTGCTGTATCTAATTTTTGAAGTATTACACTTTCTTGTAGCCAGTTATAACATAACTCCAAAAAAGTCTAGACAAGAAGGAAAAACCATCCTCATCAGTTTTCATGAGAAAGAAATGGTGAATTCCATTATTTTGCTGGGACAAAAGCCAAGTTGATCTGTGTATTAAATTACCTCCATGCTTCGTTCTCACAAGTTTGATAGCTGAAAGTGACAATCACAGTTGTTTGTGATGGGACTAGTACAACCCAGTTATTACATAAATTACAGTCACTGATTAAGATCTAACCTATGCTCCAAGGGGGGAGAAGGGAAGGGGGAAGAAAAGGACAAGCTCTATTCTCCCGCCATTTAATGCAAGTCTCAGCCCCTATTCAACAGATTCTTTGCTTTATCCCATCCTTTCCTAACGGCAGAGTTTAGACTGAGCATTGTACAATTAGGAACTACATAAAGAAAAGAGAAACAGACTGGTCAAAAACCCCAGACGTTTCTCTACCCATACCTGGTTGTCCAGCATCTTTCTATGCAACATGGTGAAAAGGAAAACTGGTGCTTTTACAAAGTGTTGTTATAACACCTGAAAGTTAACTGTAGGAAATAACAATATCAGGAGGACAGACCAGGGCACTGGTTTGGACTGGACTATGACAGCTGTAATACTCACCACTGCAGCCTAAATAAGCACTTGTAACCTCAGCATTTCTACCAATATTTTGAACAATGAGGTAATAGAAAACATTTGTGCCTTTGTGTAAATACCAACTTGAATAGAGGCAGTTCACACATATAAAAAATTCCTATTGCTTTACATATTTTTCAACCTGAGAAAGATAATGACTAGTGCTCTGGCTTCCTGAGGGAACACACTGTGGCCATTCAGCCACATCCTGCCTTTGGGTTCTCAATGAAGCCAAAGTTTCCTTTCAGTTACAGCACAGGAGTTTTCTCATAAGAGTTAATAGACTGGCATGGGTGTAACAGGGGAGTTTGCTGCTAATTTCAAGCATCACAGTGGAAAGCAAGTTCTACAACCTTCATCTCACCTGGACATTACGTGGCACGAAGCCATGTTTCATGAATGTATTCCTCAGCATGGGATCATTCCAAATGAATTTAACAGTTAATAATAAAAATTGTAGATGGTTTACTGCTTTTGCAGTGGATTTGTTCCATTAACCTAATGCATGTCAGGGGAACACAAAGCTGAATGTGTCAGAGAACAATAAGAGTATCTAGATATTCCAAGACACTCTTTTGCAGTCCTTCTTCACAAACCTCATTTGTAAGTAAGTTAAGTATCCCTCTTTGCCTCACACTATAAGGAATAAATGCTAGTTGCTTCCTCAGCAGGTGCAAGAAACCCTGCAGAAGGTAGCCATGAAACAGGAAATTAGGAGAACAGGCCATGTTTTGAAGCATATTTTGAAGCTTTTTCTACCTTTGTTAGCAGCTATCAATAACCTGAAAGGTTGAAAGAGATACCAATATGATTTTGAATAGGAATATTCCTGCCTACATCGATAGTAACTTCCTTTTTAAGTCTGTTAAAAATACACTCCAAAACATTTGTACTAACTTTTCCAAAGAATACCTTCCTAAAACAGTATAAATTCCTATTGTAACTCCTTATATTGCCCTTGCTGAAAGTTTGATTTCTGATTTATTTCATGCTACTTATATGGAATTCATTTCTATATTTCACAGTGTGCAGATGTAGAGACTGGAGCTCAGATGTAGAAGTACTTTCCCCATCGTTTTCCCTGGAGGAACAACAAAACCTGTTGAACTTTAGACTAAAATTACAGCCTGTGCGGTTACTGCCCTGACATGGGGCAGCAGAGAGGCACTGCCTGGGACTGTTGTGCCCTGTTCTAAGGTGTAAGGAAATAACGAACAGATAAACCTGACACTGTGATTACAGGTGCTTCTCCTGAAAGGTGCCACCTCCCAGCTGGAACCAGCACTCATTGAGGAAGTGCTGCTCTTCCTCATGCCATTGGTGCCACCAAGCAGTTTATTATGAACCCTCAGCTGACTGGACCACAAGCATCTCAAAAAGACATGCACCACCCTTTGCAACCATGTTCCCCACTTTGTTGCAGGAACTGCTCTCAGATGAAACACCATCCCTTAGCAAATCCAGTTGAGATCCATGCTCACTGACATTAGAATATGAACAGTCAAACCAACTGGAATTGCAGAGCTCAAACCCAGGTGCGAGTGTAGCATGGAAATGGTCACAGACGGAAACTTGACAGAGTAGGAAAAGCCCAATTTCCAAACACTCATTCAGATAAAACTAGCTGGTTGGGTGGCCAGTCTTCTGCATTTTGGCACTGAGCTGCACAAAACCTGAAAATCAATGTACTGCTTACAGCTATTCATCATAAAGTAGTTGCCATGGGGCTGTAAAGCAATCCCTAACAGTACTGCAGATAAAGCAGCAGCAGAAGCAATAGTGACAACTGCTCCAGCAAAACAGGGGACGGAGCAAATGAGAACTGTAGACATTGCAGTAGGCCTGTAACACCTTCAGCTTCTGGCAGCATGGACAAACACTTGACAGTTGTGTATAATCTGAATTCTACTTTCCTCATGCAGATATTCATAAAAGGGATGCATTATTTCCCTTGATACCACTAACATTACAGCCATAAAAACACAGAGCATATTTGTGAAATAGTTTACTTTTTAGGACACAGACTGTATCTTCTTTTTGAAGCACTGTGTATACCACAGGTGTCTGAAAATACTGACACAAAAATAATATAGCAGAAAACCTAATTTTGCACTCTTTTCACTTACTCACTGGAGTAAAAAATGTTAAGTTACAATAAATACCTGTACTTACTGCGAAGGGGGGAATCAATATAAAGACTCTCCTGTTGAAGGATTATGAGGTGTTTAACCTCAATGCTTTACTTTGCCAGAGGGAAACTATTCCCTTTGTTGGTGGATCTGGTTACAAGAAGCGATAAAACATAGCTTTTTGCCATTATTACACTCAAGCATAAGCTAAATCCCTGCAGCATAGAATGGGATATGCATCATACTGTACATCTTCCATTAGAACACACAACACAAACTAAATCCCTGTAGAGGAAGAAAATTCTCATGTTTTCAGAATGCCACTGTCCCATAAGAACAGTTTGAATTGCTCTTAAATATCAAGCTAGCTTTTGCTGCTATATCAGAGATAACACCTATGTACTTTATCATTTTAACAATCACTGCAATCACTCAAACAAATCCGACAGATTAAGTTGCCAAAAAACCTTTTACAAGCCTCCCAACTTCATTTTTTTGCTATGATGTGTAGTTTTTCTTGATTCTAATCATGAGCTCTCTAGATGTTTTTAAACATAGTCTTTATTCTAGTTGTTTGCTCTCAGCTTTACTGATTTACATCTTTAAAGAATCAGACAACCCACAGCAGAAGGATGTTGTAAAGATGACAGAGAATACAATTTCATACGTTGCCTTTTTTTAAGGTTTTATTGAAAGCAAGAAAAATGCAAAGAATTTTCTTGTTCTCTCTCACTAAAAATGTTAGGGAACAATCCAAAAGGAATTTTTTATCTCTAGATTATCAGGGTGACATAATCTGAGACTAACAGCTATTTCATCCCATTAAAAAGCGTGAAATTTCAATGTTGCAGTTTTGCTTAACCTTATTCTTACGAATTATTTCTGCTAAGACTATTCTTTGGCATAAAATTAAGCAAAATGAAAGTCTTTGTAGTAGAACGATCAAAAACCGGTATGCTATTTGACATATATGTTATAGATGTCAATGTACATTTTTATAGTTGAGATATCAAGCTTTAGAAAGGTTCTTGTCTGCTTTTCTTGTATTCTTACCTACCTCTTCAGTTCCACCTGAGGATCTGCTCTATGTTCACAGCAAGTATGAGCAAATAACATTGCCTTTCTGCAGGGAAAACAATTGTAAGAAAGTTGTTAACAATAATAAAATCATTGTCCAGGTGATTCTTGCTCTATCTGATTTAAATTTAGCATGAAAGTGTATGCTTTACTGACCTACGCCATGCACACTGGGGAAAACCAGACTCCTTGAACACCAGTGGCAAACTACAAACTCAACTAAGCCAAGGTCTCGCTCACTTGCTTCCTGCTCTGAAATCAATATTAAAAGAGGTAGTCTTGACATCTCCCACCGACAGACTTCTGGCTTGTGCCAGCATACAACAGGATAACATGTTTCCATCAAGTCAACAGAAAAGGTGAATGCAATCATACTGACATCCTATACACATGTACTTTCATTTGGAAGTCATTTTGACAAATGTAGTATCAGGGCTGGAAGGAAAGTCCATGAAAAGCAGCTAAGGATTTCGGGCTTGTCTAGTTTCTTACAATCATAGAATGGTTTGGGTTGGAAGGGACCTTAAAGATCACCTAGTTCCAACCCCCAATTTAGTTTGGAGAAAAAGAGGCTGAGGTGTGACCTCAGTGTTCTCTACAGCTGAGGAGGGCAAGTGGAAAGGAAGAGCTCTTCCCCTAGTACCCAGTGACAGGACATGTAAGAATGGTTTAAAGCTGTGCCAGGGGAGGTTTAGACTGGACATCAGTAAGCATTTCTTTCCTGAGAGAGTGCTCAGACATTGGAACAGGCTTCTTAGAAAGCAGGTTGATGCCCTAAACCTGTCAGTATTCAAGAGGTGACTGGACAATACCCTTAACATACTTCAACTTGGTCAACCCCAAATTGATAAGGCAGTTTGACCGGACGATAGGTCCCTTCCAACTGAAAATAGCATTTTCTCTTCTATCCCAGTATAATTCACTATATGTTACAATTAAAACTTCAGTAAATTTATAATATACAGATGATGAAATTGAAACGCTCCTATAAACAGTTACAAATTTTTTGGTTTTTATTCCCCCCCTCTCCTTTTCCTCATTGCTCCCTATGGATGGTTTACACACAGGAGCCCAGGATATACTCGCCGAGTCTTCAGTTTAAGGTTCCTTAGAAAACAGTTTTCCCAATACTGACTCCTAACGCCTTCTTTCTCAACATCAATAACTGCCTAAATATTATTAACTATGAGGAAAGCTCTTTTTCTCAAGAGCACGTACTTGGTTCACTTGTCTTGAAGGGGAAGTAAATCATCTCGGTAGGAAGTATTGACAGTGCATGTAGAAGCCAAGCACCATACACCCTAATTTTCTTGCATTCTTCTTTCCCTAAAGTTTTCTCCAATGAGTGTAGCCACTTTTAAACACAGTTCTCAAACTGTCAAATAAGAAAACTGCCATCACACATATTCAAATTGGATTGTCCTAGCTTTAAATGGCAAAGTTTATACATAATATAGAGTCTATTTTTCTTCGAAAGGCTTAATTGAAGCAAAATATATATATATTCCTTTAAGTTCTGAAGTACTAAGGGCAGGATCACTTATAGTACTGCTTGGCAAGTTAAACAAAAGTTCTGAACTATTCAAGACAATAAAAGAGGCTTAGTAAAATACCACCATGAATCATTATTTGAAAACAAGCCAACAGCTAATTTGGAGCAGACTAATATTATTTCAAGATCCTTTACAAGTCTGAAACTATCAAGCTTTTTTCTTTTCTTGGTAATTACAGTGAAATTAATAAATATGTTCTGGGATTTAAATGATGACTACAGAAGTTTTCAGCATTTTTATTAGCAGAAAGTTCTTTCCTTAGAAATATTTTATTTCAAAGCTGGTTTATTATACTTCCCAGTTGAACGGAGCAACACAAGGTCATGGTCACATCTTGTATTTCTCTGACAGACAGGAAATTAATATGACCCAAGAAATCACAACATACACACCAGAAAACCTCCATCCCATGATACCAAAGAGAACGAAAGAGATGTACAAAAGTGCCTATTTCTACCAAGGTATTTCTCCACAGAGGCTGAAATCCATGCTTTGATAGGCATTAATGATTGACATTAAGCATATGTAAGTTTTACTCTGGACTAGGGAAACTTCAGACTGTCATATATCACAAGTGGTACATGCTTCAGTCTTCCTTCCTGTGCAGATGTAAGAATTTGTGAATGCAAGTCACCAGGGGGTTCATTTCTGCTCTCAGAAAACCTCCTTCAACTAGAGGCCTTTTTTTGAAGCTAGACTACAAGCCCTTCCAATTGCTCCAAATTATTCTACTGACTATGGGGACAAACACTAATTTTTATCTTTTTTACATATTTAAACTCTTACAGCAAATGAAAATACAGTTACTTAAGCAATTTTGTTCTAAATTCAGAGAAGCGTTTCACTTCAAACCTATCTTTTGGTGTTGAGCTGCTGTTCCAATGTCTGTGAATGTAGTCATTTAGAATGTCATAATTTTTTAAATTGTATAAACCAAGTGTATATTCAACGCAATTAGGAGATCTAAAAGGATTTAGTCAGCAGCTGTACAAAGAAGGTTCTCTAGTTTATGCTGACACCAATGAAACTACATATATAATGCAACATCACCCTCTGTACCTCTCAGATTAAATTCGTTGTGTTTGCTCAGTAAGCAAGCAAAAAAAGGAATATTTACTGAACATTTCAAGGTTTTCAGTGTTGCAGCTGAGGCACTAAACAGGCACTGTAAGATTAAACAGACCATTAAACAGATATAATAAAATCAAAACCATTAACCAAAGTTCATCCATCTGACTGAACTAAACACCCTAAAAACTGGAAATGTAATGCAAGAATTTTGTGCAAAGGTATCCCATTAGTATCACTGAAAGTACTCAAGAGCTGAGGCAGTGATGCATGTGAGCTTTTCTAGTCCAGTACATTCAGCTCTTCATCATTTTATTAAAAACTAAAACCTAATTTCCAAATAGACAGGCCAAGCCTTCTGAAATATGACCAGTATTTGTACCTGTAACTTCCCTCACCTGTACTGCTAGTGGTACCATCTCATTTCTATTTTCATTGATAGCTCAGGCGTTAAGACACTTCTTTATTCAGCAGATACCCAGGGCAGAAATCTCACAGCAATCTTAGTGCAGCAAAATTAATGCCAAATTGCTCAGGCACTCTTTGTATTTCCCTCTTGCATTGTATTTAGGGTTTGTTTTGGTTTACAGTTCAAGCACTTAGTTAAAAGCATGTACATCAATTATTACTTACTAGGAGATGAAGACAACATTGAAATATCACAAAAGAAGGATGAGTGACTTTGGAAGGAGCTAGAGACAGAGATAACGATGGTAACTTACAAACAGCTTTCCAAAGTTGACATCCCTCACTCTGCACTTTTCCCCCATCAAGAGGAAGACTGGAAACTTTTCAGAAGTAGGAATATCCAAATATTTCAAACTCCATCTAAGCGTGCTGAAAAACAGGTCACTGGCAACATTTAGTTCAGACATTTGATCTTTCTTCTCTAGTGTTGTCTTGTTTCACATTTGAACCTTATCACAACTTACTATTAAAAGTGCAAGAGAACAACTACTCATGGGCAAAACACTCAAACATCCTTTTGGCTGTTGTGGTATGAGGGGGAGTTTGATAAATACATGTATACAAATGCTCAGTTTTAAGTCATCTCAAATCTCACATGGATCAGACCTTTTCAAGAAAGAACACAGCTGATGCTAGATTTCCACTCAATTTAAGTGCAAAAGAAAGGATGATGTTTTACCACTTCCCTCAAATTATCAGCTTTAGCTCTTCTGAAGACTGTACTTCAAAGGCCTGGCAGATTGGTAGTTAAGTACTAGCTCTTCTGTTGTTCAAGGAAAGGTGAGGGATACAGGGCATGGGAAATCCATCTTGAAGCACACTGGGAACCTGGACTTTGTAAGTGGCAGAGACTAAATGTCAAAAGAGGGCCAGGCTGGTACTCAGCTGCACTCAGGCCAGAGCAGGAACCTTCCAAGTCCCTTTTTCGTATTGCAAAACTGCTTGCTTCAAAGCAATCTGAAGTCTACAACTACTAATGCTTAATGAGAACAATTAAAAGCCTGCAAAGATCCCTTGGACTGCCTAATGACTGAGGTTGGGTTTAAGTGCACTTAATATTTTGCTAGGCACATTATTTTTAATGTGGTCAGCCACTGAATTATAAATAGCATTTTTTATTTGTATTCTGGTCTCTGGACGTCAGCTCTTTACTTTCAGCTCTGTGCAAAAGTAATGGAAAGTGCAGCGTGGTGTTTGCACAGCAAACAATGCACAATAATTATCATGGGAAGAGTAAATGATTTAATAAAACCAGAAGAAAATGCTAAAGGTATCACACTCAGGTATCACAAGACTAAAAGTAAAAAGTAAGCAAGATGAGTAAACCTGAGAAAGCACAGCTCTAATTACTGACTGCCATGAAGTATTATTTCCAGGATCAAAAAGAACCAGTTCATTTGTTTGGTCAAGGGAGAGCTCTTCCTCCACATCTGCACAACAGAGAATCCCACATTTGGACTCCAATTGAGAAGGATGCATGAGAATGTTACACATTCCCTTTCCTTTCCTTAACTACATCAAAATCCCCAAGTATGACATAGGGTTGTTAACGCTGTGACACAAAAGGGACCATCTAGATTGCGATTACCTTGCACCTCCAGCCTTGCCATTTTGGGAAGCTATTGGCTAAAGAATTCCTATTTTAGCAAGGAATATATAGCTTAAATGAGAATAGAGCTGGAATTCGTATTGTTTCCATACAAATTACCAACATGCAGGAACTCCTGATCTACAGCACGAATCAAGATACCTGCCATATTCTGAACACTGAATCACAGAATACCAGGTTGGAAGGGACCTCAAGGACCATCTGAACCAGCCTTGAAACCATAGTAACAGCTTTTGCTTTCAGCGGCTCACGGTTGATACAAAGTTTCACAAACAACCCTCAAAAATCTGACCTAAGCAGTTTTGTTTCTAAAGATACCAACTTTTAATCTTCGGAGGGGAAGGAGCAAGTCTCTTACTCATTTAGAGCACAGTATATGCATGTGTTTTGTACAAAAGCCATTAGCATACGTTTGCTATAAAAAGCAAACCCAAAAGTACCTTTTAATGCATCAAATACAGAAGCTAACAAGTTTCAAACGAGACAATATTGAGATAGGTGGGAACTGCTGTGTTTAAAAAACTCCACATAGTTCCTGTGGCGCTAATGTTGCTGAAATGAGAATATCTGAAAATATTACATACACGTGTATATGCGTAATCAGCTCTGCAAGCCATGCAGAATGTACTAGATAACAGTTATCCTTTTCCTGGAATCAAGCAGGGAGCTGTTTCATAACAAAGTCTTGTTATTAGGATTGGTATTTGGCAAACATTCCCTTGCTTTTTGAAAAAACAAGAGCTTTTTCTTTCTTACTGGTTCTAATCTTTATGCCAAGTAACTAGAAGGAAAATATAAAGAGGCATCTATAATGTAAGAGGCAGCAATAATGCTGCCCTCACTTCACGGCTTTTCATTTCTGAAGATCCCCTTTTGAAAGTATTAATTAAAGTGTAAGCATTCAAGTCTATCTGCAATGCCGTTTAAACAGTGCGCGGCACAGAACTCTCTCTGAGATACAGCAGAACTCAGAATCCCAGAACCAGCAGATAAATCTGAAATGCCAAAACAGTTCAAAAGAAGGCTTAAGTCTAACTGAAAGGAAGATGCACAATAAGTCTGGACACATTAATGCTTTACCAGACTCTACAGCACTAGGGGTTTTGCCTTGCTTAGAACATGTATTGGTCTAGCAAGCAAAAACTTTGAATCCAGCAATTCAAACTATCAAAGCTTTAGGACATAAAGCCTCCAAACAAAGCACGTGGGGGATGAGGAACAATTCACATGTATCCCAAAATCGTCAATTTCAGTCAAGCTAATGGTTCTGCAAGGCTTTAAACTGATTGTATTTCCCTGTTCTAGCTTGAGATGACTGCATGATCATGGTGAGATTATTCTATCCCACATCCTTTTGTTCTGTCCTTTTTACCAAAGATCATTCCAATGCTTTTCAGAACAGTTGTTTTTACTTATCTGCTTCAGCTAAAAGCATTAACAGCATAGTCTTGAAATGTAAATAATGGTAGGTGATATAAAGCAGGTCTCCTCTGAGCAAAGAGTATTTGTATGAATTTACTGGTTCAATATTGCAGCAGCATAAGCACTACAGACACTGGCAGTTCAGAGCAGCTTCCTTTTCCACCTCAGCATCCATCTGTTCTTTCGCAGCTCCCTGACCTCTTTCTCCCCTACCTTCTGTCTCTGAGTCCATCTGTCTAAATTGTATCACCAAAGAGAGATCCCAAAAGAGCTGGCATCAAGATTAGTAAGGACACAAGTAGCTTTTAACTGGTGTTTTCCCATTTCACATACAAGTCTGAGAGAAGCAGTGCAATTTGGTACCAGAGACAATATCTATGCACAGCACTGTTACCCCATGTTTTCCACAACCCTGAGATGACTTACTAAATCTCTGCACATTCTTCCTCTTCTGCTCCTATTTACATGCATACATGCCTATATAAAGAACAGATTTTGAAAAATACCAGGAATGATTTTAAGAGTTCTCTGGTTTTACATTTCTTTACTGCAGTATTCAGTTCTGCTAAAATATGCAGCCCTTCATTACTTGTTTTATCCTCCTTTCATCCCACTAAACATGTTGGTGTGCAGCGCAGTTTTACTCTTCCCTAGTGACTCCTAACTTGGGGTTTCCAGTTGTCAAGCATCAGTCTTCATTCTTCTTCCATTTCTTCAGACTAACAGTCTTACTTGGTTCTCCTTTCTCATTTCTGCTGTCTACCTGGTGAAGGTTGCTGATGAATATAGAAGCAGAGGGCAGCAAAGCTGGGGCAATAATTACCCACTTTCCAGTGCCTCTAAGCCCCGCAGTTTTCTAGACATACATAAGTGCATTTTTTGTCTAAAAAGGGTTACTTCAGCATGAGTCCTCCAAAGAGGCAGGGTAGAAAAATAATCTTCCAATAGTACCTGAAAAGAAGAACTAATCATGCCATGCTCCAAACCGGTAAGTTTAGAAACTGTTGTAAGAGAGCAAATCAAGTCCCTGGACAACCACATTCTGAAATGGAGAGAAGCTGGAATTTCTCAAGAAGTATCTGTGTCTTCAAGATATGCCCACTAAAAGAAGAGGTATGAATATGTCTGAATGAACCACATTTTAAATACGTGCACAAAGCAACAGAGAGAACTTTGCTCAAGATCTTCCAGCCTTACAAAATCATCTACAGATGAATCTACATCAGAATCATTACAACCAACAGCTGACGCATTTTACCTACTTTTACAATAGAATTTCTTGCCACAATCACTTTGTAAACCACCAACCATTACAAATATTTTCTTTTGTGCTACAAAGCCCTTTTCACCAATCTAAAAAAGGTACCAGTTTCCCAGATATTCAAGTTATGGTGTGGAGATGACAGTTGCATGTAATTCAGTTTAAACTTCAAAGCTGAACACATTGCAAAATTCCAGATCTAGCCAGCTTTAAGAGCATAGGACAAGTATGGCATTATTTCAATCTGTCTTCTTTATATACTCCAATCTGAAATGATATACCAGAGCCACATTCCTTTAATATTAGGTCACTGACAAATGTTAAGCCTTGGGCTTCAAAACCTGACAAAACCTGTCATGCTGAAACAATTGGTTACCTGCCCAGAGCTGTAAGCATCAGCGATAGTTTGCAGAAAGCATTCACCCCCCTCTATCTAACCACATGTTCCTCCCTTAAACTTACAACAACATTTGAATGCATTTTTTAAAAACAAAGAACCAAAATGAAAGCCAGTTTCACTGCACACTGAACTTAATGTATTGTATGGGAACCTGCATTTTAAATAACCCTGTTAAAACATGCACGTTAGAAAGCTGGATGATTTCCAATTAGCCTCATAAGAAAAGTATCTGCAGAAGAAGCTGTTGTGCAGATTATAGGCTCAAAATGTAATAAAACTAGAGAGCAGAACAAAGATGATGTAAAAATATCACACCTCAAAGCGTTACTTTTCTGTGTACAGAAAGTTACCTGAGCATGTAAAGAATTAACACATATTTATGACCTGTTCTCTTCAGCACTGCAAAGTAAGTACCAATGAGACAGTTTCCTTCTTCCCAAGCATGTATTCATCTCCCTGTAAGGCTGCATCCACTCACTCCCTGTTTTTACCATCTACCAACATGTCTCATTGACAGTGGCACCTCAGTATGATAAACTAGATTCACAATGCAACAGGAGACCATTACATTAGACATGCCTTGTATACTATGCAGAGGAAAAAAAAAAGATGTCTTTGGTTCCATGCTGGTTACATAAGCGATACAGTCAGATGCATGCATTTTCCATTAACGGAGCCATGGCCAGTTTAAGGAGTTGAAAGTCCAGCTTCCCCAACATGACATGGGACCCAACTCCTATTTCATACATGTTTACAGCTAAAAGAACAAGTAATGGCTACCAAAGGCTGGGTGGCTTTTAGAAGATGGACTCGTTTGATTTGCTGACCTAAGAGCCATATTGCAAGTATCGTCTGACTGAGAAGATTTATGGCCTTAGCTGGAAGCAAGTCCAGAAATTAAACAGTAACTACTTGATAGGAACATGTAGAGCATCCTAATGCCCACAGTTGAGTAACTAAGTACAGATGCTTTAAAGGTGAGACTGCATCCTCATTTTGACTGCTAACAGTAAGATGAACATTTATCATAAATCATTACTTAATTTCTGAATATTTATGTACAAATGCACACCACAGTAAGGAAGCGCGAGATGAAAAAAGGCATCTTGGCTCAAGATCCCAATCAGAGCAGTTCAAACAAAGTCTTTGTATTTATGAAGTGCTATGGAAAACATTATTTTACCATATCGGTTCTTTTTCAATAGAGTAAGCACAGAAATCCAGATTCTGGATCATATTTGTTCCCTCACTTAAGATTATGGAATACAGATGAAGTTGAACAGTCCTGCTGCACAGGGAATAAAACAGTGAAATCAGTGCACCCATTCTGACAGTCTGAAAAGTATGACTGATTCTGTAATGGCTTAACCTCCTGCATACCTTTGCATACAAAATTATATGAGAGTTTTCGTCTTTACTTAACATTTAAACAAGTATGGGGTGGAAAAAACATGTCTGATCATAAGCAGTTCCAGCAACTGAGATTTTTTCCATTTTCTGGCAGAGGGAAGCTGATTTGCACACTGTATCATTATCCTTATTTTCATCTGCTTTCACCTCAAGGAAAAAGCTTTATTTGCTTTGACTTTTTCCACGTTACATATTTGTCCCAGGCTGATACTCTCAGAAGTTTAAAATTGGTTCATACATTTCATCAAGATAAAATGATTAGAACTGACTAAGAAATACTCAGAGCTCCAAGCTTTCAGGCAAGGATGCAGATGTCAGCTGACAGGGAAAAGTGTAGATTTTATTACCCTCATGAAAATTCATCCAGTTTGGCCCAACAGCAACTCAGGAAAAAATAACCCTGCATAAAAGCTTTGAAGTGTCTTACTGCAACAAGGAATTTGGATTTTAGACATTGCCTCTTGAACTGACTCCTTTTGCCCAGGATCTGCTGGCTGTAGAAGATTATGACTGCTGCTCCTTATAGCTGGGACTACAGTCACTGGAACGCTAAAGGTGGCAAACAGATGAAGAGGCAAGTTCATATGAGGTGGAGGATAGAAAGGATCAACACCTGGAACAATCCAGAATTTCTCAATCTGAGCACAACTTTGAAGTTCAGCATGCACACACTGAGAAGACATGGAGACAACTCACTGAACCAGCTGACCTGACAAAGAAAAACCATCCTCAGAATTAGAATTATTGGAAGTGTTTTCCAACACATTTTTTGAGGAAGTATGAGGTTTGATTAGACTACACAGAAATAACTAAGAAAACTCCGGCACAACTGCTATCTCTGTACTGGTTTGTTTTACACAACATAGATGTACACTATGTCTTGTAAAAGAGTCACTGAGCTTCCAAACTACCCCTAAGAAGAAAAAACATCATTCTCCCCCCCTCCCATCCCCTGAAAGGGCTGATTCACTTTAGGACTATTCATGCGGCCCAGCAAAACTAGTTCCCTGACCTGGTTTCTCCAGAAAAGAAAAAAGTTGGTAATACAGCACACTGGGGAAGAAATTTGGTCCATCTTCTGCTTGTGTAAGAAAATGAAATAGTTATGGAAAAGGTTAACCCACACTGAGAACTAACAAATAAGACAGTCTGCTTACCTTATCCTGGCTACATGTTGCTGCACAGGCTGATGCTGAAAATGGTCAGGCCACTGATGGTGAAGGCAGAAGGATGGGGAGGGCTGAAGACAGCAGGCAGGCTGATATATGGGGGGGTGTTTTTGGCAAACAGATGCTGAATACTCAGTATGTGGCTGCATACAGCATGAAGTCATAGGAGATGGTGCTGAGCTGCCAACCACTGAATGACATTCTTGCTTGTTATTATGGCTACTTAAAGAGTGATGGTATGGACAAGGGTGGCAGCACTGCGACAACATCTGCTGAGTTCTTTGGTTGTCTAAAGGCAGAAAGGATGGCTTGATTGTACCATTAAGTTGGAGGCAGCCATTTGGACTCGCTTTTGCTCTTGGTGTTTCCTTGGATGGGAGTTGTTGGGCCGCGACATCTCCATCAGAAGCTGCAACAATACCTGGGCCAGGAGCATTTGACAAGATGCTGCCATTACTCAGAACCACCGAGTCACTGACGCTGCTCATAGCCATGCTCCAAGTTCTCAATGGATATGCAGTCTTCCTGAAGAAACAAATAAAGCAAAGTTTACAGAGCAGTGGTGTTTTCAGATGCTTTAGAAACAACTTCAGATTAAAGTGAGTAAAGCTCCTCTCTCATCTTCACCTTTCACAAGACAAGGAAACAGAAAGGAATCATTCATACACTGCCAGGAATGTTTTGAAGGACTTTCATTTGTTTAATGAAAAGTTGAGTGAAGTTGCATAAATGCTCAGTGAATAAACCAAGGCATAAGTCAAATGAACAGACAGTAGACAGTCCCTAGGTCACAGCTAACAAATAGTGATTGAGATGCATGGGAATAACAGTAAGTAACAGCTTCTAGTTATGAAAACAGATTTTGGTATAACCTGTGTAACCATCCACACCTTGCACTGCAATTTGCCTGTGTGCTTTGAAAGCCAGCGGGAGACAGGACCACACAGTAGAGGTTGTTTAATAATCATTAATGTGCTATTTCAGCAACCTCCTTCCCATCTCAAATTTCTATTGAAAACGAGGCATATTTGTATTTTGGGAGGAATTATCTTAAAATGCCATATTTAAATAACTCAAGCCACTCCAGCAGACACCTGTCAGAATTTCTGGAGGGTGGACTATGGCTTTAGCAGAAGCTCAAAATGAACTGTTACAAACACTAAACATACCCATGTTCTTCCCAAGCTTCAAAATAAATAAACTGAGGATTCAACTACGGCTGATTGAGAAACTCATGCTTCCGAGTGACACATATTCCAAAGGCAGTTAAGAAATGCACGGTGCTGTAAACAAAGGATATTAAAGATTTTCTTCTGGAGTCTTGCCATTTTCAAGCAGAATGTAAATAAGTGAAAAACTATTAACATTGGAAAGGTGACTGAGGAGCTTGGCTCAAAATCAGAACTCATCTGAAGCACTTGCAGCAGCCAATTTCCCCCTTGTTAATTGTAATCATGGTTTAATAAATAAGTTGGAGATTATTATTTTGATAAATAACATGAAAGGTCAAACATCACACTCAGATAGGAATTTACTTCCCAAGTTACATGGCGGGGGGGAGGGAAGAGGAGAAAGAACACTAATTATGTGCTTTTTAGAAGAACAAATTAACTCTTGCTTTAAAAAGTCAGCTAATTATAACCGCTTTGGCTAACTTAATGTTACCTTTTTAACACTGAATTTAAGCAATTTAATTGCTTACTGAATTTAATCATTCCAAGCCCAAATTGCAAGGCTTGCACTGCACACACCGAACTTCACAGAAAGACACAACATAAAGATTAAAACAGGTAAGCGAGGAAGTTTCTAACTCATTTTCTTCCCCGATACCTTCGCTGAGTGCTCAGAGAACTAAGCCTGCCCAGCTAGCAGAGCTATTTAATTACCTGAATGCCAATTCTGAGCAGAAAGTGCTTTGCAGAGTGGAATGTTGCCCCCAGCAGAAACACACCCCCCCCACGCACACACACGCAGCATCTCTCCTAGATGTAGCTATATCCTTCACTTCAGAAGTGAATATTAATCCTCTGCTATTTGTTCTAGATCATGTGCAGAGCCAGATGCCCTAGGAAATCCCCTGCATTTAGATAACTGCTCAGAACAGGAGAATATGCTGCTCAACAAGTGTATTCTTTCCAGCCTCCAACTCCACACATTCCTGCCAGGTACCCCCTACCCTGGCCCAGGCAAGTCAAGCCCATGGAGGACTCTGCTGAGCACAGAGAGTGAATTCCAGTAGCTGGCTAAACTTTGCTTCAGTCTGAAGAGACACATTAGTCGCGTGAAATACCACTGTGTTTGAACAGGCTGGTTCCCCCTCGCACTGTAGGCAGCTTTAAAGCCTGATGAAGTAGACAGAGCAAGAGCTGGACATTAAGGTAGAGAAAGCTCCTCTTGAGGCATCTGGCACCATTTGGGGAATTTCTGGCTGCTTGTTTCTATATTTGGGATAGACTGCACAGTGATGCTGTTACATTTTGGTTTCTAAGTTAGTCTGACACATCTGTATCACTTGAAACTGCTGTACACTCAAAGTTACTGTCCCACAGACTAATACTGTAACTGAAAACTAGGTAGGGAAATACTCCAAACACCTCACCCTCCAAGAAGGCAGATGCACCACCATCCTTTTGCTTTAAGCCCAGGACATCTGCAGCATGCAGCCATTGAGATAACAGGACATAATTTTTAGTAGCTGTTTCAAATCGGTTTATAAAGGAAACCACACATTTACATGCAAGGCACACACGTGCCAAACAGAGATGTAAGTACACAGAAGCTGGGCCATCCCAGCACAGACACAGAGGCTTGGGACCTTCAGTGCATCTGTGCCCCTCATGAACACAAACACAGGAATCAGAACTTTTGTTCGAGCCAGCCTCCATTTAATATGATCAATGATAAAACACTGTACTCCTAACAAATGCAATATCTACCTACCTGCCTCTTCAGTTTCAATATAGCATTCAGAAAAACTCATCAGAAACTAGTACATTCAAAGAAAAGCCAAGGATCATCATCATCCCTACCACAACATATAATTGCCTTTGCTCTCCTGTTGAACAAGGCTATTCATGAACAATTTCAAGCTATAAAAATATTAACAGATCAAGCTGATTCTCTCTTCCAAAGCCTTGAGAAACTATTGAGTTCCATCTGTTTTCATGGAGTCTTTGAGCAAGGCGATGGAAGCACATGCTTATCTTGAAGCTCTTTCAGTGCCATATTAAAGACAGACAAACTACTCCACATGCTTAAGGTAGCCATCCTATTCAGCATTTTATTCAGCCACCACCAGGAACTGGGACTCAAGCTAATTCTCTAGAATGAGTTGGGAAGTAGATTTTCATTTGGTTTGGTAGCTTTCTTTAAACAGATGCAAGATGGTTGATGTCACTTGACAAGTCTAATGCGAGTGAAACAAAACTCAGATTACATTTGAGGGTATTAAAAAATTAAGTACTTCTGCCTCTCTACAATCAACTGCAATTTCACTGACAGCAAAACTTCACTTGTAGCTGTTACACCAAAATACGTTCTTAGGTTATATTCTTATCTCTGCTGTATTTTGTCTCCTCTGGCATAACTGCAGTGACTGGGAACCTACTGAGAAATGTACTAATGGCCCAAGGCAAGAGTTAACTGAGAATCTCTCCTCTAGAGGATGCACAAATAAGCTGGTTAAAATGCAACAAGTAAAAGCACAGATTTTAATAACACATGGATGTGGGAAATCAAAGAATTTGTTCATCACGAAAAAACATGATGAAAAAACATCTAAAAATAAGAATCTTTGAAAACACAGCCTTTGAGAATTCTGAATTCTTTCAGTGTTGACATTTACTTTTGCTGCATTCCTCAGAGTGCGTTAGCATTTGCTACTCTCCAATTGGGAATAGCAAACTCTCGAATGAGATTTTTCAGACTTATACCAATTTCTACCTGAGGGCTTTGAAGCAGTGGACAGGTATTCTGAATAATGAGGCTGTAAATAATATAGGGTTTGATATAGGCGGCCCTACTTAACAGAAGTTTAAAAACAATTAGAGAAAGTACTCACCTACATGTTTAATACATCACACTTAGGTAGTCACCTCTCTAGCTGGACACAAGGCATTTCAAACATTAACATCTATTTAGAAATGATGACAGCTGGACTGCTAAGGAAACTAGAACCATCTTTAGTTGCTGCACGCTTGTTAAGGGTAACTGCTAAGAATGCACTTTAGCCACACGGTTCAAAACGGCAGCTTGGAGGAGTGTCGTATCTGGAAATTACCTTGGTCTGCAAAGGCAATGGTTTCATGGAGTAATCCCCCTATTGTTTGTGGGGCCAACAACGAATATCGCTTACCCAGCAGACATCTGCCATCCACTTTAGCAAATAAAGTAAAGCTGTACCACACTGAAACTATGTAGGATTTGGTGCTCCCCAACTAGCCTGTTCTTAGACTTGGATTAAGTTCACCTGGTCCTCTCACTGCAACTGAAAGATTAAAACTCCCCATACTTAAAAGCCCATTGGTTCAACAAATCCCATCTGGACTCATAAGGGCTGAAATTGCAACTCATTGGAGTGCAAATTCAAGAGGGAATGATGGAGTGGAAATTTGGTATAAACTAGTGTATTAATACAGATAATCTATAGATCTTTGAAGATGACAGAGAACAGCTAACAGCTGAGGTGTCTTTCAACCATATAAGAAAACAAACAAAAATCTATACCTTGCACAAAACCAAACCTAAGCTGGTTATTAAATGGTAAATGTAAAGTCTTATAGAGGACAAACCTCACATTTCATTTAAAACGCTATCCTAAAGCATCACGCCACTCAGCCAGCTGAACCAGCTTTCCAGACCTGTCATGGCTCCGAGATGAACACGTTGTCTGAAGTAACAAAAAAGTCTTTTCATGTCAAAAGTTCATCTAAACCAGCTGGATTCTAAAAGTAGTGCATTCTTGAAATAAGCAACACTTAATAATCCCAGTGCTACCTATTAAGTCTCCTTCCAGATGAAATATTATAATGGCCTTGTAGTCCCTTAAGACGCTGAAGCTTTTTATTGTGGCAAATGGTCTCAGTGTGTAAACTCAGTTAAATCCTCTCTGGGCTGTTTGCTGTGCCAACCAGTGCACAGCCACTCTTAAGGAGGGTTTTCCACTCCTTCGCATCACCGAAATTCTTTGCATCTTTGCTATTTCTCATTGCTCGCAGGAGTAGCAGGTGGTGCCTGGTGGTTGATACTGGGTTTTATGGGAGATGTCTAGTTATCTATCACTGCAATGGTCTTTAGCAAGTCAAACAGCTTTTCCATGTTTTATGGTTGTTGAGCTCTATTTTGGCTCTCAGCTAGGCATTTTTCAAATTCTCTAGCTCTTACCCCTATGTGTTCATATGCGGTGCTTGGTTTCTCTCAATTGCCTGATTCTTGCTTTTCCATCTCAGCTCTTAACCGTGTCTTCCCTGAAAAGCTTTCACTATACAAAATACAGTTGCTTACCAGAACAAGCCTTCCCTGTCCTTTCCATTTCTTTTTCAGATATTATAGTGTGTTTAAAATACGTGTATTTCACCTCCAAGAAGATTCTAGAATATTTACTTCATCAGCACACAAGTTTACCTGACATATTTATTAATGCAGCCATTTTGCTTTGAGGACTGATGAAATGTAGCTCCCGTTTTTGAGAAACGCCATTAGGGTCAGTTTGTTTTCTGCACAGTCCATAAATACTCATTTTCCCAACTAATGTCACCTATTAACAAGCAGATTTTCAGCAATCTAAGTACTTGCACCACACACTAGTAGTTAGAAGACAATTAAGAAGCAGAAGAGGTTTGCAGAAGAGGAATTTCCCCCCTTGCTTCATTTTGTACCAAGAGTTTCAAGAGCTGTTGTAGCCCCTCCATTCTTCTGAGCAGCCTCAGAACTTGAGCAGCTGCCCCATCCTGCACCCCAGACAACATGAGTTCATTTCCTGCGTCGCAGGCTTGCTGGGGAATTGCAGTTCCTGTGACAGGGAGTTTCCACATGTCACCACGCCAGGACCACAGCTCATGCTGCAGATGGGCACCAGTGAACCAGTGCTGCCAAAAGCTGCCACATTAAGTGACCCACCAGCAGCAGCTGTGAGGTGAGGGAGCTGGGAAAGACTGAGAAGGGTGGGGAAAATGGAACATCAGAAATAGATTTTGCTGTGCTTTTAAGCTAAAGTTACTTCTGGCACAAACAGTAAAACAACAGCAGACCATTTTCAGAGCTTTTACTAAAGAAATCAATACTGGTGCTTTAACTACAAAGTCCTTTCAAAGTCAGAATTCCCAATAAGTAATTAAACTATAGATAGAAGCAACAACAAGGAGCCCTGAAAATTCCCTTCTGCAAGTTTTGTACCAGCCTAAAATTCTATGAAAAGGCACATACATATGTGGGGGAAATGGAAAGGAAAAAAAAAAGAACAAAAAGAGCTTCAAATACTCTGAATTTTGGAATGAGATACAGCTACGAGCACAAGCGACTGGAACAAAACATACTGCGAGAAATAACATGTATACCTCTTGGGAGCAGGTAATATCTTGGCACAGTTTAAGAGCATGGAAAGCTGTTAAAAAAAACCCAAACACTTCTTACAACTGCAACTGTCATCACACTGAATCTTATTTACACAACTTGCTGCCTTTCCATTACCATATGAAAGGCATTTAAGTTTCAGTAATTGCAAATATTCGGGTCCAAAATAGCTCCAATCCTGCTCACACAGAGGGGGTAAAACCAAAATATGTCTCTTACTGGATGTAAAAGGAGTTATTCGTATTGAAAGTTCCACAGACATTGACTTCATCACTCTGTGGGATTAACATCTAAAGTATTACAGCTGTAGAGGGACATACAAGCACTTCTTGAAGACACAGTTTCAGCTACGCCCACCACCATCCTAGCCATACCAGCCTTATCAAGGAGGTTAAGAAACCTCTGGACCATCCGTTCAGAATCAGATTTCTGTTTTCTGTCCAAATTTAAAAGCTACATTTGAACCTCTTTAAAGAATCTATTACTAATAATTGCACTTTTTTCTTCATATTTTAATAGAAGCACTAACAATTTTACAACTACCATATATTAAACAAGCAAAGCTCTTGGTGGGAACGTGGGTGCACATCAGGCAGCTCACACCTAGCTGGTAAGCAGAACATTCTTCACCTTGAGCTACAGAAAACACAGCAGAGCAGTTTACACGAGCAGCTCAACAATCATTTTCTTTGAAAGCTAAACATGCCATAACTGATTTCTTTCCCTCCCGCTTCATGTCCCATGTAGGTTTTACGTCTCCCGTCTGCTGAGCCAAAAGATAAACTTCATACACCACTTGAATAATAGCACATCTGTTGAAATAGCTGGCTCTCCACCCGGGGGGTGTTTTTCTTTCTCACCAGGCTCTTCAGCGCGAGCAGCGTCCTGCTCTAAGCTATCCGGCATTTCTACCCAGCTGCAGTCTTCTACAAGCCCAGGACCCTCCTAGCATTACAAAGTAGCATTTCAGTGTAAATAAATCGAAGGTACACAACAGTCTTAAACCTCAGCGCTAATGCTTGCTGAAAGCCTGAGCTGTTGCAGCTGTAACCTAAAGCAGACCACGGGAGCGCACGGCCAGATTTGAAACGACCCAAGACAACGGACCTGGTTCTCAACGCTTACCACAGATGATCAGCTCGAGGGAGAAAGCAGCCCCCTCCTCATCCAGGTATCCCCACTCACTGACGGGGGGAGCTGCCCGCTCTTCCTGCACCCACCGGCAGCCGGGCTCGCTTAGCCGCTCGCCCAACTCCGGCGCCGAGCGGGGAGCGCTGAGCCGAGCCCGCCCCTCCCCGCGGCAGGTCAGGGAGCTGGCAGCGCCCCGCCGACTCCTCCCCACTGATGGGGGAGCCCCGGGGCGCTCCCCGCCCTCGGTTCCAGCCCTCTTTGATCCGCTTGGGCTGAGGCCGATGTGGAGAAGAGCGCCGCGCTCTGTCCGCGCCCGCTGGGGCTGCGGGACCTGAGCCCGCGGGGAGCCGGGCTCCTGCCCCTGCCTCTCACCATTCCGCTGCTTCACCGCGCATCCTTAGGCGGAAAGCGCAAGCAAGCGGCAGCACCTCGCCACCAGCGTTTGTGAAATATAAGGAGCTGAGGAAGGCAGGACACTGAAAACAGCACCAAGTGTCATTTGGAGCGTTTTTTAAACTCACCTCGGGCCTCATTAGTTCCTGGCAACCTCTCGTCCCCCAGCCCCAAGCTCTTACTTCATCGTTTGGTTGTCAGGCATTTCTTACAGAATACCTCTGACACTTCAACAGCACAAAGAAAACTAATTGAAAAAATAGGGCTTTCCCCCCACCAGATTTTAAGATATTTGTACCTTAAATGCCTTTTCTTGAGCTTCCCGCACTCTAGCACTTGGGGACCCAGTAGTCCAAAAGTAAACACATCCACACACTCCTCAGATGCCTTTTCTTAAAGGCTTTATACACACAAACTGAATTACTACAGACTGCTCATGCGAAAAGCTGAAAACTGCCTGGTCACTCACAAGCCAAAATGAAACAACAGAGATTGCCAAAGTCTAGGGATACGTGAACCCTCAACTGTAGGACCTCAAAAATAAAGCGACAGGTTGAGTTTTGGAGGAGCTCGGTGTTAAGGTGGGGAATGCTGTCCTCACTCTGCTCACAAAGCTGTATTATGAGGAACTTACAAAACTATTAGCAGGGGAAATGCTATAAGCTGCTCTCAGCCTGCTCTCCTCCCAGGGTTTGCTCAAAGGAACTGCTAAAGGAACATGCTCACAAGCCTCGTGCTTTGGGAGCCGACTCCTGGTTTTTCCTCAGCTCTGGATATCTTAGATGCAAACCTCAGAACTGGCATCCTCCTGGGGCAGATCTTATAAACCAGATCTGAAGCAGATCACAACCCATCTGGGACTGCTCTTTCAGAAGAGCTCTCTTTCCCCTCTGCTGAAATACAGAAGCTCTGATTTCAGGGTCAGGATGAACTTGTAGCAAAAGGAATCTCTCATCTACATGCATCCTTACTCCTTGTAAAGCAAAAAAAGTCTTACCAAAGGGAACTCTTGTTTCCCTCAGTGTGACCTCAGAATTATTCATCCTGACTCTGGTCTAAGTTTTTACAGACAGCTGCTCTTTCTGCTTACCGGATCTGGTCTCTAACAGGTGGTGAGGGACTGTGCTGCTTCTCCACTTCTAAGGGGAAACATTACTTTATTAAACCAGTGTTCCCTGCCTTTCCCACTTAGCTTCAACTGGAAAATGTCACTTTTCCAGGCATCAGCTGCCCTGCCTCCACCTCCCACATACCATCGGCATCCTCCCTAGAACAACATTTTTCTAACACTGATAGGCTCTCTAACAGAAACCTTGCTTTCCATCCCACAGTTCTTACACAAGAAACTCAGATACATTCACTGAACAAACAGCAATACTACAAAGCAGATAACATTCGACCGTAACACAAAATGGAAGCAGGATGACAATATGATACTTGCTTTCTGAATAGCTGAAACACAGAATAAGCCCAACGTATCACAACAATAATCTCAAAGCTACTTTTCCAAAGACACAAAGTCTACATATATTTGAAAAACCTATCTACTAAAAAAAGTATTTATTAAATATGTAAATGTGACTGCATACCAGGTACTGCATCACTTCTGTTTACTAACCACCTCGAAGAGGTGACAAGAGGCATGTATCTAAATGCTTTGATCCCTAGGAAGAAAAGGGCTATCAAAAACTAAAGGATTAGAGTCTATTAAAGCTCTCGGATTATATGCACTGCACAAAATAATATTTTTCTATCTTAGCAAACTTACTACACAATAGTAAAATGCATGTATAATGTACATTCATAGGTTATGCTTAATAAAATTATTCCTGTGCAAATTATATATCATGTATTTGAGTTACAGATTTGTGTGAATTATTGCCTTTCAGTATCTGAGGGGCAATCGCGGCACTGTGAGTGCTGAGAAACCTCTTCCCCATGCTACCTCTGCCCCTGCAGAGCCTTAACTGTCCAGTGTCCCCCTGGCACATTCCTGGTTTGGACGTCTTCATTACACACCCTTGCACATCCCCTTCATTCAACTTTGAATGTTACTACTTGTCCCACTGTTTATCTCCAGCAATATCAGTCAAATACTGACTTTTTTATTTGTAACTGATCAGGAAATAGGACTGAGCACTGCAGCACATGGAACACAGGTACAGGAACAAGGGGAAGGTGGAAACAAATGGAAGAATTTAGGCTGATTCAAGGCAGATCAGGATGTCAAATCTAATCTGTAGAAGCCTCAAAAAGATAAATGAGTTAACACTCTGCTCTATCCACCACCTGGAAATGCACATGTGCAGAGAATCTGCAGGACAGCTGTGTTACTAATTGAGCCTTGGCTTAAGTCAATACAATCCCTGATACACCAGAAAGTTCTACCTACCTACGGATCTAGCAATGCATTTTCCAAGTGACAGTGTTTCTATCATAAAGAAAACAAGCTCTCAAAGCTTCACTAGGCATTAAAGAGGAAATAAGCAGAATAAAATTTGACCACTGTGAAGATTAATTATTATTTTTAGATTTCAGTGATTACTTAAAAGTTTGTGATTTGAACTTCCAGGCCTTGAAGAGAGACATGCTACCCTGGGCAAAAGTACTCTGCATGTTCTGATCAAAGAGGAATCCTTTGAACTTAGAGAAATGGGCAAAGCATCTTTTATCAACTTCTTACAATAAGCAGCTTTTTAACTGAGATTTTAAAATAATATTTTGTATAGTACATTTAATAAAACCAAGTAGTAGCAAAAATAATAATATAGTTCCCAGAATTCTATATACGATCCTTGGGGGGGGACGGGACCCAAACCAAAACACCTGTTATAGAATCATAGAATATAATAACTATATCAGAGATTCAAGTAAATCAGTTTGTATAATATTGTCATGGTTTACGAAAATGAGACTAAAAAACTGAAGCTTATATTCATATTTACAAAGTACAGCTGACATACTCTGTTGTAGTGTATGAAGTCTGACCATTCTCTTTCTTAAAGCGAGGTATCAAGAGTTGTGGTTCTTGCCCATGATCCTTTCATAGCCTTTCCTAAACTGGAGCTACCCCAGGCCATGCTGTCAAAAGCCAACCACTTCTGCAAGCTTTGGCTGCCCACCATCAAGAGCTGCTCCCAAGCTACAACCCTTCCAACACTATCAGAATAACATCCGCTGAGCCTTTTCTTGGCTCAGACTCTTGGACCTTAACATGATGTTAATCACAGATTCTTCTTGTCACAGCAGTGTCTTCTAAGGAGAAACAGAGATTCAGAAGAAGCTAAAGGACTTTGAGAGTGTTAGACACTAATAGGAGAGCTGGTGGTGAGTTTGGGTGCTCTAAGGACAAATTGATGAAGAACTATTCAAGTACTCAGGGAAACAGTGCAGAGGCTTTTGAAACCCTTGAAGGCCAGACCGGGCACAAGAGGTGCTACAGAAGTTCTGCTGAATTGTAATGAACTGGGGAGAATAAAGGAATACAGACTAGAAGTAAAGAGCTAATGAGAGGTTAAAATGACAGAATGAGTTCTGTACATGGCACGTTTCATTACAGCTACATTGAATTTTTATTACAATTCCTATCCACCTACAGAACTTCCGGACGGGTAGTTTTTCGTTGGATGCAATATTCTCTACTACATCTTAGCCGCTAGAGTGCCATACTCACAGTAGGAAATTTACTAAATGACATGTAAAACAAATGCTGCACTAGAAGAAAGATAGTAAGGACCAACCATTTATTTACTGCTTTTTGTACTACAGTGTAGTTTTGTGCTGCACTTCAGGTAATACTGAAATAGTGGCAGCTAATTTAATTATTGGTGAGAGGACAAGGGGTAATGGGTTTAAACTTAAACAGGGGAGGTTTAGATTGGATCTGAGGAAGAAATTCTTTACTGTGAGGGTGGTGGGGCCCTGGAATGGGTTGCCCAGGGAGGTTGTGGATGCTTCATCCCTGGTGGCATTCAAGGTGGGGTTGGACATAGCCTTGGATGGCATGGTTTAGTGGGAGGTGTCCCTGCCCATGGCAGGGGGGTTGGAACTCGATGATCTTGAGGTCCTTTCCAACCCTTACTATTCTATGATTCTATTCAGGGGCACACAGGGCCCATAGTGCGATCTTCCAGATTCTAGCAGTACATGGGGCATGCCAGGAGTACAGTATTGAGGAAGTTAATTGGATTGAGTCAGTTTGATCCATCAGAGATTGCTAAGTCTAGACCACCACTGATTGTGTCACACCTGACAATTCTTCAAGAGATAGCCAAGTGCCTCTATGGTGCTCTTGGGTCCAGGAATACTTGTTCCCACTCATCCAGACTTCACCACAAAATCTTTTATAACAGATATCATCAAGAAAGGCTGAGAGTTAAGTGAGTAGAGAGGCTGCAAAAAGCTTTAAGCCTTACAAAGCAGTCTCCTCCAGCACTAGTGAGAAGGGAAATGTTAAGACACAATTGCTGATGATGCTCTATTTGGAGTTTTTTAGGTAAACAGAGGACTCCTGGCTTGCAACTGGGTAATTTAAACTCTCCACATTACATTCAATAAGACAGATACCAAAACATTCTTTTAATACCCTGCAAACTGGATGCTTAAGGTCACATCTTAAATATCACTGAAAGTCAAAGCACAGAAATCAATTTCAGAGGGCAAAGAGGGTCTTTTATTGTCCATGAAGTGCCTAGAACAACGTCCTCTCAGTCCCAAGTGTAATTAAAGAGCCAGTTCACTATGATATTGCAAACAGCTACATCAGGATTCTAAACTCTTTCCTTTATTGATTTGTTTAAAAAGCTCTAAGTATGATAATGACATTTTCCAGTCTTCTCCCACAACTGAAGAGACACACTCCAGCAGTATTTGTCTGACTTTTTTCATTGAGGTTTAAAACCAGGTCATGTGAAGTTTGAGTTGTATGAAATATAAGACCATCTTGGTTTATGTACTTACACAACAGAAATACTAACATCAATTTAATGCTTTCTTTTCAGTGAAGATCTGATAGAGACAACTTTTACTTTGCATGTTTCCAAAGCACATGTACTCTGAATTGAAATACATACCTTGAGGTTCCACAGTAACTCAAGTCCCACATAAGACTCAAAAAGCTATTAAGTTGAAAAATCCCATACACTGGAAGCAATTATTTACATTGCTAAAATAGAAAGTTCTGTATTCATCATGAAAACCAGAAAAAAACCAGATGTGATACTCTGCAAAATACTATGGAAAGTTAAGATGGTTTTATTAGCATCTAAACCAGTTTTCAGATATTAATATGAAGAAAACTTGTTAAAAGTACAAATAAAAGTGGAAGCAGAATTGAACATCTCTACTTTGATTTATCCACAGCTCACAATGTTCTGAAGGAATGCTTAACAGCTTGTCTTCAGTTGTAGTAGTTTTATTCTTCTCCAAACCCAGCACTCCAATAACAAGTTACATTAAAATGCAGCTGCATAAACATGTTTACACACAGTTACATTTTCTCATTCACATTCCTTTCTCACAGGTGTACCTTTTCCACTACAAATTAACTACACTTAAGTATATCTTATGTAAGTGCACACATGTATAATGTCACTTGTAAAATAGTCCAGACTGACCAGAGGGAAAAACTAACAGAATGCTTTATCTGAGCGTAAAATAAATAAGTGACATAAAAACCAGTAATTCCATCACTCGCACAACACCAGCACTTGAATTACAACCACCATCCTGACGTTATAGTGAAAGCAACTATTGCAGTCTATTTTTCTTCCAAGTAAAGGAGAAATGCACTTTAACAACATTGATATAGGAACAACCATATTAACTTGTCTGTAATCAAAGAAACAGCAAAGAACTGCATTTCTCCCATCATCTGGAGGAGTTCATATAGCAACAGCCCAGAAAACACAACTACCACTGTTCATTTCAACCAGAGAAGCTAAAGAAAAGTCAGTTTTTCATATCCATATTCATAGCTCAGGAAACAAAGTCTTGAAATATAAGGGATTCTTTGAAAACACTCAGGTATCAATGACTTTTAAGGTAGGGACCATTGCTTTGCACTTCGTTTCAGGGAAATTAATAATGTAACATCAATGTTTATTGCAACTGCGCAAATATTGCCATATAGTATGTTTGCAGTATAAACAGTTATGTGCAAAATAAACATTTACGTTGCAGGCATCAGGAAACCATTCAATTTGTTGTTCATTTCATTCATGTTCACAGCGAAGAAAGCAGAAGGTTCTTGCTTGTCTTTTAAGAGCAAATTAACCAACAACTGTAGTTCTGAAGCATTTGTTCTACCTATTGCAAGTTCAACCTTCAACCTAGTGCTATTCCTTTGCTTAGTAAAAGTAACAGGAGAAAACCCCCTAAGTAGCTGCTTAATCATTCATTTTCCTAAAGGATTTTCAAAATTAACTGCTTCAAATCTTCAAATAATGCATGAAAGAGCTTCCCCCCTTTTGTGCACAACCCACATCACACCTTCACCTTTCCTCATTAGGAAAGTGAAATAAGCACCAAAGCTAATCTTTTTTTCTTCAGAAAAAGAAAGACCTAAGTGTTTGGAGTAAACAAGCAATGATAGAGCCCACAGAGGAGCTTTTATTTGATGTGAGCTTTCCTGACACACTAAGGCAGGCCTGACAGACAAGGCAAGAGAAAATGCTATTTGAGCCCAAACTCAATGTTTGCTCACTAGGCTGTTTGCCTGCCAGAGGGTTACCCAAACACAGCTCCTGCAATGTGAAGTCAATCTTTTCTAGCTGTCTCTTAGCAAACAGATGCGAGCCTGGGAATTTCTCATACATTCAGTCAGACAAACCAAGGACCAGACCTTTCAGAGCACCAACCTCCATGGCCTTAGAAGATTGCAGATTTCTCCGGACCCTCTGATTTCACACAGTTTAGATTAAACTACACCTACTGCCTCTCAAGCAAGTCACATAATTTCTAAAGTTGTTCACTAAAGTAAGCTTGATATGTGTCTTGTTTATGTGCTACTCTAAGTCAAAAACCTTGAGACAAGTCTAAACTATCAAATACCTATGTAGCATTCCCCATCATGTTTGGTTTTGGGGTTTAACACTATCACTACCCTTTTTGTATTATGCCTACAGATAACCGAAGTGTATTTTCTCAAAAACCTGATTGTCATTTTCTGCCACACAGTTCTGAGCTATATTCTTGTTAGTACCAAACTGCAGCTCTATACCTTCCTGATCAGTTCTCAAATGAAAACAACCTTTGGAAAAGTACAGCAGATACAGAAACTGCATTACAGTTGTATTACAAACCCAGTTACATTATTTCTCTGCAAGAGGTCAATTTAACAAACCAAAGGTTTATATTGAAGATGTCCAGTACTGACCAAACGTCTAAGACTATGTACTTGAAGGCTTTCTAAACGTGATGGTACCTCTTGAGATTTATATTTAGTAAGTACAGTTGGATAGCTACTTAAAGATCGAATCCAAGACCAGACCTCAATCAGATTACTTCTGTTACAGTCTGTGATGCATGTAGCAAATTCAGTCAGACAATAATGGTTTTTCCTATCACTACAGCCTACCTATTTTGTACGTTCTATACATGTTGTTTCTAGGAGATTCGTTGGAACATGATTTTGTTCTCTACTGGTTACATGAACTGGAGTATCAGATAACGCTCTTTGCATAAGAATTAAGGAACCTGAAGGGGCTCATGTGCTGTAATGTATTTAGGAGTACAGTTTCTTTCCATACCCAGGATTTGTGGATCACAAAGGATTCCAGGACTCTGAAGCAGCAGGACTGAGACCAGTCTGCACAGGAAACCAGGCTATGGGAACCGAGAGAACACTAGTCACTTTAGGTCATTACAGAGTAAAAGCATGGAGATATTTTTTCATAGCCTGGCAAAGTGAGTGCCTGGGTAGATGCCAGCAGCACCCCAGCTGTGGAGTTAGCACCAGTAAACCACCTCTGTATCAGGGACACGCATAGAGCAGCTGCAGAAGTCTTCTGGCAGCCCTGCAGCTGCAGCAGCTGTACAGCCGTTCCATGGCTAGGAGAAAGGTTTGGTCCCTTTGCTGTTCTCTCCCTTCCAGCTCACTTAATTGGGCTGTGTACCTGTTCCAGGGCACGGGCACTGCTAATTTTAATAAAGCTAAGAAATGGCTTTACTACCAGGCCATTGAACCTTTATAGCAGTGTTCAGATATTAAAACCTGAATATTCTTTTTACTATTTTAAATCTTATTTAACAGAACAGCCTTGTTTAGTCTACAGTATTTAACATTCACCAGCCAAATACTATTTTAATGAGCAATGCATACATAAGATACTGACCTTCCCAGCAAGAACTCGCAGCCCAATCAGCTATTGAAAGCCAAAAGCACCTGCAGATATTGCTCTGTTTGTCAGAAGATATTAATCCTTGCATATGCCCTTTCCAAAACAACTTTGATATAAATCTACCAGCAAAAATATCTTCCCCAAAGAGTGTGCTTTAGAGACAAAGATAAGAAAAAAAATAAGCTAACCTTGAGGAAAGCATCCCAATCAATTTTGGATGACTGGTTCTTCATGCTTGCATGACGTATCTGCTACACTTTCTTCCTCACAGTGAACAAAAAGTATCCCATGGATCTGGTGACAGTACTCAAAGCCAAATGCATACAAGGTTATTGCTAGGCACTAGAAAAGACTCATAATATCCACCAGTGTTCTTCCTGCCTTTCCCGTACAACTGAGTGAGAGATGTGGGACAGGAGCAGCAATAGCAGTATTTGTGCATGGTGAGTGGAAACTGGTGACCCTTGGTTACTGGCATATTACAAGCCAGGGGTGAGAGCAAGCTGTGCATTTCAAGGGGAAGGGGGCAGGGAAGAAGGAAGAGAAAGGAACCTGGAATGCTTGGCCGAGGTCAGAGGACAAGGAATTTCAAAGCTAGGCGATAATTTTAAGAGGCAAGTGTGATGTCACGCCAGCATGTGCTAAAACGCTCACCCACACACTTCCTCCTCATACATTAGTTTTAATCCCAATAAAATTTCCCAACTTCAGCTCACCACATACCTGCACAAGCTTGTTTGCTGGCTGAAGGATGGCCACCACAACAGGCAAGAATAACCAGCAGGCATGTGGAGATGTGCGTCTTTCAGAGGCACTGATGATTTCACTCTATTTAGGAGAGTGTATATGCATAATGTGTATTACAACATACTGTAAAAGCAACAGGCTTTAGAGTTGATATTGGCATGCAGTAGAAAGTTATTAAAAATGCGCTTAACAAAAAAACATACTACACAGAATGCAACTAAAATATAAACTGCAAATCAAAGGGATAAGCATGATGCATAATTTCTTTTTGTAAGTTGTTTCTTATAAGTTATTGCTGAGCTAGTTTAGAATTCTCACGAAATACCCAAAGCAGAAACAAAGGGCTGTGTTTGAAATGCTTACAAACTGAAATGCCAGTCCCCTACATACAGGAACTTCTTTCATTAGGACAAGATGGAGAAGAACTCAGTGATTAGCATTCTAATTCAATACTAAAACATAGCAGGGTACAATTGGTAAAGCCATTGAAGGCACTTTCCCAGGTTTCTTGCTTTCTTGGTGAATGACTGCACTTCTTTCAGAGCTAAACAAGTCAACACTTTCACAATGCCATTATCTTTTATGACTTTCTTCACAAGTACTGCATTACTAACCAACTTTCAAGTATTTTCATGGCTACTGGAAATACTGAGCAGAGCTATCAACACTGTTCAGTCAGAGCATGACTGAAACAGTCAGGCTTCTTGTGCACAGAGCATGTCTAAAACATACCAGCCACCATGAGCTAGCTTGCAAGGTGCAGGTAAACACATGAGCAACAGCAAACAAAGCTGTACTCCATTCAAATGGCATGGGAGAAACTTGTGGCTACCTTCAGATGGAGGGAAAGCAATGAAAACTGTGCTGTGTATTCTCGCATGCTGCACAGTACTTAACAAAGCCTCCTGACTTCAAATATAAAAGAACAGTCAGGTCCTGTTAAATTTACTACTCACCCTCCTTACATTTAAAGATGGAAAGAAATACTTCCCTCAGGGAAGGGGGGCCCAGCTCATAATTTCTGGATTAAACCTATTACTATTAGCTACAGAATGAAATTATTAGTGACAGGTTCACTGAATTACCCCTTTACAGAGGTCACTAGAGCTTCCTAGAAACCTAAAACTGCCATTGTAAATTTAGCTAATAATAAGTGAGTTTTTTAAACCATCAAAATTAGACGTAAACACAATAAAGAATCTGGTTTAATACCCTAAATTTAGTCATGCACTGAAGTACAATTCATTTGCATTTTCTTCACTTTGAAGTTATAAACTGAGCAGCACACGACTGCTGGCATGCACCACTACTGCATCAACCTTTTATATCCACAGATGTGGATGGAGAATTTCGATTGACTTTCAATATGCTCATTTCTCTTAAAACTATAATAGAAACCAAGAATCATTTCTGGCAAGTACACAAACCCTAGCTGGATGAGCACATTTAAACTGAGATCAACCAGAGGCTTAAAGTAGGATTAAACAGAAGCTTTCACCATGCGAAATTCTGATATGAAATTAACCAATTTCACAAATATCAAGAATCTGGGGAAAAGAAAAACACATCAAACCAATCACCAAACAAGAGACCACATGTACAAAAATCTTACTTTTATTCCATGCTTATTACTGTCATTTTAAAGCTTCACTCAATTATTTTACAAAGAACCTTAGACAGAAATTGCTTAAGCCACTATTTTATAAGCTATGTTTAGTTCTGTTTAAGCTTCCAAAACTGCTAATAAACTCTTGTACTGTTTAATGTAAAATACACAGTCCTTGAAGTACTGCCTGTGTTTCCCCCCTCCCAGGTAAGTGACCTCATCATTGCATTACAAAGTCCTGTTTCTCTTGCTTGTGCTTTCCCTCACTCTGCTCCTGTAAAGTTTGTGTTCCTAGCTGCGCAATGGATGCCCTTGATCCCAACCCAGTGAACAGTTGAGCAGCTAAGAGATCACTGCTTGGTGAGAAATCTGAGCTTGAAATCCTTCATATGAATTTCAGCACAAAATCCAAGTCTTCCCTTCTTTGAGTTATCATACAATTGTCCAGCAATTACATCAAAGCATTGCAAGGCATTTGTAGACACTTCTTCACTGCTGTTGCAGAGGCACTTGGACACTGGGGCATTGCAGAACCTGCACTGGGGATAGCCTCTGCTGTACAACGCACCAGTACACCTTGCTGCTTGGACTGGAGCAAGGAGCTTTGGCCAGGATCTCTCCACTCCTCCCCATGCATCCAGGGCCTTCATCCCTGTTGTCCCTCCTTAAGCTCTGATCTACTTTGTCAGACGTTACTTTAAGAACTTCTACAAGTAATGACGCTCTACCCTAGCTAAACATTTTGAAATCTCTATTTTTAAACAGGGTAAAATAAACACCTTTAATTCTGCTGCTTCATACGGAACAGACTGGTAAAATGGTGCTATTGCCAAATACTGGGAGAGAAATGGAACATCCCACAAAATGGTCCTGGTGAATCTTCCATGGGTGTCACTGGTCACAACTGAGCCATGTTCAGCAGTACTGTACAGTACTGTACTGTACCTACTAAAGTCCTCATAGTCCAACAAGCCTTACACAGATTTAAATTTGTTCTTATGAATTATTTTACCAGTAACAGAAAATGATGTAAAACACTGGAAAAGAAGTGCTTGATTTATCAACTGTGAGATTCAATATCACCTTTTGTACTGGACACATCTGCTTCAGAACAATGCTGGCAAACACCTCTTCTCTGCTGTGCCAGCTCCTGTATCACTGTGCTACAGAGTAAGACCACATTGTCCAGTTACCTCCTGCCACTGGGTTTACCTCTTCAGATATCTAAGGTTGAACAGATAATCTTATTGAAATAAGATTTTATTTGAATTGCTTGAATTTGCAGAGTACTCTCAGTAAGAGTACGTGAAGAGGGGACAGGCACTTAAATACTGAAGTGTTTGTCATCCCACAAATGAAACTTCAAGATAACTAATATCCACACAGGTAGGTAATCAAAATACTGAGAAATTCACAAGAAAACTCAGGCACTGAAGTGCTGGAGTGGTCCAAATTATCTCCAAATACTCTTACACTATATTTCACTAATACATTTCACTATGGTTCATATGTTCTGTGGGTCCCTTTGCAGCAACTGGCACCTAAATCTGAAGTTTCTGTCAGGCTATGAGACACTAGCTGATCTGGAATCCAAACTGCGTCAAGGGCTGTGCTGAATTACCTACCATCTGGAAACCATAAAAATCAAAATTATATGAAGGGTAACAAAAAAATACTATTAAAACATGATGGGGATGGTAAAGTTTGACAGCTTTCCAATAGAACTAACTGGAAACTTGCCTTTTCAGATGACCCATAGAGCAAGCTGAGAGTGAGCCAAGAGCCCTGAGGCATCAGATAAGGCTACCCAGCAGGGTCTCCTACCTGTGGAGGTAAATGCCCTGGAGAGAAACTATTTCCTTCTACAATGAAATGCAGAATTTGGGGGTTTAACTTTTAAATGGGATTAAAAAGAAAAAGCAACTTTCAAAACACTGAAATTCATTGCAAAAGCACAGTTCCCTTTCTTCAGTCAACTCTATATGGTTTCTCTCTGAAGAACAAAGCACTGTTCAAAATTAAGTTAAAGGATTATTTGGAGATATCTTGCATAAACACAAGCCAAGTATCAGCTGAAGTTACTATAATGGTCTTTATATAGGCTCATAAGTCACACAGTAAATTTTGGCAGAAAGAGACTTCAGTCTTTGGAACATCCACATTTAGGTATTTGAACAGAGTGCCAAAAATCTCCCAAAGATAAGTGAAATCCATGAGGAAAACTGGTTTTAATATCTGAAGATTTACTCAACCTGAACTGAATTTATCAAGACAGAGAATACATTTTCCTTACTATTTCGGGGACAGCCACATCTTTTTCTGCTCAATATCTAACAGCTGTTGCAAACGACAGATGCTGGAAGCTCTCCAAGAGATTCTACAAAAGAATCTTTTATAGAGTAAACTACTTAGCAACCTATACACCAGCACTCCTATAATGAAATCAATTTCTATGCTATGGTCTTAATTTCAGTTTACTTTACATATGCATCCAACCTGGAGCCTCTAACCTTTATATTCAAGACGTTCTCATACCAGCAGTAGTCTTCCGTAAAAAGACTTGCTCCCTTCACAGTGCTAATCTTTGCTCAGTGAAATACCAGTTCCTGCAACCTGTCATAAACTGACTGAACAACAACACAGTTCGGTCTGACAGAACAAGCAAAACACCTAAACAAGAATAAAAAGGCCACCTTTGCAAAACTGAGACTTCTTGCCTGTGAAACTGGGTAATTTATTCTACATCAAACAGTTCTGCTTATTCCTTAATCCAAAAATGAAAATTGTAACCTTTCACCAAATCACTAAAAAGCCTTTCTTTTTCTTTCCACTCACCAGTTTAAGCCAAACATGTCTCAGTGCTGGATCCCAAACTTTAATTTCCTTCTACTTCTGCTATTGTTATGCCAGCACTTCTAAATATTTACCCTTCCCAGATTCCTAACGTGGAAGGAGCCGGGGTTCTTTTGTAGTGCAGATGATTTGCACAGACCCCAAGTAGTGGAGAAATTCTCACGCTTTCATGGGAGGGAACTGGATTTAGGGGACACTTTGGTCATGACAGAATAAAGTAATCTTTAATAAATTTAAATTGAAGGGGCTTTCTAACACAGAGATTATGCACATACCTTCCTCATGCACAATGATAAACATTAAAGGTATTAATAAACATTCCTTAGGGAACTACAGATCTACATTTGTCATAAAGCACGGATGTGATTAAATTGCACCTCTATCTGGAAGCATTTAGCACTAAGCTGTTGAAAAGCTATTTCACTGTATATGCCACTTCAGTTTATCTTCCAAAAAATTAAAGTGCCATTATAGATAAGGATTCAGTAAAAGTTTAATCAAAAAACCTAAGGAAAGACAAACAAAACGCAAGCATTAAACAACATGAAAAAGGGAACTAAGTGCCGGTTTTATGGCTAGTGAATGTTTTGGAGTCTCCACAGGGAGAACTTGGCCACTAATACACAGCAAAGGGAAAAAACAGCTTGGTCTTCGCTGGCATCATGTGCATTCACCAAAGTATCAACAACAGGAATGCTCCATATTCTATTTATTTATCAAATCACCCACATAGTCTAAGAAGCCACAGTAAATCTAAAGGAAATGCAAACACAGAAAATACTGTGGAGTGATCCCAGACAAAAGCAGTTTTCCTTTTCTTCTTTGTTTTGTAAGCACAGACTGAGTTCAAATTCTCCTACTTAACAGAAATCTGTTGCTAAGGCATTTATTCCTCCTATTGCAACAGAACAGCCAGAAGGCCAATTAAAACCCGCTAAAGCCATTGATCATGCTATCTCTAGTTGAAGCTGTGAAGTAAAGTATCATTATAGTAGTCTTTATTTTGAAGTTGTCAAATTATGTACTCTAACTAGAAGGAAATCCTTCCAGAAAAATCTTTTTGAGCACTGAGCCTCTTTTGTTATTAAAGCAAACATTCCTTTGTGTGTATATTCCACCCGATAAAATGGGATTTCCCCCTTCTGGGTGCTGAAAACTTGGGGGATAAGAATCTAAATGAGATCATCATCCCCATATATTGCAGAATTCTTTAAGAATCTGTACGAGTGTATGTAGTAATTGACAGAGGAATATGATGCAACTTCAAATAAGAACAGTTTTCTGCACAGTGGGGAGGCACAGCTCCTCATTACCCAACTTGGAACACTACACAGGCAAAGCAGGAAAAAAAAAAAAGCAGAGGCTGCCTAAATCTGCTTTGCAGTCTAAGGCAGAATGATGGTTACAAATAGTTCATAATTCCCATAAAAGCAGGGAAAAAATAAAGCACAAGAATTCAAAAAGTTTGGTTGTTACTACCAAACCCATTTCACACAGTTCTGCCAGTCTATCAGTAACCCTTTATGCTCCAGTTACACCACCATTTCTCTTTCTTTTATATGGACTTCTGCTTCTTTCTCATCTTCTGACTCTATTTTTATATTTTTCTCCTCTTTCCTGATTTTTCTTAACTACAAAATCTTCTGAATCAGCAGAACCAGAAACCCAGAAAGTTAATTTCCAGAAGCAGCAGTCTAGATAGGAAAGGAGAAATATCTGCCTCTGTCCTGTAGGCAGTCTTGCTGTGTGAAATATCTATCAGCATAAACACTATTCATCACTGCAAGAAGTTTAGATGTGCAGGACAGTTTTAACATATAACGAGGTTTCTGTGGGCACACAGGTTCTACAGACTCCATTAACCCAGTTTCACCTTTTTACCATAGCACTGCACCTCCCACAACCCTCAAGTGTCAGGCATCATAAAGATGAGTTTTCCAGTTCAGGCTGAGATTGTTTCAAAGCTGTTTATCTCCTAAGGGAAATATTTGGAAAATGAAATCAGAAATTTTGTTCGTGAGATTAGTGAGAAACTGTAACATTCAGAGTTGTCATTAATTTGTTTTTACAGACTGACTTCACTAAGAAAATATTTCAGAAAACCCTTTCTAAATGATTCTTACTGGTAATTAACAATACAGTTACACTTCAGCCAACTGCTTTAAAGTCTCAAAAGACCACTGAACAAACACCAGCTATTTATCACCAAAGCCCCTATCTTTATTTAAAAAAAAAAAACCAAACAAAAAAAAAACCCCAAACAAACACTAAAAAACAGCACTAGAACTTTAAACCCCTGGAAAATAACTGTGGATACTGACAAGTTGTAGGCACTTCTTTTCCTTGAACTTCTTTTTGTATCTATAAAAGCTGCTTTAGAAGTCATAAGAAGGAAAAAGAATGTGAAAAACAACAATTCTTTACCATTTAAAACTTAGCTGAACAGTTAGAGGCCTGTCCTACATGTTTCCTGAAGGGATAAGAGCATATTACCCAACCCCATCTTCAATGGGATCTGTGGCAAGTCAAGAGCACCAGAATTCAAAACAACTGATGCTCGTGAAACACTTTAAATGCTCTATCTCTTCTGAATATCTAAACCCTGCATGTATCATGAAACTGGCTTACAAAGCAGGTAAGCCAAGGTGTGCTGTATGAATTTGGAATTGCACATACTTTAACATGTTTCTAACAGTATTTAAGAAACTACTTTATAAGGTTGACTTCATATTCTTTTAACTAGAAGTAGTGAGAAACAAAAAGGAGAATAAGCCTTAATACCATCAACAGCCATACTACACGTACTGTATATAATAGAGTTGGTGGTGTGTTTCCTGTGGCCTGGTTTTGGCATGTAAATACAACACATCAGTTACTACATATTTGCCTGAAATCAGAAATTAAGACATTATTGATATCTTGAAGAACAATGACAGAAAAATGAAAGAAAACTAGCAGGAAAACCAAAATCAAATATGGACTCTCAATTTACCTAGTTAATGAGCAAGCTATAGAAAGTAGTTGTTCTTATCAAAACTATACAGAGAAAAAAACCCATGCTTCCTAATGGCATTACTGGATTTTGTCATTTTTCTAAGCTGTTAATGAAACTAATACTAACCAGCTATAATGAATATTATGACTTTTCAGGGTTATAATTGGACTTCAAGTATTTTTAGGCTTAACAGATACCAAACAATGGAAAATATTTCCAAAGATAAGTTTAATCATTCCAATCACAGAATCATAGAATGGTTGGGGTTGGAAGGGACCTTAAAGATCACCTACTTCCAACCCCGTGCCACGAGCAAGGAAATCTTCCATTAGAGCAGGTTGCTCCAAACCCTGTCCAACCTGGCCTTGAACCCTGCCAGGGATGGGGCAGCCACAGCTTCTCTGGGCATCCTGCGCCAGGGCCTCAGCACCCTCACAGGGAAGGATTTCTTCCTAATGTCTGACCTAAATCTCCTCTCCTCCAGATGCCCCAGGTAACACAGTTCCTGGCTTCAAAACTAGCAATTACCAGAAAGTTTTAAAAAACTGAAAGAAATCTGAACTTTCCATAATCTCTTAACTGCAGTAACAAAAGGTTAAGCACTACTGGAGACTGCGTCGAACTTTTTCAAACTCTTTGTTCTATCAAATTCTGTGTTTTCCCATTTATCTGGTTTAAAAGGTATACTTTAACCAAATCTGACTTAAAAGCAAAGAGGTAAGGCAGCTAGTTAAGATGGAAAACTATAGTAGTGCCAAAGTCATGTGGATATGCATCAAAGAAATATGTTGCTAACACTGAATTGCATCCTTAAGCTAGAAAAGCAGTTCTAAAGAGCAGCCAATTTAATTTGCACAGTAACGAACAGTCTTAAAAATGGGAAAAATATATATTTATATAGTTAGCAGTTCTGTATACAAGTAACATCCAGAAAACAGGCCATAGATACAAGCTGTTCCAAACAGTTAAATGCCTGATATTCTCATGAATCTTGCCCTCTCCAACACAGACTGTGTGATGTCAGCTCTGGAGAGCAGAGGCAAAATGGAACAAGAGCAGAAAGGTACCTGGAAAGAGGTGACAGCCCAGCTCTAGGCAGAATGATGCCACTCTGAAAGGCACTGTGTAAGGAGAAAAGCAATTTGAAATAGCTTTTTTGCATTTCTCCTCAAGATTTTGGTGATGCTGAAAAGAATTCTCAAAGGGAAACTGAAAAAACAACCAACTCCAAACTAGGTTAAAAAAAGAGAATGCGTTCACCAAAAATGATGTAAATACTTGCATTTTTCTTCCATCCATCACCACAACACATGACACTATGTCCATATTTCCTACAACCTAAATTTTAATCGATGCTTTAATTGTCACTAGCAGCTAGAAAAAATGGCACCTTCTGGTTATGACTTGGTCACCTTGAACACAAATGAGCTGACAACTGTAACAGCAGCATTCCTAGTACAGAATGACTTAAAACCATGAATTCCCTGAGCCCGCACAAAGCAACCCTTTCCTTCCTCACCCAGCCAGTGTGACTCATGAAAAACAGCTGACTGAACTCAGAATGAAGTCTCCACTGGAAACCAAGCTCATGTGTTAGATTTGATGTACTTCAGGAAAGTGAAAAAACTTCATTATAACATTCCAAACAGGTTTCCAGGAACAGCGGCACACTGAATTAGGGGCTAAAGGAAGAGGAGTTGTCAGTTGTAGCAGCATCAGAAAGAAAAACAGGAACATATTTCCTGGGGTTTTTTAAATTACACTTCAAGAGCCATTGTTACTAATAGCTGCTCCAAGCTGTAAAAACTGCAACCTCAGAGGGCAGAAGTCAAAGCAACCCTGCTGATTTTCCCCGGATTACTCACACAATTAATAAGATCATTTGGGAAGCAGCCTTGAGGTTATCAGAAATCTCTCCTTATATGCCCACGATAAACTTTAGCAGCATTTCTGTTTACAGCTCTTTAATGAACTGCAGCACTGAAGCAGAAATCCTCTTGCCTGCTAGTAGGTTTGTGCTGGAATACAGCTGGATATCTACGTATGTCATGTTTGCAATAGCAAAGTTAGGAAAACATGAAGCAGATAAGTCTTTAGTTATTTTTCAGTACACAGTTCTAAAGTATCTTTATAAAAATGTATTCACCACTAAAAAAATAAATCTCAAAGCTTATATATCAATATTATTACTGATAATATAAAATTTCCTAATTATTCATGACACAATCAAACAGAACATTGGCTTGACGTGCTATAGAAAATGTTCCTTTTCAAAGTACTTTGTAAAACGTTAGTTATAGAAACATAGCATGGTTAGGGTTGAAAAGGACATTAAGATCATCTAGTTCCAAGCTTCTGCCATGGGTAGGGACATGCCACCCTAGACCATGCCACCCAAGGCTCTGTCCAACCTGGCCTGAACACCACCAGCGATGGAGCATTCACAACTTCCCTGGGCAACCCATTCCAGGGCCTCACCACCCTTACAGTAAAGAACTTCCTCCTTATATCTAACCTGAACTTCCCCTGTGTCAGTTTAAACCCACCACCCCTTATCCTATCACTACAGTCTGCGATGAAGAGTCCCTCCCCAGCATCCCTATAGGCCCCCTTCAGGTATTGGAAGGCTGCTATGAGGTCTCCACGCAGCCTTCTCTTCTCCAGGCTTAACAGCCCCAACTTTCTCAGCCTGTCTTCATAAGGGTGGTAGAAACAGTCCAAACAATGAAAATTCCATAGCTGGACTGGGCCCTGCTGTTTTCATGTGTTTCAACACATGAAAAATCCTAAATCTCAATGTAACTAAATGGAGGCTATGCTACAGATTCTTGTCAAGGAAGGAATCATAGGGTTTTAGCTACAGGCATGTCTTCGCTACATTATGTTTAGGGTTTTAGCCCAACCACTGCCACTATTTGTGCACAAGTATGTCAGATTCTGAGCAACTGGTCTGATGAAGTCCCCCACATTACTACCTATACAGAACAAAACAGACAACAATTTGGACACCACCTCTCTGCATCAAACATGTGGCTTGACAGCCAGGAGCTCAGACATTGCTGTGAATTTGTGATGGAAAGTCAGCATGAGACAACCAGAACTGGGACGCCAACTACAGCACAGTCTTTCAACATGGCCATAAGAATAAGTGGAACCAGGTAGATATCAGCCAGATAAAAATGAAAATACTCATGACAAAGCAGGATCTCAACTTGCTCTTAATGCGAGGGGCTCAGACAACCAACCAGCATTGCTGGAAGCGTGCATTAGGAAGTGTTATGCATTTGAAAATAAATCTGTTTTTTTGTCCTTTTCTACAAATGTTCTGAGAAGAAAAGGTCTTGAAGAGGGTGAACTGGCCACAGAACCAGAGTAACATTACAGGAGAGCAGAGACCAAACATCATCATCAGGCTTAAACCACAAAGCAAAGATAGCAAAGATATAGGCTGGGAATAGTAACAATAAAATACCCAAAACTTGCTGCCCTCCTTAAATGAAAAGCCAAGAAGAGGCAAAATTCCCCAAAGCAGCCTGTCATACGTAAGAAGTTGACTTAACTTTGTTATCAACTTGAGAGAAATCACAGTATTTGTTGAAGGATTTTGCTCGTTTAATCAGTGCAGCCACTGGAGATTTAAGATTATCCGACATTCACTGTCACAGCTTGGAAGAATGTTTTGCAATATTTGACTTCACACATCCCAGGCAATCCAAAATGGATTTCAAAGAAGCAGAAAAATTAAGGATCTTTAGCCAGTCACATCTGTTTTACTTGAAAACGTATGAGCAGAAAAAATCTGGCACATCAAGAGACAGGGGTCGCGCAGAGGTACATGCAAATACACTTAGCTTCTGAAATGGAAAGTTAAGTCTGAATATGGAGTGGGGTTGTGTGCATCAACTGCTGTACACAGAATTTCACTGTTAACATGGCAAACTGACTAACCACTTCAACATACAAAACCTGTGCCTGTTTTTTCCACATCAGAAACAGCCTTAAAACACTGAAACATCCTAATTCATGAATCTCCCCATAGGACATGCAGTTTTAAGACACCCCATGATGTCGCTGTGGTCTGCTGTCTAGGTACTGCTGACTCACTGGTCACATGCGTGAGTTGCAAAGACTGCTGTCACATGCAATATACTGCATCCAAGTGCAGCATCTTGTTTGTGCTGGCACAAAGTTCTGCCCACTCTTGACTGATTATGCTTTTTGCACAGGAAAAGCTTAAGATGAGTTTTAGAAATTCCTTTGTCAAGACAGATTCTCCTTCTCCTTCCCCTTTTCCAACCGTTGGGAGACAAGTGCGGAGGAAGAGAAACAAAGCTCTTAATAAAGTCTGAGAACAGAGAACCATGGGCACATATAAGTCAAATTAACAGTTAACTACACAATTTATCCCCAGAAATTTAAGAACAAAGTGTATCTGTTGCTTCCTCTGTAGTGCTACATCAGCCGGCTAGGAGACCTTCACATCTTACCTCGGAAGTGACCCATTGATTTCAGTCCAATCCTAACAACAGCTCTTGGCCCCATTCTTCTAACACGTTCTCTCTATCATTGGTAGCATGAACTGAATTTGCCATCTGAACAGGCTGGCAACAGCAGTTTGCCTGCCTGCAGAACACTGCTGCCTTCAGCTACCTTTAGCTGTCCAGTACAGCCATTCTTCTAGCTGTATACTGCTTTATAAGTTTGAGCAGCAAAGTGTCAGCTGGAACACCTAACTAATGGGACAGATGTACACTGGCTCGTGATATCAATAGCAGTAAGGATGAAACTGATGAGTAGCTGGTTGTAAGTCACATAGGTTATCAAAGAAAACCATTCTCTTGGAGAAGTCACTTAAAGCAGTAAGATGCAAGGGTAACTTCCATTACCTGGAAATGACAGTCACAGCAATTGTCTCATCTGTCAATCTTGAGAAAACAGACAAAAAGATCTTAAACTATGAAAAGCAAGGTCTGTCCTGGAGTTACTGGGACTGGCCTCATGGAAGCGCAAGGTAGAAATTGGTATTTTCCTATCCTAAAAGCCTTAGGGCTGGAAGCATCTGGAGGCAGGCATCCATTAGCTTTATTACAGGGGGTTTTGTTGGCTTGAAGTGTCTTTGAGCACTATGTGCCTAGAAATAGCATGACTTCTCTCTGAAAGGAGGAGAATTTGGGGTTGTACTCATTTTCTTCACATACTTGATTAATTATTCACACAAACCACTCCTATCAATAGAGTTTCAATGGAGAACTCCCATACTCTTGCTACTTTTGAGCCAGCCACAGAGCTACAAGCATAACTTCTCCCTACTGTTATCCATGGAGTCCAACCACTATTAGCCCAGCATCTGCACAAGTCCTTAACACTCCCCAACAATCCCCTCTACAAACAGGTTTACAATGATTTTAGCACTACTTTACTGGTAATCCTCTCTTAGTTTGTCTGAAACAACTAAAATCTAACTTTTGCATTTCCTGGATGATGACTTGTGGAATTAGGTTCAGCTTGGGAGTTCTATACTAAGATGTAATTTTTACATAACAAGATTAGTAGGAATTACCAACATTCTCTCCAAAATGTAACTGGTTTGTATTTAATATTTCATCTACAGGATATTTAAGGAACAGTTTTCAAGCCTCAAACAACAAAGTGAAAGAGGACAGTATTTACCCTCTGTATTTAAGTGTAAACATTACCAAAAAAACAGAGCAGTTATCAACAAGTAGCTATTTAAATATTTAGAATTTTGAGTATTAAAAACAAGAAAAAAAATAAAGTGGCTTTTTCACCTGAAAAAAGGATTGAGAACTTATAACAGACCAAAACACTAAATAAACTGCATGTGGAATGGTTCAGAAAGTAACTACACAGCTTGGAGATTAGGAGTAAGGGATGAAGCTCTCTAATATAGAATCATAGAATAGTTAGGGTTGGAAAGGACCTTAAGATCATCCAGTTCCAGCCCCCCTGCCATGGGCAGGGACATCTCACACTAAACCATGGCACCCAAGATGCTGTCCAACCTGGACTTCAACACCGCCAGGGAAGGAGCATTCACAGCTTCCCTGGGCAATACATTCCAGTGTATCACAACCCTTACAATAAAGAACTTCTTCTTTATATCCAATCTAAACTTGCCCTGTTTAAGTTTTAACCTGTTACCCCTTGTCCTGTCACTACAGTCCCTAATGAAGAGTCCCTCCACAGAATCCTTAGAGGCCCTCTTCAGATACTGGAAGGCTGCTATGAGGTCTGTAGCAGGAGGCCTTCCTGGAGGCCTTCTCTTCTCCAGGCTGAACAGCCCCCAACTTTCTCAGCCTACCTAGTTGATAGCCAGCTTCAGGCAGTATCCACTAAAAAAAAAAAAAAAAAACAACTAAAGTTATCAGACAACTTTTTCCTGCTCATGTGTATCAAATGGATGGCTTAATTTCAGAACTGACAGTCTGAATGAGTCAAGAATTTGCAGGCACATGGGAACCTGTTTCCATTGCACTAAACCATCAAGGGTTTATATATTTTTTATTAATAGAAGCCTCATTTCTCCAGTGTAAAATGTTTTTAAGCAGTAGAAACCTCAGGAGCAGTGGGAAGGGAGCAGACTTGCCTCTAAAAATGGCCTGCAGTTATTCCAGCATACCTTGAAGATTACCACCAGGTCGGAAGACTCCCAAGCATATCCCATAGCCTCTATTACACATTTTGTGCTGGGTGCAGAAAGCTGTATGAATAAGCAGTGTGAGGAACTGTACGTGTCATGCTGACCTTGTCAACTACATGAATATAAAGTACTTTATACTCAGTACCCAAACTGAACTTAAATCTGTATAAGGTAAGTAATCAAAAGGCATGTGTGCAAGCTGATAGCAGATTTCTTATACTCTTAAAACCTGGTTTATGTCAGGAATATGGTCTCAAGTTTGTATGTTCTTTAGGTAGAAAATTAACTAGTACAAACTATTTGCACTCATTTGCAACGACATTTCTGCAAAGGATACTAAAGAGAGAGAGAGATCAGAACAAAGCTGCTCATTCTCAGTATCAGAATATCATGCCACTTAATGCTTTCTGAATTAAGAAAAAATCGGTTTCATAGAAGAATAAAGTTTGGATGAAAGTTAATAAGCAGGGCCTGGACTCAAAATAGAGTCTGAACTGATGAGCCTCACGAGGGCAGGAAGGAATCTCAATGTAAATTTCTAAGTGGAGCTGTGCTTGGAATTTCAAAAAGGTAATTAAGTATAGACCACTTCAAAGTGGGACATGTCTATACTGATCACTGGAAGTGGAGGGCTGCAGAAGGGGAAAGGCAGTACTTCAAACAGCATTTGAATAAAATATGGATTTTTTTAAAAGCTGTAGCCTACAAGAAACATAACAGACTGACAGAATATTTGAGCAGGTCTGCTTTGCTTTTGTTTTCCAGTTAACATGATTTATACCCATATACAAATATTTCTTTGCAAGCAGAACTTAGCTGTTGGCTCTAAATACCTTAACATAATAAGAATGGTTTTAAACATTAGTTATGCCACGGTTCCTAATCCTTCTTGCAAACTGTAAATCCAGTTCTCTCTGTAAATCCAATCTCTCTAGGTGACCTGAACTTGTCCTGTTTGGATTCAGAAGTACCTAATCTCCCCTGCAGCTCACACTGTACATGATACTGCCTTTGTTGATACATGTGTGCCAACATCTCGGCTTCTTTCCTCTATCTGCTAATTTTCCACTTTCAAACTCCAAGCTTTTGTAGACAATCAAGAGAAAATACTGCTCTGTGCCACACATCCATTGCCTGGATTGCCCTGAACATTATTTCTAATAAACTCTTCTTTCACTGACTACCTCAAAAAGATTTCCAAGCCAAAACTCCTATCCACAAAAGCTAAGCTGTCAATGTATTCATTTCATCCAGTTTGTCTGGTGCAGATGTGGGACTTGCACCATTCCTTCCTTTCAATGTGCAAGCACAAGTGAAACAAGTGTTTAACCACAGTATCGGAGAAAAGAATTGGCGACTGCGCTTAAAGTTACCTGATGTTGTAAAACAGTAGCTAACACAAGCAGTAGGACAGCTGACCACTATTTTTGGCATAAAGGAGTTGAAGCTATTATAGAAGATCCAGGTTGTTTGAGAAGGAAAGGGAAAATTCACTTCTTGTTAACCTAAAAATAAATTCATACTTTTCAGGTTGTTGTTTTCAGGGGTTTTGAATAAACCTTCAATTCTTAATTTATAATGATTATATCCCAATGCTTGAACAGATACATTTGCATTCAAAACACATTTTGTGGAATGGTGTGCACGGAGTCAGTGAACTGGAACTTTTCCTTAGATGATGTCAGCCAGTTGCACATAAGATGCACTGTGAGAACTGGGAGTACCTGACAAAAGCCTCGGCTCCCTCTCTGGAGACCTAGGCAGCAGGCAGTATTTCACTTGTAGGATAGAACACACATAAAGCAAAATAACAGACCTGTCTTTTACAACAGAAAGTGATTCTGACAGATGACCAAATAGGTGACACGTTCAAAGAACCACCACAAGATTCACAGTGAGGGTTTTTTGTTTGTTTTTAAAATGCAAATATACAGTCTTTTACAGTCATATTTCATTCAATGAGCTTCAGAGAAAATATGCCCTAATCTGCTGATTTGCAAACTGACAACACATGCTAGCATTATGCACATCACAATAAAGTGAGCCTGCTGCCTGCTCAGATGAACATCTCGTCCTCTACATGTACACATATGGAACCAGCTGCTGCCACTAAACATCTTGTGGAGCTGAAATGCATCCGAGAAACTCTGCTCCATTCCCCAGGCAGGATATGCTCTTATGGACTGAAAAGCTGGATGGGGTAGAAAGTAAATGCAAGTAGTGAGGTGGCTTGCCATCTCCCCACCCCACCCCATAAGCAGCTATGAAAAGATACTCATACAGCTTTGGGAAATAAAAAGACTAATACAAACTTCACCTTTTCCTCTAACTGGTAAGCTAAGCAGCAACACTAAGTGCACACTTTGATTTTACAGCACAGCACAAACAAACACTGGGCTGCTTGCACTCAGCCATTAAAACATACAATTTGCCCACCAAGTTGCTGTAGGAGTAAGCAAAAAAAGTAGTGTCTGCAATGCTGGCTTATACTGAAAAAACAAGGAGGTGGAAGGATGAGGTAATGGAAAGAGGGAAAGCAGTTTATCACTCCACTCACTCTCCCCTCGTAGAGGGCTTTGGGCACACATGAACAGCAGAGGACTATGTTCCTACTCATGACCTTCCTTTGAAAAAGTACAGTACAAAGTCCTGAAAAGTAACAGAGAAACCGGGTGGAGGCAGAAATGTGGCATTCCAGCACTCCCACTCCCAGCTTCAAGGCAGACCAATTGCTGTTTCACAGCCTGATCTTCTCTACTTTCCATGAACCAAGAATGCTCAAGAAATTTTAACTTAATCTCTGCTTAATGTCTCAGGTTAGAATCTTGCTGCTGGAATCTTTAATGTCATCAATGATAACAACAGATCATTGAAAGGGAATGTTTAATAAGAAAAAGAAAACCAAGAATCTCCTTGCTCCAGAAGATAAGCCAGAATTCCCTTTTATTGGGGATTTTAGAGACAGTTTAGTTTGGTTTCCACGTTTTTAGAAAGGTGTGAAACTATAATAAGAGAAATTACATGTAAGTCAGTGTAGATATTACACACTGCTGGTTGGCCTGGTGAACAGAAGCTGTGTGGAGAGACCTCGGCAGCTTCCAGTATCTGAAGGAGGCCTACAAGGATGCCAGAGAGGGCCTCTTCATCAGGGATTGTAACAATAGGACAAGGGATAAAGGGATAATAACTTAAACATGGGAAGTTCAAGTTTGATATAAGGAAGAAGTTCTTACTTGTGAGGGTGGTGAGGCACTGGAACAGGTTGCCCAAAGAAGTAGTAAATGCTCCATCCCTGGCAGTGTTCAAGGCCAGGTCTAGTGTGAGGCATTCCTGCCTATGGCAGGGGATTGGAACTAGATGATCTTCAGGTCCTTTCCAACCCAAACCATTCTATGATTTATCAAGTCATTAGAAGCTATTAGCAACTGTACCAAAGCATACTTATTTATGGATTAGAAAAGGCATGGCTGTTTTCTGTAGCTCATGAAATCATCTCTCCTGTAGAAACGGGCTACAATAACACACACTGCTGTATATATTGCTGTATATGTAAGTGTAGGTATTTACATTTCTGTGACTCAAATACAAGAATGATTGTGCTGAATTAATCCATAAGATAATGGATTTCTCAATCTTCATAAATGACAAAATACCCGAGTCTTCAAAGAGAAGTATGACTGCTACAAGATGGACAACTCTATGGGGAACATTTTCCCTAGAAGTTATTTAAGTTCATAACTATGACAGGGGAGTTTATCATTCGAGTGAAGTTTCACACTTGGAGCCCATGCTATGTTTTTAAGTTAAGTTTCAGCTACGGCAGAGGCCCTGTCTTTACAACATCAATTCTGCAGCCATACAGCCAAATTTTCTGATTTTCTCTTATAATCCATATCATACCTCCAAGAACTGAAATTTTTGCATCACTATAAAGCAAGTAAAGTTGTAGACCTGCTTCATGTTGGACACTGCCTTCCCTATCATAGTACTGCTTTGTGATTAAATGATTACAACTGCCATAGCATACACAAAGAACACACAGCAGATCAACACAGATGGGTACAGACAGGCAGTCTCTCTGGGCAACCTGTGCCAGTATTTGATTATCCTAACAGTAAAAGAAGGGGTTTTTCCTCACATTAAAATGGAATTTCCTGTATTTTAATTGGTGCCCACTGCCTCTTGTCCTCTCACTGGACTGGGATGCAAACAGGAAGAGCCAGAAATGAAAACTGCTATTCAGAAGAAGTTGCCAAACACAGTAAGCTGTCAGACCAGGGAGAGGAAAGATTGCTCTAATTGCAGGTAATACTGTATTGTTGTCTTTGGAAATGTAGAATGTAAATATTCCTAGCCTCCAATTCAGTCACTGTCCCTTTAAAGATGTTAACTGGGTACTCTGATCATGGGAAGCAGGAAAGCACATACATGCAAGTCTTATTTGCAAGTTTTACACCATGTTCTGTCACCTAAAAACCCCATACGTTTTCCATTTCTCCAGAGAAACCCTGCCAGTACCTTCACTTACACAGCTGTGGTTTGCCTTTCAAAGGAAAAAAGGTTTAATGCTGAATTTCAACTAAGTGTTTCTACAGCCATCTCCAGACTTCATTTCTTACCCAAGTAACAAAGCAAACAGAAGAAGGAAAAAATACAAACAAGAAGCCAAATCAACAATTCCATGAATCACAGGGAAATTGCTTTGCTTCCAAGGACATGATCGATGTTTAAATTAGCCACTGATATAAAGGCACACCCTCCCCTACTGCAGGACCTCATCCCTCCACAGCTTTTACCCAACTTCCACCCCACCCAAGGACATCCAGTAGGTTTTCACCTCTGCAGTAGGGTGCACATACATTTGCACCTGTATTTTAAACCATTTAATTGTTCTACCTGCTTTGTAACATATCAGATATGACAATTATTAAAAGACAAATAAGACAATAATTAAAAGATTCAATAAAAAAAATAATTTGCTTGCTCACCTTTTAAATGTAATTAATTCAACTATTCTGCTTCCAGTTCTTTAGAGATACTAATGGCTCTTATTCAGAGAGTCAACTACCATACTGGCAAAATGCATCTTTTATGCAACAGCCACCTGAAACATCTTCATTGCTGTTCTCAATTGATTCCTGAAGTCCTTCTCTCAAAGGAAAGTTCTTGTCAGTGTTGTAGCATCTTCCTCTAAGCTCCTGCTTTTATTCTTTCTGCCAGCATCCAAGAAACCAATTCCCAATAACAGAATTTCCATCTAACCTTCATCCCAACTCTCCCTAGTAAAACAACACTCTTGCCATTCTGACACTTTCCCTGAAGGCACAGGGAGAGGAGGGAACATCTATATCAAAAGACAATGAAGTTGCTGAAATGACATTCATTGAAAAGAAAAGGAGTGCACCATACTATATGGAGAATAACTGCACAGAAAAGTTAGTCAGAACTGGGAATTTTGGTCCTCATTGCCTCAAAGAGTTAAGAAGTCTCATACAAATGTGAAAAGTCTCATGAATATGAGACTTGCATGTTACACTCCCATCTTATATTGTTTCCCCCTCAGCTGCCTGCTTCTTATCTGTTTGCACACAGCACCTTTAATTTCTTCCCCACACCTCATGCCCTATGAGCAAGATGTAGCTGGATGAAGCCATCAGGCACTTGGCATGTGGAAACCATAAAGCAGAGGGAAGAGAGCAAAGCCTTATTGCAGCCTGATGATACAGCTCTTACTGGAGTTCCATGCTCAGGAGCCTCATTAGAAAGAATACTGTTCCCAGTTGCAATGTAATAGTGGAGAGAAATACAACAGAAGTAAAGCAAGTTGTCTGCTCTTGACAAGAGAACCTTCAATAAAAACCTAAACTGGGCATCTTGACATCTTTGAAATCAATCACCCTTTAGGAATTCATTGCCACATGATGCTAAACAGGGAATACAGTAAGATTTAGTGCACTGCAAATTTTTATGGTTGACAAGAACATTTAGCTGCTCATAATATTAATGCCAATGGAAAGACTATTGGAAGAGAGATAAAAATCTGATGTTTAAGACATTAAGCTTTTCCTGTCTCTGGCTCAAACCATAACAAATAACTTCACCCTCTCTAAGGTGGTAAGATTCCTTATTATAAGATCTCCGCCCCATCAGCTCTGGTACTCTTCGACCCCTGAACCTAGCTGCTTCTACTGGCAAAGATCACGGAAACACGTTCTTCTGACTCAAAGGTAGACCTGACATTCTAGGGCTGGTGCAGAGATGAGGCTATCACACTGGCTTAGGTGTAGTGTGTAACTTAAACCCCAGCACGGGAAGCATTTAGCTGCTTGCTAAAACACAGAATCACAGAATCACAGAATCACAGAATAGTAAGGGCTGGAAAGGACCTCAAGATCATCGAGTTCCAACCCCCCCGCCATGGGCAGGGACACCTCCCACTAAACCATGCCATCCAAGGCTATGTCCAACCCCACCTTGAACGCCGCCAGGGATGAAGCATTCACAACCTCCCTGGGCAACCCATTCCAGGGTCCCACCACCCTCACAGTAAAGAATTTCTTCCTCAGATCCAATCTAAACCTCCCCTGTTCAAGTTTAAACCCATTACCCCTTGTCCTCTCACCACAGTCCCTAATGAAGAGTCCCTCCCCAGCATCCCTATAGGCCCCCTTCAGGTATTGGAAGGCTGCTATGAGGTCTCCACGCAGCCTTCTCTTCTCCAGGCTGAACAGCCCCAACTTTCTCAGCCTATCTTCATATGAGAGGTGCTCCAGTCCCCTGATCATTTTTGTGGCCCTCCTCTGCACTTGTTCTAACACTTCCATGTCCTTTTTATGTTGAGGACACCAGAACTGCACGCAATACTCCAAGTGAGGTCTCACGAGAGCAGAGTAGAGGGGCAGGATCACCTCCCTCGACCTGCTGATCACACTCCTTTTGATGCAGCCCAGAATACGGTTGGCCTTCTGGGCTGCAAGCGCACACTGCCGGCTCATGTTCATTTTTTTATCAACCCACACCCCCAAGTCCTTCTCTGCAGGGCTGCTCTCAATCTCCTCCCTGCCCAACCTGTAGCTGTGCCTGGCATTGCTCCAACCCAGGTGTAGGACTTTGCATTTAGCATGGTTGAACTTCATCAGGTTGGCATCAGCCCACCTCACAAGCGTGTCAAGGTCCCTCTGGATGGTATTCCTTCCCTCCAATGTATCAACCGAACCACACAGCTTGGTGTCATCAGCAAACTTGCTGAGGGCGCACTCAATCCCACTGTCCATGTCACCCACAAAGATGTTGAACAAGACCGGTCCCAACACTGATCCCTGGGGGACACCACTCGTTACTGGTCTCCAGCTGGACACTGAGCCACTGAGCACTACTCTTTGCGTGCGGCCATCCAGCCAGTTCTTTATCCACCGAGTGGTCCACCTATCAAATTGATGTCTCTCCAACTTAGAGAGAAGGATGTCATGGGAGACAGTGTCAAAGGCTTTACACAAGTCCAGGTAGATGACATCAACTGCTCTGCCCCTGTCCATCAGTTCCGTAGCCCCTTCATAGAAGGTCACCAGATTGGTCAGGCAGGATTTCCCCTTAGTGAAGCCATGCTGGCTGTCACCAAGCACCTTGTTGGTTTTCATGTGCCTTAGCATGCCTTCCAGGAGAATCCGCTCCAAGATTTTGCCAGGCACAGAGGTGAGACTGACTGGTCTGTAATTCCCCGGGTCATCCATTTTTCCCTTCTTAAAAATGGGGGTTATATTTCCCTTTTTCCAGTCATCGGGAACTTCACCTGACTGCCATGATTTTTCAAATATGATGGACAGTGGCTTAGCAACTTCATTTGCCAGCTCCTTCAGGACCCTTGGATGGATTTCATCCGGTCCCATGGACTTGTATATATTCAGGTTCCTAAGGTGGTCCCGAACAAGATCCTCCCCCACAGTGGGCCCAGGGTCCCCACCCTCACTGTCCCCGCGTCTTAATACTGCCTTTGAAAATGACTAGCACTGACTAAGTCCTTACCAATGCCAACAGTTAAACTTATCCATGGTGAGCCATCACCCACCAGGTTTACATCCATACCCAGAAGAATGTTCTAATTGAAGTCAACCCCCAAACCAGAATCCCGAGAACTTTTGATCGGTTTTGTGGTCTTATGGGTAAGTTATGCAAACTTCATACCAGCTACAGAATGATGCGGAAGGCACTTAGGAGCGGAGGAACTTTGGGAAGAGTCACGCAGTTGGACCAACCTTAAACATGTGAAAGTGAGAAAAGAGCGAAGAAACCGAAGTGTCTTTTTGGGAGTTCCATGTATGGCGTGAGACCTCACTTGGAGTATTGTGTGCAGTTCTGGTGTCCTCAACATAAAAAGGACATGGACTGTTAGAACAAGTGCAGAGGAGGGCCACGAAAATGATCAGGGGACTGGAGCACCTCCTGTATGAAGATAGGCTGAGAAAATTGGGGCTGCTCAGCCTGGAGAAGAGAAGGCTGCGTGGAGACCTCATAGCAGCCTTCCAATATCTGAAGGGGGCCTATAGGGATGCTGGGGAGGGACTCTTCATTAGGGACTGTAGTGAGAGGACAAGGAGAACAGGTTCAAACTTAAACAGGGGAAGTTTAGATTGGATATGAGGAAGAAATTCTGTACTGTAAGGGTGGTGAGGCACTGGAATGGGTTGCCCAGGGAAGTTGTGAATGCTTCATCCCTGGCGGCATTCAAGGTGGGGCTGGACATAGCCTTGGATGGCATGGTTTAGTGGGAGGTGTCCCTGCCCATGGCAGGGGGGTTGGAACTAGATGATCTTAAGGTCCTTTCCAACCCGAACTATTCTATGATTCTATGATTAAGCTGAGGCTGCCCCAGGAAACAGATTCTCCCAACTACCTACCACAGCACTTTCCACAGACCCTGCTGTTTCTAGCAGTAGCTGACGTGAGATGACATGGTAAACAGCCAGACTACAAGTCAAATTCAACCCAGCCATTTCTATATTGTTTAAATGCCTTCTCTATTGAGGACAGAACTTATTTTCTATCTCTACTTCTCCCTAGACCTCATAGAAGGGTTTGGGTTGGAAGGGACCTTAAAGCTTATCCAGTTCCAACCTCCCTGCCACAGGCAGGGCCAACTTCCACTAAACCAAGCTGCTCCAAGCCTCATCCAACTGGGCCTTGAATACTGTCAGGGATGGGGTAGCCACAGCTTCTTTGGGCAACCTGTGCCAGTGCCTCAGCACCGCCACAGGGAAGAATTTCTTCCTAATGTCTAATCTCAATCTCCTCTCTGTCAGTTTAAACCCATTTCCCCTTGTCTGTTCCTACAGGCCCTTGTCAAAAGCCCCTCTCCAGATCTCAACCCCTTTAGGCACTGGAAGCTGCTCTAAGGTGTCCCTGGAGCCTTCTCCTCTCCAGGCTGAACAAGCCCAGCTCTCTCAGCCTGTCTCCAAAGCAGAGATGCGCCAGCCCTCGCAGCATCTTCATGGCCTCCTCTGGACTTGCTTGAGCAGGTCCACATTCCTCTTGTGTTGGGAGCCCCAGAGCAGAACATAGCATCCTATATACTTTCTTCATTTTTCCTAAACTTGTCTTTTCTCCAGCTTTTTCATGGTGCACTCTCTTTCTTCCTGCTTATTCTCTTCCTCTACACCTACAAGACCACTGTTCCTCTTATACATACCCAGCATTCTGACAGACCTTGTTCAACTAAGGACATGACTTCTTTCAGCCTGCTCACTACTATTAATTCTTAGTCCTCTGCCATCTCTATTTCATCTCTACTCAAACTACCAGAATATTAAATCAAAGTAGTGAATAAATTGGAACAGCAAAGGGGTACTGAACAGCTCTGTCCTTACTAATGAGCCTTCTCATGCCCTAAGCTAGATCTGATGTTTCTTTTCATGTTAATATCATCACTAATTTAATATGTACTTTCAGTATCAAGATTCTGGTGCTACCAACACACAATTAGTGCTACCAAAAAAAGCTTCAGCTCAGGAAAGTATCTGCAGTTTAACCAAGGAGAGAGTAAAAATCTTTATTATGATCTTGTGGTCAGATAACTATTGGATGGTCTAGCAAAAAGAACTTAAATATATTATTGGATTTCTAACCTGTAGCTAAAGGTACCAAAGTAAACATGCAGCTGCAGCTATTTATTTCTTTTGCTAGAAGTGCTAGTTCTCCTTAGCCCAAATCCTTATAAATTTTTAGTAGCCCAAATGAAGTAATCTGGTCTTTTTCCAATTGCCACTTAACCCCCAAATCACCTAAGGAATTAAAAAAAAAAAAAAAAAAAAAAAAACAAACAAAAAAACCCAAACAAAGAAAAAACCACAAACACCAAACCCTACGATTACTCCGATAACCACCACTGTTGGCACTCATGTACCCAGGCCAAGCAGAGACCACAAGAATCCAGTTTGGACATGATGAAGGCCTGGATATCCAGCCCTTGGCACCCCAACTGACCCCGGATCTCCCAGAAGGTTTCAACAACTCCAGCAAGTTTTCCATTTGACACTATTGTGACTCCAGCACAATGTAGAATAAGCATTCCTCATCTTACAGCACTTCAACAGCCTCCAGCTTCACTCATGAATGTAAAGCCATGGATTGATAGTTTGTCAAAGACCAAGTCCATGTGCTAGTTTTCATCAGGTTTCATCGTCAGCATCTCCCAAGACCAACTCGAATAGTTTCCCCCCAAAGTATTTTTTAAAATTAGATCTTTAAAGCAACATGTAACTTCTTTCCCTTAGAAGCAGGATCACTTTTTGTGCAAGTTTAGGATACTAAAAACCCATTTAAAAAGCACACCAATTCCTTGAGTGGTAGATTATTTATTAATACAATTGTATCTCTTCCTAAACTAGTGAAACAGCTCTTTAACAAAGCAGCAAATCACAGCACAGCATGAACACTGTTGCTGTCCCCTTTTAGCAGATAATTTGACTTTACTGTAACTACCTTTCACTGCTGCTCTCCTCTCAAAGCCTCCCGTTTTGTAACACTCTGGAAACCCCACATCTTGCTTTGCAACAGCCTCGAAAGCCTCGCCTATGGCCAACTTGCAACTGATACTACAGTTTAAATACCTTCCCAGCAAAGTTGCACAAACTTCAAAATACTCCAGGCTCAGCCATTAAGATGTTTTTGTTTCAGTTATAGCACTAATGAAAACCAAATGTCTACATTTATTTTAGTTAGCTTAATGGTCCAGGGACTTTAAGAGAAAGGTCTGAACCAAGCCTCATTTACTCAACCAACCAGATTGGCAGTACAACATTGTTCAGAGATATGGCTAATACTTTAAAGGGATTTCAATAATGAAATGAGTGTTTCGGCCACAGATTCAATTAAAGAGGCCCAATTAATTGCCTCAATTTGATCCTTCTTCTCTAAAGTCCTCAATTATAGTGCACCCAAGCCTATGCACTTTTAGCTGCAAGTTTACAAGGTTCAGTTTGCAAACTGATTTGACACAAAATTAATGCTACACTACAGGATAAGCTACAGCAAACTGGATGGTTTTACTGCCCAGATCAGGTACACAACAGCAGATCCTGCCTGAAGTTTAAGACTTCACAAAGTGTGTGCTTGCAAAAGATTTCACTGTGTTATGCAAGTGTATCTCTCAGTGAATACATATGCCACATTCAGCAAACATAGGAATATTCTGGGTGGGAACTGTAGCATACTAGATGAAATACTTCATACAAAGCTGTCTTTCAGCTAAGAGTCATGACATTCTGCCGCTGGTTTAATCTATACCCTCTACAATAAAGCCACAAATTCTCCGCTGGTTTTGTACAGGCTTATCAATCTATAATGAACTGATGTTTCAGCAACATTTTACCCCTAAATTCATTTTAGAATGCTTTGTGCATACTTCTCCACAGCAAAGAATATCAGAGTTCTGCTAAAACACAATAAACACAGGCTGACACAAATATCTACATTTTCAATGACAACATTGTTGACCACAGTCTGTATCTCAAGATATTTGGAGTATGCACCACCTGTTTCCAACCAGCATTCAAACTGTTCAACTGCACCATTCACAGCAGCTGGTAAAAAGTCTAAAATATCAGGGAAAAGAAATAAAAGGTTAACAACAGCTCTGTAGCATTGAGGCAAGCCAGAATCTTGCTAAATATGAGTCATTATAATACATCCAATGCTCTAATGACGCGTATTTGCACTCCTCAGCATTCTCTTTAAGAACATTATAACTCAAAAGTTATCAGTTTCTGTCTGCAAGAATGCCAGCATCTGTAACAAGTATTCCTAGGACAGGAGAGCAAGCAAGTTTGGTGCACATCTTGTACATGTTTCAGAAATCTGTAGCAAAAACTTGCCAAGCACTCGTCTACAATATTCATACTATTTAGCCAGGAATACATAGAATGGAGCAAATAACCTGCTTGAGAGGCAACACCAAGCACACAAATGCCAGCTCAAAACAAAAAGTTGAGATTCAGTCACTTAAAATCATTTATTCCCTAAAATATTTAAAAGCCTGATATATAGCAAGAAATTCAAGGTTATAGAGCATTGATCACCCAGGGAGTGGGCTTTATAACATCAATTCTAAAAACACTGCCACTTGATTGGAAAGTGCCAAGTTTACTTACGAGCACTGACATTCCTGTCATGCTTTCAAAAGTACATAAACCTCTCCCTGTGTAGAAATCCTTCTTTACAGCATTTCAAGACATAGAAGAGAGTAACTTCTCGTACCTTTATTTTAGAGTTTCACAAAAACATCACACATTTAGTCATTCAATTAATTCTGTTATTTAAGAGGTTCCTTCTACAGAAATTAGAGGAGACTTCTAGTGCAAAATAGCTGAAATGGTTTTTCCGTTAATCCCTGAAGGAATAATACAGGAAAAAAAGTGATCCTGCAAACTACCACATTTAAGTTTCACAAAAAAACACCCAACATAAAAGGCATCCAAGGCCTTGGTCACAACTTTGAGGTTTATAGAAGATTGACATCACATCAAGAGAACCAGAAGCAAAGAATTCTTTCTGTAAGTTTCAGCTAAGCTATCTTTAAAAGCAACAGCCAACATGATTAAACAGTTCAGGTATTTAAATGTGAATGAAGGAGTATGAGAAGAATAATTTCTTATTCCTCTTTCTTTTGTAAATCCACACATCTGTTCTTAGCGCTTCAAGAGAGAATCAAAACATCATGTTTATCCCCCTAAAGAACTATATAAGAGAGAAAAGACTGAGCAGTGTGAATTCAACCACACCCTTCAAGAAACTAACTATAAAAATACCATTTATCAGTATGAATTTTCTCAAACCTGGAAGCCTTACACAACAGTCACGTACAGAGCTCTGGCCAGCAAAGAGGTCCTCTTTTGACATTTCAAAGACAAGAATGCCTTCACTTACTAAAGTGAGCCTACCTACACGTCTTAATTCATCTTAGGCATTCAGCACAGGAGATTAATAAAGAGCATGCGGCTCAAACAAGCAATCCCAGAGATCAAGAATAACAAAACCGCAACAACACTGGAAAGAAATTCCCTTTATCACGTGCTGTTGGCACAACGCAGCATAGAAGTGCAAATTGTCAGCTCTCAGAAGACTCCCACATCCCATCTGCACACAAGGAGAACTTCTAAGTTTCAAATCTAACATATGGTTTGAGACAAACTCCTCATAAGTGAACCTACTAAACAGTAATACACGTTCTTTCCTCTCTCAAAGGAAAATAATCGCATCAAAGGTGGATCATGGAGAAACAACAATAGTGAAGAATTAAGTTTCATAAATTAGAATATTAAGACTGATTTTTATGGCTCACAGAACAAGCTTAAGAACAAGGCAGCTGCTCAATACTACTGCACTCAAGAGGAGCAGCCCCTTGAATAAGGACTTTTGGAACAAGGGAACAACATTCTGAGGTGTGTTGTCCATATGTACCCTTCCGCTTTTCCCTCCCCACGACACTCTACATTGAGGCAATTTCTCCTTGTGCATTAAGGGTTAATCCAAAAACATTTAATAGGGATTGCTCCATGAATATTTAGGATCTTAATGTCAGTCTTGGAACCTAGCTGTTGAGTCAGGCCAAGAGGATTGATGGAAAATGAGGTAATCCAGCAGATGTATATAGCGCTTTGGGCTGCCTTCCCCTGTCACCAACCCAAGTGACTTTTCTGCCTACAGCAGAATTTCCAAGTATAGAAAACAAAGTGGCTTTTACCTAGAAATCTACTTGGAAACTAGCCTTGAACTACCAAAAATACAGACCAACCCAAGAGCTTCTGGTCACTGGTGATTACCAGCAGAGAAACAGCTTGGTATTGTTAGGAAACCTCCTGGTATAATGAAACAAGCACAGACTGCAAAAAGCATTCATCCCTGAGCATTGGCATTTATACCATCCTGCTCAATTTGTGGTATATGGGCTGTATTAGAGCCAGCAAGAGGAGCCATCTCAGGCCTCAAAACGCAAAGCTAGAAATACGTGTTTCTCAGTGATTCCAGTAACGATTCTCACAACTCCATTTAATCCCAGACCTGTGACAGCAGCCTCTTTAAATCCGTGCCCACTTTCTTCCCAAAGACACTGAACTTATGTCAAAGACTAAAGCTTGCCTTGTTGTTCTGCAAGATAAAGGTTCCCTCCATAACATACTCATGACTGGATGTTTGGCTATGAAGAACTGCCCAACTAAACTGAACAGGTTCAGCAAGTACAGGATGTGTGCTTCAGATTCTGAATGGAAAACTAAGATGTTTAGTGATGGTGGCTGCTAAGTGGTATTTATCTTCCATGAATCATTCAAGATATTTTGCACTACATCTAGCAAAGCAATGAAGGAGCTCTTCTATTTACCAAGAAAACTGCCAATTGTTTCTTTTGCCCCATGAAAAGTGCTCATCTATCTACCATGGAGCTGCTTCTTTTAACAGGCATTTTCCCTCCTTACTCATCTTTCTCTTTCCACACGAGGATATTCACCTTTTCATTCTTTTCCATTATGTTGCCTCTTGACTTTTGGCTTATTTGACAAAAAAAACTAAACATGTGTCCTGCAGGAGTTGATTGCCTTGTCCATTAGGACTGCACAATTTAGAGCAAGACAGATAGGGCTCATTTTCTTCAGCTGCCAAACATGCCTGCTCATGCTTCTTCCAATGTGCCCTGGGAAAAGAGTAAGTTAATATTTGACATCTTGCTTTAGTTGCACACTTTTTCTAGTGGTTACGTAACAGCAGAGTCAGGTGTGCTGTGCAGCTAGTTCACATGAGATTGAAAGTCAGCAGTTCATACATCTGAATCAAGATTTGAGAGCTTACATAAACATATTCATCTTTGTAATCCTTAGTTTGGAAGAGGAGAAAAGTAAATGAGTAGTTAGAAAGGAGCAAAGCAGATGGTTCAGAAGGCAGAGAACTGACAGAAACATACTTCAAGCGTTGTTTTCATGTAAGTAATCTCTCCTGGGCATTTGATCGATGCATGCAGACAGTTTATGGTTCAATTTCCTTGTTATGACAGCCCTTAGCCAGCTAAAATTCACTATCCTCTTTTCCCAGCTCATGAGAAGTCAAGGATCTTTCCTTGCTTCATGAAGAGGCATAAAATGTAGCAGGTTTTGCAGTGGCAATGCTGCATTCCTCAGTTCCTGGGCGCTGCAATCATGCATGTACATTGTCTACTTATTTGAATGCTGATTGACAGGACTCCAAAGTACTGTAGGGCACACAAAAATCAGCAGGGTCCTTTTAATGCAGAGGAGGAAAACAATAGCAACCTGAACAACCAACAAGCTAGTATAAAGATATACCCATGAACATCTTTGCATTAATTCATTCCAAAGTGACCTTAATCCATTTTGAAAGCAGAATTTACATCCACTGGCCAGTTAACTCCCAATGAGTACAGCATCATTTAGATGCAGAACACTCATTTGAACATAGCTAGTATGAACCTTCTCTACCTCATTCCTCTGTAAACAAACATTAAGAACCTGACATATCCATGGCAACTTGTGCTGTAGAAACGAGAATTCAACATAACCTTTTCAAAAATTAAGCCAGTTCTTTAACCAAGAATGCACTGAAAGAACTATAAACCCTGTGGGGTGACACTGGAATAATAGATTTCCATGCAGACGTCAGTGGAGGCCTCACTTCAAATCCACACCTGCAGGAAGAAGCCTGCAGGGATTTCAAGCTGATGCTACCAGTTTATAAAAGATATTTTGTTGCCCTGAAGACACCCCAAACCCTTTCACTCTTCAACACTGCTGGTTTGTGGAACCAGAATGACATCATAATATGTGGAACCAGAACAACATCATGGTAGTATGTCCCCGAGCCTCTTAAGGAACTGAAAACAGAAATCCATCAGCTAGTTGTGTTGCTGTAACAATGCTAAAAGCCAAATCAGTTTACACTGATGCAGTCTCCTCTCATTTAGAGGAGCTACGTAATAAACTGAACTGGGATTCCAAGAGAATTCAATCTCTGCAAGCTTTCTGAACTCTTATAAATCACAAGCAGAGTCAAACAACTACACCAGCCATCTGAAATCTTTAGGGAAGGAGCTATCTTCAGCTGTAGTGGGGAAGGGAAAAAAAAGGCAAAAGAAGAAAACAAGAGGCTGCATTTTCCATACACACAGACCAGGGATAATATGACAGTAAATTCTACTGTGATCGGTATTTTTAACCTGCCAAAATTTTAAATGGCTGTTCTTTAACCTGAAGATACTGTAGAAGAAGTCAAACAACCTAAAAATCCACTAATTTAAACCTTGGGCTTACAATACTAACTTTTTATGCAGAAAAATACATATCTGAGAGTTTTCATCTCTGCAGCTAAACACAAAAATCACTCCTTACAGCAGTACATTCTAGGCGTGGAAAAGAAGGCCAGGAATCCAACATGCCCTTCAGCAAATCATTAATTCAACATCATATCTAAGATTAAGATGCTGGCAGTTTCATCTTCCAGGCCCAAATTCCTGCTACCAGACTACACTGCCTCTTCCTCACGCATCTTAATCACCTAGTTTAAGAGCATGTAAGATAAAGGCTGATATCTGCTAATGAAGGAATGTTTGATTTTATATCTTCATTCTAACTTGGAGTCATGAGCAAAGCAGTCTCAAATCTCAGAATCTTATCTGAAATTTACCATGGTGTTCAAGAATCAAATTTCTCCCTTGTCCCCAAAGCAATTTAAATGAAGCTGTGGAAGAAAGACGATTCTGGATTCATAGCCACCAGAACACACTCAGTGTATATCAACTGGAAGATATTTACAGTCATGAAATGAAAATGAGCCAAAAGGTATATAAAAGTATTTCTCCCTCTCCACTGCAATATTACTTCCCTTTGAAGAGCAGGGAGTGGAAATGAGTACAGATGTGCAAATTTGATAGCAAGACTCATTAGCACAAAATAAGAAGGTGATTAACATAGGCCCAATGCTATTAACCACTTTGATACCTTTTTAATTTGTATGCCCCTGCTTTCTACAAACCCTTCTAGGATTTTCTAATATCATAATGGTTGGAAAGGAGCTCCATAAATCAGCTAATACTGCCTCTAAGGACTGGGGGAGAAAAGCACAGTCTAGACACAGTTAATCTGTGCCTTGTACAGCATTCTAAAAATGGAAATATCACAGTCTTCCCAAGCAATCTGTTCCAGTGGTTCACAGTTTTAATCCAGTGCCCACTTACGCCATCTTTGTTGCAATTTTAGCAAGTTACCAGAGATTCTGTCAGAGTGGCTAGAGCTAAAAAATCTCTCCTCTTTATCTCACCTGAAATCAACTCTTCTTTCTCCCTGTAATCTTCTGCTCCTTAAGGCAAACAGCTTTAAATCTTTCTATGAATAAAATAATCACTTTCCTCTGGACCCTCTCAAAGTACTCACAGCAATTCCTATCTTGGTACCATCTGCTGCTAATATTGCATAGCCTTAACGTCTCACTTAAGTCAAAATTAGTGACAGAACCCTGGGGAGCCCATTCAGATCAGACATCCTCTGATCTGACAGTGACTCACATAAGTGTTTAAGGTTTTTCCACCAGCTTTGTGGTGTTTAGAGGAATATTTCCTTGCTTTTCACACACAAAAAGTCATTATAATAGCTCATTAAACTAAGAACCTATTTATTCCTCCCAAATAAGACTGGATATCATGTCATGAAAAGAGATTTGACTGCTTGTGAATTTCGTTTTGAGAAACCCCACATTTATGTTTATATAACACCTTTGTACTTGGACAGCTTACAAATAGCTTGTGTTGGTTGCAATATTTTTGCACGTGGTCTCCAGTTCTCTAGTGGTTCTTTTCCACCTGCCCCCTTAGACACAGGTACTGGTTTGGCTTCTTCCCTTCTTTTAAGAGTTTTATCTGTTTACACAAAAACTGATAACAGTTCTGAGACAAGGAACCAGATGAAGCAAAATAACCTGTTTCTCAAATTAGCACTTATAAAAGTGTTCTTCATTATTTTCCTTATCTAAAGAAAGTCCCTACACTTCTTTTTCTGGGGTCAGGTATAATTGCAGCTTACCCTGCAGTAAAGATAAATCTGAAGCAACAAGTGCACTAAACAGTTTTCTCACCACTGCGTTACATTTCTTTGCTCAGTAGCAAGCCAACCCATTACTCTTCTTATCACCATAAATAAACTCTTCTAGAAGTACAGTATCTCAATTGTAGTAGGCATAAAAAGACGCTTTTAGTATCAAACGTGCATGAACAGGTAGAGGAAGAGCTGGCCCTGTAGAAAAACCTCTTGAGACAGAAACACACTAACGTGAACAGCTTGTTGAACAGTATAACACCTTTATATCCTGCATTGCTACTGCTTAACCATATTTGCCTTTTAATCTTTATTCTACAATTGTTTAACGTAACTTTGTCTCAGTGACATAAGTTTGTCTCAGTTTAAATCTTAACCATTTTTACAGAAAGAAAGCCGTCCCTTAATTAAAGTGTGAAGCCAAGGAATGTTAACTGTTTTCCTCAGAAAAGATTTATCCAAATCTTATCCAAAAGGTTGCAACCAAATGATCTCTTCCAATATTTTCACCACTCAGCTCTTCTATTAGTTGCCTGCACCCTAACTTACTAAACACTCACATTCAATACCCCAGTTTGGTAAACTTGGGAAGCTAGCCTAAGCAAGTAGTTTTTCTGCTGGCATAGCACTTTGTGTAGTCTTATGCCATGAACTCTTAAGCAGAAAGCAAGCCCCTGTTACTGGGTTTGCAACGCTGTAGTATTAAGTTCTGATTCTTATTTCCCAACAAGTGCCTTCACCCACATCTAGAGCACTACCCATAGTAAGAGCACAGCTGTCACATGTGGCAGGCACATCTAACTAAAACTACTTGATACCATTAATTATAGACAGTCTCTCAGGAAGCTGGCATATATAAGTCTAAATTCACCAAAAGAAGGTAACTGAGAAAGGAAATTAAGCTGTGGAACAAAGTTGCTGCACCAGTTCCCACCACCCCCACCTGCCGTTCTCCATGCGCTTGTTTTGGTCCATGTTTTACTACACTAAATAGTAAATGATAGAAGACGACCCAGAAGCAGCTCACACATAAGAGACAACTCCATCTTATTAAGAACTATCAAATATTTACTTTGTTCAATCACTTACTGCATTTCTGTTCCCTACGCTGCACCAGTCATTCTGCTTAGAGCTGTAACACAACACAGAAAATGCAAACATGAATACAAGTTTCCAGTAAAGGCAAAAAAGATACACAGAACATCCTCTTAACAGGGTTGACAAAAGAGTTGGCATTAGACTGTTTTGCTCTTCGGGGCTTAATCATCTTGGGATATCATTCAGACCCACTGTTACCAGTTTACTTAACTTGGAATCTCTGATACTAAGGCAGTGACCAGCAGACCTGCAACAGAGAGGGAAATACTGAAAGGTCGAGTAGAAAAGAGAGAGCTCTGCTAATTACTGTTGGACCTCAAAAGCAGGAAGAAGCCTCAGTGTCTCCTAATCCCATTATTACAGCTTCAGTTTGTGGGTTTGACAGATTTAGCAGCCTAAATTCTAAATGCAGCAAGGAACTTTGAACAGCATTCAAATTGGCTTTGGGGTTAGAGGAAAAGATGCCAATTTAAGAAGAACACAAAGACATGTTTGGCACAAGCAAACAGATGCTAGTTTCTCCTGCCTAGATAGTAAATAAATAGAAATTCATGTATTTCTGAAAGTCAGTAACTTCTTTATTGTATATGTTACTGATAAATCCATGGCAAAGATTAGTTAGAGCTTTGCAAAGATTTTGAAAAGCTAAGAAGAGAGGGATAAGCCTCCCCTAATCCATCCACCATCACACATCAGTGATCAAAATCTATTTGCAAAAGAAATAATATTAAAACCTCTCCATTTCCCCAGAAAGCTGTTTGGGTTGTAGAACTCAACCATATCCAAGGCAATAACAAACAGCCATGTGACCCTCTCATGGAAAGGCCATGGAAAGAAAATAAATCTGTCTGGAGTTTGTTTTGGCCAAGGCAAATCAATATACTTAGTCATAACTCACCAGCACCACTTACAAAGCAAGTAATTGTTTTCCCACTAATGCCATCTCTACCAGTTTTTAACAGAGAACAAGTTGCCAAAGCACCGAGTTTGCAGCAGATCTGAAACTGGCTTTGCTTGACATCAGATGAAGCAGAGAAAACTTTACTGATGTAACAGTTCAGCAGCTACACAATAAGAAGAAGCCAGTTACGGTTCATAGTTAATCACAACACTGCTTTCTTCAGTTGCGTTCATGTATAAACATTATCAGCCAATAGCACATTTACAAATATTACACTCCAAACCCCTTGATACAAATCTTACTCATTTGGTAAAGTTTCACTGGCAAAGAAAACCCATGACAACTAATTCATGCCCCAAAAACTTCTAGCACTATTCAGGATATTAGACTTTATTGTCTCAGAAGTGAGTTCTAAACTATGTTAATGATCTTATTTTTAGTTTTAATAATGATTTGGGGTTTAATTCCATTATGTTTTTATAAAGGTACCAGCATGACATACATTTCACATGATTTAACTTCAAAGGGATCAGATTAAGTTACTGAATTCTTGCAATGCTTACTCCAGGTTTTTTATGGTATTAAAGAAGCTATCAACAATAAGTGAGAACATATGTTTAAGACTAGGGTAAAGTTTATTCCAGGAGGCAAAAATTCCCTTCAGCTTTATGGAATTATTTTGAACAGCATACGTATTAAAGAAAGTATTTTAGCTTACTTACATATTCAAACTCTGTGGCATAGCACTCTGGAATCTTCTAAGCCCAAAACATCATAACTGCAGCAATCTTTAATTAATTACTTAGTTCTCAAAATCCCCCTCTTCCTTCCTCCAATCAAAAGATATCTCCACATCACCCAGTGTTCTATGCAACTTCAACAACTGCTGCCCAACAAGGGTGTTTCAATATTCGGTACTTTTACCTTTAGAAATGGATCCTCTCTGCTCTGTTACTAAGCATACTAAACTTTCTGTTTACTTTCAGCAAACACAAAGGGTAAAAAATTCCTAAGAAAGGCTTTTAAGTTCACATCAAGCCTAGAAGAATCTTTAGTCCAAGTCTCTAGGTATCAAGCACCTACCGTGTGCTTATTACAACTAATAGGAAAGTTCAAAACTCTGAAGATCACAAATGAGGCCTTGCACATAAAAGGAACCAGGCTCCCAATCCCCCAGCTTTAATTCCAGCACTACCCTGAAGCACAAGTGTAATCTGAGCTATATCATTCCACTCGCATTCCAGGTAGAATGGATTTAGTGTTTACAAAATGTGTCTTCTCAAACCTCACTCCTGATGGTCCATTCTTCGTGCAAATGTTTAATCACAAAGGCAGCCTGAACACGTACCAATGGCAAACACATCTTCCCTAAGCTAAAACACAGAAAAATCCTTATGTTATAAATACAATTAAATATGCCATTGTAAAGAAGTCTTAAAGAGATGTGCCTTGAAAGAACCGATTTCTTAAGTTAGTCATTTTAATGTCTAAAATACTTTTAAAGTGTAATCATTGATCAGACAGGTCCAAGCCACAGGAAGATGATGCTGCTGTACTTCAAATCTGAAACAATGCTCATCCATACTCTTTTCAAGCATCAGGAAAAACAACAAATGTGATGCTTCACAAAAGCAAGCCATAAACACAGTACTAGCTGTGGTAATAAACCTTATTGCCTTTGAGATTAACTCGTTGGTACAGCTCCAACAGGCATGTCTTATCACATGCAAGGATGGCAATGGCATAAGGAAATACCAGGAAGTCTAAAACAAGGCTGTTTACAGCCCTTGACCAACCTTGGTTAAATAAAGGCAGAAGATAAGGAATTAAAGCTCTAGGGGAGGCAGAGATTCTTGACAATCCAAGAATAACAAAAGTTTAACTTCTAAACACTATGGCTCTGCACAAGAAAGCACCACTGCTGACCATGCAGACTTCATCCAGGAAAAACAAACTGTTTTCAGATGACAAGGCAAACATTTTCTCCCTTTCCATTTTATCTGCATGTCAAGTTCATTAACAAGGAGAGACTATACAAGACCAAAACATAGTATCCATCTGCTAATAGTTATGGCTTAAATTAGCAATTTTTATTAATTTGTGCTCTATAGCATGAGTTGTATTATAGTATAGACAAGCACAAGAGTGTTTTCATCACGCTGCATTTGTCTGTTTCTACAAAACCAACAATGCTACTGATTAAGATACACAGCAAGATCTTTCTTCAGAGACTTGAGTACGGAAAGCTAAGGTTATTTCAAGTCATATATTGACTATACTAACCCACCAGAAAGCAAATTTTTCACCTCTCCCACACAGGATAAAGATGGGGGGTAGGAACAAAAACAGGGAGTGCAGAAAGTGTGTTAATTCCCAGCTTCTATAAGCTGAGCACTCTGTGACCACCACTCCAGGTTCTGCACCCAGGAGAGGACACCCAGCATGGCACTCTACCATGTCCCGCATGAGGTTACCTGTACCTCGCATTGTGGGCTACATGCCTTAAACTGTCTTCGCACCACAAGTCCCCCAGTTCCCCACTTCAACACCCAGGTTTTCCCCTCACAGGGACAGGCTCCACGTGCTCCTATTCTCATTCCCATCCAGCAACAAAAAAACAACCAGAACACCTTTCACCTTCATAAAAGTGCTTCACACACCGCTCAGGGTTTCCCAGCCAAGGAATCCTCGCTGTTATTGGAGCTTTCACCAACTCAGCTGGACTGTGCTCATTGTTGCCCAGAACATTCTTCAAAAGCTCTTGACTTATTGGATTTGCTGTTCCAAAAATTACATGAGGGAGGGAGGAATCACTTTTTTGATTACTACAAGCCTCAAAAATCAGAATTCACATGGAAAACTCATGTGGCTGTTCTATTACAGCCAAGCCACGTGCAACAGCAGCATTGGTATATCACACCTCAAGAAGAGATCCCCTTAAAAGGGTAAGTTACTGTAACAGGGATCTCATTTGTACAGTAAAGCTAAAAAGTATTCTGCTTTCAACAAAACACTCACCTGTTAATAGTTATTTGTATTGAAAACTTCAGGGTCAGACAAGCAATAGTTACAGATTTTGACTATTCTAGCATTAGCCTCACTGAATGTATGATTTAGAGGCTACAACCTACTCTTACAAGAAAATGAAAGCAACCTGCTTTTTTCCTTTTAATATAAGAACATTTTCACACCTTCCAATACTGTTTAATTTTTGCTGCACTTCACACCAAAGCCCAGATGACTTTGTAAAAACTATTCACAGGAAGTCACACTAAATTCAGAAATACCATATGGTCGCTGAACAAGAAAATAGCCAAAGCAAATGAATGCCATTGATCACTTTCAAGAGAGATAGTTGTAGGCCTGCTAATTATTTGAGGTGCTTATTATAGATTTCAAAGTTTGGAAGTAATTCTATACTTCTATCTAAGCCAGTAAATCAATCATCTCTGTTAAAGGCCTAGAGGAAAAGTAAAGCTTATTGCTCAAATCTATGGTCAACATATGAGAAACATTACTATGAAAGCCATTCAAAAAGCCTCCTCATGGGAAAGGGTAACATTATGAGAACTAAGTGTTTTCACATGTTCTTTTACCTTTGTTCTTTTATAGTCTTATTTTTCACCTCTTCTACGGCAAGATTTTTTTGGAGGCTAATAATCTGAATTCCATCTCTTTCTCCTCAAGGCCCCTTAGGACTGCTCTCCCCCATCAATGTCTTTTGTTCCTGCTACAGTAATTCTCCAATCAGTCAAAAATAGTTTCACATGGAATTCTCCAACAGAGCTGGAATCTGCAGTGGTAGCAGATTTGGAAAGGAGTGAGAAAGAAATAATTTGAAGGGGGAAACCCCTCCGTTCTCAGCAGTGCTGCAAGCTTGTCTGCTGAAAAATGGAGAACAAGCTTTATCCTGAAGTATCTCACACATTACTAAGCAAGAGAAGGCTTCAAACTGAAGCTAAGGTGATGCTCTACACAGAGGAAATCCCAGACACCAACACTGCTCTCTCCAAGGTTCCATGAAGGTAAACAGTCATCACTGTCACCCTATTTATTGCAAACAACCTTAACTCTGCCACAATGAGTTCAAAAGCAGGGTAAAAAAAAAATTGCAATGACTGGGGCTTCCATTTATTCCCTACCTATAGACAATCCCCTCCTAAAGAGGGAAAAAATCCTTCCATCCCAAGTTACGCTACAAAGTCTCAAACCCTAATGGAGTCTTCCATATTTTGCACCACTAAACTATCCAGTCCCAATTTCAACATCCATCTGCTTTTAACTGACATACACACTTAAGCTTCTAATCTCACAGTAACTAACTGTGTCCTCAACCCAGGCTATTACATTACTACAGGATATTACTCACTTCGCTGTAAAGGAGGAAATAAATCTTTCTGCAGAATTTGATTTTCCTTTCTGTTTAATGACTTCAAAAATATCTCGTACTACAATCATGGTGTAGTTCAACCATTCTATGTCTGAACACTAGAATATCAGAGTCAAAGGCTGCTGTGTTTTGTTACTGCAAGCTTAACATTTAAAGATAACTACTTATGCAAAAAAAAAAAAAGACCCTGGATGTTTGTCTGCCTCTTTAATTTATATCTCAGTTCACTTGTACATTCAGCACAGCAGCATCCCAACAGTAGCTGCAGTTTCTGGGAGCTACTGAAAAACTGAAAAAGTACAAGTAATTTATTTTACATTCATGGTAAAATAAATAGAACTTGTCAACATTATAAACATTGTAACATACTGTGAATGTTTATAAGCATTGCTGTTTGAATCAACAATTTAGTGATTACAAACATAAATATTTGCCACAAGAGTCTATAAAAGCTGATGTTTTAAGTATTTATATTTCCCTAACACACATTTCCCCACTACAAACATTGTCACACCCCCTTGTATATTTCACACTATATCTCTTCAACCTCTGTCACTGCAGGCTGCTCACTTCGGGCTCTTACCCTTTGCCCCATCAAGAAATCCCATCTTCCTCCCAGTCTTTATCTGTCCCAGCTGCTTCCTTGCACCTTTATTCCCATGCAACTCCACCAGACAACGCTTTTAAAGCTGAGCACGTTTGTAAGCCCACTGACAATCTGGATGCCTTATCCTAAGTTACAGGTTTAGTCTATAACAAACTGCTTACAATTCTGATCAGACCGCTTTTGTTCATTTAAAACATGCATACACTACAGACACGCTTTTCATCCCTCCCCTGAAAAGAGCTGGCTCTCATTTGCTGACACACAACGTGAACCACCAACCATTCTGCAAAAACCTAGTTTTCACTCTTATCCAGAAGCTGAGAACATAGACAGAATGCTCTATTGCCTCCCTCACAGAAGTATTTCTGATTAAACTTCTAATATCCTCTCTTCTTCTACTGGGAAAAGGATGGGAAGAGACCACCAGGTGAGCTATCCTTCACGTGCGGTCTAGAAGTGGGTACAGTGACAACTGGCCACAAAGGCTGCAGATGCCATCGCTAGAAACACCGTAACCGATTATTTGCACTGAATCCAGAAACTAAAGGTTTGTACACTACTCATCACATACATGCCACTGGACAGACCTCTGCCTGAAGGCTCTCACCCAATGCACCTCCAGTGTTTGCCACCACCACTGGAAGCAAGGCTCCAGCAGCTATCAGAGTACTGGTTGTGCAGACAGAAGTCAGGTGTTAATCACATCTTAATTTGTTGAGACAAAGAGTGCCACAAGTACGACTGCCTGTGAACCTTATGCTCTCACAATCCTTGTTCTTAACAGTTGAACTAGACAACTACAAGCACTGTGTATCTGAACAAAGACCAAAAGCTGATGAAAGGCTGGTCATGATTCAGACCTAAAAAAGTTGAGTATCTGATCATCGTTTTTCACGAAACAAACAAAAAAAGGCCCCAGTTCTCACTAAAATAAACACAAAAATCAGAAGTGGAGATAAATAATTATTTTTTGCACATTCTACATAACGTTTTAAATAAAAAGCTCAGAGGACACAAGGGCATCGCTGGCTGCCCAGGGGCTGAGGCACCGTGACCGGCCGCACACCTCCGCCCCAAAGAGAGCTCATCCCTCCACCGCGGAGGGCACGCCAGTATCCCGCGGGTTCGCACCCTCGGGAGCGGTACCCGAGGCGAGGGGATTTCTCTCTTTTGCCACAGCCACCTCCTCCCCCGACCTACTCCAAAGCGCAGGCGGGAGGGAGCCACCTCCCGCAAGGAGAAGGGGCGGGAGCACGCCTACCCTGTGGGGCTGCAGGCAGAGAACAGCCGTCCCGGTGGCGAGCCCGGCGGAGGAGAGGCGGGAGGGCAGCCCGCTGTGCTGAGGGGCCCGGCTGCCCGCCGAGAGCCGGCTGCGGCTGACGCGGCCGGTACCGCCCTCCCGCCGCGGGGGCCGCACACCTCAGCGGCGGCAGTGCGGAGAGACCGCCCCGCGGGGCCCGCCCGCCCCGGCGGGCTCCTCTCACCTCACGACCTGGGGCGGGCATGGAAAGCCGCTGTCCCGCCCGGCGGTGCGTACCTGACGACCGCTGCTGGCGGCGAGGCCCCGGAGGCGGCTGCCCGTTGTTGTGGCCCGGGTGGCGGCAGGAAGCGAGCAGCCCCCTCGACGGCGGCGTCTCCACCGTGGCGCAGTTACCATGGGACGGACGCCCTCTCCCTCCGGAAGTCACCGCCGGAGGGCGGGGAGTGTGAGGCGGGGAGAGGCGCCATCTTGAGCGCGGCGCGCGGCCCCTGACTTTCGCCATCTTGAGCGTGGCGCGGCCGCCGGGCTCGGAGGGCTTATCACTGTCCGTCCTTGTCCTGCCCGGGCAGGGTCTATCCCTGGGCTCTGTACCAGTGAGCTCCAGAGGTGCTGCGAAGGGAAGCTGTCTAAAACTCACCAAAGAGCGACAGCCTAAACACATAGTTTCAAAGAGGGTGAAGCAGAGGGAAAGTCACATTTGGGGTTGAAATGATTCTCTTCAGTGTGAGAAAATTACAGTATGGAAAAGTGGAATGAGTGTAATGCTACCAGTGGAAAATATGCGGGGTTTTTACATGGAGGAATTAAGTAAACTCAACGTGGCTCACTCAGCAGCCGTCCTGTAGCTTGAGGTGGCCACAGAGGGTCTGTGGCACCACGGTGGAACAGGGAGCATAGCAGAAGGAGAGGAGCACAGTGGCAGCCCAGTTTGGCTCCTCAGCCTCACCATGGCTCCAGCAGCCAGGACAACCTTGATCTTAAAAAGAAATGTTAATACTGCATATAAAATTATACATACAAAACAATATTATATCTGGGTGGGTAAATCCAGTGCTGAAATTCCAGGAAAATCTTGCTACAGCTGTAACTGTGCCATCTTGTGCATATGCTTTAGCTTTTAATTACATGACTGCATACCATTCTGTCCCAAAGGACCCGTGCCTCATTAGTGCACAGAATGGGCTGAAATATGGTTGTGTTGTTACTCACAGACTTGGTTTCCTAACCTTTGAGCACTTGCTTTTTCTGTTGGGATAAAAGTACAACTTTAAAAACTAGAATAAAACACTGGATAATCTGCAGTGATCCCTTTTACAAGCCAAACTGTTACACTTTCGTACCATTGCAAGGGTTATTTCGCTCTGTAAAAGTCACTCTGAAGCACATGAAACACTGATGGGTCAGGCTATTGAAAGTTTGGAAGTCAGAGCCTGTAGCCCGAGTCAGAGATCAGCCCCCTCCCTTCCTCCTCACTCTTCCTCTGAGGTTCATTTGGCATGGTTTTTATTAAAGGCTTGCTTTAATCTTGAGTTCTGACTCATACCTCATCCTAAATGCTAGCGGCATGTCTCCTGTGTCAGCACAAGAGTTTGCGTTTGGTCAGACAGGGGTAGGATCAGAGCATGAAGTGCTGTGAAGTTGATGTTTTTAACTCTGTCAAGTCCGGCACTAGAGACATGCTTGGGGAGCACAGTGGTGAATGGGAAAGAGCACATGAACTTTATAGGAGGTTTCTTTTCTACAAAGCAGCATAAGCAAGCGTCAGAGAAGCTCCAGCCCCTCTGGCTGTAAAGGGACTTTGCCACCAGTCCTTGTTGCTTTATATGGTGTTCTGACACCTCATTTCTAGTTGTGCCGATTTCTTCTATAGGCACAAGCAACTACTGTGTCATGTAATATAGATTCTGTAATTCCTGTGAAACTTCCTAGGGTTTTTTCACAAAATATATCTTCGTATATCATTTATATGTCATATAAATATGTACCATTTATGCGTCAGCCATCCTCCACTGGAGCACACGAACCACAAGAAATGTAAAGTACCTGCGTTGCCACGCCACAGCTCCTGTCTTCCAGTGCCATCTAGCGCTCTCGGGTGGAAGAGATGCTGTAACTAACGGAATTTCCCCTCATCAGATCGATTTGATACAGAATCATAGAATAGTTAGGAGTGGAAAGGACATAATTAATACCTTTTGGAATTGATAGATGGCACTGGTAAAATGTATATTGGTAAATTAATAAAATAGTTCTTTATTAACTAGAAATACAGCAGTTCACATTTTCATTTTATAGCATTAAATTCAGGCACAGATCTCTCATATTATAGAATCATAGAATATTTTCGGTTTGAAATGACCTTAAGATCATCCCATTCTAACCCCTCTGCCATGGTCAGGGCCACCTCACATTAGAACATGTTGCCCATGACTCTGGGGTAACATTGAAATCAACAGCACTCACAAATAAAACATATACATATATATATATGTGTGTATATATATATATCAGTGATTTACTTCTGGATATGCTGTTCTCTGTAACTAATTAGATTGCTTCAGAAAGTAGTGATCACCAAAAAATACTACTGAGATGTTTTATCACCTTGCTTCATTTTCACCTCTCCCAAAAAGGAGCAGCCATCCAGATGTGAGTCCAGTCAAAGTTCCACTTGCAAAGTAAAACTGCAAGGCTTGGAGCGAGAGATCTTTCAGGCCGTCTACAAAAAGAAGCAAGGTCATTTTTGAAACAAGAGACCAAAAACGGGGGATTATCCAGAGAAAATCTGCCTTCAGTTTCTTATCTTTTCTTCCTTGATGTCTGTCTTTGCAGTAACTTCTAGTTCTTATTCTCATTCCCAGTCCACGGTCAGCAATTAAATAGCTCATAACCGTTGAAACAGCCTTGTCTATTACTACTTAAAAGTAGTAAACTTGAGAGACAAACATGAGTGTCTTCTAAAATCTCCCTATATTACTATGAAGAAAGTGTTTAGTGCTAGTACAGATAATTCCCCCTTCAAGATCTGAGATTCTAGGTTAACATACAAATACTGAGCAGCAAATAAAAAGGAATATGAATACTGAATTTTATGCAATGGCTTTGTGTGTACTCAGGTGCTTCTATATTTAACAAACCGTATCCTCTTTACCTGGTCATGGAAATTGGAGTCACTATTCTTTGAATTAGTCCAGCTCAAAAGGGAACAAAGCAAGCTGCTCAGCTGCTTTCATTCCAGGGAAATTTTAATTTAATTAGAGCAATTTCAGCTCACACTTCTGGCAGCTGTGTTTATCACGCTTGCTTCAAAGGAGAGGAATTGGCATTGACTGACATTAGCATCAAAGCTCATTTATTCACCCGCCCACATCCTACCAGCCCTTCTGAGTTTGCCTGTTTATTTATCACTGTAATAACACCACAGTAAATAAGATTTCATTTCAGAGCATAAATGGTTTTTGTCAAAGCATTTAGCACAGACTTCTTATAATGTCACAGTAGAGCCGCTCATTGCAGGTTTGACGAAAAAGCAGCTAGCTCTTCTTCAGAAGAGATGTTTTAAATGGTGAACAAGGACATAGACTGGGATTCAGAATTTCTTTCTTTTTTGTCAACAACTAGGAATATGTGTCTTTCAGCAGGGGGAGGAAGTGCCAGAAACTACCTGTCATCCCTTAAGCTGCAAAAGACAGCCTGAGTACGGAGCCAGATGGGTCACGGGTGTTTTGACCTTGGGGGGCATGGGGAAACCATGTGGTACTGAAGACTCAGCTCTCTGTTTCACAGCTGCTTTGTCCTTGCCAGCTCATACAGAGGCATGAGTGCTGCCCGTTCAGTAGCGCACAACCTGCCATCATCTCTGGTGAATTAAAAGTAGGTTCTTGCTGCTAAAAAACACCTTTTATTTCATATTTTTGCAGCACCTGGCAAAAAGGAACTTGATCCCCACTTGGAACCGATGGAGCACAGGAACGAGGTAGACAGATCATAGCTCAGTTGCCTCCTTTGGAGGCACATATAGAACCTCTGCCACATCAGACCAGATTCCAGAGGCACTGGCTACAAGGAATCTGCTGCCTACATTGCAGCCTCAGCCCTGGGGTGACAGAGAGAAGCCGTTAGGCTGTGGCCCCATGGGCTTACTCTATAGTTATCATCAGTAGTTTGCATGGAGTCATGATTATTCATGGGTGACAAAATACAAGTAAAAGCAGCTCTGCAAGCAAAGGGACGATGTGGGCATCTTTTGCCTTGTGGTGAAACATCAAAACCAGTGATGGAAATGGTTGTTCCTTCCCAGAGGTTTATCATGCTAAAAGCAAAGCAGTAGTCTCCCCTAGACAGTGTCATCAGCTTTGGCCCTAGCTGAAAGAAAAAGATCAGAGCCCTCACTTAAAGACATAATTCAGAACATGAACAAGGAACATCACAGCTATAAGTTGTCTCTCCAGTAGGCATATGATTCTGAAGAGAAGTCGAATTTGAAAAAACAAGGAAAACAGATGAGAGAATAACTAATGGGAATAAATTTCACTGCTTTCACCACAGCATTAGTTTATCAAATCCTGGGGCTTAATATGCAGCAGGATTCTCATAAGACAACAGTTTTGTATAACAGAAATCATTTAAGTTTTGGTATTCCATCTAGCAGTGCAAAGAAGCCTGTGGAGTGTGCCATCTTAGCTGGAACATTTATTGATGCTGACCACAGGTTTATACAGGAGGAGTTGAAAGGTGAAGAATTCAACTCTCCAGTGCTGAAATTAGGAAGAAACAGAAATGCCAATGAAATGAGACACTCGGCAGCCTGTGAGAAAGTGATGGAAAATTCACAGCTTTCAATCACCTACAGCACTTGTTATGCAGAAATAGGCTGAGTGCCCAGTTTTGTTTGGAGGTTATGTCACTTCTAATCTTCACTGTGAGATTCAGCATGGTTTATAGTGGTAATTTGCATGTAGACAAATGAAACATCTGCTTTCAGTGATTGTATTTCTGAAAGTTGGTTTTCACTAGTTGAGAAAGAAAACAGCTTTTTTTTGGGGGGTAATATTACTCTTGTAAAAAATCCTCCTGCTCTAAGCCATTTCAATCAGTCTAACCTTTTTCTTTTTAAAAGGAAAACAAAATTAGGGTATCACACAAAACAGAGCAGCCCTGATTGCATTTTCAACTGACAGCCCAGCGACTGGAAAACTTTATTCCATTTAGCCATCCAGAAACCACACAGGCCCATGCAAAACCAGATTTTGGACGTGCTTTTTCTCAACTGTCATGAAACTGTTAGGGAAAAGCATAATTTAGACATCTCTCCAAAAGTATTGTCCAGAAAACTTGTCTTGCATAGTACTTTCCATAATCCATTCTTCCAGATGTTCTCTCTTTCTTCATTTGTACAAGTAATCGAAGGAGTGCAACAAAGAGTAGCTTAGGACAATACTCAATACCTCATAAGAAGATTACTGAAGCAGAATAACAACTAGGGTAAATGGATTCTTCTTTTATTAGCTTGGTTGATCTATAACGCCAGTTTACCTTCTTATGAATACCGATTGACACTCTGCAAGTCTATTTATAAATACCAGGGTATTCCACTACAATGTCCCAAGCAGTAAGTTTTCCATATTCAGAAGTGACCAGCTAATAACAGATCCATCAGAAAATAAGAGCTTCAGTTAAATGGGAACCAGATGACAGAAGCTCCTTAGCTCAAATAAAGCAGAAGATGCCATAAAGGCCATGTTCTTCCTCACAAAACTCCTTTTTCTCTTCAGTGATTTTGTTTCTTATTCTCTAGTGAGCATTAAAATACTGCTGTGCTGGGCAAAGAGAGGAGATGTGTTACACCGTGGCCTGATAGCAGTTCATTCACAGCCTTAAATTACTTTAATCAGAGATATATTGGAACAGCGACATTCACTATTTAGTAGCTGAGACATTTTGTATCATAATCTGAAACTTCATTAATATTTGCAAAAGCACTTTGGGAGAAACCCACTGTATCCTTAACACCCTAAGGTAGCTTTTTAAACTAAAAGAGTCCATGTTATTTCTCTCAGAGGTCTCTCCACCATCTCCATGGTCCCGAAGACAACACAGTTAAATATGCGCTGGATAAAAGGCAACTAATTTAGTTATCTTCTGTTAGGAGCACTTAAAAAATCATAGTTGCCCCACTGTTTCTAGTTACCTTCAGCATAGAGGCTCCATCACATACGGCTGATTTATGGCTGTAGCTTATGTGGTGAATAATAACAAGACATTTGCAATACCAGAAGCCACAAAACATAGTCCAAATAAATCCTGAGAAGCAACAATGTGAAAACACCATCGGTAAATCTGCTGGTATGTTTTAGAAATGGACCAGTTTTGCTGTAGCAGCAAAAAGCTGCAAGAAGTAAGTGTTAGAGCAGGATGGGAGAGCTGCATTCACCTCTGGCTCATGTTTCAAGCAGGGTCCCAACCGCAAAGCCTCCTGTGCTACCCTTCTCCTCTCTTGCTCCCTCCCCTATGCAAGCATGACAAAATGCTATTAAATAAGTTTATGTGTCAAAAAATCAAATTTAAGACTGTTAAAGAGAAATAAGAATAGCATTTGATGAGCAAGAATCAAGCTCAAGTAGAAGATCTCAGAATATGCTGCCAGGGCTCCACTACCATTTTTACATATCCCTTCTTAAACTAGACAGTCACTTTAAAGAACAAACTCGCACAAGCTGGTACTTCAGGCCTTCGGGGAAGTTGTGCTGTGCCTAAATTGCAAGAGCTCATGCCTGCTTAATCCCTAAAGTTAAAATTCTCTGTAAAACTATCTAACTAGAACTTGAAATACAAGTTCAGACAGTTTCAACAACTTTTGTTGTCCTTTCACTTGATAGGCATCCCTCAGCAATGTGAAGTGAATTTAAAATGAGTTTGCAATCTTCTAGCCTCACATTTAAACAAATCCCATCACTTCTGTAGAATTTTATTACTAGCAAAACTCCCCCCCCAGTTTTCATCCATCCTTAGTTACAAATTTCACCTGGTTGATCATCTCTGCAGGGTTTCCTCAAGAAGCACTGGGGCACGCCTTTCATAAGCTGTATGTCCAGTACAATAACCATTGTCACCTCCATCAATAACGAGTCTCTCTGCATAACAAAGCAGAGCAGGTTATTTTCTTCTCAGCAGGAATTAGTAAGGGATAATTGGAGTTACATGACACTGTTCAGCTGGATTGCCCAACAGCCAACAACATTAATAAAGCCAAGAGCGCTGCAACAGAGCGATGCACTTTAGAGACCTTCAGTGAGCTGGTGACAGAAAAACACTTTATAAGTTGGTTTTGGGGAGGGGTTTTGTATCACTCATATTCCCAACATTCTTCTGTGGTTAGACAAAGTTTTCTAAGGTGCTCCTCTATTTCTTAAGATTTTAAGATTCTCTGTTTCTTCAGATTTTTCCTCAGGAGGCACTGCTAACACAATACTCTGGCCCCAAAACTGGGGCCAGTATTTGTCCCCAAAGCCTAGACCAACACTGATTTCTGATTCTGCTGCTGAACTGACAGTCAACAATCTGGCCGTGCACCCACATCATCTTTGCCATGCACCTCCACCTCATCAGTTTGGGGAATAAAACTCTTAAGGTTGTCTTGACTTCTTGATTGTTCACTTTAAATATCAGTTACAATCAAAATCCAGCTTAAATGCAGCAACTTTACAATGTACAGTCCAGGAGGACTGGTGTGTGTAATAGGACACATAAAGTAACAATTGTACACAAAGCTTTATTAAAACTTTCAAATAGCTTTAAGTAAAACAGTAAATAAAGTATTACAGAGCCAATTTTGGTCCAACAGTAGATGGTTCAGGGCTGAAATCAGCTTTTAACATCTTCTGTAGCATAAAGCATAATAGCAGAATTAAAATAAAGCCTGATGAAGCACATCCTCTCCATTCTCCTAAGCAAGATACAGATCTTATTTAGCTGGTTCTGTGTCCTGTTGTATTCCTCTTCTGTATATTTGTATCTGGGTTGGTTGAATCCAAAAAGCATGGCAACTCTCCTTGCAAAGGTTTTACAAACTGAAACACACAAAAGGCTAAGAATAACTGGAACATCCTTCTACTAAAGGGCTTTTTGCAACAGGCATTTTACAGGATGGCAGAAAACTGTGGAGCAATCCTCTGTATGAACACAAAGAATCAGCCGATGAGATGACGTAAGGCACAATTCACTTAGTGAAAATCTTCTCCTTGTTTGAGAAACCTCCTTTATAATCCAGCATTTCTGGGATAGCCGTATCTCCCTTCCTTCATTCCCGGTAGAAAAAAATTCTTCCAGACTGTGTTTCAATTACACAAACTCACCTCAGTTTAATTCATTACGTGACCTCACTACTACCTCAGAACACCCGCTTCCACCTCCTCATGTGCACCTGCCTTGCTCTGTGTAGGGGCTGAGAAACAGAACTGGCATCTTTTATATTTTAGGAGGTTGCTGAGGAAAATGAATGGATTGCAACTGCTTTCACGCCTCACCTTTCCAGATGCAGCACTGCCCTGCCTATGGCAAGCTGACAGACATCACCTGGAGTAAACCTCAACCCACATAATTCTTTCAGCTTTCTCAGACAATGTTCTTGCAGCAGTTACTGCTATGACCCCTTTTCTTTATGGCCTCACTTCCTGTCCCTTGGCCAGTTCTTCCTGCTTCACCGGTCCTTACACCCTCCTACTTGTGCACCATGCTCTCTCTTTAGTTATGCTGGTCCAAACTCAGATGCTTCTCATAAAACCCCAACAGATCTAGCTGAAAATCAACTTGCTGCCTACTAATTCATATAACAGATTGTAGGTCACACTGATTACAATACACTAATAAAGCTTCCAATAAGTGTCAGTGACCTTTCTTTTCAGTTGGATAATCTGTTGTTAGTACCGAAGTATTTTGTCCCATGTGGGGAAGAAAAGGACTTCCAAATACTTGAAAACATGGGTAGGAGTAAACCAACATTTTTTCTCTAGTCCATGTTAAAAGAATTCTTTGTTGGCTTCACTCCTGTAAATCACAGAGCAACTAGAACCTTTCGGAGTCTTGAGATGTGACAGAGATGGTCACTGGTTCAGCTTTTGCTGTACCTCTGAACATCTGCCCAGGACCCAACTATACAAGTTCGAAGTTAGGACACATGCTTTGGCAGTTTCTTCATTAAATTTTTTCATTAAATGCCCTATTTATGTTGACTAATTGAAAAGGGATGGTATACACTACGCTCATGTATCATTTTCCCCCTATAAGTCCCCTTCTTATCAGTTGGAGAAAGGGGACTTTGGAGCACTGCCTGTGGAGCTGGTCAGGATTGCAGGGCAAGGAAACCTGTTGTCTGTAGGACCCCATCCTCAGTCACGGAGAGCTTGGAATATATGAATGAGGAGTCTGAGGAGTAAGAAGGAAGAAAAGATGGGTTTACAACAAATGCAGCTGAAGGGTGACCCAGAGAGTTTGACACCATGGCAGCCCCTGCCCTACAGCTCCCATAGGATCCCTGCGTGAATCCTGGCAGCTCATAGCTGCGTGATGGGTGCTTGCTGGGCTCTGGTGCCAAACACTTGCCACCCTTTGTCAGGAGTGTTGACCATTCACCGTCACTACAGATGCACACAATAGAAACACTACCCACAGTGTAGCATGCTAAGTGTTCCGTGATGTTTCTAACTGGATACTCTAAGTTAGTTGTCTGCTGACAATCTTGACTCCTGTCTTTATACTGTAAAAAATGACATTGCAGAGCATTCACATACTTACCTATTAGCTCTCCTCAAGAACCCAGGAGGAGATGAACAAGTCCCCATTCTGTACTACATTCCCATGTTGCACAGCAAATGAAAGAGGACAGACTGCACGGATACATAAAATACACTGAAAATAGACCATGCTGACTTGAATGAGTAACTATTGCATGTGTAAAGTCCTCTAGAAAAGTGGTGCATGACCTTGTAATTAAAGCCCGTCACGCTGCATAAGGACAGAGGACTAAATTAAGCTTTCATGGAGCTATTAATACTTTTTTGCTTAACTGATTTTACCATCATAAGTTGCTTTCTGATGTCTAACTGCAATGTAATAACTTTTATTTACAATCAATACATCACACAGTACTAAACAAAAATTAACCTAAGCATTTGGCATAATGCTATATATGCAGATGTGATGTTTCTGTGATGCTTAACATCACTGGCAGCAAAAAGTACATGCAATGTGAGAGGATGGAATAGCATCAAGTAGTTTCATGTTCTTCAAAATCAGAAAGGTCAGCCATAGCTCTGATGTTTTTGCAAACAGCTAAGAGTATCATAGAAAATAGGAATACATTCTAAAGAATTTCCATAAAGCAAACAGAATCATAGAATAGTTAGGGTTGGAAAGGACCTTAAGATCATCTAGTTCCAACCCCCCTGCCAGGACGTAAGGAAATCCGCCCTTAAGACAAGATGGGAAACAGCTGCTTAGGTAGCAGATCTGCACTACTCTATCTTGGTGAGGCCCAGCTGGAGGCTTCTGTTCTGTTTCGGCCATGACAGCATTTGAAAAGCATGTGGAGGAATGAGAGAAAGTCCAGAGGACAGCAATAAGTAAATAGCTCAGGAACTAAGACTAAGGCAGAAAGATGCAAAGGGGTGGTGGTGCTTAGTCTACAGATGGAAAAGCTAAGGGGAGGCACAGCAACAGTCAAGTACAGGAAAAGGTCATGAAAGACAAAAGGATAGTTTGTCCATAGGGTAACAGAGGAACTTGAAATGCAGACACCATGGTCTATATGAAATAAAGAAAACTATTAGTAAAAGGATTCAGGAACATTACAACCATTACCTGGGAAGCTGATGCAGTTACCGTTACAAAATGGTCCATCCTCAATTAGAACCATCCTATTCTGATTCTTCTGCAAGTGCTCTCTGCCACGCTGGTCTAACTGTCAAGGTTACACAAAATTCATAACATACTGTCATGGTTTAAGCCCAGCCACAACTCAGAACCATGCAGTCTCTTGCTCACTGCCCCCTCCTTCTTCCCCCTGCTCCCGGAGAGATGGGGAGGAGAATCGAAAGAATGTAACTCCCATGGCTGAGATAAGAACAGTCCAGTAACTAAGGTATAACACAAACCACTGCTGCTACCACCAATAATAATAATGATAAGGGAAGTAACAAGGGAATAGAATACAACCACTCACCACCCGCCGACCGATACCCAGCCTGACCCGAGCAGTGATCTAGACCTTGCGGGTAACTCCCCCCAGTTTTTACATCCTGGGCATGATGTGCTGTGGTATGGAATACCTCTTTGGTCAGTTTGGGTAAGGTGTCTTATCCCTGCTTCCTCCCGGCTTCCCCTCCTCCCTGGCAGAACATGAGACTCAGAAAGTCCTTAGTCAGAGTTAACATTACTGAGCAGCAACTAAAACCACTGGTGTTATCAGCGCTGTTCCCAGGCTGAAAGTCAAAAACACAGCACTGCACCAGCTACCAAGGAGGAGAAAAATGACTGCTACTGCTGAAGTTAGGACACATACCCAACATAGTGCACCCTGGTTGTTACTGACCTGTGTGATGATCAGGGTTTTCTGTTGCTTTCAAATTGCTCTTTTGCTTGCACTGAGGCTGGCTCTAGGTATTCAAAACCAAAGGGAGATGCCCTGGAACAGAGCAGCTCCTGGGACACAAGGCAAGAGATTGTCTGAGTTTGCCAGTGTTCCATGGCCTTGGCAGTGACCTTTATGGAAAGCTAGTTGCTCAGCTGGTCTCAGAGCATGCATGGGCTCCTAGATGTGCCCACGTAAGGAATGACAAAGATGTCCTTTTCAGCATAACCTGATTAAATGATGTACCTTGTTACAGCTCTTCCCATTACAAAGCTGCAATACTGCTCCTGGGTGCATACTGTTTGTGCTCTGCAGCCATCTAGAGGGCTGCTGCCTGGACCAACTTCATGCCATTGACCAGAAACCATGAACTTGCAGCAAAATAAAAACTCTGCTGACCCTTAGTGGCCACAACTTCACTATATACTATGGGATCTTATTGTTTTCTTTATAAATCCAAGAGTGCTCTTGTCCTGGTGCTGTTATGCACTGTATTATAGTTTTGCGGGGGGGAGACAAGGTATTGACTAACCTGCCGAGGGCGAAAACTGGGCAAGTAATGTCAGCAGAGAAGAGGATCTGGGTATCACAAAGAAGATACCTAACCTTAAGATTTTGCAGCAGTTCAACAGAGCAAGTTCAATCTTAGATCCAAGGGATACCAAAATTCACACTGTAAACTGAAGGTGAGTTATTCCTTGGGACAGAAAGATTGGAGGCATGAAGCAAAATGATTAGAGACCACTACATAGCTCTAACAGGCAGATGTGATCCTTGGAGACACCAGGAGGTGCATGTCTGGTTCAGACAGGAAAGACTCAACACACTGTGCTAGTGAGGCTTCATCTAGAATATTAGACACAAGTCTGGCTTTGACAGCCAGGTAACAGTAATTTGAATATGCAAGAAATGCTGCAGGGTGACTGACCAGGGAATCTGAAACCCTCTTTATGAGAGGAACTTAAAGATTAACAGGAGCTGCCACAAAGGTGACTGGGTAAACACACTGACAAAGAATACCCCTTAGCCAGAGTCCTGAGACATCCCTGAGAAGCTCAGTGGACACCTCCATGATGAGGAGTGGTTGCCTGGAGAGAAGAAATCCTGACTGGTGCAGGACAAAGAAACTGTGATCATGAACCAACCTTCCAGGAAAGCAGGAGTCAGCAACAGCTATTCTGGGAACTGATAGCCTGCGCCCACTTAAATCGACACCAACAAAGTACAGTAACTCACTCATTACCTACCTAAAACGAGCTTCTCTGCGAGAGATCCCCCAGACTGCAGTCAGATCATGCTAAATTCTACAAAACACAGACCAGAATGACAGCTTTTCACCCCAATGGTTCATGTTTCTGCTATAAGCCAACTGACAGTAAACAGATGTTCACCACCACAGCAGAAGACAAGACAACCCTTAGGCTGACTCCACAGCTCTCAAAAGCACAGGCCCATCTCACGAGCTCCTGACACTCCTCAGGCCACCCCAGCAGCAGCAGCAGATCTCTGCCAGTCAATCCCACTGAACCACTTTGGCCTCTGCCAGGATGTCAGTAGCTCTGTCCTAACTGGCATTCAGTTGCCTCAAGATTCCATATGCTGCAACAGTAATGAACAGCCATCCCACCACTTGTCTTCATCTGAACTTCCAGACTACTGTGTGTTTTACAGCTCTGCCTCTGCATTACCTGCTTATTAAACAATCAACAGATCACATTTGGTATCCCTGTGCATCTTCAAGTTGTTTCTTCACAGAAAACTTCATCTAGGTTTTCTAAAATGCTCACTGCTAGGTGTGCCTGATGAGGTGGAAAGCTGAGCTGCGCAAGGGAGAACCTCTTTTCTGTGTGTATGTTTATACACCAGCTGGCTGTGAGAACCAAGGCAAAACTGTAAGGTTTGCTGTGGTTTTAGAAAAGCAAGCCATTTAATACAGAAAGCCTGTGCTGTCAGAGGAGTTCCCACACCACACACGCAGCTGAAAAGTCCAAGAATGCCAACTTGCATCAATCTCAGGAAAAAGTGCTGTAAGATCTGTGACTGAGTTAGAAACCTGAGCAACATCATCAGCCCAGATGACATGAATGTGCTAGGCACAGAAGTGTGAGGCAAACAACTTACCTTGGCTTCCCATCAGCTTTGATCTGCCTGAACTCACAGTTTGGACAAAATATCCTGCAGACCTTTCCTCCAACAGGATAACAACGCTGAGCCTTGCATTTTCCAAAGCTACCGATAACAAATGAGTGTAGCACTTGCTACACAGAATCTGTTTTCACCTTCAGAAAGCCAAATCCCGTTTTGTTACGGCTTCAACAGAAAACTTGCAAACACAAACCGGAGCAAGCCATGCGCAGACATCTATATAAAATCTGTAAAGGCAGTTATAAAACTGGTTTGAAGGGTCCACTCGTCCTCTATCCCAATGCTGTTAGCTATAAGCAATCATTGGTGGCTATTTCACTTCTTATTCAAATGCACAAGAAAATAAGGAAAGCAATAAAGCATGGAATTCTATGGTTTTTTCCTTGTCGCTTAGAAAGGGAAGGCATAAAAAGCAGCCTGCAAGGGACTAGAGAAAGCCCACAATAAGACAGATAGGGCTTTTTCAAGGAGTTGGTCAGCTTCCTTAAGTCTGAAGTGTTCCAAGGAACTCATCTGCCATTTTCAAACCAACATGAGGGAGATTGTGGGTCTTCAGGAGTTCCCAACAGACAACAGTGACTTTGTGTGAACTGGTAACCCGTTTCAGGGTAAATCTGTTTCAGCAGAGCCTGCTGCTGAGAAGATTACTGTCTTTATGGAGGGAAGAAAAACAAGAATCCAGCCCAGCAGCTACATGCTAAAATCATGAACCCTCCCCCGATGCTTGGTTGGCTCCATGGTTGAAGGGATGAGTCCGGTGTCAGGCAAAAAACCCTGTGAATTAGGAACACTTTAGTTTCTAAACCGGTGAGGAAAGTTTGTCTGAAAGTTGCTATCCAGGACATTGTCAGATTCCCAATGCTATGCTCAAATGGTCCGGTCTTCACATCCCTGTAACATGATTTGGAATGATCAAATATGATTCTATGAAAAGATAGTTTTACACAGCCAAACTGTTGTTCTCTGAGGTCTATGTATAAACTGAAATCCTTTAAATCACTAGGAAGGAGGAAAAACATCACAGAGTCAGTTACAGATACTTCTACTGAAGTCACAACCTGCATGAATGAAACACATCCTCTGTAACTTTTTTCAGTGGACCTTGTTGAGGGAAGATTTATTTCAGAAAGAAACAGTCAGAGTCCAACAGAGACTATTTATTTCTGCTAGAAACTGTGCTAAAGCTTGAGAGGCTGAAAGATATTATGTGTATTTACACTGCAAATGGAATGCGCCAACCAAGCACCCGAACATGAAAAGAGATGTTTCCCACAAATCCTACGGTCCCACCTGCTGGCAATGTAGAGAAGTGACCAGCAAGTAACTTCCCAAATAACCCCTTCACAGAGTATACAGACTACAGTGTCACAGAGCTCTGAAGCACTAGGAGTTTGTACAGGCATAGGAAATCATACCTAAGTACTTTCAAAAACCAGAAGTTTGCGAATTCCATCTTTTCTCTTCCTGCTCCATGACTTGAAGTGCTTCATTGTAGCTCCTACTTCCATATGCACTCAATTCACACGTCTTCCTCATTTAAGTCCTCCTTTGGCCTACTGCAAGGATAAAGTACTCTATAATCATTAAATTTGCATTAAATTGGAGAAAGTAACAGTCAAGAGAAACCCTTTTACATTAAATTTCAAATGACGAAACTAAACCCGATACATTGAGATTGTTTATTTTAAGTGGTATTCTGAAACTCGTGGTTAAACACAAATTCGCAAACTATGAAGCTTAAGATTGCATGGTGACTGTCTGCACAAATAAGGCTGCGTGGTCAATCCTGGAGCTGATGCCACTGAAGTCTGATTATTGGGAGCACAGGATGGCTTCAAGGTTGTAATCCATGAAGGCACCAAAGGAGGCAGGCTTTCCCACATCAAAAGCTAATCAAGAGTCCCCTTAGTTACCATGAGCCACTTGTTGAAGCTGAGAGCATCACCAGCAGGGAAAGATCTGAGTGAAAGCAGAGGTCATTGTGGAAAAGCTTTTCTTTATACTGCACTCAGAACCTAGAGACAGGTACCTACTGCAGGGGCTCTTCCGTGCCAGTCATACTGGATGTGCTTTATTCCTCACTCAACTGGGCCAGTTAGAAGGAAAAAAAAGACACCCCAAAGCAGCTCATGCTGCTGTGACAATTTGGCAATGATCTTTAGAGGCAGATTACTTTTTTTTTTAGAGATAATTAATAAGCATGAGCAGGATTTGTGTTAATGCTGAAACAGTTTAGACACAGGGATGGGATGAAATCTATCACCCCAGAGACAGAAAACTTTCATTTCTGTGCATTGACATGGAAGGCAGATGAACTACGGCCTCCTCTCATGTTCCCCCAATACTAAAGGTAAAGATCTGCTTCATGAGTTTGTTTTATACACAGACAATTAAAAGTACATTTTAGTAATGTTTCCCGTAAAAAGTCTTACCAATAGCACAGTACTGAAATCAGTGCAACAAAATCAAAATGACAGGAAGGAATATTTACAACCACATTGTATCGTTCCAAAACTGCAAGACCAGAACTCTCTAAAGTGCAAAGTTGTCTATATTCTATACAAATAAAAGGATCTGCTTTCTTGTTTATAGTATGAACCACCACCATCATCATTACAGACACACCACATATCCATGCTGAACACTGAAGTGACCAAACGTCATCCTTAGGCTGACAGGCAAAAATTCCTCTACTGAATCCAGTGGGAGGCAGACATCAGCATCCAAGGGGCAAATTTAGTCCCTCCATTGTTGGAGTGTCACATGCTGGATGGAGATTAACTACTGTAAACCAGGAACACGAAACAAGGAGGAAGTATATTTAAATACATGGAGAAAGGTATTTGAATAGAAAACTTAGAAAGACCTCAATGGTTTGTTTTATAGTAGATTAAAAGACAATCACTGCATTTTTTAAAACACAAAATAGAGGGCCCAGCACTCCACAATTTATTCAGCTGCAGTTTTGTCCTAGTTCAGACTGGACAAAAATCTTTAAGGACTATTTATATCAACAAGATTTGCAGGTTTAGCCATGAGAGCCTCTAAAACCAGAGAGAGGCCACAAAACCAGGCTCTTGCAGCATTACAGTATTAAAAAGTCACCATCCAAAATACCTCATTTTCAAAGATTACTAAAGGAAATGATAAGAGAAGGAACATGGCTGCTAGGTGTCCAGATCAGCTGGAACTCCCAGTCTATTCACCCATATTCCTAAATACATTGGGCAGTTAATCTACATAGTATTTACAATTATTCTTGCCACGAACCAACAAAACCCAAAGAGAAAACTGCTCATTGACGCACAGCTCTCCATACTTTGCAAACTAAACTGTCTCCGGTTTCTTATTTGGGGACAAAACTATCCAATGTTTGCTATAGGACTTTAACTACAAGTAAATAAAGTTTGCCTTGAAAAGCAACACATGTCAAGTGAGTTAGTTTGTTCCATTAGTCTATTTTTAAACTACTACATCATATTTACTGAAACAGCTACAGCGTAAGAGGTTACACAGCTAGGCTTAAGTAATGCCATAATCTGACATAATCCACTTGGTTATGCCCCAAACTATTTACAGTGAACTTGATTCAAACAAACCACTTGGTTCAAAAAAAAAGTCCAAAGAGTTACAAGTCCATAAAACTAACCTTTCCTAAGAAGTTGTTTGGGAATGATTTAGACATGATCAGTTCATTTTGTTTTAAGATATTCATGTCTTCAATTATACCCATGGGCAAAAGCCTCATTGGAAATGAGTCCCAGGACCTACACGTATAGCAGATGGGAGGGAAAATGAGAGGAAGAGGGAAACTGGCATCTTAGCCTGCATAGAGGAAGTTAATTGGGTTGAGACATGTACACATTAACACGCACAAGCATCTGAAAAACAGTGAGCAACTATAAAATCATGATTGTGAAACTGAGTTAACTGTATCTTGAGCCTTAAAAGGGGCAGGCTAAGCAAATGGTGATGATTACAGCTTTAAACGTTTTCAGAACTGATATCTGCATAAGCAAAGTAGCTCCACTTTCCATTCTGGCAAAACCTAAAAGCTGGTCTCTTAACACTGCAAGACTAAAAAGTCAGTGGATGAAGTTATGAACGGATATGAGTAACTCTTCATAAACCATATCCCAGGCCCCTGTGCAGCAGAAGATATGGATCAATTTCAGATATAAATTCTTCTTGATACTCACCATCTTCTACCCACCCAGGCCCTTGCAGAACAGAAACTTCTTCCAAAGCAATTCAGCTGACTTTACACTTATTTTGTGTGCAAAACTGGCTGGAAGAAAAATCCATCACTAGAAACAATGAGTTCTGCATCTGGTTCACCTATGCCAGGCAGCATTTAGAGCCTTTGGGCCTTTTGCAGCAACAAATTCTGCAGATTGGTCTAGTATCTCATGAAGAGTCTTGAGTTTCCTATTAACCTCCTCAAAAGCTTTCGTTCCATGGGCCTTCAAGAGGCTACAATCCTGGCTTCTAAGCTAACTTACTCTAAGTCCTATAAACGATTTCAAACAGAATTACACCATAGTGGAAGAAGAACCAATGCAAACAGCACCAAGAGAGGAATGTGTTTACAGTACAGTTCATGGTAAGTGCATATGCTATTATGTTTTGTTGAAACAGGAGCATTTGCAGGCTGTTCAGTTTCTTTCTCAGGTAAAGTGAAGTGCAGCAACTGGTACCCAGAGACTGCAAGGTCTCACTTCAGTGCATGCGTCAGTCTTTTGTGTTTGCAGCACATCAGAAAGCTGTGTTTTTGCTGACATGCGTGTTTTGCAGTGCTCAGCACTAAAGAATGTTATCACATTTTCCACAGAAGGCAGAAATGGAAGAAGCAAGTTCTACAAAACACTTTCTCTCTCACTCTTGACTGAACTTTGCTTTTAAGCACATTCATGTTACTTGCTGCACCACTTTCATATACACTTTGATATTAAGGGATTTTAACTTAAGGACAGACAAGCTAAAGTACATTACTACAAACTCTGATACAAGAACCCTAATCTGTAGAGGAAAGAACACTAATCATTTCAGAAGAATATAAATTGTGCTCCAGTTACACAGAACTTAAGGCTTTCTAAGTCCTATGAAATACCACAGGGGTGTTACAAACCAAACCCAGATTTTCTTCCCCCACTCTGATTAACTGAATCTGAACATGACAGGGTGATGAGCTTGAATGGCAAAACCTGGACAAACAGAACTGTTCATGCAAACTTTTGTTTGCACGATTTAACATTACATAGCATATAATGGAAACATCCTCAAGTGTTACAATCATGATACTTTCTTTGTTATTTGTGGGTAGAAACTAAACCCACAAAAAGAAACTCTCTAGAGGCACAATAGGAACATTTAAGCCCATTCATTCTATGATATCCCACTAAACCCAAAAATATGTCAGATATAAATAAACTCCTAGACATTCGCCACATTCTCAAGCAAGATAGATGCACGCTAACAAAAGTAAATTATATTAGTCTTCTAAATTAAAAAAGAAGGATCAGAAAAAGGGAGATCAGAACTAAAGCCCCAGAGTCCCATTAATACAGCTTCAAAGTGAATTCATAGCACTTATGGCACTTAAGAAATCTGGCATCCACTGTCTTTTTGAGGCTTTATATCTGGTTCCTTCAGAGGCTTTACTTCTTCGTCTGGTTTTGGTTTAGCCTGCAAACAAGAAGAAAAAACCCTAAATACCACAAGTACAAACCGCTGTGCATGCACGGTATTTATGCACGGCTAATTTTACATATTCTAATTTAATAACTGCCTCTATTTTCAAGGCTAAAGGCTTTCAGCAAGCCTTGAAAAAACCCACATATATTCTATTTCAGCATCCTTAAATGAATCCTTTTCTAAAACAGACCTTCTCTACCACTCACTCCCGTAACATTTCAACATCTTATACACCTATAAGTATTTCCTCCTATTCAGGACTTAGAAAACAATGACTCCTCATTTCCAGATGCTGACAGTGGGGCAGAAGTTAACTGACTTGTCTTCTGACACAGTGAAAACGTGAGCTCAGGTGGTACCTTGTGTCTATACCCTTAGCTGGGAAATGTTGCAGAAAAGCAAACCAGTAACTCTGTATGAGACACAGAATAAAGGTACTAAGAAAGAACAGTACATGAGATTATCTTACAGCGTCATCCTTTGGCCTCTTGGTAAGATCAAATGCTGCGAGTGTTTCAGGAGTCCAGTGTGCATTCAAGGCAGGGAATTCAAAAGGAACAGGCTCTACTAAGCCGTAGTTTGCTTTCAGCTCCAGCTGGGGAGCCTCTGCTGGCACCTTCTGAAAATAGCTGTCATAGAACACAGCAATATAGTTAAAACACAGTGCACCATCTCTGCAAGCCTTGTTTGCAGTTTTAAAGAAGAACAATCTGGGTTATTACAGTGACCATCACTGCTGCTCTCTTTCTTTATTAAGGTACTGTCCAACATGCATTCTGTCAGCGAGATTCAGAACAACAAAAGCAATTCCTTCTTGGTATTGTTCATCCTCTCATAACCACGTGGGTTTTTTTGCTACTTGATAACCATTATTCCCAGCATTTTGATGAGAAAAGCACCTTTTGTTCCAAAAGACCTTAAAAATCATAGAGTCATGTAACACCAGGTTGGAAGGGACCTCAAGGATCATCTGGTCCAACCTTTCGAGGCAAAGCATGACCTAGACCTGATGTCCCAGCACCCCGTCCACCTGAATGTTAAAAGGAGGATTTAAAATACTTCCCAAGGAAGATGAAGAGGATGGTTCTTTTCCTCAACCAGCCTTAATGGGCCACAGTGCATAACAGCAACACCACTGCAACACCCACAAAGACTTAGTACAACACAAAGCCTGAATGAGGGTATAAAATTCAGCTTCGTGTACTTAACAACTATTTTTGTTTAGACAGTTCCCCTATTATGCAGGTCTTTAAATACCATATCAAGGGAAATAACAAAACTATTATGGAATACTAAATCACAAGAGGAGGGGAAGAGAGAAAGAAATGAGCAAAAGAATTCTAAAGCCAAGCTAATCTTGCTATTATAAACTGCTTCCAAACTCTTTTTGGAAGGGGTATTAACTAACAGAAAGCCCTATTCACAATATTAATTATACTTAGCCTAGTAAAGCACATAGCACCCTAAATCATGTTCTTGACTGAAAGCATGTGTTTGCTTCCCTGAAGCAAAGCAGAATCAGCTAAGAGTCTTCTCCATTTCCCTTCTGTCCTCTTTCGCCTACTAGATCCCAGCAGCTGGGAAGAGAACATTAGAGCAACACAACCACCTCTGCAGGACTCTCTCTGGTGCAGAAGGAAATGAAACAAAGCAGCTGAGGAATGAAGGAAGAAAACCACTTAACCTCTGCATGTCAATCCAACCTGACCTGCTGAACTGGCACAGAACACAGAAGGTGACAGCACAGACCCATAGCAAATCTGCTTTAAGTTACATGCCATGCCCTGAAGAAATGTAAGAACTGGAGAGTAAAATTTACCATCCTATCTTGAAATAAAGGCAAATGAGGTAATAACAGTTCATATAGAGCACTGCACCAAACCATAAATTACTTACATGAACCCATTCTCTCTCTGGCATTTTTCTAGTGTGTTCTTAATCAAACTTCCCAACTTCCTAAAGAAGAGATGTCCAGAAGGTTTGGCAGTAGTCCCAGGCCCTTTGGTTTCTCCATATTCTTTGCACAATGCTTCAGCCTTGGCAAAAACTTCGCAAGAAAGTAATGTAATAAAAATCATTTACATGACTCTATTAAATCAGGGTTCTCATCTACAGTGCTTCAGTTTTAGGAGATACCAGAATCCATTTATGCTTTTTGCTTCTTAGAAACAAAAATAAGCTAGCTCAAAGGCAGCACTTTCAGCCAAGAGTTATTGCATCCGAAAAGGGACCAGGAACAGGAAAAAACAAGAGACAGCTTTTTGGATAGGAAGATGCAGAAAAGCATTCTTCCACAATGGGCAAAATGCAACAATAAGCACAAGAACTGTGCCACATGGTAGGGAAAAAGAGAGGGAATGAAGGTGTCCACGCACAGGTGATGCCCCAAAATAAACTGCGCTTAATATGGAGTGGGCAAGGAAACACTCTTCTGTGAAGAACAGGCACAGTAAAAACCAAGGTATTTGGTTTACTGCAAGCAATCCAACTTAACTGCTCTTAATAAACTCTTAATTTGTTTTTAAAACTAATATTAAAGGTTTCTCATGCGATGATTTGAGCATTTTTATACAACATGATAAAGTTATGCAGTGCAGGCTGTTGGGGTAGCAATAACTTTGAAGAGACACTGAGCTACTGCTAACTTCCCTTAATTTACCTTTCAAAGAATCAGAAAGGAAGTAAATTACTGAAACCTGCTTAAAAACCAAACAATCATGATCCAGATTTACTACTTAATGTAAGACAGAGCAACCTCCACAGCAGAAAAGGCTGCAGTAACTTAACATCCATCCACACCAGACAAGTGATTCTCACACTGTACTGCAGGCAGCTCAGAGCCAGTCTCTAACAGGCTGAGAAGTGAAGATGATATTTTCTGGAGCACTGTTATGAATGGCAGTCTTTGGTAAGACACAGGAAAGAATACATTGTCTCCATTCAAAATTGTGCTGGATTTTCATCAGGTGACAGATAAAAACCTGAAGTTTATAGGAGACTAAAATAAACACAATACAGCAAAATAAACCAGGCATGTCATCATTAGACCCTATAATCCAGTCTCAGTCACACTTACATTTCTCTGATTCCTGCAGAGATCTGATTGCTTCCCCACATTTATCACTCGCCAGTAGAGTTTGACCATGGTAACAATATGCCTAATGAGAGAGGACAAAATCATTACCAGCACCACAGGGCACTTCCTGCACTGATTCACTTCTGCTCTTCTTTACTTCAGAGTTGCAGCTCTTTGAAGCTGCCATTCCCTGCAGAGAGCTGACAATTTGGGATTGCAAATCAAAGCAGCATTCACTGAACAATGCATTCAACATAAACACCATGAGGTAGGTATGGAGCAAGCTGTGTCAAGTGTAGATGAGAGTCTTTGAGCTGCTTTACCAAAAGCACTAGTATACGGTCTAGTTCAAATCTCTTTCTTCTTGTATCAATGTGCACCATAATCCTGGTGTAATGGCTAGCCTTGGATGATCTTAAAGGTATTTCCAACCTAGCTGATTCTATGGTTCTATCAAGCCCCATCACAGAAAGAAGATGAACCCCAGTCAAGTTTACAAAGCAAAGACTGTAAACAACCTGAACAGTCAAAAACCAAACCTGCAACAAACGTCACTGATCCAGAAGGGATGAAGCATTCTGCTGCTTGAGATATTTTGCCAGAGTCCAAATAACTTTTCCAGCTCCAAAAGTCCCATTCCTTCACACTTACACCTGAATATAGTACTATATTCCAGTGAGAACCGAACTGCCTCTTTTCTATTATCAGGAATTGATGAGTTTAAATACTAAATACCATGTGTAAAGGAACAATCCCGTGAACTAACACCTACCTCGCATTCCTTCCTTTAATTAGTCTGTTCTCACAGTATTGTGTTACCTAAACCTACCATTGCCCATATTACAAATTAAAAAGGACAGAAGAGTACCACAGCTCTGAGCCTCCCTCACCTCTCGAACTTGCTAGTAAGGCAAGCAGCTTTGAACTACAGGTTCAGCTATGTAAGAGAAAGACAACTGAGTTCACAGCTTAGTTTGGGCCTTTATTACAGCATGAAAGAGATGGGTAACAGGTTGTGGCAGGCAACAAGAAATAAACAGCAAACTGAACAGCTGATGATCCCAAGAGAGGCACTGCACCTGGTAAGAGATCAGCCACTCTCAAAAGGACAGCACTTGGAATGGTACCTAACATTGCTTAATGCAGTTTCATTCAGGGCATTCAAAGAGATGATCAGTTAGACTCAGACTGTGATGCAGACAATGGAAGCGCAGTATCACACTCAACCTGAACTGCTTCACTTAACAATATGGGATCACAATTAATTCCACATTGCAGTAACTTCCCTTGGTTCCACAAACCCCTTCAAATGCCATCAACACTGGCCCATCTCCCTTCACAGCATAGAAAGAAAGTCAAGGCAACACTTAAGCCCCCATTCCCTATCCAGCCCTTAGGACAACATTAAAAGCTGTGACAGCTGTCAAGCAAAGTACTTACATAGGCCATATAGAAACAGTTCTTCAAGTTTAAGTACTTCCTCCATTTTCCTGCATAGGTAGCATCCAAACTGGATAATGTTTGATCTATAACACATGTCACACAGAATCACAGAATAGTAAGGGCTGGAAAGCACCTCAAGATCATCGAGTTCCAACCCCCCTGCCATGGCCAGGGACACCTCCCACTAAACCATGCCATCCAAGGCTATGTCCAACCCCACCTTGAACGCCGCCAGGGATGAAGCATTCACAACCTCCCTGGGCAACCCATTCCAGGGCCTCACCACCCTCACAGTAAAGAATTTCTTCCTCAGATCCAATCTAAGACATTTCCAAAAAGAAAAATCACACACACACACCCCCGACCAGAATTATTTAACTCAGCAATAGATCTTAACTGTAAAGTTGCCAGCAACAAGTGACATAAATTACTTCTGCAAAACCACAGAGAAACTATAAGAAAAGCCAAAAGCACGCTGCTTATTGAGCTATCATGCAGTTGTCCCTGGAATCCCTGAAACTGCCATCCACTAAGTTTGGAAGGCTAATTCTCCAACGTATTTTTGGCAGCATTTCAAAGCTTGTTCCTAGTTTAACTTCAAGTAGTGACTTATAAAAGCCTACATATGTTACAATATTCCACCTCTTATATTAACTCCCACGTTTCTGCACTGTTCCTACTTGCCTCATTAAAGCCACAGATCAGCTCACTCATCTGGAAGTACGTACATAATTAATGTGCTTTACACACACTTTACAGTCTGCATCATCATGTGGTGCCCAAAGGTAGCTGAAACACACTCCATTTACATCAAGCCACTTGCTTGCAGCTATTACATATCCTCAAGACATTACTCTGTCTTCTGTCTCCCCTCACTAACATTTCCTACCATTGGCTACAGAAAAGGATTCCCCCAAAACCAAAAGGCCTTATCAAGATATATCTGTTACACTGATGACTGAAGCCTTAAATGGGATAAATAGAAACTAAATATACAAAGCATGTCCACTGTGAAACAGCGTTCATATCACAACCGATGGGCGGGGAAAGTATGTCTGCTGGCAAGAAAGCATAAACCAGGTCACTAAGGATACAAAACAAGACACTCACCAGCTTTTTGGTAGAAGTTAGCTGTTTCGTAAGCAAGAGCAGCTATTAATCCTGGATTATGTTTCAGTTCAATAGCCCGAGCAATTGTCACTGAAAAAAGAAGTTTCATAGCACAGTATCAAAGTTTAATTGAAGATGTCACATGAGAGCAGAGGTATTTAGTGCTTTAAACTCCCTGCATGAGCAGAAAACAAGTAGTGTGCAGTCAAGCAAACTGCAGAATGAAGACAGACCTTTTCTTGGATAGCATGTTTCCAAATTCATAGAAAAGCTGAAGGAAAGTTAGTCTGAAGACTGAGCAGTAAACAAGCTGCAAGTATTTTTTTAAAGGAACTGGGAATTTACGTTAGGCAAGCACGGGGGTGAAGAAACTGCAGGAAAGGAAAAATGAAGAGGGGAGGAATGTCACACACAAGTTCTTCCAAACTGGTTACATGTGTAATATCAGACTGATCTTTGGCAGTTTCCTCCTATAATTGTAACTGAAGTTTCTTTAAAAGCAACCCGCCCCGCTAAGCCACAGTACTTCAGGAGAATTAAAAACAGGCATTGCTTCTAAGCAGACTTCATGAGACACCAAAGTAACCCACAAAGACTGTCATTTCCCATCCCCAACAAATGCAGATTTGAAGATACCTTCTTGAGCTTCAGCTTGGCACTGGATGATGTATGAGTCAATAAGGCGAGCTTCTAAATCTCTTCCCTTTTCTACAGGTGTAATCAGTTTTGGAATGTGACTTTCCTAAGGACAAAGCAAGGCCCAGACTTAGTTTAGGCTTAATACCACAGCTGCCAATGCAAAGCAAGTCCCTTATTCCTGCATGGATGTGACACTGAGTGAAGATCCCAAGATAGATGGCTGCACTGTGTATGTGCTATTGAGCATTACTCTTCCACTGCCATTGGGAAAGAGTAGCAAGGACTGAGTGGTTGCACAGCATGCCTTTTATTTCTTGCATTATTCAGACAGTCTGAGGTATTTGTTTATTCTGTAACCTTGTCAGAAAAGCAAATGCTTTTCTAAGACAAAGTCAAGTACTTGGAAACAACTTACAGAACAGACAGCAAAGACATTTTTTCTACCTTCAAGTGTTTAAAGATCCCAGCTGCTATCTTCAGGCTTCTGTGAACGTCTTTTGCTTCATCTTCTGTTATACTAAGAATACAGAATAAATGGATGAAATCTTAGTTAGAAAGGACCTCTAGGTGTCATTTAGTCCCACCTCCCACTTTTGGAGAGCTACACACAACAGTGGATCAGGTCAGTTATGGCTTTGTCTAGATGAATCCTTCACAAATGGAGAGCTCACTGACCCTCCAAGTAACCTGTCCTGCTGCTGCGCTACCCTCATGGTAAAGAAGTTTTTTTACAGTGTCCCATCATTAAATAATCAAACAGAACTCACTTGAAAAAAGAAATGTAAGACCTTCTAATGACTTTCAAGTTAAAGGTAACTTCAAGTGTTACAAGGCAAAGCTTTAGAACTCTGTAGGGCTAAAAGTCAGCAGAGCTGTAACTCTGAGAATCCTTATTTTGTACGTGGACACTCGCAGCAGGACTGATGAAGGGTTTATTCACAATTCACACCTTCTCTATACCACAGTCACTTTGTTCACAGATGCAAGAAGGGATAGAAGTGCGCTTGGACATTACAGCACATGAATGAAGGCCAACTGCCTCCTCGAACTCGTACTGTCTCAGACAGATATGCACAGTCAAAACTCAGAACCTGCTAATTTTTGGGTGGAATATTGCTGCAATGGAATTACTAAGAAAAAAAAAACCAAACACTTACTCTTCTTTTCCAGCGAGTCTTGATGCATATTTTGTGTACCACAGAGCCACATTAAATCCCATGGAAACCAGTTCAAACACTGCATCCTGCTGGGCACTACAGACAGACAACACCCCCCCCCCCAACAATTAAATGCTTTCCATTTTGTTCTGACAAGCTCTCTCTGCTGATAGGTCACACAAACATAGATCAATGTTTCTCTCCATAAAACACTTTTTACTTAAGAAGTCAACAGTTTCCCACTTGCTGAACTGCCTAAAAGGGACTTCAGTTTTTACTTATTCCCTTTAAGAGCTCAATCTCCCACATTCAGATGCCTCCCCTTCCCACTTGGGAACTTTTACTTTAAAACAGTAACTTGAGAGTTGTTTAGCTTTGGGTGTGGCTGACATTTTTCCATGATTTTTTTCCTTAAATTGCACATTTTGTGGAAAGCCTTGCTCTGGAATGTCTCTTTTAAACTTGTAGCTCCTGAGTTAATAAGTCAGAGTCTATTACATCTCCCTCGAATGAATGTTATTGCAAGTATTTACGTAACTGCAGTCAAACAGCATGTGCAAATAGCAGGGAGTTTCAGAAGCTAAAAACATGGTCTGTAGAAAGAGCGAACTTCCAATCACAAGCTCAGGATAGCTTAGGAACTAGTAAACTTTAAAAAGAAAGGTGTGGGAGTGGGAAGAATCATGCTGGCACAAGGACAAGCGCGTGTGGCGATGAGAAAATCAGGAGAGAGCCCTAATCAACAGATTGTCTTCCAAAGGGAATAAAGGCTTTAAGGAAGTTGAGCATTTATTCTAGATAAAGCTTGACAAACCTGTAGTGTGGTTATACAACACACTTGCCTACAATACCAAAAGTGGACTGAATCATCCAGGAGGTTATAGATCTGTATCCCTACTTAAAACAGCAGCTCTGTTTGTTTGTACCAGGAGCACATGTACTATGAGCTTCAGAGGACAAGAACAAAATGAGATCTTCAGTACAGTACTTCAAAAAACTCAGCAGATAATGGTCAGGCAATAGTGCCAAATGGAAGTTTTAAACTGTAGTAATCTGTGTTATCGTACACAATTCACTAATACTCTTAAGGTTGTTTTTTGTACTGCTCTAGCTGACTGTAGATATAGTTTGTAGATGAACTGAGACACAATAGACCCTTCTATCACAATCACTTATCACCAAAATCTTTATTTTATTATTATGCATTTGGGGCCTACAAGGATGCTGGAGAGGACTTCATCAGGGACTGTAGTAATCAAGGACAATGGGTAATGGGTTTAAACTTAAACAGGGGAGATTTAGGTTAAATCTAAGGAAGAAATTCTTCCCTGTGAGGGTGCTGAGGCACTGGCACAGGGTGCCCAGAGAAGCTGTGGCTGCCTCATCCCTGGCAGTGTTCAAGGCCAGGTTGGATGGGGTTTGGAGCAACCTGGTTTAGTGGAAAGTGTCCACTAGAAGGGTTGGTACCATGTGATCTTAAGGTCCCTTCCAATCCAATCCAATTCTACGATTCTACGATCACACCTTTACATAAAGGCAGCACATGCTTCAGAACACCAAATACAGTACAGCAACTATCAAAACCACACAGCAACAAGGTTCTGGAAACTACTTTGCAACATTTCTACATTTTGCTACACTTCTAAGTCTTCCTTCACACATGTGCATACACATAACAGACCAAAAGAAAACAGATGCATACCCTGTGATCATAACAGTGTATGTACCTTGGAACTTGCCCTTGCAGTGTGTCTGTCCACTTGAAGTTCTGAATATATCTCAACTTGCATTCTTGGGAAGAGTCATCCAGCGAAAGGATAAAACCTGTAAGATTGAAAAAAAAGGTACGAACAGGCAATGTCAAGGTAAGAAACAGCAACAAGTAATACAGGAATGGGGATCAATGAGAACACAGATCTAGGTAAAACAGTGTTTCTTGCTGTACGCTCAAAAACCTGTGTTACTTCCTGAGGCTTTTAATCCTCAGGATCTTCAGAACAAGATGCACAAAAAACCCTAACTAGCTACAAGAAACTTCTTGCCCAGCAGGTCTCCAACTCAACCCTGCAAGTCCTGACTGCTCAAGGCAAACCTTTCAGGTGTCTGCATGCCCTCTGTGGTAACTAGCTGGGAGTTGGGCTGACCCAGGTACAGGATGGCTGAGACTGGTCAAAGTGAGTGAGTGACTCCCTTCCACCACAGTGGCTATTGGGAAACTCCAGGAAGAGCTGCCTGGTCAACAGGAAAAGGGCTTATGACTTACTCACCTACTCATTACTCTTTTTGTCTCCAGGGCTACAGGAAATTGGTCCTTTACATCCAGCAGCCCAGAAAGCAGCAGTCAGTGGATTGAAGCTTATGGTATGGGATATTCAAATCCTAACACATGCAGGCCCAAGGAATTTTTCAGGGAAGAATAAGTCTGGCCTTGGTCTGATCAGGTCTTACAGACCTCAAGAACTCAAGACTTGCAACAGCACCTATTTGAGCTATAGCTCTAGGTGCTGACACGTTTATAAAGTCAGAAAATACTTGCTCCTTTCACATGCAGCAGGTTTTAGCAATTGACAGTGATGCTTTCCTGAAGAAACTCTCCAAGTCTCTGCAGCAACATGGACTGCTATTTTACCTTTATGTCACACTGGTTTACACCCTCTCAGGGACTGAGGGAACTAAACCAAAGTGAGCAAAATACTGGCAGGAGGAAGATCTCATCATCATAGGTGACCATCTACTGAAAATGTAGATACTGTTCTAAAGAACACCTATATATACACCTAAGATAAGCATCACGAGAAACTCACAACAAGTCCATTATCCAGCATTAGACAAACCAGAAGTTTACATCAAAGAGTGAAATTTACATCAAAGAGTGACTCCTAAACATTTTCTCCTCCGGCAGGAAGCACAAAGTGGTTAAAAGCAAGAGGGCAGAACTGCCAACACTTAGTACTGGCAGGGTCACAAAGAACAATGGAACTTGCAGAAAGTACCCATGACTGGTATCAAGCTTAAAACCCATGAAGATACTTCCTTCCTGAGAAGTGCAAAGCTTCTTTATGGAAGATTAGCACAATACACATTCTGAGAAGCGTCATTAAAACTCAAGTTCTACACCTCTTGATGCATTAGCAGTATTGCTAATTAATGCTCCTACCTTGCAAGAGTGAGAAGTACAGGTCAGTTGCATTCTTCATCATCTCTGGATTACAACTTGAGTCTGTGAACAGCTCCAACAGCCGGGATCGAGATAACCTCAGATCACTATATGGAGGGGAAAAAAACACAAAACAAAGATCTCTAAGAAATTCTACCCAAAAATGCACTATTAAGAATGCATCCACTCATGTATATCACCACCTTCTTGGACAGACAGCAATGGATAATCAGCACTTATTATTAATCCAAACTAAAATAACTATGCCTTGATCGACTGAGATCTTGGGTGCAGGGGAAGGGAAGTAACAAGCAGAAACATTCTTCAACTTTACAACGGGATGACCATCTGAAGAGATAAGCATAGATCTACTAAGTAAGCTGTGATCTCTTTTCATTCTATTCCCATCTACAATAGAACATTCACGCCTTATTCACTTATAGAAATGCCTTTAAGTAATCTTTTGCAGAAGAATGCACAGTCATCAGAAAGACAATGAAATGTTCACTCTTTCGCCTCTGCACTATTATAATAGGCCTTGCCACACACTCAGAGACTTGAAAACTGGAAAAGTCATTCTTTGTAACTAAACACTTGTCTCCCAGCCTACACATCTCCTGTTGTCTTCAGAACAAAAACTGAAGAGTTAACCATTACTTTTAAGAATGCCCCCAAACTAAGAGACAGCGTGAAGTTAACCACAAGCACACTTACTTGCAAACCTTTGCTGCAGCTGGAGTGGTGGCTACCCCATAAAAATTAAATGAAATGGGAGCTGTAGCCTTCAAAGGGTTGCGGTGAAACCAGTGGGTCATTTTCTTTCTGTTGTGTTGTTTGATGCCAAATCTAAAGCGTGGATAGAAATGGACAAGAACAGCTGAGATGATGTAATGATATGTAATATCTCATGCTCCTCGGCTCACAGAAATATATTCCAAATGTAAACAGTTATAAAAGAAATTCATTTGCAAAGTTGTATATAATTGCACAGAAGCAATTCTATTTCTTTATTTTTCCCATTTGAAACACTGAGCTGCCATACACCTTGTCCGCATCATCAGTGTGCTTAGTTTGAGATTGTCACTCCCTTGAAATTCCCTCTTTGCTTTCTGAGGCACTGTTTTAAGTTGGGCAAAAAGCTGTAACCCACTTTACTCTGTACTACTGCATACTTTCCTACCCAAAATCCCTGCTCATTTGTTGCCTCCTGCATAAGGTTGAATATTTCCCATGTAATTTCCATTCACTGAGGTCATTCTACTGTCTCTGGTCAATCTATTAGTAGCCTTATTGATACCATTAGTAAACTTACTGGCACCACTGATATCAACGAAACAGCAATTACACAGTAACCCTTGCTGAAAACATGGATGCATTGACATACATGTAGCAGACCTAGAAGTTTGTCAGAGTACAGCTAAAACACATCAACTTTTTATTTTTCACCCCGATGTCAGCAAACATACAACATCAGCATTCCTATGAGCTTTCAACAGCAGGAAGATGAAAGATAATGGATGCCCACTGAGCTCCATGCTGGATAGACAGAGAAACTTCACCGTGAGGGCAGCAAAACCAAAGAACAAGTTGCTCAAAGAGCCGGTGTGGTCTGTCCATCCTCAAGGGCTTTGAAGACCTCATGGGATAAGGCCCTGACCTCAGAGATGATGCTGCTCTGAGCGGGACCGCGGACCAGAGACCCCGAGCTCCCTCCATCCCCTCACGATCCTCTCCGGATCTTCCTCCATCGCCACCAAACGTTTTGTAGCTCTGCTGACACAAACGAGCAAAGCAGCGACCTCCTCTCATCGGCCAGGTGCTCCTGACCCGGCAGGAGACTCGTTTACCGTACCGGCGCCCATCACGACAGCCCCACACACCTGCGCAGCGGCCTGCGGAGCGGAGCGGTGCCGCCGCACTGACAGGAGCTCCAACGCGTCCTGCCCGCCTCTGCCGCACGCCGCGGAGCCAGCGACACACACTGACAGAGCCCGCCCGGCCCCCCGAGCCCCCCGCACGCACCGAGACCCCTGCTACGGGCCCGCCGACACCTCCGGCCCTGCCCGGCGTCACGCACTCGCCGCAGGCAGCGCCAGCGGACAGCCGATGGTATCGCCCCGGCCCGACCGCATCGATCGCGCCGGTTACCCCCCTCCTCGCCGGGTGCCCCCGGTTCGCCGCCGTCAGCCCCACGGAAGGGTCTTACCCGGGACAGCCGACAGAGGCGTGGCCGGGCCCCGCAGCCCCGGTAGGGACCCCTCAGCACCACAGACAGAGGCGGAAGCGGCACCGACACCCTCCTGAACGGGTGGCATGCCCGCAGCGCTGCTTACCGGGGAAAAGGGAGCAGGACCCCCGCGGCGGCACGGCCGGGAGCGGCGGAGAGCACGCGGGAGGAGCGGGGCCGCTCTCGTCCGGTCCCTGCCGCCGGGCCTCAGCTGAGGGCGGGCTCCCTGAGGAGGAGCAATGTGACAGGCGCCATGACACGTACCGAGGCGGAAGCCGGCGCTCCTCGGTAGCGATGGCGCTGGCGGGCGCGGCCGGCGCAGCCTCCCTCGCTGGGCGGCGCTCGCCGCGTTTGGTTGTCGCGGCGGCTGGGCAGGGCCGGGCCGGCGGCGGGCGCGGGGCTGGCGGGAGCGGCTACCCGGCGCGGTGCCCCGGCCCGGGGTGAGCATGGTGCCCTAGTGCTGGGGCTATGTCGGAGGCGGCCCGGAGCCTCCTGCAGCGCTGGGGCGCCAGCTTCAGGAAGGGCACCGACTTCGACTCCTGGGGGCAGCTGGTGGAGGCGATCGACGAGTACCAGATGTGAGTGAGGGACGGGCGGATCCCCCTGCTGCCGCGGCGGGCCTCGGGCGAGGGGACCTGGGACGGGAGCGGCCCCAGGGCGGGACAGGACGGGGCAGGGCGGAGGGGGTCCACCGGGCCTAGGCCGCGGCCCCCTCACCCCTTGGGCCGGGCCGCGGGCCCCCCGCCGTGCTGAGGGCCGCGGGTCGGGCGTCTCCTGATCTGAGGCGGGGCGGGAGCAGGGGGATATCGCCCGAAACCCACCGGGAGCCGCCCCACCGAGAGCGGCGGTCGGTGGCGGGTGCTCGGCTGGGCGCTGCCCCCGGGCCGGGGGGCGAGGCGGGAGCGGCCCTTCCTTGTGCGAGGGTTAGGGTTAGTGTTGGGCTGTTAGGGCTGCTTTTAGGCCGCGGGGCTGGTTGGTGGAGCCACAAGGCGACGGGTGCCCGGGTACCCGCGATGTCCCATGGCCCTGTACCCCAGGCACCGTGCTGGTGGGGAAGGGGGGGTTCGGCTGTGGCAGATGGGCTGCTGAAGCATCAGCTTGACTCCAAAAAACGCCCAAGAACTCACCAATGTGAAAACTGGTCCATTGCACACTGTGTGTTCCACCCCTGAGGAAGCCAGGGTGGGAGAGTGGGGATCTGGGCAGCCCCCGTTAGACTGGCTTGTGCCGGGTGGGACCACAGTGTCTGAATCCTTTGGTATCCATGGAGTATGGGCACTGCAGGGTTCATGGTATCCTTAGAAACACACCTGGTAGCTTTAGTCAAATGCTGCCCTCTACTACTGTGTTGACTAGGAAGATGGAAGTTACTCCCTCGTGAGGGGAATATTGCAGGCAGAGTTTCTTATGGTGAATTTCCTGGAAGAATTCTAGAGGGTTTGCGCTTATTCCCCAAGAGATTTAGCTGAAGAGACCTTCTCGCCCTTCTAGCCCTGTTCAGTGGGCTGTGACCAACTGGCTACCAGTTCAGTTGCCATTCAGGGTAGCTGGGCTGCTGGCTGTGTACAGCGTAGTCATGAGATGTTATAATCTCACCGTTTCATTCACTCACCAGACAGGATGATGCAAGTTCAGTTATTTGCAGTTTGCTGATGGTCTTTAGAGTAGGGCAAGCTGTTACTACAAACCTTGGCACGGGGATGAAAAGTAGCTCTCTTCCAGATCTGTATCTTGGAAGAAAAAGAAACTAATTATAGGGAAGTAAAAGAAGATATTTTTATGTGGATAGCTGCGAGGAGTCCAGTAGGATCCTAATGCAGATCTTAAGTTTAAAACCTTAATCCTAAATGTAAAACTGTCTTGGCAGTCTCAGCAGTCAGTTTCATGTCATAATGTTTCTTGAGAATGAAAGCTCTTCAGGCTTCCCATTCTGAGCTCACTTCTCATTTAAGCTCACTTAAAGTCCCTAAATGTTTGCAGACAGTCCAGTTTGAGAGTTGAAGTATAACTTTTCCTTCCTCCCAGCATCACTGGTGTCTGATGAGAATTAAGGGGATCTCCGTGCTCTGGCTGTATTCCAGCTTTGGAGCAGTGTGATGTCTTTGTAAGAGAGCTTCTCTTGGGTAGTAGTATTATAAGCTGCTCTACAAGCCTTATCAGTGAGTTTCTGCTGAATAGAGTAGTCAGTAGATGAACTCTGTGGTTCCAGGAGGGAGAAGATCAAAGGATTCGGGGGAGATATTTCATAGGGAGGAGCAGAACCTTTTCAGTGTGCATATCCGCTTCTTGTAGATACAGCAGGTAAAATCAATAACAATTTCAATCTATAAGGTGGATGTTGCAAATAAGAAGCAGGGCAAGATACCTGTACCTCTGGAGAGACATAGCACCGTGGCTTGATGCTGTCGTCCCTGAGATGGCATGCACAAGCGTGTTGTTGATGCTGAAGAGGTCTGTTCTGATCAGCAAGAGAAGGCTGGGAAGAAGCTGCTTGCTGACACAGAAAGGTTTTCCTGAATCTATGCTAGTTCATTCCATGGATTTAATGGCTGTTGATGTAAAACACTATTATTTGCATCCTGTGTCCGGGGGACCTGCATCTCCGGTCTTTATGTTGCTCCTGGAAGTGCAGGAAGCTTGGTGCAAGGATTGGGCCTTGTTCACTCAGGTGCTTGCTCACGCAGGAGCCCACCAAGCTGCTGGCAGTGCTGTTGAATGTCCCCATCTATGGATCTTGATCTGATCCAGCTTTGAACAAGCTTCAAGTGTGATGCCAGATGTGTGTGTGGATTAGCGTGGGTTTTCTTTGCGTTAGTGACAAATGGAAAGTGAGTTGTGTTGCTGATGCTTGCAGAAAAGTTAATACCATGATGCTGCCTGTTGCAGGTGGCATGTTGCTGCTATGGTGATGCGTTTTCTTAAGTTGTTACTTTTAAATGACCTTTCTATGTGTCCTGTATATCATATGGCAGGGTGGTAGGGACTGAGTGTCCATTTGGGTTCCAGCATGTTTGTGCATTTTGTCTCAGCCACCACTGTTTCCCCCTTTATGAAGGGAGACAGTGCCACTGAATTGTCCTATTGGATTGTGTTTCACTGGTGCTACAGTGGCCTCAATCCTTGTGGCTTTTTAAGAGAGGTTACTTTGAGGAAAAGCAAAGAAATAATCAAGTTCTGATTTTTGCTTCTGGCAGGCTTTGCTGATAACCTACTTTGGTGGATGTGTTTTACACAGGCACGATAAAAAATACCCTGGGCTGATGCCCACTGCAGTGGAGAAGCTGAATCCTTTTAGCAGTGCAAACTTGGGACGTTCCAAACGGAAGTGTACTGTGATGCCCCCTTACTGCTGTTGTCCCTGGGTTTGCCTCCCTCTCTGCTTTGAAAAGGATAATGATTTGCAGGGAATGGCAACAATTGCCCAGAGGTTTTGCTTGTTTAATGTTCTCCTTCCTCCCCAGTCGGAAACTGTAACTCTTCCCATAGCTTCCTTTGGCTTTCTGGAGCTGTTTGCTTGCTGTTACTTTCCAAACCTCTTGGTGATCCTGTCTCCGTGGTGAGCAGGGGTGGGAGCTCTGCTCCACATGTGATGCTGACAGGCGCAAATGAGAGCTGATACACCCTGGCCTGGCCCTACGCCTGCCTCCCAACAGCCATCGCCTCCTGGAGCCACAGTGGCCTCAAACACCCCCTGAGAAGTGCATGTGGGCTTGTATCACAGTGGGTCCTCACAGGGGTTATGGGTGGCTGTTATAAAGTAAAGGGATGGGCAGAGGGAAAGGGTCAGTACTTATAAAAGGGGCTGTTGGCAAGAAGGACCTTCTTACCTGTTCTCTCTTCGTGATACATTTTATATGTAGTCTTCATCAGGAACTGTAGCAATAGGACAAGGGGTGATGGGTTTAAATTGAAACAGGGGAAGTTCAGGTTAGATATAAGGAAGAAGTTCTTTGCTGTGAAGGTGGTGAGGCGCTGGCACAGGTTGCCCAGAGAAGAGGTGAATGCTCCATCCCTGGCAGTGTTCAAGACCAGGCTGAGCAGAGTCTTGGGTGACATGGTCTAGTGCGAGGTGTCCCTGCCCATGGCAGGTGGTTGGAACTGGATGATCTTAAGGTCCTTTCCAACCCAAACCATTCTATGATTTTCTGCCTAATATAGTTGCATACTTTGTCCATCTTCTGGGGATTTTTTAGTTTGGCCTACTACGGTTATAGACACCTTTGTATAGAGAAAACCCCAAATCCCCTAAAAAACAAAGCAATAACAGAAAACAACCACCAAAGAAACAAACACCAAAAAAAAAGCCACACCAAAAACTATTTGGAGCAGCAGACTGTGGACCTTTTGGCTGACACATTTCCTGGAGACTGGGGTGTGTGTGTTTGTGCTGTGTTCCCACTCTACAACTTTCTTTCCCCCCCATCCAGATTAGCAAGGCATCTACAGAAAGAGGCACAGTCTCAGCACAACAACTCGGAATTCACAGAAGATCAAAAGGTGAGTATTTGCTCAGTCAAGGAGCTTGATGGTGATGTGTATTAGGGTGGTTTTTATCGCAGAGACAAGAACTTTATGAGACCTTCTTTCCTCCCTCTGTATACGCAAACATAAGCTGAGCCCAGCATGCTAGAACAGTTGCTGTCATTAGATGTGGCAGATGCTTTGCTGTGTAATATTGAGTGTCACGTGTGCTGGCCAGAGCCCTCCATAACCTGGGTGTTTCTCTTTTTTGGGTGACCTTTTGATAACTTGCTTATACAACATTAGCACGATTTATGGTGTGAAGTCGGAACATGAAATGTCTCAAACTGCAGACATGATGGGTGTGTGAGGACGATGTTCACTTAACATGTAACACCTGATGGGGAAGGGTCTTGGCAGAATAGTGCTTAGCAGCCTCTTAGCATGCGATTTGTTTATAATCCTTCAAAATACTGAAATTACTCCTTCCTCCCTCCCTTCAATTGAAAAGGCTGTTTCTTGTCTTAACATCATATTCGTGCAATTCTGTGACAGGGTTTAAGTGGAAAATGCTAGCTGAAGTTTCACATACTTTAGAATTACAGCAAAATAAAATCTGGTGAGATGCAAGGTCCTGCTCATTTTTCATGTCTTGTTTAAAGGCATGTTTTTCTTGGGAATACCAATTTAGAGAATCCCTGTATTTCCAGATTCCCAAGTCATAAAATCACTTGTTTGAGCAATAGCATTGCCTGAAAATTGACATTTTCTAGCCCAGAATCTCTCCTATGGTAACAGGGTGCTAGAGTAATGGAATCTGTGTTTGGAAATGTTGGTCCTGAAAACAAGCCCTGGCTACAGGAATTGGAGATGAGCTTCATCTGTTTGAAGAAACTCATTGCAAAGAAGTATATGTTTGTGCAGAGTGTGGCAGAGGTTTGTAACTGCCTCCTCGACATGTACTAATGAGAAAAGCAAAGATCCAGTCTTCCATGTTCTGTTTATCTTCTGCAAAGAGGATGATCAGGCTTGTGATCACCCTAAACAGAGTCATGATCTTGGGGAAGGATTTGGTCCATCTTTCCCGAACTGAAGGCTTTAGAGCCTTGTTAATGTTGGACAGCTATTTGCTCTTTTGATTGCTCCTGCTCTCCATCCCTTGCTGTTAGCTTCCTCCACCATTCTCAGCTATAGGCATCTCTACAGCGTGTTTCCCCTCTGTGGATGCTTTTGAAAATATGGTTACTTCATGAAAGTGAAGCTATTAATCTCATCATCTCCTGTGAATATGGGAACCAGAGCCGCATAGGGCTTTGCTTCCAGATGTTCCCTGAATCTTGTGGAAAGGACCTTGGACCAGATTGTAGAAGTGAGTGAGGTCAGCCATGAGGGAAGGCCTGGCGGGCTCAGGAAGCAGAGATAACTGACCTCAGATGTTACATGTGCAACTGCGATCATGTCTTAAGGTGACAGTCTTCTGTGAACAAAAAATGAGTGGCTGTTTTGAATCCTTGCAGGGCAATGCCTGGTTCTAAAGCTGATACAGAAGAGGTTGGCATTTCTGTCTCATGCTTATTTGCAGATCAATGAGGGGCTGATGCACTCAGACTTTGTGCCTGGCTGCCAAATGGTGGTGCCTATTTCATTAGCCACATACACAGCCAGATTACCCAACATTTTGTTGAGAGAATATTCTCTTTCTCTTCCCTGCCATGAGGAATTCTAGTCACCACAAAAGTAAGAGTCTTGCTATTGCTTTGAAAGGAGCACTTGAAATTCTTTACAGCAGAACCTTTTGGTTTGATGTTAAGCTCCTTGCTGTTCTGGGTTTCCCTATTTCTGCAGGAGCTCAGCCATTCGTTGCAAGTATCATTTACTTGACACATAGGAGTGATGTTTAGCACGCTTCTGGGTTTTCAAGCAGTTTGGTTAAATAGAAGTGTATCTTCTCTCACTACCCTTCAAAAACATCTACATACCAAACCCCGAAGCTACCTTTGATCAACTAAGTTTCTGCCTATGCATGCCATTTCAGCATGCTGTTTCCTCCTGGTTCCTAATATCTTGCCTTTCTGAGGTTCTGTATGTCATGTAAGAGCCACCTCTTGATTTTAATCAGTGTAAAAGTGCGTGTCAACTTCAGGGTTTGCTTATCTGCTATTACTGGCCAGGACTGTGCACAGAATTCCATGGACTGGAGAAGGCAAGGCTGTGAGGCTAAATATGATTTCCAGCTGCTTGATCTGCCCTCATTCCAGTCTCTGTAGATTTAGAGCTAGCTGTTGTCCAAAGGACTGTACATATGGCTGAGAATTACTGTGACACTGTCATTGTTTCTTTTACTTGACATACTCTGTGGAGAAGATGGATTTCAGCAGTGTGATTCCTCTGTACCAAGGGAAAACTACTACTATACAGCTACAGAGAAAGGACAAGGCTAGGTTCAGATCCTCAGCCCCATCTGTCTGTATAAACTTTTACCATGTTTGGGTTTATTTCATGCATCACAGGTGGTGTTCCAGTGCAGATATGGCCACACCATAATTGATGGTGTGTTACTTGCTAATGTAATCATACAGTATGTTAATCTAACAACACTTGACAGATACCACCAATTTCTTTCATGGGCATACTGTGAGCCAGTTATCATTTATCTTATAATAATTGTGTTGTTTATGGTAAGAATTCAGACTTCTAGATGTTCATGTTTTGCCTTTTTGCTCTTGATCTGAAAGGTCTGTTTTGAAACACTATGCTGCTTCCCTTGATAGAATTGCTGTTCATTCCTGGATTTTCATTTTCTTTTGTCTTTTTCTTTTTCTGGAGTTCTAGTCCTTAGGGAGGGCTCTGTCTTGACTTGGATAACTGACAGTGCTGTAGTCGTCCTTAGTGATTGTGAATGTTGTTGAAGAATTTCTCTGCAGATAAATGCTGTAAAGAGCAAATGATTGTGTTTAAATGTAGTCACCCTTTCAGGAGGCTGTGCAACAGTTTCACTACCTTGAAGCTACATGTGTAACATACTGATATAGTTACTGGTGGATTTACCCCAGTCTCACCCTCTGCATCCTGCTGTTATTTTACCTTGATTCTCTAACAAAATCTCATCTTCATTCGTGATCAGCCCCTGTGATTTGCTACTTGAATTGTTCCAGTTAGGTTTGGCTATGTTTTCCGCTTGCCTCCAGCTATAGTTAATCTCACCCAGTTCTCTATGCAGTAAATTTGACCTTTCAAGCCCTCCTCTAACCACAGTTGTTGCTTCTCGTGTAAATGTTTTTGTGCTGGGCTGCATTTTCTTTGGTATTAGAAAACCATGCGCTGCTTTATGCAATGGTAACTCACTGAAATAAGAGTGCTGTTGAACTCTCTTAGCATGATTCATTAAACTACTGGTCTCCTAACAGCCTAGACCTCTCTTTAAAGCCAAACTCCGCTCTGGCTCTGTATTTATGCAAACATCTTTGCCTGCATTACAGTTAGCACAGTCATTACTCACACGACTGCACTGAAGAAACCTTGACTATGAGATCAACTGACTTTTTTTCCCTTTCTAATCACGAGTTTACATAGAACTGAATCTTAACTATTATAAACTAGCAAGGTTAATTGTGGCTTCAGTCTTTCTAATGAGATGCAGGATGTTTTCCCTGCTTCAAAAAGAAGCCTTTGCATGGGACAGTTGCAGCTGAAAATGATAGCAGTGTTCAGCTGCAGTTTTAACTTTTGGGCTGGGTGTGGTCCCTTAAAAAAATAGTTATGAATAATGCCTGCTGGGAGCTTGCCATGTTTCAATAGATTCCATATAAAACCTATTCTTTACTATTTTAAGACTTCCAAACTCTCTTCAATTAATCTGTTTCTAGAGGCGTTGTTGCGCTTCAGCCCCCAGGAGCCAGAGGACACACATTTTGTATTGCTGTTTGTCCTAATAGGAGGTACCTATTTCAGGCAGTTTTAGGAATACACAGTTATGAATCTGCAGGATAGGGAGCAGGGGTGTTGCTGAGCTTATTGGTGAATTGACAAAGGAGATAGGGGTTGAACAGTGCTTCTTGAGACCTCATTTATGGCGTGGGCTTAATGCTGTGGATGTGAAACCAGGAGGGGAAGAGCCACTTGAAAATCTGTTTCCGTGTTCTGATTCCATGCTGGGGCACCCTGGGAGCTCGTGGCCCTCTGTGTGGTGCACTCAGAGGGGGAATGGGCATGCTCTTTGCTCAGTAGTCAACAGTCAACACCCAAACCATCCAAACAGCTGGGCTTTAGCAAATGTTAGAGCTGTAGTCAAACCTCGGAGATTTCCCCCTCCCTTCCCAAGGGAACCGATGGATTCCTTTCTTTTACCCATTACTTCACACCTTCCTCTTTAAGATTCTGCCTTTGCTGCAAACGTATCTTTTCAGATGGTCTCAAATGTAAAAAGGAATTCCTTTTGTTACACTGCAGCTGATGAGACAGACATAGTGCACTCTCACCCTACTGACTGAGAATCTGCTTCTGTAGTACTACCTGGTGTCCTCCCATCCAGCTTGAAGATACATGTAAATCCACAGCACCCACGTGTGGGTCTGAAAGTGTCAAAATGAATCCAGGACTGCACATACTCCTTCGTCTTTCTGCAGGTTTCCAAGCTTTGCTGGAGATCCAGCCATGAGTCTCTGTTATGTAGCAGGATTTGTTTTGTGGCGGTAGAAGTTCATTGACTGAACCTAGACTGCAAAATGAACCTTCATGGGAATGGAGCTGTAGTATGGGAGCTGTAGTATTTTTACTCTGCCATGCTGCTTGCAAGTATACAGTCATGGTGCTCTGTATTATAATTCCCAAACAGCACACTGTAGCTGCATGTGCTGCATCCCAGGCAGTGGAGAAAACAGTGTATGTCCTGTGCTGGTAAGCATCACTCAGTGGTTCGCTGGAAGGTGCTCAAAAGAACTAGATTTCTGTAAGACCTCCATGCAGTGAACAGCATATAAACTGTGAGGGTGTAACGTCTGGGCTAATGTCATGTTGCACCGGAGTGTTTAAGACAAGAGGAGATACTAGCCAGGGAGAAATGGCTTTGAAAGCTATAAGGAGCCTATGGCAGTGGTGAAAATCAGGTGTCTGAGGCTTTTACACACTTCAGCTGTTGGCTTTGCCCTTGAGGTATTGGTGTCTGACCTGCTCATGATTCAGCTCCTGAACTCTTTCAACTGTCCTAAAGTGAACTGCAACTGGAGCCACTTAGCTTTTAGCATAGCCCGTTGGAACTAGGGGTGGCCGACTGAGAAGAGAGTGGTGACATCCCTGCCAGGAGAGTCAGGGCAGATGGCTGGGAAAGCATGTCTCTTTTTTTATCTGCTTCTACAAACCTCCTGGAGCCCTAAATGTAACCCTCTTTTAAAAGGATGTTTTGGCTTTTGGCTGGTATCTCACAACTTGCCAGATGCCCATACTCTTGAATTGTTCAATGCTAGAGTTGTGCTCTAGGAAATCTTCCCTCCCTTTCTCATCCATCTTGGGGGGGAGCCGGTTTTATACTACCTGATTTAAAAGGAGAGAATGAGTTACAGGTGTGTATTTCAACTTTAATCTTCCTTCTGGGGGGAAAACTCATTTTGGAAATAAGCTGCTTTTCTTTGTAGCTGCATTATTGCTGTTTTTTTTGTCCTATAAATCTTCCACAGAGCATTTTGAATTATATTTGGCCCTTATCTCTGCAGATAGTTGCAGCTTTTCTTCATTGAAACCTTTTAGTTGATGAAGAAACACGTGGTGGTCAGGCAAGGTAAAATGTGCCTCGCAGTTGTGCCCAGTGATGTCCATTATGGAAGTTTTTAACTCCTCCTTTCAGCTGGTAATATTAGAAACAAATGTGGCTGTTGCTGGAGCTTCTTATCTTGGGAGAAATAAAAGCTGAAGTAGCACTGTTTTCAAAGTAAAGCTGCTAGCAACAGGCTATTTTGAAGCCTTTCCCTCTTCTACATCTTAAGTGAAAATGAGAGATGACCTCCCAGTTTTACTCAGTGATATTTTAGGTAATGACAAGTTTGGATCAATAGATCTCATGCTTCACTCAGATCTCTTTAAAACTGCAAGAATAGAAAGTTGGGAAAATAATCTGCCTTTACCCTTCCTCTCCCACCAACACCCACAACAGTGGCCTGTGTTTCAGGGCTGAGATACTAGCTTCTGGAACTTCTGAGGAGGTGTGACTTGGTCTGCTGTAGGCCTGATAGAGCAGCTATAGGTATAAGTCCTGTGAGGGCAAATTAGAACACACCGCTCAGGTTCTCAGGAGGTAATGCACTGGTTAGTTTGGTTGGTTGTAGTTTTAATCTTCCCTTTCACTTCAGAGCAGTTGAGTTCATAAGCGATTTATGCTGTGGTAGGCATCCTTACAGGTTCTGCTGGGTGAATGACCCCTGTCTGTGGTGATGGGCTGTGGGAAGGGAGTTAAGTGGCAAATGTAATGGTTCATCTCTTGTGCTTTTCTTTTTGCTCGTGTATAAAAAAGCTTTTGATGCTGAATAATAGATCTGAAATGTTTGCAAGAAAAAGCTGTTGCTTGTATTTATATTTGTTTATAAAATGTGACTATGGAAGAATACAGTTTCTGTACTGAATTAGTAATATATTTGTATTTTTCCTTTCAGAAAACCATAGCTAAAATTGCAACATGTTTGGAACTGAGAAGTGCAGCTTTACAGGTACAGCTCTTTTTTCCTATGTGCCTTCATACTTCAGTGATAGGTAACTGTAGAGCTGTTGAAAGCTAGTTTAGGGTATTCAGACATAGCCAGAACTTCTGAAAACAGAGTGAACAAACTGTTGAGCACTTGGACTTTCCAGGCTGTCACTGTGATTCCCCAGGTGGCTGCCTTAAAAGCTTTTTAAGTGCTTATATGAGTATGTATTGGGGTTTGTACAGGAATTTAACCACAGGATTTGTGTCTTTGGTTCTTTGCCTTGTTTTCCTCCACCAGAATGGGTCAGTTTGTCTTCCTAACCTATGTGCAAGGGTAAAAAGATCCCCAGAGTAATCCTTGCACTAATTCAGCCGCTTCACAAATGATAATGGAGCATGAGGATGAATGTGTGTGTAGAATAAAAATGACTTTTGTAACAGTCATGAAAATGGACAGGTCTGTAGGCAGATGTGTGAAAGTAATGATTTAGAGGCTATGTCTTGGTCTCCTTTTTCTGGACTGAAAGCAGACATCATGGAAGTGAACTTCTTTTTCTCTCAACACAATCTTATCCCCAAAACAAAAGGGAAATGAGCCAAATTTCCAGAAGAGTGCGGATGGGAAGGGAAGGGATGAATCAGCTGAAGCAATATTTGGTTTACTGGATTACCTCTTTACCAACAAAGAGTGGTGGCAGGCAAATTTTACATCAGGTTACTCGCAGCAGTGCTCCTGAGTTCCTCACATTGCTGTACAAGGTGCAGCAGCTCCATTGTGCTGCTGTCAGTTGCCTGAGAGGCTGGGGTACCGTGGTGATTTAGGCAGGATGCTGGAGCTGGACTGATGAGGTGGGGCTGAGCAGTCTCGAGGCTGTGCAGGGTTTGAAGGATTATTTGGGTAGCTTTACTTGTCTTCCTGTTTTGATCTAACCTGGGGTGTTGGAGCAGTACTGCCCTTGTTCTGAGTCACTGTGACAAGGGCAGACGTGTTCCGCTGTGGGACGTCTCAGAGCAACAGTAGAATATGCAGCAATGTCATAACCTGCGCAGGTGAAGAGATGATGTCGTGCAAGAGCAGTCTTCCTTGCTGTTGGTTCCTCAGCAGTAACTAGAGGATTTTATAACCTTGTGTGCAGATACTCGAACTTCTCAACCACTTCACTTTGGCAAGTGTTTTACTTGCCGACATTTGTTGTGGTTTCTTAGCAGAGATTAAAGCAGTTGAGCGTGATCATCTCTTTTCATTCTTCTAATAGTATGGGTATAGCTGCTTTACTGTCCTTCTGGGGTCTTGCAATAGGTCCCCAGTGGCACTTGGGCAAAATCAAGGGGAAAAAAAAACCATTGGGTCTTTAAGAAATATTGACAATAATGGGTAATCTTAGGAGATGCCAAGGGTGCAATGACACAATAGGTAAGACCTGACCCTCTGCCTAAAAGAGGATGTCCAGTGTCAATCTGCTAACTTGCAGCACTTCTCTGATGCCAGCTCTGCCACTTTTAATCTCAGAATAGGCTACTCCAGCTTTCCAAACTGTCAGTGAACTACCTCAGAATAAAACATTACAAACTTCTCTGTGGAGTTAGTCAAATGGGCTTACTGAGAGGCAGACATGTGCTACAGTGAGGAAACTGCATCCTCAGAGCTGGGGAAAGGAGAGATGGAAAGCCCTCTTCCATTTGCAGTGAGCTCTCAGGTGGGTGTTTTGTCAAGCTCATCCTATATGCTGTACTTTCTACCAGTGTTATGCTGCTGGACGTGTCTTGAACTGTGAAAGGTGCTGTTGGAGTATCACTTTGCAGTGCAGTCTTGCAGCTGATCTTGCTTCAGAACAATTTAACTGGGGAAGAATTAAAACAAGTCCCTCTGTCTTAATGGTCCTGTGTGTAGTAAGTATGAAAGAGCAACAAGTTGCTATAAAAATATTTACCTTCCATTAGAGCTTGAAACATGAGATGGGTTTGTCTCACTAAATAGAAGTAATGTACTTTATGTCTCACCTGTGAACCTAGCCTGTGTCGAGGAGATGTTGGGAACTGTTTAGGAAGTAGCTTTGAAGTAACGTGGTACACTTGAACAACAGAAGCATCTTGCATGCTTGTTCTAACATATGGGAGCTCTGTCTGAGGGGAAGGTGCGCACTAAGATCTTACTCTTTCTTTGTAATGTCCTAGTCCACCCAATCACAGGATGAATTTAAGCTCGAGGATCTGAAGAAGTTGGAACCAAGTAAGTAGTATCTTTGTATCTTAAGTGAATGGCATTTATCATTACAGTGGAAAATGCAACAGCAGCATGAATACCAGCTGACCACGATGTGGTTTGACAGTAATGCTGGTTTAGGTGGTTCTTCCAAATACCTGTTGCCATGTAGGCAAAACTTGATGTGTATCAAAGAAAGTAATGTGGGTAACTTCAAAGTATAGGAGTCCTAATGTTTCAGATAATGTATTCTCAAATCAGTAATTCTTGGGTGCTGCTAAGTTTTCTCGAAGTACTAATTTCATCTCTCAGTAGTACAGTACCATCAGCTGGGAAATCGACCTGCACGTTTCTTATTTGAACTGAATGTCAAGACTTTGTGGTCTTCATCCCTGCAGCATGAAACTTGTTTTTTCATCTGAAAAGATTTAACTTGTGCTCATGGCAGCCAATCACCCATCACCTACCACTGCCATGCCACCAGACTAACCAGGTTAAGAGGATGTGAGTCAGTCTTTGAGGGGGTTCATGTGATGTTGTTTTTTCCCAACTGATCCTTGGTCAGTTCTTGCTATGTCAATCCAGAAATAGCTTTTTCATGTAGGAAGTATCTATCTCTCTGCTACATTTTCCTTCCCATAACACTGCTTTGTTCTGAAAGCATCCTTATGATCAGAACTTCCACAACTAAGCAATATTATCCTGAATGCTAATGTTTCTGCAATTTTGGGGGACCAGGACATGTGGAAAAGCTGCTTTCATGCTGGTAAAGCTGGTTTTATTTTGCCTCTGTAACAATTGTGTCACTAAGGGGGATGTTGGTGATAAATGTGGTGGGCAGGCAAGTGTTTCCGCTTCATGAATAAGCTGAGCTTCTCTGCGCTTCCATTCTCTAAGTAACTGGCACAGGATCCCACAGGATCAAGAAGCAGGCATTGAACTGAGCTTCCTTATGTCTCTACCAAAACAGAGTCCAAATCCTTTTAAACTATCCCCTGAAAACGTTAAAGGTACCTTACAAGATGGCTACGTCAGTGAAGGCCATAACTCAGGAAAGGGTTTAACAGTGTGTTGGAAGTGTTAGGTCTTTCTCGGTCTACATACTGCATGTCTGGTCTCTGCATCTCTGGTTTGGCATTATTTTGTATAGATACTCCTGCTCTCTGTTTGCAAAGTACTTAAGATGTTGTCATTATTTGATGACTATGGATTTCAGACTCCATTGTGCACATGCCTTGTGAGTGACTGAATGATGGAAGGGGGAGAAGGAATCATGTTGTAATCGATCAAACTGTTCTACAAATCGAAAGTGACTATTGAAGGCTTCAGTCAGAATTTACATTCTGCCAACAGACATAAAGCTTCCCTTGAAATGCTCCTTTTCTTAAAAGCCAGAATACCTATTACAGAGCAACAGTCCTGTTGCTTATCTTGCTCTCCCTCAGAGAATTCGTTGTTAGCTGTCAAAAAACCTGGTGAACAGTGTGAAGTGCATTCAGCCCATGCCTCATACAACAGGAAACTGTATTAAAACTGAGGCAGAGTGTGTGGCCATCGGTTTTCAAAGACACTGAGTTATTTTCCTTGGAGGAGAATGGGTGCTTCTACAACAACAATTGAGCATTGATGTTCTTAATGCTGCTGTCTGACTGGGATTGTTCCAGCCTCTTTCTCGCTGAATCATGCCTTTGTTTTGTGGATTATAAGTGTATCTTGAATAGAGTAAATCTTAATCAGGCCAACACCAACCATGTCATAAAATACACTGTGAAGTGTTTTCGTTTGTGTGTTGTCAGTTTGCTCTTGTGTTCCTCTAGAAAAAGCTTAAAAATAATTCTGGGTTGGAGATGCAAAGAAGTGATTCCTTTGTTAGGGCAAACCATTCTGTTAGGGTGGAACGAAACCAGCTCTTGAGACAATTTGGCTCGTTTTAATTACTTTTGTGCCTGAAGCTGTCAAAATGCTGAGAAATTTGGTTTGGGTGGTGTTATAACAACCACAGCCCTTCGTTTTAACTTTCTTTATATATCTTGTGTTGTCAAGTTCTACCTTTTCCGATTAAGTTGCATTTCACATTGCTTGGATCATGAAGCAGTTGGCTAGTTCTGTTTGTTTATAGGATTTGTCACTGAATCTTTTGTGCTAGAATAGAATATAGGAGAGTCTGTACATGCAGACAGTTCTTTTGAGACTACACTGTGTGAAATCATGGCTAACACACTGGATCTCACAAATCCTGCTGTGAAAGCTTATGCCAGTGTTGTTACACACATTACACACGTGTAGGCTGGGACCTGTCATGGGCCTGAGTTTGTGTGGCTAACTAGGCACTAAGGTTCTAGTTTCGAACTCACTGTATATGTGTTATAAGAGAAACAGATACTGGGTTGCACTGGGGAGCCTGCTATCTGACTTGTTTTGTTTTGTCTATTTAAAAAAGAATAAATCAAGATATACAAGTATCATTTAGGCTGTCACTAAAACTGTAAGTGGACAGGGGTCTTCATTGAGTTAGCATGTACTGGTGTTGGTAATTTCAGTTAACATCTTTCAAGAGCTGATAAAGTCAATGTGATGGTGGCCACTGCTGCTACAGAACAGGCTTAAGAGCCTGCAGAATAGTATTTGAACTAGATTCCTGTTGGAAAAGCAATGTAACCGGAGGCCATGGTGCTGGGATCTGCCTATTAGTTATACACGTGGAGAGCTCCGTGAATCACGTTCTCAGCAGCGGCACAGAGGGGAAGTGCTCTTTCTCCCAGAGGTGATGTGTGGTTTTTGAACAAAAGGCAAAAAAGCCCAAACCAACCTCTTAACACTTCTGTGTGTTACACAGCATTGGAAGGGAGATTCCTGTTCTTTGTAACCTGATGGGGTTTCTCTGGGATGTGGTTATTTTTATTTAAACCAGCTGAAACTCTCCCCTGTGACAGATGCAGAGGATTTTCCTTTTCCTCAAAGGAAGATTGTAATGTTGCTTTTTTATTGCTTTGCTTTTCCTTAGTGACTTTAAACAAGCATTTCACCAGTCTGAGTGCTGTAGATACACTTCTTACCATGATGATATTTAAAGCAGCACTTTAGCAAATTGCTGTATAACAACTTGGCAAAATGATTTGCTATTGGTGATGACACAGAGTCAAAGCCCCTTTAATAACATGATCCACGGCTTTCTGTGGCAAAAGGCAGGGGATTCTGGATGGTGTTTCCAGAAGTGTTTCTGAGCATCCCCTCCGTTGCCAAGCCCGGGGGATGCCCGAAAGTGGCGGGTACCAGGACCCATGTGCGGGGCTTGGCTCTATGGCAGGAGGGTGGATGCTCAGCAACGCCTCCGGGCAGCAGCAAGAGTTTAGGTGCTGTAAAAACAGTTTTCCTCTTTCCGGCGCTCAGTGGAGTATTTTATGCCCTCTAGTGATGGCTGAAATGTATTACTGGAAGGTTTTACTCGGGGGTTGTTCATTCACGTAATGAGAGAAACTGGTTGCTGGGAAGAGAGGAATGTAGTGCTTACCGACCTTTGGAAGGTGGGAGGAGAACTACTGTGATTTCTATTGCTCCTGTACAACGTGCCTGTGATCTGGAAGATCTCGCTTTACTGAGATTTCCCTGCCTGGGCAGTTTCACTTTCTGTCTCTGGTGTGATCAGCTTTCCAAGAGCTGGGGAATTCTGAACAATAAAAATCCCCCTCTTTTCCTGGACCTCAGCTGTGCCGGAAGGTGACTGGCTGCTATTAATCGGCTGCTTTTCTGTTGGGAAGTGGCTGTGATTCTTGGCTACCATGTTGAGATCTGCAATACCAATTCCTCAGAGCAGAAGTCTCTAGAGTGAGAAAGAGACTTGGCATCAGTTTTGCCTGTCACCTCTCTGACTGAAAGGAGCTTAAAGCTTTCTATGTGTGCAGGTGTTATGTCCAGCTGGAACCAGGCAGTACCTCTCAGGTAGTGGTATAGAAATCAGAAACAAAATCAGAATGAGCAAAGGCTGGAAAGAGTTTCTGTATTCTTTATAGCTTCCTGGAGGGATTATTTATCCATTGTAGCATGCAGATGGTATCTGGTAAATTACTGAGTGATGTGCTTAGGAAGACAGGCAGGAGCTTTCCTACACTGCCTGAACTGCAGCGTGCAGAAGCACAGTGTACAGAGGGGGAGTGGCTGCTTCAACATAACTGGTGTTTCAGTACCTCTGGGTATTTGTGTAATTTTAACATTGTTCGTTCTCATTCAGTAGTCCTAAGGGAAGATTTTCTGTGCTCATTGCAAAGTGAAGCTCAGTGAGAAGACTCAGTTTTCTGCCTGCTCTGCCCCTGCCCAGTCTGGGATATTCCTTCTCTGGTAGGAGAGTGCCTCTCCCTGCAGGCGTTCCCTTGTAAATGTGTAGGCCCTTGTGCTGTCATGGAATGATGATTTCTTTCACGTGCTTTTACAAGTTTTGCCTTTACTCATCTCTTGGAAATAACAGCTTGAGTTGCAATTGCTAAAAGTTGAGTAAGTTTCCAATACAGAAGACAAAGTCATGCTCCACTGGTTGCTGGAGACTATAGTGGGTGTCTCTGGGGCTTGATGCTCAGATGTTGCACTCTCTCTCTTCTGAACTTTGCCAATCTACCAAAATCTGAGGGCAGACCAAAAAGTGAAAATGGACCAAAATCCCCACTGACAAGCTCCCTTTTAAACCCCAGGCATGAAAGAATAGGAAATTTCAACTAAGCAATGTCTGAGCAGCACAGTTGGACTCCACAAATCCAAGCCTATGTTCCATGCCTAGAACAGCACCACCCTCCTTTCAACAGCCACCAAAGATTGCTCCCATTACATTACAGTTTTTCTTATGCTGCTTTTGGTCATCCTGTTTAAGTGTGGTGGTGATTATGTGCTGGAGTTGCAGTCAGCCTGTCTGAGTGTTACTGTGGCACGCACAGCTCTGGTCAGGACTGTACTGGTGTTTACACTGAGAGATGGTGGGGTTTTGTATGATCTGATTATGTTTTTAAATGCTAGTACTATATGCGTGAGGATGCTGTGAGAATGGACATAGCTGTGCAGAGCAGTAGAATTAATGCTTGTTTATGGGTTTGGATTCTTATCTTTTTCCCCTCCCTGCAGTCTTAAAGAATATCCTCACTTACAATAAGGAGTTCCCCTTTGATGTTCAGCCTGTCCCGCTCAGGTAAGAGGGAACTGGGTCACTTCATGTACAGATATGTGTCTGAACGGGAGCATAGCCTGGGACGCGGTGTACACCTGAAACACTACAGTTCCCAGAGGCACCCACTTGCTGCACTGCTTTGGGTGATCTGGTTAATAAAAGTACTTTTGAGTTGTGTCTATCTGGGTACCACCAAAAATCACACCCGTGCTTTTGGTAAAATCAGGATGTGGCACATGCCTACATCGCTCTGTATTGTCTCTTGGGTTTAGACTGTGCTTCGTATTGGGCTGAGGTCCTGCAGTCTCTGTCTGAGGCTGTGGGTACAGATTAATAAGTATGAAATTACATTAAAGCATGTTGCCCCTGCTCTATACCCAGGTACCGAGCTGTGAGTTGAAAGCCAGATGATGAATGATCTTTGGTCTTATCTGTCTTTCTCATGTTTTACAGGAAGATTTTAGCACCTGGAGAAGAGGAACACTTGGAGTTTGAGGAGGATGATGAGGAAGGAGGAGCTGGAGCAGGGTCTCCAGACTCTTTTCCTGCTAGAGTTCCAGGTAGGGGCACTAGCCTTGCCATGCCAGCCTATGTAGCATGTGTAAGTTGTGTCTCTGAGAAGCCTGTTTCCCCACCTGTGGTTTGCAAAGTTTGGGTGATGAGCAGCAGGCTAATGTAAACTCTGATGCTGGATTAGGGAACCACAGAGGTGGCTCAGCAAACAATATCTTGCTGCAGAACAGAGGAGTGGATAACCTGTGGGGGTGGTACCATCTACCTCGAATAATTAGCTTCAATTCCTGTTCAAACTCAGTGTTCTAATTCTTTGCACTTTCTTAACTGTGCTACTTTAAGTGTTTCAAATGCATTCAAATGTAAATTGTGGCACTGTTTCTCCTGCAAGGAGCATCACATCCTACTAGAGAGGTGATAAGGTGTTGCTTGTTATTTGTGTTGCATCCTCTGGTGAGACAATGGTTTACACTAAAGCCAAGCTCTGAGAAGATAAAGAGCTTTGATTTTGATAGCTGAAGCCTTTGTCAGTGTGAAAGCATTCATGGAACTGGGTATACCCACAGATCCCAAAGGTTTTCCTGTAACTTCAGCTGTTGACAGTTTACCAGGTAAAGGAGTAGGATGTTTCAACAGAGGTTCTTTTGGTTGGCATAGTTTCTTTGCAGAGAAACAAGTTTCTAGTTTCAGAGCAGGTTAGCAAACTCTGTTTCAGGAAGGAGACAACAAGTAGGGAAACTAGTACTGGAATTATGGCTGAAAGAGCTGGATTGGAAGAATGTTGCATTACTTACGCCTGCAGAAAGCATGTTTTGTCCTTGGATCTGAGCTAAAGCATGCTATAGAATAAGATCCCTGCAGGCTGTCCTGATGTAGGGATGCACAGCCTACAGTTGTTTATGCTAAATTCACAAGTAGGCTGTAATATATTGTGATATTTTATTACTGACATTTACTATTTGAATCCTTGTTATTCACCATGATAAATCATAGAATCATAGAATCATAGAATAGTTAGGGTTGGAAAGGACCTCAAGATCATCGAGTTCCAACCCCCCTGCCATGGGCAGGGACACCTCCCACTAAACCATGCCATCCAAGGCTATGTCCAACCCCACCTTGAACGCCGCCAGGGATGAAGCATTCATGAAAATGCATTCTGTACGTCCAAAGTACAGCAGAGAGACCTTGAGTAGCTCTTGGTATAGTGGTGAAGGCTGTGATCATTACCATAGTGTCAACAGTTACCTCTGTGCCACTCAGAGCTGTACGTATATAGTGGACACAGAGTATGTGTGCTTAAGAAAGGCTCTAAGTTGATGATAGATAGAGTTTACAGTCACATCATTTTCAAGCGGTAGCCAAATCAGAAAGAGGAGAAATTTGGGGCATTTACTTTCTTAACAGAATTATTCCTCAGTAAGACCATGCTTTTAAGAGAAGGTGACAGCAACGCCAGAACTTACTGATATTTTACATTGTCATCTACTTAACAGACTGCAAATCTAACCTTTCTGTTGTTGTTTTTTTGCATTAAGGTAAATTTGCCCATAGCTACAATAATCTGAACTGTAAGGAGGTCTTGTACTACTTGAACACAGATCTCATTTTCCCACTGAGTGTAAATGAATGTGGTATTTCTTACCTGACTGGAGGTTGGTCTGTTGCTCTTTCTCTGGGTTATAAGGGTTAAACGAAAGCAGTTTGCAGCTTTCTAGGGTGAGCCTTATGAGTCAAGTGGACTTTCCATGTTGAATTGATGGAACTGTGTTCACTCTTTGCTTCTATATGCCTTTAATCCATAGTGCATAACTGTATTGTCTAATTGATCATGGTCTTGTCTTCTACATGCATGGCTTCATCGTTATCACATTGCACCATTCATCTAACCCAGGAGCCAATGAAGGTATGAAAACCTTTTAGTATGTACAGTTATTTCTTTGATCATATTTATGTAGCTGTGGTGTTCTTCATTCAGCTCGTAGTTTCAACCCTCAAGATACAATCTTTAGTAACAATCATAGTACATCTATGGTGTTGGCATCTAGGTGTTGATTTGCATTTGCTGTCTGTACCAGAAAGCTGGTCATGTTCACTGACCCACCTTTCATAGCTCTCCACAAGTTCTGCTCTGCTCGTAAAGACAGTCTGACTTGCAGTGTAGCCAACGGTAGGTGTAGCTGGATTTTCTTTAGTGGAACACACATTTTGTGGGAAGTCTTACACAAAGAGTGCTTCTGTAGTTAGACTTCTGAGCTGTGCAGACCTGAACTGGCCAGTGGCTTGTTGCCTCTAACAGCAAAGGTTTCCTGCCTTTCTTCTGGTTATAGACTTCTTTATTCCAGTGCTGTGCTGGCAGTGGATCCTTCTGTGAACCATTTCCATTTGTGAACCCAGCAGTAGACTTGTCACTTTTTTCCCTTTCTCTGAATTGGGCCTTGGGAAGGCGGAGACTGAACTCAGCCTGTCTTGGTGGCTGTTGGCTTGGCTCACCTTTGTGTATCTGAAATGCACCCGTAGGAGGTCACTCGTTTCACTTGTAGATGCTCCCTTTCCCCTCTGGCAGTGACGCCCGGTGGTTCTGTCTGAGGTGGTTGGCAGTTCGCTCATGAAAGCCTCAGTGTGAGCCTGCTGAAGGTGAGTGGGCCCAGGCTGTGGTGGCAGCCTGGTGGTGCAATGCCCAGCCCTAGCACTGTTATATCATAGGGAGTTACTATTGGCCAGTAGCTCCTCTGTGGGGCAACTACAGAAGCTTCAGCAAGAGACCTGCTTGGGTGGTTGTGGTTCATATGAGGCAGGTTACAGTCCTTGGTCTGCTGCTGGCTTCGCTGCTCCTGGTGCTGAGGCAGGAACTGTGTTCCTTAGAGACCATCTGTCCTATTCCCTTACCAGCTAGAAGTGAGCTGGACTTCTCTGTTTGTTGCAACTCTGCAATTTCACACATTCGGGAAAGCATTTTCCAGGGAACTGAATAACTTCTGCCACTGTTTTTATAATAGATGCCAGTCTGATGCATCTTTCAAACGATTTATCTGTCAAGTATCCCATCACTTAGTCCTTTGAAATGATGGATAGGAAAACTGAAGGGTACAGTTGTTCTTGGCTCTTGGGGGCATGCTGCTTTTAGGAGACAACAGAAAGATGGCAGAGCAGAGAGTTTTGTGCCTACAAGGATGGGTTTGCTTCTCCCTTCATTTAGATTGAAATAAGAACAACTCTGTCTTTGAACATCTGGTCAAGAGACAGCAGGATTAACTGGAGTGCGGATGCTGCTTTGCAGAAGTGGGTGCTCTCTAATAAGTTTCCCTTCCGACGTTTCTCACTCTATAGTCAGAAGTCTGTCCCATTACTTCAGAATGGTGGGTCAAATTCTGCCATGATATGTTGTGACGTGTCTGCAGATGCGGTACCTTGGAGGTTGTGAGCCTGCTAGCAGCCAGGAGAGGGAATACAGACATGTACTGCATCATAGGTGTGAATTCAAGCCTTGCTGGTGATCCTGAAGGACTGGGTGTGGGAATGCTCATGCAGTCTTGCTGAAGCTGTGGCTGTACTTCCAAGTGCAGAATACATGGGCCCCTCTTGCAAAGCCAGTCTAACAGGACAGAAACTCCTTGCTGCTTCAGTTCCTCAACCAGATCAAGAGGGGAAAAAAAGTATCAAGGAAAACCCATATTGGACTTGTCAAAGGAAACTGTTACTTTGATTCGCAAGCCTTGGAATAACATGTGTTTTGTAATTAGAAAACCAAAGCTTTAAATCAAACTCACTTTTGAGTCTAAGCATTTTCTGACTTGGTGCTTATTCATCTCATATTGGAGAAAAGCCTGAAGCTTGCCAGTTGTCATTAAAAGCAGCATGAAGAAACCCACTCCATTGTTGATGACAATCTGATGGCTTTCAATGAACAGTTTGGCTTTCTGGCCAGCTCCACGCTCTTCCTCAGTGCTGTGTGGATGATTTATGCTGACCACGAAGTGTTGATACTAAATGTTCTTGATGCAGAGCTGGGAGCACCTTCCTTAAGGCAGAAGGGAACTCTGGAGGTGCAAATGCTCTTTATTCCTTATTTTTCCTTTAAGTAGAAGGCAGGAGAACTTGAGCAATTAAGAAATTCTCTTCTGGTTCCCTTCTGTCCAATGGGATTTGCAGCAATGCCATTTTCCTCCTTACTCTCCCAGTCTAAGCCAAGTCATGTTCGGTGGGGTGGGACTCCTGATTAAGTGTCTGAACTTCCTGCAACTGTAGATTGAATCCAGCCTTCCCCATTAAATCCTTGAAACTACATGAAGTGAGTTCCATGAATAAGTTATTCTGCATGAGAGCAAGAAAGAACACTTGAAACAAAGCTACTCTCTGTTCTTATGCATTAAGTTGTTATGAATTCATTTGACTTGTGGCAGTTCTGTTTTGTTGGTTTTGGTGTGGGCTTCGATACCTGTCAAAAGCTGTACAGATTTTCCTTAGTGCTGTGTACTATTGGGATATGCATCCTTGGGCTTTGAACCTCCTACAGAGAGCAGCATCGTCCATGAGAGCTGGTGGGATAAAGCAAAGCCTCTGCTGTAAGATGACACAAAGGGTTAATGGTTAATAATTAATAATACTACTACTACTTTGCTCTTTGCAGGTACTTTATTACCCAGATTGCCATCTGAACCCGGGATGACATTACTCACTATAAACATAGAGAAAATCGGTCTGAAAGATGCTGGGCAGTGCATTGATCCTTACATCACAGTCAGTGTGAAGGGTAATGATTTCTATTTCTTGATCCTCATTTCTACTTTGGAGGGAGTGTGTTTTCTAAAAGCTGTATTGATTTTTCAGCCTGCTGGGAAAAATACTCCCTGGTACTTGCATTTCCTGTTGTGGGCTTAAGGCTTCTGCTTTAATCGAGAGTGGAAGCATTCTGTAGTTGAGAGACCTGGGAGGTGAATCCCTGCAGGAAACACACTAAGCTGTGCACTCTGGGGTTCATTCACTGTGCAGGGAGCTGAGCATCAGTGACAGAAGCACTGTACTCCTCTATTCCAGCTCCTTCAGCTGACTCTTAAGCATAGATCTGTTTGGACTGCTTGTACTCCCCAACCAAATACTGGGCTTTCTGGAACCACAGCCCACTGACTCCATTTTCCCTCTGGTATTCAACTAATTTTGAGTAAAACAAAGATCATCTTACCAAGGCTTAAAGTTTAGAGGAGTGGGTATGAAGCAAAGCTTGCAAGTGAGATAACATATAACATTTGTTTTAGCCTTGGCAGTGAAATATTTCAGCCAAAGCCTGGTGGGCTAAAAGCCTCCCCCTCTGAGAGCCTCCTTGACTGACAAGAGTGAGAAAGAACCTCTCTGTCCGTCCATGATAGACACCATTAGAATTTCTCACTCTTTCACGATAGCTTTCGCTTGAGGCTGAGACTGTTGGTATTCAGGCTCTTTCTAGTGAGATTATCTGCCTCTTCTCTCAGCAGGCAGCCCCTGTAGTCAGAACTGCTTTCCATAGCCTGCCCTGCTTGACTTCTGCTTATCTATAGTCCTTAAAGGTATATGATTTTTTTGCTTATCATATAGAAACTTGTAGCTGAGCCAACAGCCTCTTGCTGTTTTCAGCTGCCATAGTGACCTCGTACGTGTCCTCTTTCAGTGTGCTACTGGATACCAAACGTCAGGATAAAATACTTGTTAGATGTGTGATCAAGTGCTTCCTCCAGCAGACAAGTTCTTTGGCAGAAGCAGGGGTCACAGTATTGAATGTCACTTGAATCCCAGTGATGTTCTCAAGTGTTACCTACCCAAAACCACAGATAGAAAGCTTTGATCCTGTTTCCTCTGATTCTCTCTGGACCTTTAAGGAGTTCACCTGGTTGGGGTGGAAGCTGAAGCATGACTCTTACTTCTCCCCCAGCAGATACAACTGCCTTCTTGTGTTTTCTGTCTCGGAAACATGCAGTATTGCTTTGTTTATGCTGCATTGCCTTAGGTTTGCTGCACTGCTTTCAGGCTGTGTTACTATTCTTTGGGCTCCATTTCTGTAGTCACTTGTGGATCTTGCTTTGCCTTTTGTATGCCAGAGAGTTGAGGGATGGGTGACTTCAGTGGCGGAGTTCGCTGCATGGGCACGGGTTTAATCAAATGTAATTCCTCTATGCTGAGTCTCTTGGCCAACAGGAAGGTACCAGCCCCTGACAGAGCTTCAGCACTGGATCCTGGAACTGATCAGAACTTGTAACACAAGCATTTGTTGTTCCCTGCCATTGGAGTGTTTGTCTTAACTTACCACATGTTGTTAAAACTGGTGCTTGCCTTCAGAGCTAGCTCTCCTTTCCTTTCTGGAGCTAAGGCAGGCTGTGTATTGCCAGGCTTACCTTCCCAACAAGTCTTTCTGTTAACATGTGGTGCTCTGTTTGCCATCTGCTATAAACAATGGCTGCCATTAAGACTGGTGACTTTTTGTACTTTATTTTTTGAGATTTTTAGTGAGGAAAAGTAACTCTGAAAAGTCTTTTTGTCCCTATTAGGAGCCTGAAGGCACTTACTTAGTAGCTGTTTTCCTTCATTCTATACCAGGCTGCTCCTCTGCAGGTCTGGGGAGAGGTTTGTTCCTGATGCCACATTGGTGGGTCCCAGCCCACTCCTGGGACAGAGTGCGTCAGTGGTACTCCATGGCCCCAGCTTGTACCCCAAGCACACTGCATGTGCTCTGTACTTAAGAGTCCTGACCCCATCATTAGCAACTTTGCTCCTTTGGAAAGGGATCACTAGTGAGAGAAGGAGTAAGAGGACACGTGTAAACAGTGGAGGCTTAGTGAGAAACAATGTTATCTGTGGTGCCTGTGCCCAAGCAATACAACGGGTGGTCATTGCTGGAGTCCAACCCATGGCGCCTCCATGCCTCTGCCAGTAGAGAAACCAGGAGGAGCCCTGCATGTTGAGCCCAGGCAGCAGTGCTGGGTGTACAGAGCGTGTCTGAGCTGTGCCTGCAGACGCTGTGTGCAGGGCAGCCTTTGGTGCTTACCCTGTTCTGCTGGCTTTCTGGTGCAGAAAGAAATGTGCTCTTAAAAACGAAACGAGGGATAATTCCAAGTTTTCATCTTAGACACTGTCAGAACTTTACTTGCTTTCGTGTTGCTATCCAAAAGAAAACTCACTTACTGAAGGAGCAGGATTGCCCCTCTCCTGAGCTTAGAGAGAAAATCCAGATGGGCATGAACTTTTTGTGGCAGCATCAGGAGTGACTTATAAATGTTCTAAAGCAGTACCTTGAAGTTGAAGAAGCTTCTGCCATTCTCATGCTGTTTCTTTCCTGCAGATTTAAATGGGATAGACCTGACTCCTGTGCAAGACACTCCTGTGGCTGTGAGGAAGGAGGACATGTATGTCCATTTTAACGTGGACATTGAGATTCAGAAACACATTGAAAGACTAACAAAAGGTATGTGGCATCGGACACCAGAAACAGGGCCCAGGAGCTCTGCAGGCATAGACAGACACCAGGCTGCTCCTGATCTAATAATCAGGCTGTGCCTGAGCTGCTGCTGCAGGGCTCTAGATCTAGACAAGAATACAAATAGACCTTTGCATCCTGTCTCTTGCAAATTGGTCACTGTGAAGACTTGCAGACAGGGGAGGAATAAAGAGAGATGAATGCAGCAGTCTGCCTTATCACCTTCTTAGTCATTGGAAATACTGTTACCTGGATATGAGTTATTAGAGCCTTGCGAGCCTTCTAAGAACATGGCACAGCTTTTGAGTAAATAACACAAGTGCTGGAGCTAATTCCCTCCAATGTATGTAGAGCATCTTAATGGCAGATAAGTTTTCAGATTACTGGCTGTAATTGCTAACTTCTCTGTTAAACCATTTTCCTCTCTAGGTGCAGCTATTTTCTTTGAATTCAAACACTACAAGCCTAAGAAAAGGTTTACCAGCACCAAGTGCTTTGCTTTCATGGAGATGGATGAAATTAAACCTGGGGCAATTGTTATAGAACTGTAAGTGACTTGTGACTATAGATGCCAATGACAGAGGAAATGACCTAGACTTCAGTTACAGTGTGTGGCTTGTTGTATTCTTGGAGTCATTAGATGGACTTCCATAAGGAATATTCTGCTTTTAATAAAGAAGGGAAGATAGAATGTTTTTAGGCAAATAAAATGGCCGGAGGCCCTTCTCAACCTAGACTTTTTCCAAATAAAATGCTGGTATTTAACTACATTTTAGATGAAGTTAACAAATTCTGTATGGCACACTTTCCTTTCGACCTTAGCTTGAGCATCAGATCAGCTATAGTTAAAATCAACTCACGCAGTCTTTTGGTACAGAACTTCTGTAGAGGAAATCTGATTTGAGACTTGGGACACTGCTTTGTAATTGACTGTTATGAACATTTCAAAGCGCTGTTGGGTGGTTGTTATACAGACCAATAGAGGAGGCTGTGATGTGCATCCTGCCCTTGCTGTGTGGCTGAAGGGCTGAGTGGGGAGGGGTGAGTTTGGTTTTGGGAAGAGGGTGAAGCTTGCAGTTCTGGGTGCTCAGACTGCGCTAGCCGGAGGGCTTCGTTTGAAGACAGAAATCTTTGGTTTGTTCAAATAAGAATCGAGCAAATAGTGGGTTTGAGTGTCTTCCTGTAACGCTACTCGCTGTTGTAGCTTCCAGTGCGTCCCGTCAGATGTGTTTAAGAGACTAAGGCAATAAGATCTGTACAGGAGGAGCTTTTCACCTCCCCTCGCAGCCAGATTAACTCATTCTCTTGTGGTTACAGGTACAAAAAACCCACTGACTTTAAAAGGAAGAAACTGCAACTGTTGACCAAGAAACCACTTTACCTTCACCTCCATCAAACACTGCACAAGGAATGACCTGCCCTAGTTGTGAGACTTCTGTGAACTGCACCACCAGTCACGGTAGCTATGTGTAGTAGCCTTTGCAGGGCACAAGAATGACTAATCATGCCAGTAGGTCAGAAGGGACCATCACACACTGCACAGTACTACTTCAGGATCAGGGGCAAGCCACCATTCCAGTGCAAGATTAGTTTCTCAGTATCTTCCAGATCCAGGTTTTTCCCAGAGCCCTGAAACATTTGACTGCTTTTCCTAATTTTTGCTATTCACCATTTTTTCTCTTAACTGTTATCCTTTTGCCTCAAACTCCACCTAAGGATGGAGACTGCCCCTTTGCCAAACCTGTAGCAATAAAGATGTGGCAGGCCTACTAACTGTTTACATTTGCTGTGCTATTGTAGTTCCTCTCATCTGCATTTCAGAGTCCTCTGTAGCAGGCTGGGTGGGAGAAGACCAAGAGAAAGGTGAGGTGGGGTGGGAAAAGGAGCTTGAGGTGCTGCGTGTGGTTAAAGATGAGACAGGAGGATGCTGGGCCAAGTGGGGTGGCCACAGAGGAGCTCCACAGGCAGTGGTTCTGCTTTGGTCCGGCCAGGAGGACAACTGCAGATGAGAACACACAACTGCAATTGAACAGCCTTGCCTGATCCACTCGTGCTGAGTTCTGGATACGTTACAGTCCTTTAATTCACTGTTACTCCCCCGTAGAGCTCATTTTTCTCTATCTTGTCACAGGTTTCCAAAGGTGGTGGGGGATGGAGAGAGGCAGTCGCCAGTTCAGAGCCAGCAGCAGAGCTTTTGGTACAGCAGGTCTGGCTGGCAGGTGGTCCCACCCTTGACATGAAACTGCTGTTCCTGGGGGAACTGTACTCAGTTTTCTGCCTCTTTTGTGCAAGTCTGGAAACTTAACTCTAAAAATTACCTTTTTATGGAAGTAGACAGGATTATCATTTGTTTTCTATATTTTGGATTTGGTGTGTAATAAGCTGCAGGACATTGGCTTATTATGACACACTTGCATTCAGTTTTTGACCTAATAAAGGGACAGAAGTAGAACCCAATCAAATCTTTCCTATATTTGCGTGGATATTTAATAGAATAAGGTTTGAAATACTTCTTGCATATCTAACTAGTGCCTAAATACTCTGCTATGCTAACTGAAGACCCAGCCCCCAGAACAGTGTCCATTATTGGGTTTATTTTCAAGTCTGGATGCAGCTGCATCACCACTTCCTCTTTTCTGTCCTGTTATCCTGAGATGTTACATGATGCTTTAATGGAAGGGATGTTACTTTTCCTTCTGGTATTTGTCTGGCTGCAGGCAAGTGTTCAGCAGTTTTGCCTTTACCCTATTGATTAGGATAAAAAGCTATTTTTGAATGTCCTAATCTTGCCTTCCCCCTGTTCTGGTATAACTAGGGCTGACATTAGTTAGGTGTGATGACACGAGTCAGCAACACTTCCTCAAATTCCACTATTGGCTGGAAGGGGGAAAAAAGTGCAATTGAATTTTCCTGCTTACGGGTCTTTTACAATACCCCAATGGTTTTACATCAGATACACTGAATATCAAGCCCTGAAATGATATCGTTCCAAGTTATGGAAGTACCTCTGAATGCAGTGTTCTGGATGCCAGACAAAAGGAGGATACCGACATTCCTAAAAAAGGAAAATCATCCTTTGAACCCTGCAAAAAGATGGAGAGGAGCATTGGGCTGTGGTGGCAAATAAATCCCAGCTTGATCAGCAGCTGTGTTACCTGAAGTGCTTCCTCGTTTTGGGTCTCTCTGACCTTCGAAGAAGCTGCAGCTTGGAGCGTCCCTGCAGTGCGTTCAAGCCATCTTCTCAGTCAGGGATGATGCTGGGGCTCCATCCGGCTCTGCTGTCCTCCATGTCTGCCGGTGCTTGCTCATGGCCAGTTGGTCATGTGTTCCCATGACCCGCAGCACATGGGGTAGGCAAGGGAGGGGACACTGAACATCACCCGGCTTGGTGCTGGGCAAGGAGCAGTCCTGGACTCAGAGAAGCCACCTCTTCAACACAGATGTTGATCAACGTGCGTGTTGACAGCCACCATACAAACGGAACACTTGCGCTTGAATTGCAAACCCCTCGTTCCAGCTGCTCACCTCTTCCCAGCTTGTAGATGTATGTATTAACTCCTGTTATAGCAAATGCAACTCTGAAGGATTTTTGTTAAATACACAAGTAGAGCTTTGTATTTAACTAATTGTGAACTGATGTCTGTAGAGTGTGAAATACCATTTTTAAAGTTGCTTCTATCCTCAGCGCTTTTTTCCATGACCTCTCTTTTACTGACAGGACTACTTCCTGCTCCCACCACCACCTCCTCCATTGCCTTATGCTGCAGTGACCTTCTACCTTGTCTTTCACCTCAAATCTAAAGCTTAGTACTTGTACTGTAAGAATGCAACACCAAGATGGTGAGTTTAAAGGCTGCTTGTGCTCTGGCAGTAAAGCTGTGACGGCCTTTCAGTGGGGTTGTTTATTATTCCAACTTGTTTTCCCCTTTTTTTGCCTTCCCTAAAGCTTACTTTAGTATGCACTTCTGAAAAACCTCAGTGTTAGATAAGCCTTGCATCAACTAACATTCAGCGACTTTTTGAGCATCTACAAACACAGGGTGTGCTTTTAAAGCTGTTCTGTGTATGCAAACCCATTTAAAGCACTACAGCTAAACACAGCTCATACATACTCACTCCAAAAAGGAAGGAAAACAGAAGTAGTTCTCCATGAGTAAAGAAGGCTGTAAAAGTACAGACTTACTGCTAAGGAAGCTGAATTGAGCTTAAATACTGAGTAAGAGGAAAACTTCTCTCTCAAACCATGCTTAATGCTGCAGGCCAGTCATGAAAGCTAAAAGTCACCATGAGATTGCGTAGTTTCTGGAATCCTGGAGCATTCGGCTGCATTTCCAAAGTAACTACACAACAAGTAAAGATTTCCAACTCTGCACTGCCCTTCAGCTGAGGAGGGAGAGATCCCCACATTGTCCTCATTCACCTGAAGCAAGACCAGTTCAGGGTGAGTGTAACACAGTCATTAAGCTCACAGCAGCGGCCGTTGTTCAGTCATGATTCAAATCTCTGGTTCCATTACTTAACTAATACACTTCCTGGACAAAAAATGGCACTGAACCAAAGCCTTCGGGGTTTAGCAAAAGGAATTTTGCTTTTTATTATGACCTTCCTTTGAATACAGTGTCATTTGTCCTTCTGAGCTCAGACGAGGCATCTTTCTTTCCTCTTAAAAGAGCCCCAGCAGACCTCACAGTCCTGATGTAAACCCCTGGCCTACACCAACTGCAGCTCAATGATGTGGTGGAGAAGGCAGGTAGGAGAGCATTTTACTTAAAAAATTATTTCCACAGGAAATGATTTGATTTACATTTTGTCACAGAATTAGTTCATTCACCGACTGGTTACAGAGGCTACATTTAATTAAAACTAGCCACACAGGTACTTCCTTTCTATTGCACGTTTAGAGGAGGTTCAAGTCCATCACAAGAAAGGTTCTTGCAGGCCAAGAGGATGGATGAGTTTAAGGTGATCATAAATGCACATGTCTGTAGCAACTGGATAAAAATTAATCCTGCAAAAGCCAAAATATACTGAAATGAGAGAAACGGCCTTGACCAGAGAGCCATTTCCTAAAATCCTGACCGCAGGAACTGCGCTCCGAGTCCCACTCTGCTGAGCTGCTACCCGGGCGCTGCGTCAGGGGTTCTGCGCTGGAGGCTGTGCGTAGTCCTTTGGGGCTGCGGGGCAGTCCCTGGCTCCCGAGGGAGGCAAGTCTCTGCTGGGAGAAGGTGCATAGTCTCTGGAGCCAGGTGGGGGGAGCCGTGGGCCTGGAGGATAATCTCTGGGGCCAGGAGGACCTAGGGGTCGAAAAGGAGGGTGCCCACGTCCGTAGCCCCTGGGGTCTGGAGGCGGTGGGAGTGGGCCAGGAGGCAGATCTCTCATCCCTAAGGGTGGGCCGGGTAAGAAATCTCTCGCAGCTGGAGGTGGCAAGGGAGCACCACGAACTGGAAGGGAAGGAAAACACAGACTTAAATGAAATCGTTCTTTAACCTAAGCAGTGAAGCTCCAGACTTTCTCCTCATTTCTTCATTTTCCAGAGCAGCTCTGGGGTGGGTCACTCTCACATGCAGACTTCACAGGCCACGTTATTATATTGCAGCAACTGTTGGCTGCTGGTTTCCACTTTAGACTCAACAAGGAATACCTTGGAAAAGCCCACTCTTCCCAGCTTACTGGGCAAGGCAGCAGACCCCATGAAGCATGGGGATGGCAGGTCTCAGCTCTGCAGGAGGCTTCCAAGGAGCATAGTGGGTCTGAGTTTCAGCATACAGCAGTGTGACCGTACCTAAGGGCACAGGGAGAGGGTGAGCCCCAAAGTGCCCACGGAGAGGAGCCGGCGGCGGTCCATAGCGAACAGGCAGTGGAGGTGGAGGTCCCATCACTGGGGAGGTCATGATAGGTGTCGCAGGGAAAGAAGGTGGGCCTTTGGTACTGGTATTAGCCTGTGTGAGATGAGGTTATACCTGAGTGTGTTACTCACTGCATCAGAGAAGCACGGACAGTGCTGAACACCAAAACCATTCACCCAAAGGCCAAGAGGTCGAAGAGAGGAAGAAGAAAAACACACCCCCCAAAACACATTAAACAGGGAAAGTTGCTGCACCACCATTGTCCCTTCACCAAGAGCACTGCTTGCACTACCCAGGAGTGCCTAGTGTACCATCTGAGATGACAGGTTTTCTTTAGCCAAAGTTGTCCTAAAGAAACATTTGATCCCTTTTGAAGTGTCCTCAGCAGACACCTCTTTGGAAAAGAGCCTGGCACCTAGAATTACATATGGAATTGTGCTTAAATACCACAGTTAAGTCAGCTTCTTAGGATTACTGGTGTAGTCACTCCGAAGTGTTTGCCTGCAGTCCTTAACAAGAAGGATTCCCACAATTCCATAAAAACCAGACAGCAACTGTTCATCATTAGAGAAAACTTTTGAGACACAAGTGTAAGCCCTGGGTTAGTTTTGTAGAGCATTCTGTTATTCAGCAGCTCAGAACACCAAGCCTGTTATTCCTCTCCATCAAAGCAGAGTAACGCCATGTGCAGTCTCTGAATACTCACTGTAGCTGGTTCAAGAGATGAAGGTGAATCAGCAGCTGCCCAGGGGGCTTCAGACTCTTTGGGAGAGGGTTGCTTTTTGGGTTATTTTGGACAGCAAATAAGGATAGTGACAGGATGTGGACAAGACAGAAGATGATACAGTTAAAGAAGCAGCAGGAAGTACAGCAAATCATGTCTTAGAAACGCTTCCTGAAGGTCAGGCTGTTTTCAGCTTACCAATCCATCCATTGCTGAGGAAGGGGAGGAGGTTCTTGGCCCACTACTGATGAGGGACGCTACAGCAGGCCCAAGGTCTGCAAAGAGAGACACAAATGCATGTCCTGCCACATCTGGGGTAAGGAACATGGCTTTTAATTTACATTTATAAAGTGAAAGACTAGTGAATAAGTTGCAGTTGGTTGCAAGTCCCATGTAACTTACCCGGAACAGACATCCTTCCAGCTAACTCTGGTGGCCTTCGTGGAGCAGGTGGACCATCTACCACTGTACCTTAAGGGTAACAAGAACCTAATCAATACAAGCCTGAGCTATTTCCGCTTTTCCTGGGTCTGAGCACAAAAGACAGCTATCACAGCAAGGAAGCCTCACTGCTTACCAAATTCACCTCTTGAGCCTTCCCTGCGAGGAGCAGAAAGGGGCCGGGCAGGAACCTCGATCATCTGTGTGGGTGATGGATTTCCTCCACTCACAGGTGATGGGCCAAAAGAGCCATCTCTGCTTAAGGGCCCTATGACAAAGAATTAAAACCACTGGATTGCCTTTTCTACACTGTATCATAGCCCTGTTTTTCTAGGATATTCTGGCTCAAAGACCAAAGTTTGGGAGAAAAAGCAGGATTTACCTCGCTGTGGTGGGACCTGACGGTCAGGTCTGCCTGGAGTCGGCTTTACAATTAATGGTCTTTGAAGCATGACGATTTTTTGGTTTACCTCTATTAATCTAATTGAAAAAAAAAATAAAGCTTTTATTATTCAAATAATACAAGTTATATTTGTTATAATGTAACAAGGCAAACTGCCCTGTCAAATGTTAGAGCTTTCACCAAGAAAGCTTACTTTAACCCTAATAGGTTTAAAGTAGTAACTCAAAGATGCGTAACACGCTCTGAGCAAGCAGGCTGCCCGAGCACCTCACACGGTTTGAGCTCCTTCTCACCCAAGCAACAGGCAGCAGGTTCAAAGAGCAGTAACAATGGTCTGTACTGTACTTACTTCTGCCTCAGGTTGGCAGCTTCTCTCTTTTCTTCAGCCAGAGCTCTCTCAGCAGAGCGGGCAATAAGCTGTTAGGAAAAGTTTTGCCAACTGCATTAACTGCACCAACCTGGAGTCAAATATAAGCTGTCTGGGTTGGAAAAGGAAGAATGTTCTTACCCAGTTGTCATGTGCCTTTTTCTCATGAGCAGCAATCTGAGAAGATAAGAAGTGGTTTGGTTAATTTTGTGCAACTCCTAGTATTTCCAGTAACTCACTAGAGAGCATTGGAAAAATGCAGTAAAAGATGATACAATAACCAGCAAGCAAGAAGATTACCTGGTTTTTGTAAGATCTCTCTGTTTTTTGCAATTCTTCTTCCATGTCTTGGATCCTTTGCCTGGACAAAGGGGAAAAAGAGGAAGGAAAAACCTTTAATGAATTTTCTTCAACAGCTGAAACAAAGGAAAACAAGGAGCCTTTAGAAACTGAAGTTACTTGTAAACTTTCACTTCCTCGATGGCCAGCACTGCTTTTTCATCAGCAGCAGACAGCTTCTGCTCCTTCTCCTGACGCTCATACTCTTCCTGAGTTAGTTTTCTGCATGGAAAAACAAAACAAAGCACCATCTATATTCCACCATCCTACATCTACTACATCTCAAAGCCAAAGTATTCCCACAACAGTGATAAGCAGAATGTATAAAAATGAGTGAGGCTACAGAGAGAATAAAGAGAGGTTTGGGGGTTTTTAAGAGACAGAAATACTGTCTTCTGAAACCAAGAGACAAACCCATTACACATACCACCTGAAAATTAAGAAGGCAGAGTTGACTGGAAAGTTCTGTCAGCAACTAAGTTTTGTCAGAATCTAACAACTGCAGACAGTTCATCTCTTTTCATGCTGTAGTTTACTTCCCAGTTCTACAAGTGGTAATCCAGCTTTACAAAGATACAAACAAGGAAATACACAGAATTAACATCCAACCAAGGGAGACAAAGAAATAAATGTGTAGTAAAAAGGGAGAAATTTAGGACTCAGGTGATATACACATTCAATAGTCATCAATCATGTCGAAAGAAGCTAATTTCTATGTTTTCTCTGTGGCAATATACTACACATTTCCACAGTCTTTTTGTAACTCCTCAGTTCATTAACTTTGTAACTTTCATGTGTTTCTGAAAGTATTTAATAAGTTCTTATGTGCTCCTAACTCACAAGAGCTATCCCACATAACTGGAACCATTAACCTAGCAGGAAGTTAACTATTGCTAATAACCACTCCTTGTCTACGCAGACATACATAGAATAATTCTAGCCAAGAAGCAGTAACAGGCAGTGTAACTTCCTAAGAGTTCTGGAAGTTACAAAAACTCTTCAGAGAAGTTGAGGAAGTTTTCCTTGGAAGGTGGGCTACTCTTTACCTCTCCACTATGTGTTTACTACACCTGCATCATGAAGTTATTAGGTCAGGAAGTTTCACTACTTAGCTTGTTCCAACCCTGTGCTTCCGCCAACCTACACACCTGAATCCTAGAGTTTTCAGTTGCTTCTCCACCACAATTTCAGCCTTCCTATGGAATTCAGCTGAAAATGTCCCTGAATCTTTTCTCAAATTTTCCCCCCAAAATTCAGATAGTATTACAGACATTTCAGTAAGTAAATAAATAAGGAATGAACACAGATATACAACTAGTTCTTCACTGCTAGCAATTCATTCATCTCAGCTGCACCACAAACTCAGCCTTCATTTATCCCTTTAAGAATGCACAAAGCTCCCACGGCTAAAATACTAAGTCTTCTGCAGGATGAGAATTAGACTTCATTGAACTGAGGTCAGAGTAACTGAAGCAAATCTCAGTGGCCACTATATTCTTCTTGACATTTTTGGACAAAGCACAGAATTTGCAGGACAAAGCACAGAATTTGCAGACCAAGCCACACGTCTCCCCTCTCCAGAACAGCAGAAGGCAATATCTGTGTGGAACAGTGGAAAGCAAAGGAGTCCTAGCTTCAACCACACTGAAACAGTAGCCAGCACCTTTCATTTCAAATACAACTTCAAGTAATTTGATCATTCTGAGCAAAGAGCATTTGGATAGTGCCTATGATATAACACACTCTGCTGTGGAACAGTATTTGAAGGCTTACTTCTGGAGTGCCATCTCCTTCTGTTGGTAAAGCTCCCCAAGAATCTCCACTTTCTGCTGTAGTGTTTTGCATTCATTTTCCAGCCGAGCTTTGGCCGACTGGAGCGAACAGGAGTCATGTTCTAATTTTTTTATTTGCTCTGTTGGAGAAGCAAAGGCAAGTGAGAAGGTGGAAGAAGCTGCAATGAGATCCAATATGCCCCATAAATGCTCCGTTTCTTTTTAAACCACAAACAATGTTTCATCTTAAACAACTCTTTTGCTAAGCCTACCTTCCAGCTCATGTCTTGCTGTTACTTCATCACTCAGTTTGGATTGCAGAAGATTTCTGTCTTCTTCAACTATCGATAACATAGTTTTCACCTGAAAAGAGGAGCAGAAAGTTATCGTCTTAGGCATAGCAGCAACGTGGTTGCATTTATTAGATAATACTCTGCTCTCGTGAGGCCACACTTGGAGCACTGTGTGCGGTTCTGCTATCCTCAACATAAGAAGGACATGGAGCTGCTGGAGCAAGTCCAGAGGAGGCCACAAGGATGATCAGGGGCTGGAGCACCTCCCATATGAAGACAGGCTGAGAACATTGGTGCTGTTCAGCCTGGAGAAGAGAAGCTGCATGGAGACCTCAGCGCAGCTGCCAGTATCTGAAGGGGGCCTACAAGGAAGCTGGAGTGGGACTCTTCATCAGGGACTGTAGTGATAGGATGAAGGGGTGATGGGTTTGAACTTAAACGCAGGAAGTTCAGGGTAGATGTGAGGAAGAAGTTCTTCCTTGTGAGGGTGCTGAGGCACTGGAACAGCCTGATCAAGGAAGTGGTGAATGCTCCATCCCTGGCAGTGTTCAAGGCCAGGTTGGACAGAGCCTTGGGTGACATGGTCTAGTGTGAGGTGTCCCTGCCCATGGCAGGTGGTTGGAACTGGATGATCTTAAGGTCCTTTCCAATGCAAACCATTCTATGATTCTATGAGATATCTCGTGCAGCATACCCTGGACACATCCATCATCTGCTTAATCTGAGTTTTCATCTTCTCACTCTCGTCATCTAGAAGAGAAAAATATATTTGTTTTCCCTGGTTTTCATCCCCAATTCTCTGGACTTTGCAGCCCTTAAAAATAACGCTCCCCACACTTTAATCTGGGTTAGGTCTCCTTAGTTGGTAAAAAACCCAAATCAAACCAAAAACCAGGCAGAACAATGCACAATTGCAATTCCACAACCAGCAAAACAGCACTATTAGATTTACTCCAAAAAGCATTCAGAAGATTCCTTCTTGTCACTCCTTCTAGCCACTATATATTAATTTGGATGCACTACCTGCTACTGGACATAGTATCTAAAAATCAAAACATGGGAATTTGGAGCCCACACATACATATATTTTGTGTTTGAGGATTGAAGCTGGCAGTCTCTTAACACACAGGCATCTATAAATATGGATTCCCCTTGTTCACTGTATGAAATGACATGAGCATAAAACTGCATATGCTTTAGCCACTGGGCATATCAGCCAGGGGGTAGAGTGACTGTACCTGGCAACTCTCCATTGGCCAGGTCCTCTCCTGTGCTCCATTCATGCCCTTCGCCATCCTTGGCTTCAGATGCTGAATTCGTGTCGAGCTGCTTCAGCTGCATAATGCAGTTAGTTAAAACCTAGCAATGAAAACAAAGTTTCACTGAAGAAGAATCACCCTGTGTTTTGTAAAGTATTTCAAAGTAATTGATGACGTGTAATATTTAAAGCAAGCATGTTATAGAGAACCTACTTCAATTTCATTTTCCTTGTAGGCAAGTGCTTCTTCTATGTCCTTCTGAGACTTCTGATACAGTTTGATCTGCTCACTGAGCTCAGTATGCCTCTCACTCCAACCTTCAGCTTCTTTTAGCAGCTGTATGAAGCACCAAGGCAAGATGATTACTTGTTTTATTTTTAGCACAGGGTGTATATCAGCTCTGCTGACAACTGACCGCCACAGGTGACAGAAAAAGAGTAAACTTCAGTCTCCACACTCATCACTAGCCCATTGGTAGAACTGGATGCTCAAAATCTTTCTGCAGTTTATATTAGGTGATTTTACAAATTTTATATTTTCTCAGCTGATATCCTAACATCAGAACCCAAGTGCTCACACACTTCAAAATACAAAGAGTTAGTTGCAGTCCAGAGGTAATTAAACAACATTCTCTAAAAAGCCATCTACTTCTCATACAGAGAAAGAAAACAGACAGATATTTACAATTATACGTAAAAGAACTGTGATGACATTTCAGGGCTAAAGGCCTCCCCTGTTTAGCTTAGCTTCAGAATTGCTTTTTGGCAATCCTTTACCACAACTTCCTTCACTCCCGATCCCAAGTAGCTATCTCCTGATCACAGAACGTCTGTGAAGGTGCTGACAAAAACTGAATCACTGGAACTGGCAATGCCTTCATGCTAATGACATGTGACTTGCCTGTACAAAAAGCTGTGCAAGCAGGCACAAGGGGCTTAAGGTTTATCTTGGTAATATGAAATGTGGAATTAAGAAAAGAGGGACACACTGAAGCTATACTCAAGAAAAGTAGGAATAAAGCCAAAATACTTCATTCAAAAGATGAACAAGGTTGCCTGGCCTGGGCATAACTTACTTGCTCCTTGCTCTTTTTCAGCCTGGCATTCTCTTCCTGCACATGGTGAAGCTCAGATTTCACCTTTTCTTCACTTAGTTTAGCTTCGTTAAGGGCCATCTGCACCTACATATGAAACAAAATGGAACAAAAAGACAAAGCTGAACTGCAATGGAACAAGAGCTATGTCTTACCTGATAAAATGGAAAAAAGGTATATAGCCACAAACAACCTGGAATCTGCCAATCTAGTGTTTGCTGTTACGTCCTAGATATGAATTTTCCCGGTACAAGAACTTGTGACTGTTGAGAGGGTGTAGATCATAGAATCATAGAATCATAGAATAGTAAGGGTTGGAAAGGACCTCAAGATCATCGAGTTCCAACCCCCCTGCCATGGGCAGGGACACCTCCCACTAAACCATGCCATCCAAGGCTATGTCCAACCCCACCTTGAACGCCACCAGGGATGAAGCATCCACAACCTCCCTGGGCAACCCATTCCAGGGCCTCATCACCCTCACAGTAAAGAATTTCTTCCTCAGATCCAATCTAAACTTCCCCTGTTTAAGTTTAAACCCATTACCCCTTGTCCTCTCACTACAGTCCCTAATGAAGAGTCCCTCCCCAGCATCCCTATAGGCCCCCTTCAGGTATTGGAAGGCTGCTCTGAGGTCTCCATGCAGCCTTCTCTTCTCCAGGCTGAACAGCCCCAATTTTCTCAGCCTATCTTCATACGGGAGGTGCTCCAGTCCCCTGATCATCCTCGTGGCCCTCCTCTGCACTTGTTCTAACACTTCCATGTCCTTTTTATGTTGAGGACACCAGAACTGCACACAATACTCCAAGTGAGGTCTCATGAGAGCAGAGTAAAGGGGCAGGAGCACCTCCCTCGACCTGCTGGTCACACTCCTTTTGATGCAGCCCAGGATACGGTTGGCTTACCTCCGAAAGCTCTGCAGAATGTACACTGATAGCCTCTTGTAGTTTCTCCAAGGACTTCTGAGTTTCTGAGATCTATATAACAAAATGACTTTGTATTAGTCTGATACATGCCTTAGCCTGAGTGATTTGGAAGCAAAGATGGAAAGTCAAAACACCACCAAATTCCCATTTAAAGCAGCTATTAGACAAGCAGCAACGTACTGCTGCCTTATCAGCAAAGTAAGGAACAGCGCATTAGAACCAACTTCCCCCTGTGCTTCTGCCTGTTCATGGCTGGGAAAGCTCCCTGTACACCTGCGCAGTCTAGAATGAAAGTAACACGTGCTCCTGTCATTAGCAACAACCTTTGATCAAAACAAGACCAAAGAACCTATTGAAGCTTATAATTAATGGCAGAAAATCAGGCTTTAAAAAGAAAGGAAAAAACCCAAACGTATATACCCTCAGCCAATAAGAATGAGGGACAGCTTAGAGACCTTCACACTTACAACAGATCTAGACGCTTCCTCTAAGTACAGGAAAACATCTAAACATCTCTTACCAACCTGAAACCTTCAGCTCCTATTGTTAAGGAGCTTCCTGGCTCCAGCTAGGAAGTATTAGACTAGCCCATTACTTGAATATATCTGTTTGTGTGTGAAAGCAGGTAACCACACAAGTACATCGGATCTTTCAAAACACAAAAGCCAACTACCCCCCCGAAAAAAAAACAACAACAACAACACCAACACAAAAAAATAATTAACAAAACCCAAACAAACAATACAACATCAACTGATTCTCCCCCTTGAGCTTGGGATGAACCTGAAATTTCATTTCAGTTCTCCTTCTGAGGTGTTTCACCTTGTTTGCTCTACCTCTACCTGTTTACTCCTGAGGTTGTGATCAGTTTTTAGGGGACATCAAGTTAAGGACAATACAAGACACGACTGTGACTGATTCTACCTTGTTCTGTTTCTTCTCATTCTTTTTTCTCTCCGTTTCAAGCATTGTGTGCAGATTTTTCACTTTGTCATCTAACTGACGATTTGCTTCTTCCAGTTCTTTGACAGTATCCTAATAAAGAAAAAAAGATTAAAACCACCAACTAAAGCAAGTTATTTTACTGATGTTCTTACTTTTGGCACACAGGCAGTTAATTGTTCCTTACCTTAAGCCCTGCAGTTTCCTCGGAGAGACCATCTTTTTGTTCTTGGGCTACTTTCACAGATTCCGTTGCTTCCTTTATCTAAGCAGAGAAACAAACAAGAAGAACTGAGGAGATTATCAACGTAATAGTAAGAACAGAAAGGAAAAATGTACTAACTGTTGCATGGACTACCATTAAACCAGTGACAGAAAATTTGGGAGCAAGGGATGATAACCTAGAACAATACCTTTTGATCATATTCTGATATCTTTTGTAAGATTTCTGTTTTTTCTTGCAGAAGGTTTTTAATCTTTTCAGCAAGTTGCTTTTCAGTCACTAGGAAGAAAAAGAAAGCTTACAGTAACGGTACTTTATATCCTGGGTGGAGGGGAAATAAAAGAAAATCAGAGCTGTCATTACTACCACATTAGGCAACATTTCCTAGTAAGAACTAAAACATAAACCAGGATAGCGTCAATTCCATGGCAGTCAGCCCCTTCTGCAGGAGTCTAACCATCTTCAGCTTTCAGTGCAAGTTATGACTGAAAACAAGACAGTAAAGCACTGAAGAGTGACATAAAACATACAGCTCTTGCACGCACTTTACAGAAGCAGGTCACAGAACACACAGTGGAGCAGAGTAAGGTGCTGGCTATACACAGACGGGGTATGCCCAAGGGAAGAATTGCCAGAGAGGATGTCAGAGCAGTCTCAGACTGCTGCTATGACACTCAGGGAGACGTAACACCTTCCCTAACAACCGCCTCTTTTTGCTCTATTGAAACCACACATTTGGTCGGCAAAGATAATGGGATGAAAGCTCTGGAAGACCTACTGGGAACAGAAAAAAGCCTCAGCTAGCAGATGGCATCATTAAGCCTCAAGGAACTGCACCGCTTTCCAACAAACTTCGTAAGGGCTGTGACTGAGCAACAGTTCTTTAGGCATGCATTTGTTTCTCAGCCTAAACAAGCTGTCAACCAACCCTTAGGATTCAACAAAAATCATTAACATACTTAAATTACTTTATTGTAAACTAATTTAAAGAACATCAAACTGTGCTTTTTCAAGTCCTAAACCACCCCCGTATTTGAACACCCCAAGTCCCATTTGCTTCACAGCAAATCCTGCAGCACAAATGGGAAACACTGGTTGTTCCAGCCATATCCCACAGGGTGCAATGGCAACTGCTGCTCCTCCTTCCCCTCCCACATAAGGGCTCCTGGGCCAGGACACCCCCAGCCCTTCCTGCTCTGTGGAGAAGCACCAACAACTGCTGAGGTACCAGGCAGTCCTCAGCAGTTTAAGGGGGGCAGGAATCCCTGCATTAGCTTGGTCTCCCAGTTTTACTACTGTAGTGAAGAGTGGATAGTAGATTTTATCTTTGGGACTCCAAACATAATCTACCTCTTTAAAGCATTTTTGTCACTGCTAATATTCCCCTATTTTAGACAAAGACTTTAAAAATAACATCACCTTTATCATGCATTAAGATTATCTGTTTGCCCTTAGATTTAGTAGTTTCTATACAGTATCATACGGAAGAATATCTGGGGAGGGTGAGGAGTAGAAAGAGGATGAGACCCATGCTCCCCACTTTTTTTGGGGTGTGCTGCCAAGTAATTTCTACACCACCAATACCAGCTCTTTTTGCCCTCCAATGACAGTAATTCTTTTGCAGCATAGAAATCATCTTAAAGATCTAAGATGGACTTTTTCCAGCTCACCAATTCTGCATTAATTGTATAGAAGGAAACTGCTGTATAACTACAATTAAAAGAGAGAAGAATGACTGATAAATAGTATGGTTTGTGAGGAAGAAAGAGGCAGAGAGTTCATGTGAAGACAACTCTTTTTTATTTTCATTTTGTACTCAACTATGAATTTCAGCAAACACCCTACTTTGAAGTGTACTGAATGGAGAAGAAGTAGAATTCAGTTTTATCTACTTGAAGCTAGAGAAATGCTCTTGTAAGAAAGGATGTGCTAGCCACAGGAGTATCTGCATATTTAGGTCTACATTTAGAAGGTCTCTTTGCAACTGTACAGCAGCCAGTTTCAGGCTCCCTGCAATCCAAACAGGCAAGAGAAACTAGCAATGCTTTTTGTGAGAAGCAACAAGCAAAGTCAGATCCACTTCTAGTCAGAAGACCAAACTGCTCTTCTATCATCATACCAGTATGGACCACATTTACACTGAACAAGGTGCAGCTTTTCCTTGCCCTTTAATTTGCAGGTGCAAGCTCCACTGTTTCTCCTAATAAAGGCATTATCAAAACCAAACCTGAAATCTTCAGATTCAGTATCTACTAGCCTAGCTTACACAAGTAACCTTAGACTGAGCATTCTCCTTGAAAGGAAGTGAAAATGAATACTTGGTTGTCTAAAACAAACTTCAAAACTTTTACATGCATAAGCATCAAGTACACTGAAAAGCAGAAAAACTTACCTTGATATATTCTACTCTTTACCTACAGAAGAGGAAAAGAAAAACAAAATTAGCCGTAAAAAGTGGTAAGCTAAAAAAGTTACCACTTACACACAGGTTAAAGCAGCACATATCCCTCACTGCCAACAAAGAGTGTTGAATGCTACTGCAAACAAGCTTAAGCTGTTTTCTAATAAAAGCTTCTAGATTAACGCCCTGTCCTAGAGCCCTGGTAAATGTCTGTAACCGTCACTATAAGGGTAGCAGTAACTGCCCACATCCAATTTGCAACACAGCACATGAAGCCATTTTGCATAAACCAGTCGTGAACTTGCAAACACAAAACACACCTGCACCCGGTTCATGACAGTTGCTTATCTTGAAATCAACACCCTTGAAGAGTTTCAGAAGCTTTCTTTTTATGTCGCTTTATTAATGTTGTTTTGCATTTGAAACTGACCTGGTATATTCAATGTCAAAACTAAGCAAGGAAAAAACTACCAATATTGTTACAGATAATATTTAAATTTTTTTGATAAAGTATTCCACAGCCTGCCAGAGTATATCACCACTGAACTGGCCAGCTGTGAAATAAACTGCCCTGGTTTTCATCTAGCAGTTCCCAAGGAGATGCGCTGCTATACTTGAGACCTGGTGATAGTATTTTTCTTGCACAGAAGATTATCCGTGTAGAAAAGGGGAGGAGACAAATGCAGAGTGAGGAAAAGAGTGGGAAAGGGGCTCTCCAGTGAGAATTATGATCAGGTTTTAGGTTTCTAAATGCAGTGCCTGCAAGCTGGACATGAAGGGGAGAGGATTAACTGCTTGTTTTGGAGATAGGCGATAGTCAGCAACAGGCTCAAGCACATGGAAGGCTTCTCATTTCAAAGATACGATGACCCTTAACTCATCCTCCTTTATTTACATCATACTCCTCACTCTGCTTTTGAAACTGCCTCTAAGCAATCTTCGATTCACAGCTTAGAGGAATTGCTTCTTAACTTAAAGGAAGATGCAACTTACTTTAGCTATCAAGCCCAACATCTAGTTCACATTAATGATCTAAACAGTAGAATGTTCTAAAACGTGAAAGACTACATATTGCTTCCACCCTGGTAATGCTGAAACAGTTGAACCATACAGAAGTCCACTCAGCAAGTGAAATATCAGCAGGCTTGCAAGCATGAAATATACTCACTGAAAGGCAGGTTCTCCAGAAAATTATAGCAAGCGTGGCAATTCCCACTAAGGCAGTGATAATAACAGGCTCCCATGGAATTCCATGGAAATCAGGCCCAGGACGAATTTCCTCAGGCAGGGTAGCAACCAGCTGAAAACCAACAGCATTGACAAGTATGAATATGGTTTTGTTAAATACGTGGGCAAAATAAGCATAAGCCAAAGGTTTTTATTCCCTTCATAAAACCAGGGAACTACCTAGATCCTTCTAGCACTTTTTAATGTAAACTAGAGCTGAAAAAAAACCACAGAGCAGCATGATGCCTGCACTTCAGCTGTAAAGTCTGAGTATGTGGAAGACACCTGACAGCAACAACCTGCTCACAAGGAACAGCTACACCAGAATAAGTCTATACACACATCTTGTGTTACACAGCACTAGCAGTTATTTGATCAGATTCCAAATAAAGCTGTGAGGATGGAAAAATATAGGAAAACAAACAGCTTAACATCAAGATGTTGCAACAACGGCTCAGATCTCTTCCCAGCTGCCACCCTGGTCACAGGGTCATATGTTATGTGCCTCGTCATACAGCTCTGAGGGCCAGAGAGCACCGAACACCTGGAAAAGGTGTGAGCACCTTGGTACAGCTTACAGGACTGATACATACACTCACAACACAAGCTGTACGAGCCCCGCAGAAAGCCACCACGGACTGAACGTGACACTGAAACGATAGCACACCCCCTTCTCCCCGCAAAGCCCACCCTAAGGGCTTTGTCAGGTCCCCTGTCCCCAGAGCGCGGCGGAGACCAGGCAGCCGTCCCTGCCCGCGCCTCCGCCGCCAGACAGCTCGGCTCCCGTGGGACTGCCCCACATCGCGGCGCCCCTTTCCCCGAGGTCGCGGGGCAGGAGTGGGGCACGGCTGAACCCCTCAGTGTGGCGGCGCAATTCCCGCCTCGGCCCGTCTCCCTCAGAGGGAAAGGGGCCGGGGGGGGGGGGGGGGGGATGTCACTTGGGGCTCTTCCGCCGCTCGTCACGTCCGACCCAGCGGCCGTTAACGGTTCGCAAGGGCCGTTAACGGCTCCCGACGGCCGGCGCGCCACAACCACCCCCCTCCCGCCGCGCACCTGGTCCATGGCGGCGGCAGCCAGCCGCCGGTGTCACACGTCAGCCCGGAGTGACCCCGCACATACACACACACCGTCATCGCCGCGCGCCGCACGCATGCGCAGCCGCAGCCTCCACGGCACTCACCAGCCGCAGCAGGTCCCGGGCGGCGGGGCCCGCTCCGAACGCGGCTCCCTCCTGTGAGGCGGTGGCCGCCTCCGACCCGCGTCCCAGGGGCAGCCCGGTGGCCTCCTCGGTGTCTGCGGGGAGAGAGAGACGTGTTACCTCACACCTCAGCGTGAGGCACTAGCAGGGCAACCCGCTTCTGGGTGCTCCCCCACCCCCATCCCGTGGTCTCTTGAGTTGAGATTTCAAATCACGGTGCTCAAGGCCAGTGAAAACCAGGCAAAAATCCTTAGGAAGAGCGGTTGATGCTCCACAGGCTGCTTTAGGAACGAGGGACACAAGTACACAATGACTTTGCCAAGCCTGCCTCAGACAGGGCACGTACAGCTCCTTCAGCAGCACGTCGGCAACAGCAAAGCACACACTCACGTCCTAATCAGTAAACCTACAACTTCTAGTAAGCTTACAGCACTGTTAGTACAGCACAAGCTTTAAACTCTCCTGTCTTCTGTCCTGACCTGCAGCCTGCCTCCTCTCACTGCTACTGTTGCCGTGATTTCAAGTTAGCAGCTAAAAATAACCAGTGTGGTGTTACACTGTGGAACAGCGGTTCTACAAACATCCACCTTGAGTCTTCTCAGCACTACTAGCAGCCCTGACAGGAATTCCTGGCAAACGGCATTCAACAACCGTTTAGGAAGGAATGGAAGATGGCATAAAATACAGCAGGATATCCAACTGCTTAACCACATAAGTAATCTACCGGCCATTTAAAATCCATAGGTATCTCTGCATTCAACCTAGTTTCCTTCCAAAGCTGACCAGAAGCACTTGGCTATGGGGATGGTACAGCACCTCAGTAGTGTACGAAAGCTAAGCAAGACATGCCTGAAATTCTTCTATATGCTCTGTTAAGATGGATGTATTAAGCATAATCTGAGGTGAATGCAGAATAGCAAAGAGGGGCTTAGCACTGAGAACGGAGTCAAAGGTAGTTTCATGCCAAAACAGAGCTGGGGAATATGATGGTGCTAAGTTCCCTCCTTGGCATACTGATGAGTCAGCACACTTGTTCCAGGGGGAGAAGGCCTCAGCAAAACAGAGTCAAACATTTCTCCTACTTCCACAAAAGCAAGCCAGAAATTATTGAACTGAGAGAGGGAAGCTACACTCCATCTTCCCTAGAAATACAGTCTACCATCACAGGTTAAAATGAATGACAGCACACGATTATATAGCCTAATAGACTGTCAGTCCACCTGCAAGGAGGAGAAAACCTGAGCTGGTGGCATGCTGCCAGGGATTTCTGCTCTTTGGCCACTACCATCCTGACACACAGTCCAGCAGCCCCAGCTCAGCGCTCTGACTGTGGCACGTACAGGAGAACTTTTCTAATTTCTGTAGTGCAAAAAGGCAGTAGAAAAACTGCTCTGCTGAGGGTAACACTACAATACTGCCACTAGAGGACCGTCACGGGTTAGTGAAAACCAGTAGGGTTACAGCAGCGTACAATAAAAATATTAGTGAAAAACCTTAGTATTTGCCTAAAGGCCATTCCACCAGGCTCCTCCCTAAAAGCAGAACAAAATAACCCAATTCCAAACGGTTACCTGCAGTGATATCTTCCCTGGTAGCCTCTCCTGAATCATTTGACCCAAAGGAAGTATCTTGCAGCAGCGATCTTCCTTCACTATCATTCCCTTCTTCAGCTTCTTCTTCTTTTTCTTTGTTGGCCTCTTCATGGTCAGGTAGAACATTAACAGCACTCTCCTCCTGCTCCTCAGTAAGCTGTTCTGGCCTCTTCTCTTCAAGCTGCTGAAATTCCTGATTGTTCTCATCAATAGCATTTGGGTTTCTGACGGAAACTCCATCATATTTACTCTCTTCTGCACCATCTGTGACAGACAGGGAGACATGAATTAAGGACTGAGCTAATGTATGTTTCTTATCCACAGCTGTCTCCAGTGAAATACTGCATTTGACAAGGCTTTCCTGGCACTTTTTAAACACTTCAGCTTGTGTATTGCTCCCAGTGTACTCCAAATCAACTTTTAGTAACATCTAATTTAATGTTTCTATGGAATTTATGCAAGGTATCAACCACTGACCTTGCTATGAGATACTGTAAGGTGAAATACTGTCATCATCCATGACTTTATCATAAATCACGTATTTAACATCTACTGCTGGAAAAGGAGCCTTGCTAAGAGTGTATCTTACCACCCTACACATTAACTAGAAAAGCAAGTTTACAGCAGGCTCTACCGCTGGCTCTTCACCATCAAACCACCTGTTTGTATTTGTACTTATGCATTCTTACATGAATGTGGGCAAAAATATGATAGGGACAGTTGAGATCTGAGGTGCACGGATTTAGTGCCTGAACTTTGCATTAATCACTGAATTTTTCGTAATAAGTTGCTAGCTAGTTCAGAAGGAAAAAAAAATAAATAAAAAAAAGACTGCTCTGCACCCTCCAGAAAATCCAGCACATCAGTATATGTGAATCCCTATTTCTTGAGAGGAGGGACAGACGTGATTTGAAAGCCTTCTTCTACCCACACCTATATGCTTACCTTACGCAGAACCTGGCCCATAATAACAGACATGCTAAGCTCAACACTTTCCTCTCATGATTTATCCCTCGGCCACCCATCACAATGCCAAAAATACACATTAAAAATAAGCACATTCCCAGCAGGCTCCATAGGGCCTCTTTCAATTCCCCCCCACCCTCTCCTTAAAGCTTCTCTGGGTTACACAGTGTTATCTGGGATAGGGCTTTAATTCCGTTTCATCTATTTATTAGCCAGTTTAACATCCTACCTTGGACGTGCAGCTGATCATCTTCCAGTTCTGGAATAGATGCAAGTGGGACACTCTCACTAGCAGACGAGTATTTACTCCTTAAAGAATATATTAATTCTTGAATATCATCCATCAGTGCGCTCTCCTCATCATACAAATCCATCTCTTTCACCACCTCCTCTTTATTTTCTGCCACTCTGGAATCCAGAACTTTTCCTACAAAATCCATAATGCTTGTTTCCGAAAACTCAAGTATCTGGTCCAAAGTTTTTTCTATATCCTCATTATTATGGCTTGCCTTCTGAGCCAGCTCCATCTCTATCTTCATGTCCTGAAACATGGCTTCTATCCTCACCACGTGCTGGAGCCCGAGGTACTTTTGCAGACGTGTTATGTGCTTTTCATCAAGGAAATCTCTGGTTATTGTGAGCCGCTTCACAGACTCGCTGAAGTCTGTTGCAGTGTCACTGGGGGCTGCTGAGCTGTCAGCAGGGCTGTGGAAATGCACAGGGTGATGGTGGTCATTTCTTGTATGCTCTGAATTTTGCATGTCTTCTGAGTCTTTCTGTGAAATGTCCTCTGGGAGATGATTTGTCCTTTGGTTAAAGTCATTGTTATCTTCTATATCAAAAGACAGGAAATTATGCTCTTCCCCAGCTGATGGTTCCTTAGCTTCAAAAAACTCATCATCATCGCTGTCCATGACATGTTCCATCTCATCCAGTTTAGCATCTTCACTCGCTGGTATGTCAACCTCTCCCTCCACAGTCTTGCTGGCATCCTGCATGCTGGTATGTTTTTTAGCCTCCATAGAAAATGAGTTCATTTCCTCTCCTGTTTCATAAGTAGGCCTTGTGGTTCCCAAAACAGCTTCACTTGGCACTTGTAATTCAGGATTTGTACCTTTAATATTTAGCATATTACCCTGTACATTTGCAGCCCTTGCTTGTGACAGCTTTGCACTTGCAGCATTCTCATCTTCTAATAGCTCTTCCACTCCTTGTTTCAGGTCAGGGTCATCTTCAGCACCTGGCTCTTCAGATGGCAATTCTGATCTCAGTGTTCTTTCTTTAGCTAAATCTGTGCCAAGATTTGTGTCTGTATCTGCACTCCCAGTACGAGCAGTTCTTTGCTGAGTAAGACTCTCTGCATTAGTATTCCGTGTAGTGCTTTTTGAGTTTGATTCAGGGGAACGTTTGTCAATGCTTTCTTCAAGTACTGTTGTCTTGCCAAGTTTTCTTGAAAGCTCTTCTTCCACACCTGCCTCTGAATACTCAGTCTCATTTTCCCATGGCCTAGGTTGCTCAACAGCTCCTCTATGGCTTGGATCCCCCTCCCCTGCAGGGGTTTCTTTCACGTTTCTCCTTTTGATTTCAGATTCTTTGTTAGGAGAGATGGATTTTTGATTTTCATGATCTGTCTCCTCTGTTTGTTTCAAATCTTCCTCATGTCTTAGAAGTTCTTTCTCCACAGCATGCACTCCATGCTCCAGTTGTTCCTTCGAGAGGTCAGCACCTCCTAAGTCACTTTGAGATGCATTGTTTACCTCTTCCACTGTTTTGGCTGGAACATCAACAGAAGGCCTGTCCTCAGTTCTTCCCGGGGAGAACTCTGTTTTCTCCCATAACTTTCTGTGCTTTAAATCACTTTCCAAGACCTCTTCCAAGTTGTCATCTTCAAACCTGTTCTCATCTTTCTCTGTTTGAGCAAGCAGCGCTCTTCCTGGACTTTTGCTGATATCACCAACAGGTGGTTTTATAGCATCTTCATTGCTTTTAACAAATGATTTGGACTCCACAACATCTTCTGGACTAGGCAAAACATGAGGATCAGGCACAGCTGTACTCTTCAACTCTTCAGTATGTGACTCAGTTCCATCAACTGTGAGCTGCTCTTCAAACTGCACAGTTTTGTTTGGTTTATCTTTTGAGCCTAGATCACCTGTACCTACAGGTTCCCTTCTATGTAGTTCCTTGGAGAGATCCTCAGGTTGAGTTGTTGCCGGTGTTTCTCTTTTACTTATTAGCATCACCTCATCCTGTTTCTCTTCTGTTTGTTTGGATTCAGACCTGTCTGTGATTATACTGTCACCCAAATTCTTGCTCATACTGAAGGCATCCTTATGAACAAATGCATCTGAATCAGGCTCTTCCTCATTGTCTCTTTGGTTATTTAGCTCTTTAGCACCTTTTGCGTCATCATCAGGTTCACGATTTTGTGACTCAATGTCATCATTTACATAATCTTCTAAATCCACCTGGGATAGAATATCTTCCTCTGCCATAAAAGACAGCAAAGGAGTTTCGTCAGACTGATCTGCGAAGTCTGATTCCTTCTCTGCATCATGAGCATTAATGCTCAAATCTTCGTTGAAATCATCTTCCAGAGATGTAACAAGGCCAGTCACTTCATCATCTGATACAACAGCATCAGCAGTTGAGCCAAATTTTGTTTTCAAGTTCACAGACAGCTCTCTGTTTAAGAGCGTGTAGGCATTGACATCTTCACTCTCCTTGTCAAGATGACTGGTTTCACCCTGAGGAATACTAGTGTTTTTGGTATTTTCACTTTCTAGCCCTTTTAGTTTCCCATGTAGCATTCCTTTCAAGTGCTCGTGTGCAATTTGATCTCCCTGAGAGTTTTCTTCGTGACTATTGACACTGGAGTCTCCCCCAGTATTTTCAGTTCCTTCTGTAAGAGAACTGTCTAATTCCTCTGTCATGGAAGGATCTTCTTCGTCTTCTGTGCTTAGCTCAAGATTGTCTGTTTCCAAAGCATCAAAGGACTTTACTGAATCAACCTGATCCATCTCCCCATCCCTTTCAGTTTCTTCAGCTGGTTTTGTCCCTGGATCACTTGATTCAGTTTCCTCTTCATTTGCTATCGTCTCTTGCAATGACTTCAAAAGCTCATCCACATTGTAATTATCAAAATCATCCCTTCCACCATCAAAGCAAACGAAGTCTGTTTCCTGAAATGAAAAACAGTATGTAGTCACAAATATTATCTGCTTTATTACAGTGATGACAGCAAATCCATTTGGTTGGGTAAGAGAGAGATGCAGCAGCAAAGGAAATTCTATTCATCAGGCAGAATTAACCCCTGGAGTCCTTAACCAAAACTCTCTTTGAAATCAGTGGAAGTGTTGCTCAAGGACTCTTAAAAATCCTAAATAAAAAGCTGTCCCATAGCCCCATCAAAGTCCTGGCACAGAACAAACTGGAAGGAGGCACTGGATTTGACTCTTCACATCTGTCTTGAATTAAGAACAAGTCTATCGCCAGCTGCCAGTGACAAGAAAGCAAACATTGTTTAACTTGTTTGTTACAATTTATTTTAGCTGGTCTCTCCCTAAATGCCCAAGTCCTCCAAGCAGGAGCCGCCTGCCACACAGCCTCAGAAAATTGCACAGCAGCACAAGGCACTGAACCCAACTTCATTAGGGTCTGGAGCTGCATCTACAAACCAGACTTGCTCAAACAACTCTGGAGTTACTTGCTATTAGTGTGTGAGAGCCTTTTATGTGTGTAAAGGTTGAAGGACTAGAATCGAAGGGCTAGTGTATCAGGTTTTGTTTGTTTCTGATAGTACCTTAGACTTCCAAAGTCTGGGTAAAGAAACAATCCTAAGTACATCTCAAAGAGCCTACATGCGAGCAGCTAGCAGCATCTCTAGATCTCAATCCAAGCAGATTATGTTAGAAGAAAACCATAATAATCAAGAAAACAAACATCAGTGCCTGCATTTTGGGCTGCCGCTCACACATAGGTTGCTGCACAAACATCCTGACACGTGTGCATCTCTGCACATATGCAGCTGCTTACTAACAAAAGGTAACTATGGATGACATATTCCCATTCTCCTCCTCAGGGATTTTTATTAATTATATTAATAATTATATTATTGCCAAGGTAAGAAATAGGAAGAAGCCCAATTAAAAAAAATAACAAGACTTACATCTGTTGGTAATTCTAGCTCCTCATTGGAATAATTATGATTTATTTCAAGTAAATCCTTTGGAAAATACCCAAAATCGCTTCCAACCTGCCAGAAAGCAAACACAAGCAAACAAAAAGCAGTGAAGAACCTTTCAAAATCATGTGTCTATGTTTAAATCCTAATTACAGCCACTAGTAGCAAACACATCAAACTCAACTATTTCCAAATGTTTAACACAACAAATAAAACGAAAAGATGAGCAATACCTTGTTCATGCAAGAGCTTTCATTGAGGTTTTATACTTACATTTCACAACACCCTTGTGAAGTTGGTGAGTTTTACTGTTCACTTCTTCAAAGCCTGACTTGTAACAGGTTATTAGGAGCTGGGAGTGAAGCCCAGGAACTCGGGCTTATGTGCTTTAACTGCTACCAAGCACTCTCACCAGCACCACACATGCCTCAAGTAATTTTCACAAGTAGTAAGCAGAGAGGATCTTTGGCTGTACAATATTATAGCCTGAAATATGCACACTTTGTATCTTAAGGAAAAAAGTAACTTCGATTTTTTCAGAAAATGAAGAATGGCACCTGAGGTAATCCTCTATTTTACAACCTGAGTGGAAAATACACTCCCTCTGCAAATGCACTGCTGCTCTTCAGTGAGTAATACACACAAAAATCAGTCACAGATGGCTATTTTCAAGAAGTCAATGTGCTAAGCCAAGGCAAAAATGGTGGAAGAAAAGAATCTCTTATCCCTCACCAGATAAGATCTACATAGTAATGCTCTCACTTGAGAGTTCTGACAAGGGCTGTCTAGAAGTCAATACTAATAGAATGCTGTCACTATGCAGATTAGATAATCCAGGCAATTAGAGCCTGGTGAACACACCACAAGCGGCACAGACTTTCCCAGACAATCAAAATATGGGGGGGGGGGGAATAGAAAGTGTTGGTCATTTCCCCAGGAATTGTTACTCTTCTTCAGTAAGAGCACTCAGTTGAAGATCAAAAGGAAACCAGTCATGTCACAACAATCAGGGATATAGAATCATAGAATAGTTAGGGCTGGAAAGGACCTCAAGATCATCGAGTTCCAACCCCCCTGCCATGGGCAGGGACACCTCCCACTAAACCATGCCATCCAAGGCTATGTTCAACCCCACCTTGAACGCCGCCAGGGATGAAGCGTTTACAACTTCCCTGGGCAACCCATTCCAGGGCCTCACCACCCTTACAGGAAAGGGTTTCTTCCTCATATCCAATCTAAACTTCCCCTGTTTAAGTTTAAACCCATTACCCCTTGTCCTCTCACCACAGTCCCTAATGAAGAGTCCCTCCCCAGCATCCCTATAGGCCCCCTTCAGGTATTGGAAGGCTGCTATGAGGTCTCCACGCAGCCTTCTCTTCTCCAGGCTGAACAGCCCCAATTTTCTCAGCCTATCTCCAGTACCCTCATCATCCTCGTGGCCCTCCTCTGCACTTGTTCTAACAGTTCCATGTCCTTTTTATGTTGAGGACACCAGAACTGCACACAATACTCCAAGTGAGGTCTCACGAGAGCAGAGTAGAGGGGCAGGAGCACCTCCCTCGACCTGCTGGTCACACTCCTTTTGATGCAGCCCAGGATACGGTTGGCCTTCTGGGCTGCAAGCGCACACTGCCGCCTCATGTTCATTTTTTCATCAACCCACACCCCCAAGTCCTTCTCTGCAGGGCTGCTCTCAATCTCCTCCCTGCCCAACCTGTAGCTGTGCCTGGCATTGCTCCGACCCAGGTGTAGGACCTTGCACTTAGCATGGTTAAACTTCATCAGGTTGGCATCAGCCCACCTCACAAGCGTGTCAAGGTCCCTCTGGATGGCATTCCTTCCCTCCAACATATCAACCGAACCACACAGCTTGGTGTCATCGGCAAACTTGCTGAGGGCGCACTCAATCCCACTGTCCATGTCACTCACAAAGATGTTGAACAAGACCGGTCCCAACACATATCAATATATGCTTTGTTACACTGGTATCACTGAAACAGGTTAACCTGGGATGAGGTTTTCTGGATTTACAATGGCATAACAGAAAAATTAAGGAGGAAAATTATACCCAGCAAATAATATGTATTAATACTTCTGGGGTTTTGTTATGCAAGCAAAGTAAGCACTAATACATTCAAGGGCTTCCTTTCTTAACTATTTCTCATTCAAATCTTGAGATAGCAACCTTCCATAGTGGATATCTCTGTAGTTATACATATATTGGGAAAACAAATAAATCAATCTATTGCCTGCTGGAAAAGAGAGAATGTCTGTGGGGCTATTACTGGGAATTGCTGGGAATGGTTAATTAAACTAGACTAGCCAAATCAAAAGCTTGCCTTTGTGGGGTATACTATAGTTCTATTCTAAATTGGCCTGTTTCTCTCTACAAACATCTATTCCAGTTTTAAGTGATCTTTCTGCAAACAAAAGCCAAAGATTCCAAGTTGTCTCCTTACACCCTAATCACCGTGACTACCATTATAATTAAGCTCCACAATATGAAACTCATTTAGCATAATCCAAGCTGCTGACCATATTAGTCCTTTGCAGTGACTCAGTTTGCCACTTCTGTGGTTTCTGAGCCATATGGGACCTGCATGCCCAAAATTTCATCTGGTCCTCTCCTTACAAGTCCTCTCTTGTAAGGGAAAAAATGCCTCATTGTGCAAATAAAGGAAACATTCTTCATTCGCTATGATAGAGGAAAGGCATTTTGAATGCCAAGTAAATAAGGCAAACACAAAGTGCATCCTTCATTTCCACTCTGTTCCCAGCTAAAATGCTCTGGGTGGATGAACCACTTAGCTGTGCATACAGCACCAATCCCCACCAGCACCCATAGATAAGAGCACATTCACTGGCCACCACCAAGAAGCCAGATCCTCACACCACCTACCTCAGTGACAGAGAACAGACAGCTGGGAAAGAAGATGTTCAAATGTTTTTAAGCTTACAGCCCACATCCCTAAATCACAGGCACCTCAAATTGCAGAACATTGGCGAAAGAAGAGTTGGACTGATCTACCCTTGCTGAACACGAGTTATTAAGAAAATCAGAAACAACAGGAAAAAATTCCCTCATCCCCTGGGTCCTCCAGATGAATTCTGTCTTCCCGTTTTCCCTTAAATTTATCCTTCAACTTCCTTCTCATTACCTTATGTGCAAGATTCGAAAAGAAAAACTAATCCAAAAGAGCCACGATCTGCAGCCAAGTACATTTCTTGTAATACAAAGCCAGACAGTTTTCTCAAGCTCGAATCAAAGGGATAAAGATTAGCCCTTTGCAGAAGATTGTTATTTTATCTTATGGCTGCCATAATTGCTGAAACACTCTGTTAAAAAGCAGCAGGGTTTACTTGGAATTATCTGAAGTAGTTTTGGAGTTCTGGCCCCTGCTAAAGATGAGGGCAGAGAGCAGGAGAAATGCACGGGAAGCAAGTCTACATAACACAAATTGATGGTGCAAGCAATGAGAGTAGGATGCTGGAGAGGAGACTAATTTTAGAGCAGAACACAGTGCACTGGACAATGACAGTACCCAATGTTCTTCACCTTTCAATTTGGGAAAAAAAAAAAATCAAGTATTTTCCTGGAACTGAAGTATCCATGAGATCCATAGCATAAAATCACTGTTAAATAATGGTCAGAGAATATTGACCAAGCATTTGGCTTTGCTTTATTAATGAGGTTTAGACAGCTCTGCTAAAAACTACATGCCATATAATGTATAGAATAGATATTATAGCTGAGTTCGAGAGGTTTTCCACATGCTGAATGCTCACTGAGCTCAATGGGAGTTCCACAAGCAATGAAGTGTACAAGACTGGGATCATAAAATACTCAACAATGGCTTGAGAAGGGTGGATTGAATTAGAAAAGGAAAGGCAAATAAATCCCACACCCAAGTACTATAGATTCTTTCAGCCTTGGCAAAAAGCTCCTTTCTTATATTATCCCCCTTCAGGTCCGAAATTCTACTGTATTTCTCACTGCTCCTCAAAATCGATTTCAGGATTAGTCTGTATTTTCAGCTTGCTTGAAATATGCCCCAGGCTGCAGTAGTTGAAGTTTCTCATACACATATTCCCCCAGCCTCTGCCCCCATCTGAAGATGAGAATACCAGTTATCCCTTGATCTCATACTTCCTACTAAAATACTTTCCTAATACTTTCCCCTAAAACTTTGGGAAAAGGAAAAAAATAGCAGGGCAGATGCACGGGATCAAATGAACACAAAAAGTGCTGTGGCAGAAGGTAACATGCTTTCCACCGTGATCTGTCTGACCACAGACCTCACCAGTAACCTGGTTTTAATTAGCAATCAGCAGCCTCTCCCAGCTCCAAGGCTGCTCACTGCAGGCACGTCTGGTCTGCATAAATCAAGTTGCCTGGCCAAACGTGGCATGTACAGTCGCATTGCACGAGAGAGACCCCAGTGTTATCTGCAAGTCAGAGACGGGGTCACACATGCCAGGGAAGGCACCTCTGACCCTGCCGCAGCATTTGCACACTGGTTGTTGCAGCATTATTGATTAACACAGAAGTAGTCAATCAAAACAGGGAGAAAAGAAATACATTATAGCCACCAACTGAAAGGAAAGAGTCTGTCATCACTGCCCTAAAAAGAACATAGAAAACACTGCAAAGCAATTAAAAACCAACAACAAACAAATGGAGTTTGGCAATTCTGCAACTTCAGCTTTTACTTTTTAAACTCAAAGCAAACATCCTTTTAACTTGGAGACACACCTAATTGTTGCATGTGTTTCCCTATCGGTGAAGAGTTAAAGGGAATATTAACTCAGCAATTACCTGAAAGCTGCTGTCTGATCTTGCAGCCTCTATTACACCTTGTTAGAAGATGCAAAATTGGCCTGTGCTGCTACTCCACATCTCAAGAACTGGCAGCCCTGGAAACCTGCACTGGCTAATTAACCAGATTATTTATGGTACAGTTCATGTCAGAAGGGAATTACCAGCATGATACAACTGTAATTTCTTCTTTAACCACGTGCTGCAGTTCTCTGCTCTCTCCTGTATCATTCTAATTGGATTCAGCTCCTGCTGAGCACTTGGCTGTCCACACCCAGCCTGAACAGGTTGGAGAAAGTGATACATCCTGCTTTTCACTAAACCACTAGCTCCACAGTCAACACCCTGGTGTGGCTTTGGGCAGCCCAGTTGTGGGCAATTGCCTAGTCCCTGTAGAAGACCAGAGTAAGAAAGGAGGTTGACACAAATGATTCTGATACAAAAAGGTATGTTGGGGAAGCATGGAGGGGGGGCAACAGGGACTAGGTCTAAGCAACCTCCAGACTGTGAGCATTTTCAAGGGAAGCCCACAAAAACTTCTCTTCCTCCAGAGAATCTCCGTTCTACTTCTGTCAGGCAAACAAGGCCCTTATCATGAAAGCTAAGAGGAGTTTTCTACGAAATAACTGCAAGGATGGGGACCCTCCTTTCCCATTAATAGGAGCCTCTCAGATTGCCCAAAAGAGACAATAACTCCGACAAGGCCACAACTCTGCAAGCTTCTACACCACAGCTAAGAGACAGCCCTTTTTAAACCCAAATTTTCCTTCATTCTTTTTAGTTTCACTGCTTTTTCCTCCAACTCTGCTTCCAGCTCTGATAAAAAGGGGAAGACAGCAGCTCAGGACTAGGAAGAGAAGCACAATTAAAACATGCACAAGGAACAACCTTTAGCAGGATTACAGCGCACAGGATGAGACCACATCACGGGTAAACACAAGGGAAGGGAGGCTCAGCTTCCAGGCAGGCTCATGGGCCAACACTTACAGCGCTGCAACAGGAGCTTTTCAGCACAAAGGCAGTTTCCAGCACACATTAGCATTGCCCATTTTCCGCAGCACTTAATGTTTAAGGTTTGATCAAACCACATCCCATTTCACATGGGTCTCGAGATAAAATGGCATTCATTATGCTATTTAGCTATGTTCAAAACCTTACGTGCTTCCCTACAAGGCAAAAGGAAGGAAAAAAAGATGACCAGAAAACACCAAGAACAGCAAGTACAACAAATGCTTTACAGTACTTACGCTTCCAGCCCAAAGCTCGGTTGATTCTCCTATGAGTTTGTAATACACATAAACCGCTTCTCCCTTCTTAAAATTTACAAAGCGACAATCTGGACCTTTAAAATCCTGCATTGCCTTCCCTCGGCACATTAACACTGCACAAGAACATGAAAAAGAACAGTATTAGTTCAAAATAACAACAATAATAAAACCATCTAGTGAAAAGGGTCTTTGCTAAGTGGCAGAAAACCAGACCTCCCCACACACAGTGTTTTCCTATTTGCCAGATCAGGTGAAGAGATAAGAGCTTCACTTAAAGTATAACTAAAATAGGAGATTATTAAAAACAAATAAGAGATTATTCAAACAATAAGGCAAACTCACTGACCAAGACAAGTGTTTGACAAAGCACTTGAGGATTACATTGCAGCAGCACATTATGAAGCTAATTATTAATATTAAATTAGACAGGCTGAAAGATAACATCGGTGTCCTAGAGAATCAGCTCTGAAATGACCCCTGAAACGCATAACCACCACCCATAGAGCGGGTTTATTACAAAAGGGTTCTGCAGGAAGAAGAATAAAAAGCCCGAAGGGGCTGCGGGGATCTGAAAACTTGGTCGGAAGGAGGGAGGGATGAGGCGCCTTTCCATTTCTCCGATTCTCCCCAATTTCCGTGCCAAAGCCGGAGGGGGGGAGCTTTGGGAAGCGCCTCCACGAAGCATGCGGCGTTTCCATCTATTCCCGTAACAGCCTCCCCGCGGCGGGGGCCGGGCCGAGCGCCAGGGTTCGGGCAGGGGCTACCCGCACCCCGGCCGGGGTCTCCGCCCTCCCCGGGATCCCCTCTCAGCCCTCCCCGGCGGCGGCGCGGCCCCGCTGCCCCACTCACTGCTGCACTCGGGGTCGGCGCAGCGCTTGCGCTCGGCGAAGCGGCGGCCCAGGCCGGGCCCGGCGGCGGCGGTGTAAGGCAGGAGCACCAGCAGAGCGAGCAGCAGCCGGGGGTCTGGCGGCGCGGCTGCGGCCATGTTGGCGGGCGCCGGCGGTGGGGAGGGAGCAGACACGTCAGCAGCGCCGGCGGGAGGGCGATGTGGCGGGGGAGGGACGGGCCAAAGCCGGCCCCGCCGCTGAGGAGGGAGGAAGGCAGCGCAGGGACCCTCCCTTCTCCCCTCCCTCCCGGCGGAGATCGGACTCCCGCCGCCGGCGCCCGGCTCTCATACTGCGGAGGGTCTGTCCCCGGCCGGAGGCGTGAGGGGAGAAGTCCTGCCCCTCGCTCTTGCTCTTTCATGGCGGCTTTCTCCACCAGAAGGTCGCTGAAGTAACAAGAATAGAGCGGCCGCGGTGCAGAAAAGGTGTCGTTGCACACCCGTCACCGCACACAAGGGTGAGGATGCTACAGACCCAAACACCTCCCTGTCTGCACTCCCGCTGCCACGCCAAGAAGTTCACATCTCCCCATGAAAGATGCTACCAAGCAAGATGTCATCTCTCCCCGCCATGCCCAGGTAAACCAGTGGTAAGGTGGGTGTATGGTCTTACTCACCCACCGAGCACCAAGGGAAGCAGAGGCAAACGAAGGGCTGCACACCCAGCTAAGGAAACCCAGCGTCCAACAGGCCTGCTCTTGCTCTGCTGAACCCTCAGCTCCGACTTGCTGCTGTTTTAATGTTTGCAAAGCAAAAAAACTGCTCTTTGCAAGCATGACTGCACTTACAGTTACCTTTTCTTCACATCCACCTTACCTACATTGCTTTAGAGATCTGAAATGGCAGAAAATGGTCATATACAGGAGAAAACCAGACTGAACTTCTCCTCAGTTCTCTTTTTCAGACCCATGTTATTTATGCAGCACAGGCACTGACCAGACTAAGAGAATAAAAGGTGCAGCCATGAAGGGATAGGTAACATAGGAGTCTTCTTGCTGGTTTATCAAATGGCCAAAATTTAACTTTTTCCACCCTCCAAAGGGCAAATGCTGGAGCTGCTTCCAAAACCAACAGTCACTTGGCAGAACTGATAGTCAAGGTGAAGGATCCTGCTTTTTCATGCATGTTAAAGGACAACTGCAGACAGCTTAGGTTGTTTTAAAGAGCCCTTTTAATGATCTACCACAAGAGTTAGCAATCACCACTGCTAACTGCATTAGAGGCACTGCTTGTGCTCTTCTTGCATCCTTGTGATTATTGATGTCTGTGCTACATACACTTATTTCCATACCCCAATCATACAGGGCCTGAGATCCAAGGTTAGTTACTGCTACATAACCTCTGAAATATACATCAGCATTTCATTTCAACCCCCATCTAGAGGGCTTCATTTTAATCATATGATGAAAAAGCATCAAGGTAGAAACAAGTATCTTCCTCAGTGCTGCAATGAACAGCTCTTGTACCTCACCAACACATGTACCTTGGACATTGCACCATTTCCTACAGCCCACTCCTAATAGTATCATGTTAGCCAGATTATGTTTATTAAAAGACCAAGTAACGGTGTCTGTGGTCATAAAGATGAAGTCAAGAAAGGGAGATGTGAAGAGATACAAGATCACATAGCTCTTGCATAAGTCACTGCCTTTATTGTGCAATAACAAGTATCTTGCAGTTGGTACGTATACACGAGTTTACCGCTGCAACTGTCCAGCATCCCCTACAATTCAAGTATTTCATAGCAATAATATACCCATTCACTAACAAACCCAGCTTTCCCAGGGTGTGACACAGAAGAGAAATACTTCGCTTAGTTCAATTTAGGTGTTTGTTCCAGACAAAATGTCCTTCAGTGTTCAACTCCGATCTCAGAAACAGGTGTATTCAAGTATGAGAGTAGTCCTGCTGTACATGAGGAATCAATGTTTTGCGTGTGTCTACAGTTACAAAACTGTTCTCCCACCTCCCCTATACTGAAGTATCTGCTAAAGAAACTGATAACCATTAGCACCATCACTTGGCTAAGTCTACCTAAGAATCAGCAAAGACTCACTCATGCATGACATACGAAGATACAAATAACAAGGCAAATGTAAACGTGCTTCTAACCAAACATGAGAGCTTTACAAAAATAAAGTGGGGTGAGCTGGGTATCAGTGAGATCAGGGCACTAACCTAACAAAAGGTCAGAAATGTAGGAATTGACATCACACTTGGGGAACACCAGTGATCAATGAGACACTCATGGGGTACACAATTATAAAGGACAGATAAGGAAGATGATGCTGTTAAAGAAGTGGTGACATATAACAGTTTAACATCAAGTTAACTAAGTAAGTTAACTTTCAATTAATAATACAGAGTAATTATGAACTTGTCATATATACAAGTCATATACTAGAACACAGGATTAATAACAAAACAGAAAGGGAGACTTCCAGTATCACCACACAGAATTATTAAATGTCATAGTAAAGTAGGATACTGAAGTTAAATGTTTAGATGCTACAAAGAACCGTTCTGCCTTGCACTATTCCCCTGCCAGTCGTTATCGATTAGTTGAACCAGGATACTGGATTACATGAACCTTTAATCTGAGCCAGTTTATTATTTACTCACCCTCACATGGCAGAGCCATTCTGAAAACAAAACAAAACAACAAACCAAAACCCAAACCCAATTATAAACTCTTGCTCCAAACCCTGGACTTTACACATACCAAAGCACTCCATGGCAGAGTCAGTTGCCAAAAGTGATTTCAAGAAACATGTTCAGCACAGTTTGGTACAAAACAGATTCTGTGGTTGAAGCAGATTTCCAGGATCCAGGTGGGAGAAGAGGCAATATTGTTGGCTCTGCAATCCACAAGATTTTGATTCAGAACCCTTTCCTTCTGTCAACATGATGTTGTAAGTCACAGACGAAAAGTACCAACACGGCTAATGGGAAGAGTGATCACAGCTCTGGTTAATTACCACTTTCAGTGTCTACTGCATTACTCACAGCTGTAGTAACCCTCTGATCACGCTACCTGTACAATTAAGCAGCTCTGCCGCACTACTGAGCACACCTAGCTAGCCTCCCATGCTTCTGATCCCTCCTGCTTCACCCTTTGCTACCACTTCTAATTCCACACGCGGCGCAGAGCCAGAGCACTTCGCCTACACCAGCGGCACAGGAGCCAGCTCCTCGCTGTGCTTCCTCGGCTTGGAGAGCTCTCGACCCGTCCGTTCTGGCACTCTTATCCTTCGAGAGCTTGCATCCTCCTTACTGCCCTCAGCCCCGCTCCCGCCGGGTGCGGACAGACCCGTGCACACCACCCGTTTACTACAGACCGAAGCGAGCCCGGCTTCACCAGCCGCTCGGCTCACACCGATCCTGAGAGCACCTCCACCGGCCTGTGCACACCTGCGGTCCCCACAAGGCCTGCACTGAAGGCGAACGCCGCCTCGGCTGCGGCCGAAGGCACGTACGAAGCGGCGGCAGCAGCACCGCCAGGCCTCGCCGGTGCTACCACAGCCACCGGGCCCGCCACTCGCCCCCCTCCCGCTCTCGTGGCCCCATTACTCCACCGCGCAGGCGCCTGAGGAGAGGTCCCTCTTCCATCATGGCGGTGGCATTGCGCGCGCCCCCCCCCCTTCATAGCGGCAGGGACGCGCCTAAACAAGGCCGCATGCGCTTCCCGGGAGCTCCTCCTGCCAGCGTGTGCGGGGCGGCCGCTGTTAAACCGAGCTCTCTTAGTGGCTGAGCGGCCGCTGGTGTGCGGCTCCGTTAGCTCAGAGTGGTCGGTAGCTTCCTCCTTGGCGACGTCTGAACCCTGGGTCAAAGATGGCCGCTGCCTCAAATGATCTCCTGCAGGAGGATGGGGCTGTGAAAAGCCCTGCCGTGCCGGCTAGGAGCGCCCTGCTGCCGCCCCTGAACCTGCCTTTCCTGTCGCCACACTTCTGCCAGCCGGGTAAGCGCAGCCCCGACTGCTCCCGCTTCCCCCCACTTCCGCGGCTCACCCGTTCTCTGCCCGCCCCGGCTCTGAGGGAGGAACGCTTCTCTGCGGCTGGCCTGTTCCCCGCCTTTCGTGCTGCTCTTCGGTGTGCCGCTGAGGAAGGGGTTGGGATTCCCGGTGCGAGGCGCTTGGAGGCGGCATGAGCGCTATTAGTAAAGTACGGGCTGGTGAGGTGGCTGATGACAGAAGCATTGTGGCTGCAAAGCATTTGGAGAAGCTGTTTCAAAATGGTTTTGAGTGAAGCTTTACCTCAATCCTATCCACATCGTGTCACTTCTTAGCAACTTGCTTAGTAGGGGGTATTCAAAGCCCGGTTGCACGCGGCTTGGAGCAACCTGGTCTAGAGGAAGGTGTCCCTGGCCGTGGTAGGAGGTTGGAACTGGATGAGCTTTCAGATCGCTTCCAACCCAGACCAGTCTGGCATTCTGACTTACCTGCAGTAGCCATACATCTTGTATTTAATCTTGCAGTGTTTACTGTGGGGTATATTTTCTTAGTACTTTGAAACCTTTGAGGTTATAAATAAGCATGAAGACTAAACCTGTAGGTAGGTTGGTTACAGGTAGTTTTGTAGAATGTGCTGGCAATAAAACTGCTCCAAACCAGTGTTTAACTTATCCTTCAGCTATAGCATCTAGGTGATTCAGTGAGCCTTGCATGTCCTTTGCTGAATGCTCTTGATGCTTGAGCATTGTAGGGGGCACATTAGACCATGGCATACAGATGTGGAAAAGAGGTTTCAGTTTTGTGCTATAACACACATTTGAACCAGTATCTATGTAAAAAGGTCAAGTGGTTTCTTTCCAGCCTTGTACTCAAATGAGAATAATTCTGTACATTTATGTAGTGGGAACTGCTTAGCCTTTGGTACTGGAGTAGCCTGTTTGTATGTGTGCATGCAAATCTTCAGCACATTTAGATGAAGATTAGTAACAGAAGAGAGTGGTCCCCAAAATATAACAAACTGCTGTGATGTTATCAGAGCACCGTGGTTTTCTAACTCTGGTAAGGCAGTAGCGTGTAATATTTGGCTCTACAATGTTTCAAGTGTCTGAAGCTGTGTGCTGCTTGTGGAAAATGCCTTTTCATATTTTATGTTCAGCTCTAACCATGATCTTGCTGCCCTGGAGATTAGTAGGTGTCTTTAATTCAAAAGCCAGGTAGCTGAAGTTCACTTTCTGTAGTGTCTGAGAAAAATGGTACAAGAGGGAGACTGAAATGATAGGTGCATTATTACCTGAATAAGGGCTCTGACAGTTGTGGACTTGATTGGTCGATTTGTTTGTTTGTTTAGTATCTTCTCATGAGCACAAGTTAAACTTCAGGAAGAGCAAGGAAGTGTGTTTAAATTACATTCAGGATGCCGTGCTACAGAAGCAGTGGGAAAGGGCTGCAGAGTTTCTGACCTCCTATATAGAGTCACTAGAGAAAGACTATTCCAACGAATACATGGGTCCATCAGAGGTAAGTCAATGTCCTTATCAGAGTTCTTTTGCAGTTGAAGAAATACTTGCAAGAATCACCTGTAATACTTCAGGACTAACATTTATCTGAATTAGCTAATCTCAGGCTCATTTTTTTCTGTTTTAAAAAGTATTAGAAATAAAGCCAGAAAAGTGGGACATCTTTTCTAAACTAAGCTATTTTCTTAACAAAAAAAAAAAAAAGAGGAAAAAGAAGCTTCCAAACCCAAATGAGCAATTATTCAGGTGCTGATGTAGAAACTCATGGATGGCAGGCTGTAGAAAGTCCTCCAGCCCTCATCCCCAGTAGTGTTGCAGTTACCATACTGTCAACTGACCACAAGTCTGCCTCTTCACAGGCCTGCTTCTGCTATGGGGTTAACCAGTCTTGCTGGAGCTGGAGTTTTGATGAGGTCTCACTTTCAGGGGCATTAAGAATCTGCAGTGCTGTCTGATCTCTTTTCTGAGAGAGGGGGGAAAAAAGCCTGACTTGGCTTGGTATAAGTTACCTCCATCAGGAGCACATCTGTGAGAAGTAATTTTAAAGGAGTCCTCTAAACCAGAAAAGCAGTAAATGTGTTTGCCATTGGCATGCCATCAGACAGAATCTGTTGGAAAGTTAGTGGCTTATTTAGGACTTTACCAGCTCCTCTAGTATTTGCAAAACAGCTGGCAGGTACTGAGATAAGAGCAGGAGGAAAGGGATCAGAGCCTTAAAAAGTCTGAGTACTTGAATATGGCTAGTCTGCCATAATATTTGGCTACATTATGTAGGCAGACCTTAAAAATACAAATGCATGTGGATGGGAAATTAAATCTAATTGGAAATAATCTTTATTACGAAGTTCAAAGAATTATGTATGCCTCATGTCTCAGTGGAATCATATCAAAGGAAAATATAACTTCTTTAGTAACAGCAGGGGAACCTTCTGACAGCTGCGGTTCTCATAAGCTTTGCTGGAGAGCTGCATTTGTAATGAGCAACTGTGAAGCACCCTCTGAATGACTGTAAAAGTCCTGCTGGCAAGTATGTAGCTTACTATAGCAGTAGATAATACTTAGTATTTTTTATTTGCAGTTCAAATGGGCATCTTTTTCATGTGCTACAGTAACTATAAATTTGATAACACTGTATATGTGGTGACTTGCCAGTTTTGTACCAAGGTTGCTTCTGGATCTCTCTCTTCCCATTCATAGATAATTTGGAGAATAGGAACTGAAATTTTGTGCCATCATTCCCATAGCAGCATGAAAGAGCTCAACTCTTTCATGGAGCAGATGAAGATTTTAGGAATAAAAAGATATTTGAAGGTGAGTGTACTTAATGCAGACATGTTGATTTTCCACGTTTATCTGATCACTTACTTGAGTATTAGTTTCTGAATCTCTCTTTTGAAATATATTGCTAACAATAGTGTCAAAACCAAAAGATAACACATTTGAGTTACCAGTTGCATGATATTTTAAGGGTTATTCTGCACCTAACTATATCTCATTTGGTCTATGTGTTTGATCACAGATATGTATTGTCAGTCCTTAGAAGTGCCTAGATCCTTTAATCTTTGGATTTGAAACAGTTAAATTCTTTCATGTGTGCCCCATAACATCAAATTGTGCTTTAACACCTGCTGAGCTTAGCTTCTTGTCCTTTATTTGGTCGTTGTGATGCTGACTAAACAGCTATGCTTAATTTTTGCTTTTATTACCCATTAACTTTTCAAGTAGCTAATCTGTGTACAAAACAATAGGCCTTATACTGTAGACCCTGTGTCACCCACAGGTGACACCCTGTGGTGGCTCGTTCAAATCTATAGTGTTTTGGTTTCCTTGACTGTTTCTTGCTTGGGATGAATCTTCTGTCTTTCATTCTGTTGTATTTGTTCAAGAGCTTCAACTGAAGCTCTGTGCTAGAGTTTACTGGAGTTAACTAGAGGTTTAGACTTACATCCAGTGCCTAATGAGCCTGATAGGGTGGTAGGATACCCCTCTTTCAGGTGTTCTGCATTTGGGTAGCCAAATGGAAGATCAGCAAAGGTAATTATATTCCCTCAAGTAATTTCTGGACCATTTTAAATAGGTACAGCACTTGTTAAAAACAAGTAGATTTTAGAGACAACTGCTTTCTGCTGCCTTGACAAGTATCATTGTCTACCACCTGATGGGTGACTTTCTGCTTTGTGGATCTTAATCTGTGAAGCAGAAATTATCTGTATATAAAATATGCTTTTAATTACCAATGTTTCTCCAACATCTTCAGACAGGAAGCATTACTTAGGTTCTTGGCTCATTTCCCTGCCCCCAGTGACACTTATATTTTCCTCTTCCTGTATTTTTCTCCAAAATTCCTTATAAAGATAATGTTTGGGTAAAAAGTGTAAAATGCTTCTCTAATTAAAATACTTTACTACCTGTGTTTGCAATAGGTTATATGTATGTCAGTAATGAGTCTCACCTTTCCCTGCACAGCTGTATAGATCTTTGCTGTATTGCTGAGAATTGCATTTGTACTGTGAAATGCTGTAGTATGGTCTGTTTGAATTGCAGGTTTGCCTAGAGCATGTCTTTCACCTCCTTTGTAATGGATTCATTGATGAAGCTTACCAAAACCTGTCCCTGGCAGAAAGTTGGAGGTTTGGAGAACAAACAGTCATTCAGGATAAAGAAATGAAACTGATTCAGGCTTACAGGGGATTGTTGGACTACTACAAGTGGTCTAAGCAGAAGAAGATCTTATTAGAACATGGTAAATGTTATTGCATTGAGCTGTAAACTTGCTTGCCTATGCAGACGCTATAGCTTACAATGACACTTTTTCCTTTACTAGACTTCAGAATTGGATGGTAAATAATCCTGTATCAGAAATAGTGGTGTCGAAATGGCATGCGGACCTGTACTTTCCTGAAGTGTCCTGAAATGCTGCTCTGAAGCATTTTCTTCCCCCACTGAATCACATTTCTTATATCCAACCAGCATCACCTGAAGAAATGATCAGAGGAATGTATTCACTAACAGCAGTGGCTTAATAGGTGTGTAAGCGCTTGACTGCTGCTAGAATTTTGAGTGCTAGGAAAGAACCCCCACAACTTGTATTTGAATTTCAGTTTCTTAAAGGCATGTGAGTTGCTACTTGTGTGTGGCATCCAATTCTGCATATACCTGCTGACTGTGTGTTATCAGTTATTTTGGATCTCTGCTTGTTTCTATGAAAACTTAAGTACTGAATTTGGTTTATTAACCTTGTGCAGGTAGCATCTTGTCTTGGCATACTACCTGTCATGTCCCAGAAATTGAAATTGGGTGATAATAAATTTGAATGAAGAACAGTGGCAATTTTTTGTTTCAGTACCGAGGAAACTGTGGCCTCTCTTCTTAAAAGCTGACTGGAGCCCTTGCTTAGCAAAATGTCATGATCTTAGGTGAGCCACTTCAAGATCCCTTTGGACTAGCAGAGCTAACGGTGGCATTCTTTCATGTTTTGATAGGTGAGGATGGACTTGAAGACTTGTCTGTGGAACAGGAAATGCACAGTTGCTTTCGGAAAGCAGCAGTGAACTTAAAGGAGATTATTAAAATACCTGGAGTCTGGGATCAATTTGTGAAATGCTATGTGGATGTAAGGGCATGTTTTACAGATACCTTCCATTTGTGTTTCCCTGCCTAACTTTCATTAAGATGTGTGTGGATGACAACAAATGCATACATGTATCTCACTGGCTTTGATTTAGAGCACAGTTTACTCCTGGTAGAACTGCAGAGCCTGTGCAGTGTACAAAAAGGACTATCTGTACGTTGCCAATAAAAAGAAATTGCCAGACAGCTTGCATATTTTGGTTTTGTGGTACTAGGATAGAAAATAACTGCTTAGAATTTGTAATTAAGAAATAAAGTTAATCTTGAATTATCTTTGAAATTTGCTCCTTGTAAACGTTGGTAAGTGCTGACTGCTCTAAGCACATCTTACAGGATTTTGCTCAGTGCTGCCAAGTTCTCTTACTGAGTATTCTTTAAAGACATGGCTGCTTCAGTGTCTTTCCAGTGACCAAGTGCTGGTAATTCTTTGACAATTAAGTACGTGTTCAAGGAATTTTCTCCTGTAGTGGCTTCTATGTGTGAATTTCCATCCCTGTGTAATGAGAGTAGCAAGTAAAATGAAAATATACTACTCATAGTCTGACCTAATATGCTGCGCTCTTAAATCCAGGCGGTGCTATTGGATAGTTCTGCGGCAGCCCAAAATGAGTTGTGAGAGTTTGATTGCTAATATGTGGTAAACTAACAACAGACTTAATTTCCTTTAGTTGTTGGAGTTCTATGGAGACCATAATGAAGCCCGCCAAGTGTTACATGACTATGCCTACAACTCCAAGTTTCCTTCTAATCCCAATGCTCATGTTTACCTCTATCAGTTCCTGAAGAGACAAGGTGAATCAAAGAAATCACTCATATCTGCACTGAAGGTATATATTCTATAGTAGATGCAGTCCATGGTCACTTCTATTGCATGCTGGTCTGAGAGTTTGGTTCAGTTGTAATGTTATTTACTCTCTTAAATTCTTTGTGGAAAGCAGAGGGTTAGAGGAAAGTTAGTGGTAGGGATGCAAATAATGAACAGTATCCTTTGCTGTCTTTGAATTCAAGTCTTTGTTTTGCCTTTAACTGATACATTATATAAGTTCTTAAAGTCAGTAAGTAAGCTCAGTGCGTGTGTTTACACGGTTCCAGAATTCTGTATGGGCAGGTTTGTACATAACATGCACTGGTTTCTGTTGCAGCTTGATCTTTACAGTGCTGAAGAAGTTATTAGATGCCTGCTTTTCCACACATTGCAATTAGTTTCTCTGCTTCTGTTCACTGAGCTGTGCGTTTAAGCTAAAATGGAAGTCAATGTCTGCTGATGTTGGCAGATAAGGTCTTCCTATATTAAGTTTTTCTGTAGGTGTTTTTAAATTCCTGCTTTCCTTGCCCTTGCTTATTGATCTTAGTAGCTTCTTGCAAACAGTGTTTTGCAGTCTTGTTTTGCCACTTGATGGCACTAAGGTGCTTTTGTTAGGGCAGAGCTTTTAAAACTGCTTCATCAAATTTAGACTTTTAAACTGTAGCATAAATATTGTGATATCTGGTATTACCTACAAGGTAGTGACAAATCAAAGAACTGATCTGTGATCCAATGCACAGAGCAGTAGGCAGGGGAGCTAGAACTGGCCTAGGAAGGAAATACTTTTGCCTCCCAAAATGGGGACACTGGATATGGATTTGGGCTGTTCCTTGAGCATGGTGTATTTGTCACATGCAGTCATCAAGGTATTTCATCTATTGTGTCAGAGTAGGGACACAGATGTGCAAGATGAACATAGATATTCATTCTTTATATTAAGGCACTAAGGTACCAGGTTGCTTATTTTTCCTCACTAGAACCCCCAGAACACTGGAGCCTGTGCTTCTCTTGAGTGGGCAGAAGTCTGCAAAAGTTTTCACATTGAAATAATGCATCTGGGTTTTGTGGTTTTCTTTTTCAGAACTTGCATGATACTGTTCCTTCTCATGAACTGATGATAGATTTTAATCTCATGCTTCAAAAATCAAGTAAGTTCAAATATCTTTGTTCTTTTATGTTAATCTAGAATAAGGTTCTGAAATTATTCTGCAGCCTCCTTTCTGCCGTTTGAAGTAGTTTTGTTTGTTAAAACCAACCCAACCCCCCAACTTTCCAATCACAGGAACCTTTAAGTTGGACGTGTGAGCAGGCATTTACAAACTTACTTAAACAAATGCCTCTTTCATTTTAAAGGTTGATCAAAGCAAACTGTCATAAGGCACAGCCAGGAGTTCAAAAATAGAATCATAGAATGGTTTGGGTTGGAAAGGACCCTAAGATCACCTCTTTCCATCCCCTTGCTAGGGTCCTGTTCCCTTTTTGGAATCTCCAATGTATTGATTCTTTCTCTTCTGAAGGAGTTGAGATGGATCTGTGCTTTTTAGTTCATTGTTACTGATCAAAGAACAAACTCTTCCTCCTCTTTAAGGGAGTTTTATCTTCCAGCTGCTAGGAAAGCCATCCCAGTTGGAGACTCTTTTTTCCACGCTGATCAGTTGTAATCCAAGCTGTCTGCTTGTGACCTGGTATGTTCTAGCAGGTCAGCAGATTGGTCCTTGAATGAAGATTGTTTTGTCTTCTCTGCTTTTATTTTTGGGAGGGGGAAGAAACCAACCTCCTGGCTGAAACCTCCCTTTTTCTGTTCATTCATGACACATTTGCCAACTTTCCGTAGCTAATGAGATCAACCTGAATTTTTTGGAAGAAATTCATACTAATAAATACAATTTTCCCACTTTTCCCTGTTGTGATGCAGCTCAAGTGTTGTTTCAAGAGCTCTGCCGATACGTAACTACTGCTGTGAAATACCTAGTTTTTATCAGCCCCAGATCTGTTCTTTGGCACCTCAGGATTTGAAGTGTTCCAGAGGCACTGTGTTCCATTCCCATGGGAAGAACATGTTGATTAGAAGCACAGGGTAGCGAGCTTTGGAAACAGTGACTGTTGTAAACAAGGCAGCGTGAGATAAGTGAGCAGTCCTGTGTGTGCCATTTTGAGTCAGCAGGTTTTGGGCAGGATGGGAGTAGGGACAGAGTGTCTCTGATATGAATTACGCTCTAGAGCTAGGATGTATTCCTTGTCTCTTGTAAGAGAGAAAGTGATGGTGGGAACCCTCAATGATGGGGACAGTAGGAGGCAGAATGGAGAACTTTCACTTGCTGCCTACTGATGAGTTAGTTCAGCCTGATGTAAGTAACTTATTCAGCCTGATCTTTTTCCAGAGAAGAAGAAAAACCGTCAACTGGGGCTAGAAGTTATTTTTGCAGCCTTGGATTATGCTGGCTGGAAGGAGAATGTAAAAGCATGGAGCTGTTTGGCAAAGCAGCTGAAACAAATTGTAATGTAAGTATCTCTGATGCAATGCTCTAAAACCAGTGTGTCAAGTCTCTGTGTTTGGGCAATTGACATAGTGACACTCTGTAGCCTTTCTCTTGCTGCTGTTGAAGGGCAGATTTGTGCCCTATCCTGAATTCAGTGGCAGTGCTTGACTGCAGTGTGCTTTTATTGGGAAAAAGAAAAGAATTGGAAATTAGAAATTACTGAGGAGAATTCCAAATTTCCAGTATTGTCATTGGCTGAAAACTGTTAGTTCAGGTTTGGGGTTGTTTTTTTTACCAGGTTATATGTTTATGCAGGAAGAGTTACTCAGATGTTTGGGTAGCATTTTCTGCCCATTACTGATCTCCCTCTTTCGGTGGGGGGAATTAAGTTGTTGAGCCTTCTGCTCTATTACTATGTATGCATTATTTGAAGCTGGGTGGAGAATTGCTGGGCTGCAATAAGGGCATGGCTGGTACCATGCACACTGGTGTGTTGTGTGATGCTGGTAATAGTTACAGAATGCAACCAGTGTATTCTTACAAGGTGATCCAACATGCCTGGGGATTGTCTTGCCAACACTGACAGATATGGCCTCTGGCTTCACAAGAAGACATCTTGGGCAGTCTGCTCAGAATGCCTGCAACATCTGACCTTTATTCTAACCAATGAACAGGGTATTGAGGTTTTTCAGCCCTATGTATTTTCATTAAATTCAGAGCTTAATTTGACCCATTTTGCTGTTTTATTACTACTTCCACTTCTGCAGCATAGAATCACCGAATGGTTTGAGTTGGAAGGGACCTTAAAGCTCATCCAGTTCCAACCCCCTGCCATGGGCAGGGACACCTTCCACTATAGCAGGTTACTCCAAGCCCCGTCCAACCCGGCCTTGAACACTACCAGGGATGGGGCAGCCACAGCTTCTCTGGGCACCCTGTGCCAGCGCCTCAGCACCCTCACAGGGAAGAATTTTTTCCCAAGATCTCATCTCAGTCTCCCCTTTGTCATATTAAAGCTGTTCGCCCTTATTCTGTCTCTACATGCCCTTGTGCCATCATGAGTTTGTCTGCTGTTAAGGTCCAGAAGCTAGTGGATTACAGCTAGGAGTGTTGTTGCACAGAGGTAGTAAAACTAGTATGATTCTTTAACTTTGCCTGCAGTTTTGTTTTTGAAGAGACAACTTCAGATGATCTTGAAGTACACTGGGCATGTTGGTAATTTTATGGGAATATCACTTACCTATTGTAGGTAGTTTCTATTTTGAAATACTTGGTTTAAGGTCTTTATTGCCTAACAGGTCTTGAAATAAGTATTTGGGATAAGCTAGTCTTTGAGTATGCCTAGAGTAACACAAACCTTTTCTAAAAACAAGTCAACCCCTTCATACTACTAATCTATTGACAAACTTGAAGAAACTTCCTCATTAATATTGACAAACTGGCACACAAATAAAGGCTGGCTTCATTTCACACCATAATCTCTTATTGCCAAGTCTAAAGGAGATTGCTAGTGTTCACCTCCTGTCTCATTAGTGCTGCCAGGGGTTAAATAAAGTTGTTTCTGTTTAGTGCTTGCTTGCAGTGTAAGGTCTGTGTGCCTATGCTAGCAATTTATGACACTTCTAGCAAGTTGATTGTAAAATCTAGTGTCTCCTAATTATCTTTTGATCCCAATTTAGGCTTTTCTGTAACTTTTTTACCTTTTTCCAGGTCTGAGAAGCATCTTGACTGGCTTAAGCAAGAGTGGAGCCCCAGAAAGGACTGGTGGCCAGCCTTCCATTTTAGCCGTTACTTGGGAAAAAGGAATTGGCAGGAAAATCAAAGCCTTTCCTATGAAAAAGCTCTGGTGGCTGGAATCTTATTGGGCAAGGGTAATACTAAGTGTTCTTTCCTTTTCACTGCATAGAACTGAACTAATGTCTAGTTCTAGCCCTAATCAGATGGAATGCAGCTGATCTACTTCTTGGAAGAAATGCCGTTTCTTCCTTCTAGGAAAGATTGTCTTTGAAGCATAAGAACATGAGAAAAATATTCAAAGTGGTTTGACGTTTGACAGTGAGGCATATTTTGCATCCTGGTTTAGAATTCTGGTTCATGTGTCCTTGTTGAGCAGTCACAATACTATTTATCTTGTTGTTTTACCTTCAAACCACAATTTGAAACATGCACATGTTCCTGAGTGAATGTTGTGAGGGTTTGCTTTGCTGGATGCAGCTTTGGCAGTGTCTCAGCAAATACTGGGGTCGGTAAGGACCATGGAGGTGGTGTAATGCAGGAGGAAAGTGGTGGTGGTGTCTTGAGTGAAAACCATCAGCGGTTTGGTAAGATCATGACCTCTTTGGTAGCATTCTTTTGAGGTGCTGCCAAACCCAAGTGGAGTATCGGGCCAAAAAGCAGCTGCTACACTGAGAATGATAGTATGGTGTGGAGATGATGGTTTGTTCCCTGGTGTGAACTTTTGGTTGATAGGCAACTTGCTTGTCACCTTTTCTGGAACTTTGTCTTCTGGGCTTCATAAAACAATCTCTCATATTGGAAGTCTTTTTTGCTTTCAGTAATTTGTTATCAAACGTCCCCCAGTTTTTATTTCCAGACGGTTAATTGTTCCAGCTGTAGTTTTCTTTAATGCAATTTCTCTGCTTATTGGTGTCAACATGAGCTTCTGTTTTCCTTCTCCAACAAAATAAGTTCATGTAAGAAATCAGTGTTGCTTTACATTGTCAATTTTACCTTCTGATCTATGTGAAGAGCAAAAATTAAAGAGAAGAAAATATTTTGTAAGATGTAGCATATGGTTATATAGAATCACAAACTGGTTTGGGTTGGAAAAAACCTTAAGATCATCCAGTTCCAGCCCCCTGCCATGGGCAGGGACACCTCATACTGGACCATGTCACCCAGGGCTCTGTCCAACCTGACCTTGAGCACTGCCAGGGATGGAGCATTTACCACTTCTTTGGGCAGCCTGTTCCAGCACCTCACCATCCTCACAGTAAAGAACTTCTTCCTTGTGTCTAGTCTGAGCTTCTCCTGAGTAAGTTTGAACCCATCACCCCTTGTCCTATACATACAGAATCTTTTCTGGGTCAAAAGAGGATAGGTTATTTAAAGCTGCAATTATGCTCCAGTGTGCATAGAACCGTATAATTGTTTGTGTTGGAAAGGACCTTAAGATCATCTAGATCCAACTCCCTGCCATGGGCATGTACTGGATTATTTTATTACCTTTCATTACTGAAAACTTACTTAAATGCTTGCATGTTATTTAAACAGTGAAAGCATTTTGTATTTGCTTTTATCATGCTATAACTTACAGTGCCTTTCTATTTTTCCCCTTAGATGACAAGTACTTTAAATACATATCCCACCAAGGCTGCAAAGCCCGAATGAAAAGGTTTCGGATACTGAAGAAGTTTGTGCATAAGCACAATCCTGTCTACATGAGAATATCTGGTCTTTGAGTCTTCTGTACAACCTTGATTAGAAGGCATCCTTAAGGTCCTTGTGCTTTTTGTGAAACTGACTTCTGTAGCTGGCATTCTAGAACTTCTAGGCAGCACCCATTGACTCAGGACTAGACTTCAATATATTTCTGTAAAAAAAATGCTTTGGGTTTTATTTATTTTATAATAAAATGAATATAAATCAACTGATAAAGTTGGGGAATTTCTTTAAGATTAGTCCCATATTTCTGTGTGAAATGCAAACAGTATTGATTTCCAATACATATTGAAAAACATTTAGTTGTATGGTGTGGAGTTTCTGTGTCAGCAGTATTGTAGGCTTGATCCTCATGTTTAGGTGTGTAGATGGTGATTTAAGTGACTGCTGCAATGTAGCTTAAAATCCATTCAGAACTAGCAGTGGCATTCATAGGTGTAGTGTCTTGACCTAGGAGCATTAAGCATGTGGTGCACCATGAAAACACCTTCTTACCCTGCGAAGGTTACATAGGTTGCTGCTTATAACTGATCATTTCCTGAAAGGTATGGAAAATGGAGAGGCTTTTTTGTGCATTGTATTTTGAGAAGAATTCCATGTTGTGAAGATCTACTGCAGCTTCTTCAAAGAGATGATACACTTCAGTGTATCCAAAGGCAATTTTCCTCGTGTGTGTTCAGTTCAGGGCTTGCTTTTCCCATGACTGGTAGGAGAGTTAAGGGTTGCTGTAGCTGCAAGGCTGCAGAGGGAAGCTAATGTTGCAATGCTTTGAAAGAGCAAAGGCACAGAACTTCTGCAAACTTCTCTACCTGGTGGAAGAGACTTACTGAATCTTTTTGCAGTCTTGCCTATGAGGTGAAATATGCAGTGTTGGTGTGTTTGGAAAGCAAATGTTAATGTGTTATCACAAACTGGTGTTCCAGGCTGCTTGAAAACAACAGCAAAATGCTTTCCAAATACTACTTTGGTTTTAATGATAGGTCTGTAGAACTTTGGGGGATGAACTGCTTGAACCACTTCTGGGAATGAAATAAAGCTGTTTTTAATAGTGTGGTAGTATATGGATAAGTACAGCTCTGCTTCTAAAAGCTGTATTTATCTGGCATTTTAGGCTGGGTTAATATGGGTCTCATGAAATGTGCCTTAAGACAAAGTGTCTTAAACATTGAGCTATTTGCCATACCTGTGTGTTGTACCAAAAAAGGCAATTATTCCTTGCTCCTGACCTGTGCTGTTGTGGTATTTGCAGTTTTGACTCCCTGAGACAGCCTTGTTCTATAATAGCTGGGGTTGCTTTCTCCTGGAGATCTTCAACTGAGCTTTGACTACTTTCATGTTGATTGTGAGGTTTCAAAATGTTATTGCCAGCATCCGGTAAGGTGTCCAACACCCCTGGAAAGCAGTGGCTTCCCCTGAGTCTGAAACGTGATCCACATTGTTGCTCCCAGTGACTCACCTTGGTGGGTTTCCTGCCTGGACAGTGCAGCTAAAGCTGTCTTGGGAGGCAACCAGGCAGGGTATCCCTTCCCTGGAGTCCTTATTTGGCTCCCTGCCTTCCTGCTCTGCTGCTGGACCTGTAAAGATGGACCTTTGGTGGGCTGGTGACTCTCATGTGATGGGCTTGGAGCATCCCAGCAGGGTGGTGTTTGGGTTTCCCCTTCCATTGTATCTTTGTAGTCCTTCGTGGGCATGCAGAGGAGCTTTTATCGTAAAACCTAACACAAATAGTATAAAAATGGAATGCTAGAGCCCCTGCTGCTTGTTGAGAGCTCTTGTGTCATTTCCCTTCTGTCCCTTAAGCTGCCTGTGGGAGATGTCTGCCTTGTAGCAGCTCAGAAACCATCTATTGAGGAAGAAAAGTGAAACAAAGCAGCAGAAATTGAGGTGGAGGTAAAAAGGATGCTGTAAGGAGAATTAGAGGACAAAGAGAAGCTTGATGTCTTTGTAAAAGCTGTTAATCCTTTATGCTCACAGCTTTCTCCTGTGACCTCTGAAAGCAGGATTGCTGCCAGGGATCCTGTTCTCTCCTGGTGCTGGAACTACTGTACCACAGTCAGCAAAAAGAAGAGCAGCACATTCCCAGCTTTCATGTAACTATCTTTAGCATTGCTCATTGCTTTCATGTCCTGCAAGAAACTTGCTGTTTCGTGACATCACAGTGCTTACACGTGACACAAACCTGCACGTCACAGGTCTTGAGTGAAATTTCTTGTGCGAACTCTTCAGAGCATACTGGGTTTTCAAGCCTGTGTGTTGTACTTGGACTATGGTAACTGGGTGGATCAGAGTATTGTGCTTTGGCTCCAAATTCTGCTCTAGGTTTGGGTTTCTGACAAATTGTGGCCTTCATCCTCTGAAGTGTAAAACTTCTGTGAGGATTCCCCCCCCCCCCCCCCCATGAAACAAATAGCACATCTTTGCTGCTCTACTTTATGCCGAGGCAAGGAACTTGTTCAAAGAATGACATTTTCTGCTCAGACCCAGTGTCTGTTCTGTTGTCCCTCTGTTTTCCCACCTCTTGTTCTGGTATTTTTAGTATTAAAACCTAATGTAACAAGAAAACAAAATTACAAATCACTTCAGCTCTACTCTGCTTTCCCTGTCATGTTTTCCATGCTCCTGCCTGTGCTTTCCTGTCTTAAAAGTGTCTTTACTGATGTTCAAGAAAAGCAACCTAATGAAGTGTCAGCTGCTTTTTAGACATGCCAACCCCATATGTTCTATCCCTCTTGCTTTTCCCCACCAGGTTGTCTGTATTCTGGGCAGCTGTCTCATTCTGGAGACCTTGGCAGGACTTGCCTCAGCCTGCAGAGCACTGTAAGCACATTGTCAGCACAGAACAAGTGTCTGCCTTACCCTTGGAGTATTCTCTGTGGAATCAGAGGATTGACACGCTATGAACTGGTTTGAATTTACAGTTCTTCAGGGACTTCTGTTACTGGTGCTCTCATCTGCAATGGTAAAAGGGAAGTTCTACCTGGTCTTTTGTTGCATTTAAAGAATGGCTGGAGCTGGTATGTTGGCCAAACAGAACCAGACTGCCCACTGCAAGGAGTCCTTGGGTAATGTAAGCAGTAAGCTCTGTGTGTTCTCTCATTGTCAGGATGTGCTTAAGGCTATGCTGGCTTTTCTGCCCTCATCAGGGGTGCAGCAAGGAGCGTTCTTGCCTCCTGGTTAGAAATATCCAGTAACTAGTAATGTCAATTACCCCAAATTGTTCTGTAATGCTAAAGAAATTAAAAGTATAGGGAATTCTCAAGCTGCAGTTACAAATGAAGAGTATGCAAATATCCTCACTGATCCTGTTTGTTGTGGCTTCAATATAAGACAATTGCTGCAGTACACTAATGCCTTAACTTCAGTGATTGTTTGCAAGGTATGAGAGCAGTAACTGAGATAAGCTGATGCTTCAGCAGATACAAATACTTGGATTTAAAATGCTTTATCTCGTGACAGTGCTGAGTCTTGTGATTGGTGTGTTTCCAGTTCATTGAAGTCTAAGCTGAGACAGGATTATTGGCAGTGCCGTAAGTTAGAGCCACAGCAATAAGAAAGGCATGTTAAAACCCCAGAGGTTTTTAAAACAAGTGTTTCCCAATAATGACTCCATAAACGCAGTATTCTCAGCTGTCATGTTACACTGGTAGTTGCATTTTGAAACTAGGACTGGGAATTATGACTTCTTTGAGCTACATACAGGTAGATCCTGTATGCATGTCTGTGCACTGGCTGTAGTAGTTTCCCCTAGGTTTTGCGTGGAGGAGAGACTCCAATTGCCTTTTTAAACATTGCTTTATTCCTCACTCATGTCTCAGAAGCAATAGAAGGGATCACAAAGCCTTGCTCTCTAGTAACTTCTGTTGTATGGAAATGTTTAGTGAGTGTGTGCATGCTAAAGACTCTTCCTAGCAGCATCAGGCTAGCAGAGCACTTCTGCAACTGCAAAGTGAAGATACTCGTCTTCATTGGCTCACTGCTCAGCCTGAACTCATGTGGTGCAGCAGTGGTGAGGAGTGCTCTGTTGCCTTGTTGTAAGTAGTGATGTTTCTGTCAAAGGAAAACATTTGGTTTTGGTGAAGTGATAAAGGAGCTTGGTTGTGATTAAGCCATGGGAGAGCAGAGTTGGGGAAATGTCATTCTCAAACACAGGCGGGGTACAATGTGTACACACGAGGTTGTCCTGCACACTGAGCTGATGCTGTGCTTCACTAACTGCAGGGCTTGCTCGTGCATCCTTCACCAGAGAAGAAAGTGGGCAAGAATGTTATGCATCCTTAAATCAGTTTAACATCAGCTGCGATCAAACCCACTAAAATCAATGCGCTTAAGTACAGGGTTAACACAGAACATCAGAGTCAACTGCAGGTTGTGCTGGTGCCTTAAATGTGTGTTTACTCCTTCACTCTTTCTGAATATCTTATTTTAACCCTGAATGTACACCTGGATTTGTGGGTAATGGCAGTATCTCTGTAAAACTTCTCGTCCTGAAGTTGTACTTCAGGTTAGCTGCTGCCTTAATTTGGTTGGATTTTACAACCCTTCTTCAGTCTGTATGAAACCAGCCGCAGGTTTGGTGCATCTTAAAAGCTGAGTAAAATGGTAGTTAGCAATTGAAAACTACTCACTTGTGTTTGTAAATGGGGAGGGATTAGAATGTTCTGTATATAGGTATCATAGCTCATACTTTTTGTTATTTGTATTTCTCGGTGAAGGATTTCTCAGCCAGTTTAAACCAAGAGGTAAGGATTAGATCTGGGAGTACTTCTAAGCATCTAAGAGATGCCCAGAGGGGAGGGTTCAGCTATGTGACGTGTGAAATACCAGAGAGGCAGCCTGGAGGGTTTCTCTCCTGCCAAGTAGTAAACTTCAGAGAGAAAAAGGGAGAGAATGTAAGCAAACCTGAGTGGATGCTGAGCTCTGTGGCTGGCAGTTAATAAAACACAGAGGATGAATGAACCATGCTGCGAAGAGGTCCAGGATTTCTATACATCTGACCCCAAGAAACCTGCACTGAAGGAAGTGAATGTTTGGCCATGCACTGGAAGGAGCAGCAGCAGCTCTGGAGTTTTCTCTTCTTGCCCACATGTCTTGCTTTACCTCTCCTTATGCCTCATAAAGTGTCTGCTGGCGCATCCACAGTGTCTGGATTATGGGCCACCCTTCCAACCCCCTTTTCATCTGGAATTCTGTTCTGCCTATGAGAATTTTGGCTGCTGTGACCAGGAGAAAGACAACAGCATTGCAGCAAAATACTGGGACATCATGGATTATATTGATCCCCGGGGGCATAAACTGTGTGGAACATATATCAAAGATATCCTCTGTCAGGTAGGGCAGAAAAACAGTATCTGTATCCTATGCTTTGGGCTGACTTGGGGGTCAGTTGTGGTTCTGATAGTCTCTTACAGCTAGCTGTGTTGCTGTGGGAAGAGGTTTTGGGAGCAGGGGAAATGGGGGCTGACAGGGTACCTAATCCTCATCATTTCACAAAGTGCTTTGTGTGAGGTATCTGGTGGTATCTGGTGACATTGATGTGGCTCGTGATGGCAATCAGGCTGCTCTGCTCACTTTCTCATAACGAAGGGAATTACAGATCAGTATTTATTTGCTTCTTTTAGCTGCTAGATGCTGGATTTCAAAGTCTATAGGGTCGAATGATAGCTGGGAATTATCAGGCTGAGTGTTTGGATCCCTGGACTGTGTGAAGGATGTATGTCGATTCTGTTTCTGGCGAGGATGCTCCAAATGGTGCTTGAAGTCAAACAAAACTTACCAAGCAGTGGTTTCACAGAGCTGAGGCTTCAGTCACTGCATTTCTATCAGTCCTGTGTCTCCACTGTGCAACAAACTCAGGGAAAAAAGCATTATGCAGTGAGAAAAGACCAAAGACACTGTTCTTCTTGATCCCTGGAGTTAGAGAGCAGAACGGACCTGCCTTTTTAACAACTGTTAGTCATGCAGAGCTGGAGTTACTACATGCCAAAACACACAGCAGCCAAAAGACACATTTAATCTTATTAAGAGCATGTAGATCTTTTCTAATTAATATTTCCTTAGCCCTAAAATATTGTCTGTGTACCAAAATGTTTCCGCTCTTTTTGAATGCTGGCAAGATTATGGCATCTCCTCAGGGTAGGGGGGACACTCTTTCAGCACCAGGGCTGGGAAAAGCAGCATCAGGGTTGGTTGTTACTTTGCCGTCAGCAAACCAGAAAAAGACAGGTTACAGCTCCTGGCAGAACCACCAGTGGTTGGTTTTATGAAGAGTTTTCTACATGCTGTAGGTAGAAAAATCCCGCTATAGAAATGAGTATTGCTGCATTGCTCGTTCTGCAGGGCATAATGTGTTTAACATCTGTTGTGTATTTTGTAGCAGAAAAACCCCTAAACTACCCTTGTATTTTCTTCTAGATATTTCAAAGTAATAAGTTATTGCTCTTTTCATATCTTTTAAAGTCTGATTGCTGTTAGGATTTGGAGATTGTGATTGTGTTGGGTGTTGCTCTTTCTGTTCAGGTTGGTGAAAATGAGGTTGGGTTCTCTGGCAAATCTTATTTGGCTGTTAAATCAGTGGAGGAGCAAAGAACTACCAAATGTTTTTGCTTTAGTGAAGTTGCTTTGCTCAGTCAAATTCTTACTGAAGGGATGGAAAATGACATCTCAGTTCTACCACCTCCACAGTGTCCTGGTAGTTTGTAGTCACTAAGTACATGCTGCTTTAGTGCCATCTCAAATACAAGAAGGCAGATGTTGATATGTAATCAGGATATAACTGTGCCAAGTGCTTTTCTGCTGTGTATGGCAGGACTTCAGATAAACTGCTGCTGTAACAAGTGCTTTTGTTGATGTTATTCACACGGAGCTTGGGACACAAAGGTTAGTCTCAGAAGCAGTGGTAGACAAAATAATAGTAACAGCTTTTGTCTTTTGACCAAAATGAGCTTCAAGAAAGAGGAGGCTTTTTGATAAAGCAGAGTTATTAGCTGATGCTCTAATTTAGCAAGAACAGCATTCTATCAGACCTTTGGGTGAGATCAGAGCAGTAGCAATGCATTGTAACAAAGCAGCTCATTCGGTTAGATGTTCCTTCAGTGCCAAAACCAGCAGACCATAAAACCCAGACAACTTCCCAGCCTTCCTGGTGGGCAGTGAGTGGTGCTGAGCCTTGCACAGAGGAACCTGGGTTTGGGGACTGCAGCTAATCCTGCAGAGCCCAAGAAGGACGCTATGGAGTGCACCTCGCCTTGGCACTACAAGTGTGTTTCTTAACAAATAGAAGATGATTAAATGGGGATGTGTTCTGAACCATGGATTTTCTGCTGTTCACTATAAACCAGATGTGTTTCTACTGAAAACTAAGACGCTGGAAGAGGCATCTAAAGCATTCCGGCCCTGCTGGTAGACCTGCATCTGTTTGCATCAGGCAAGATCTAGGTTTATTTTTACTAGCTATGGTTTTGTAAGCATTTGCAGGTTAGAGTCTGACCTTCAGCTGAGCTCTTCTAGGATTTAGGCTAAAAACTGAATACTGAACTTTGAATACTGCCTGTGATGTTCTTAAGGAGGTGCTGTACAAATTGTGTGGCTATAGAAGTTCACTGGGTGCAAGCCTTGCTGCGTGCACTAGAACAGCTCTTTGGCTGATGGCTGAGAGGATGCCTCTGTTCAGGAAACTGCTACAAGAGAGGCTTAAAAACCCAAAAAGGCCACTTAAACCTTGTTCAAGCTGATTGAAAGCCATACTATTAGCATGGGATAGGAACTAGTGCAGGGGAAGTAATATACTTGTTAAACTGCTTTAACCTGAGCCCTGTGATTGCTGAATGCACACTCTTTTTGGGGATAAACAATTACAAAACAGCACAAAAGTACAATATTGATCTTAGCAGCTTCCACTCCTTCTGCTCTATAAAGTAGTAGGATTAATTGTGTTGTTTCATGCACAATGAAATGAAAGCAGACAACAGTGACTGGCAAGGCCATGTTATCCTGGGAGTTTATGTAGATCATGAGGAATGGCCACCATCTCCTGTTAGGTCTGTGTGCTGCAGGCATTGTTTGCCAGGCAAACACCATGTGTGGAGGTGAGTAATGTTCTCTGCTTTACTGAGTTTTCACTTTGGTAACCAGTTTGCTTCCATGAAGGTGTCTTTGCTTCTCCTGGATGTGTGTACACAGCCACATATTCCATTTCTTTTACTTCCCAGGAATGTTCTCCATACGCTGCACATCTCTATGATGCAGAAAACCCTGGCACACCTCTGAGAAACATCCCAGGGCTTTGTTTTGACTACTGCTCCGAGTTTCATTTCAACTGCCACTCTGCCATCAGCCTGCTGACCAGTGATACGCACATCCAGGAATGCTGTGAGACAAACAGGACACGCTTTTGCAACCTCCTTCACCTCCACGATGAGGACTACTGCTTCCCCAATGTGCTGAAGAACACAGCCCTCAACACCAACTTGGGCTTAATGGTGGAGGACCACAAAGGCTGCCTCCAGCTTTGCCTAATGGAGGTTGCCAACAGCCTGAGGAACCCTGTGCTCATGGTGCATGCAAATGACCATACCCACCGCATGTTCATAGCCGAGCAAGTGGGAGTCATCTGGGTCTACCTACCTGGTGGTAGTCGGCTGGAGGAGCCCTTTCTAGATGTTAGAAGTCTAGTGCTGGCTACACCATGGCTGGGGGATGAGAGGGGCTTTTTGGGGATGGCTTTCCACCCCAAGTACAAGGACAATGGCAAGTTTTATATCTATTACTCATACATGGATAAGAACCGAGTGGAAAAGATCAGGATCAGTGAATTGAAAGTTTTGGCATCTGATGCCAACAAAGCTGATCCACGTTCAGAAAGGTAAAGTTCATATTGAACGCTACTGCATGTCACCAGGAGAAAGTATTTTCCCCTGTCCTTTCCCCTTGCAGAACCTGCACATTCCCAGTTACCCTGGTACAGCTGCTTGAAGCTACCAGAGACAGGTTGGCGCAAGGTCACACAGCAAGCTAGAGATGAAACTGAAAAGAGGATTCAGGGTCTAGGATTCCAGGTTGTCTTCTCTCCATCTTGTAGCTTTTGCTTCTAAAGAGCAGTAATAGCCTTAAGCCTATTGTGGAATTAACATCTGCTTTAAAAGTCTTTTGGACAGTAAGAGAACAGGGGTGCTTCACTAAAAGTAAATGTACTATACATTCATTTAATCTGACACATGCACCTGCCCTATCTCCCCAGTAAGAAGCTAAACCTCAGTTAGGGGGAAGAATTTGTTAATAGCAGACTTACTTCCTCTTGAGTTTCACAATCACCACGAGATGGTTCCGAAGCCCTCAAATTCACCAACTGCTTCTCATATAAGAAAGCAGAACTCCCCTGCTGGAATCAAAGATCTATACAGCTGGGAAGTCTTGCTTCCAAGAAGCAATGCAGTATTTCTGCAGCCTGCCTGAATGTTCAGTCCCTCCCAGTAGCTACATCTGGACTTATTTCTCCATCTTGTTTTAAAGGAATCTCCTGGAGCTTGAGGAACCAGCTGCAAATCATAACGGTGGGCAGCTGCTCTTTGGCGTGGATGGCTACATGTATCTGTTCACAGGGGATGGAGGGAAGGCGGGAGACCCTTTTGGAACATTTGGGAATGCTCAGAACAAGTAAGTAGGAGGGCAGGTAAAAGCTTTGAGCTTGTTCACCAAGATACAAGGTTTTGCAAATGAGACAGTGTGGAAGAATAAGAGTGCTTCGTGAAGGTGCTTGTGCATCTCCAGTCTGGTCAATGCAGTAGTTCAACAATTAACATTCTACATTTTGAAAGGTGAGGGAATCCAAGATGTCAGAGCAGCTTCCAGTGTCTGAAGGGAGCTGCAAGGATGCTGGAGAGGGACTCTTCATCAGGGACTGTAGAGATAGGACAAGGGGTGATGGGTTTACACTTCAACAGGGGAAGTTCAGGTTAGACATAAGGAAGAAGTTCTTTACTGTGAGGGTGGAGAGGCACTGGCGCAGGCTGCCCAGAGAGGTGCTGAATGCTCCATCCCTGGCAGTGTTCAAGGCCAGGTTGGACAGAGCCTTGGGTGACATGGTCTAGTGTGTGTTGTCCTTGGCCATGGCAGGGGTGTTAGAACTAGATGATCTTAAGGTCCTTTCCAACCCAAACCACTCTATGATTCTATGTTTAGAGGGGAGAGAGTCTTCTGGGACTTGACCAGTTACAAGACATACCAGCCACTCGTTGCTTTATTTGGAGAGAGAACTTTTCCTTTGGAAAAGGGGAATTGTGTTTTCAGTTGGGTCTCATGCTGGGGTTTCTTTTTCTGTCATTCTCTTTAGGAGTACTTTGTTGGGGAAAGTCCTGAGAATTGATGTGGATGGAAGAAGCCCTGATGGCAAGCCTTATCGCATCCCTCCTGATAATCCATTTGTGTCTGATCCTAAGGCCCGTCCTGAGGTTTATGCATATGGGGTCAGGAATATGTGGCGCTGTGCAGTTGACAGAGGGGACCCTGTCATGAAGAAGGGAAGAGGGAGGATATTCTGTGGAGATGTTGGGCAGAACAGGTTTGAAGAAATTGACATCATTGTTAAAGGAGGGAACTACGGCTGGAGGGCAAAGGAGGGATTTGAATGCTATGACACAAAGCTTTGCCACAATTCCTCTTTGGGTAAGGAAGAAGTGTCTCATAGAAGATTACTTTATTATACCTATGTATTTAGTGGGCTATAGCACCATTCTTCCAGTGAAGCTAAATAATCCAGAGTTGTGGGTTAAATGGAGACTGTTTACTTCTTAAGAGCAGAAATTCCTTCTCCCCATCCCCACAGTGCTGGTACAAAATGATGCCCTGCTTATTCAGGGAATTCCGTTCCATACACTGCACTGGACAAGGTGTTTAGATCAAAGCCCGTGCTTTTTGCAGACAGACAGAGCCTTCCCAGTGAAGTCGGGAAGGTAATGAGTTTGGTGTAAGTGGGGCAGCAATATTGTGTTTTCTTCAGCAGCTCTGAGCCATGACTGTGTTTTTTTCAAAGGCCCAATACTCATTTACCAACAAATCTGAATTACATTTTGCTGTTAATGTACAGTTGTTAATGAATTGCATCTGTGATCTTTGCCCTCATCGTTAAAGATCAGAGACTACTTGATCCACAGGAAATAAGTGAGGACAAGACTAGAATTTTGTGGGATCTGGTATTCAACCTAAGAAAGGGTTTGATTTTAATGCTGATTTTAATGTTGCCAGAATCAAAGCCTTTATTTTGTGAGTCTCATGAGTTATGAGATATAAAATGGAGGTCACACATGTGTTCTGTGCTGAGAATGTCAGGAAACCTATGAAAATGTTAACTTGTAGTTTGATGTTATTCCTTTTCTAACAATACTGGAATTTGTAAAGACAATCCCTGCTAAAATGATTAGTGCAATAACAAACCTCTAATATTGACTTCCTGCAGGCTGATGCTTTGTCGCTGGCTTGATGCAGAGAATCTTGGTCCTATGTGTTAATGAAAACTTATCGTGGAAAAGTCTTGATAAGGGAGCTCCTTAAAGCCCCTGGGTCTTTTCTGTCCCAGAGTATATTACTGTATTCCCACTGATATTTAACTAGAATCCTAGAACACCATGTTGGAAGGGACCTCAAGGGTCATCTGGTCCAACCTTTCTTGGCAGAGCATGACCTAGACCTGATGTCCCAGCACCCTGCCCAGCCAAATCTTATATGTGTCCAGTGTTGGGGAGTCCACTAGTTCCATGGGGGTACTGTTTGTGCATCTGTACTGGCTCTTCTAGTAATGTCGATGCTTGTCAGTGTCATTGACCAATTGCTTTTTGATGCTGGATTTATATCCATAAATGTTCTTATTATTTCTTCTATGTTTAACAGATGACATTCTTCCAATATTTGCATATGGTCGCAGTGTGGGGAAGTCAGTTACTGGAGGTTATGTGTACAGAGGATGTGAATCGCCCAACTTGAATGGTCTTTACATCTTTGGTGATTTCATGAGCGGGTGAGACTGTCTTCTCTGCAGCTCCCACTCTACACCCACATTTGCCTTATCTGGGCAAACAAGGATATCGGAGTATCCCAAAACCTTCTGAGCTGAAGTAAATGAGATTGTTGGATGTCTATGTATTAGATTAAGTTCTCTGTTTGATTGTTACAACAACATGTTGGTTAGAATCCACATTTCATAGAATCATAGAATTGTTTGAGCTGGAAAGGACCTTAAGATCATCCAGTTCCAACACCCTGCAGTGAGCAGGGATGCCTCACACTAGACCATACTAGACCCAAGGCTCTGTGCAACCTGACCCTGAACACTGCAGGGATGGAGCATTCACACTTCTTTGGGCAACCTTTGCCAGTGCTTCACCACCCTCACAGTAGAGAACTTCTTCCTTATGTCTAACCTGAACTTCGCCTGTTTCAGTTGGAACCCATCACCTCTTGTCCTATTGCTACAGTCCCTGCTGAAGAGTCCCTCTCCCTTCAGTTTAGAGTGCTAAGGATAAGTTTGCTTTGTTCATGTCTATTTTTCTAAAAGACAATCATTAAAGCCAACCACCCCACTTTTTTCAGTAATAATTTTGTCAGGAACTAATCTTGATAATGGAAATGTAAAACAGTTCTTATTTTTCATCCAGTCGACTTATGGCTTTACAGGAAGATGAGATGAGAAATAAGTGGAAGAAGCAAGATATCTGCATTGGCAGCACAAGAACTTGTGCTTTCCCTGGAATGATCAGTTCTTACAGCAAATTCATCATCTCATTTGCTGAAGATGAAGCAGGTAGGTACCGCGCTAGCCATACTTTTACTGGAAACTGTATTGTCAGTTCTTACTGTAGAGAAAACGTATAGGATTATGTTGCTCCTCAGATACTGGAAAGCAGGCACTGCAAACAGGTTTGTGTCTAACTCAGCCCTGCAGGTAGGTTCGGTATTTAGTTGAGAGTGGTCTCCTGCCCTGTGAGGCTATTGCAGGCAGGCTTGCTGGAGAGCTCAGCAGGCAGATCCTCATGTGAACTTGCAGTCTGAGCACTCCAGGTCTTTTTAGGAGTCTGAACTCCTGTTTCATCCTTTCCCTGTCCTTTTGCTGTTGTTTGTTTATGCTATTTCATTAATGAAAACACTGTATCAATGCAGTTGGTTCTTTAACTGTAACAGCTCATCCTCACTTGAGTTCTTACAGCTTATCTGAATTTCCCCTACTTGATTAATATAAATTCCTCAGTCTTACAACAGCAGCACTTCACACTGTCGATTATTGACCATGCCTTTTATTTTTTTTTTTTTTGGGGGGGGGGGATGAGGAAAACTACTCATTTTAAAATGCAGTGGAAATGTCTCAGCACATGGGATTATTGCTATGGTCATGATGACCAGATCTCTCACCAAGGTGAAAGTACCAAAGCACACTTGGTTCACTTTTGTGCAGTCTCCTGACAGAACTATGTAATACAAAAAGTAGCTGCAAGGGTGTTGAGCACACATGTGCTTTAGTGAGCTCTGAGGCTTCATGATTCAGCAGAAGAGATCTGAATGTAATAAGATCCTGGATCAGCTGGCCAGCATATCCCATCAGAGATGCAGGGAGATGCAGGCTGCTTTGTGAAATATCTGCTGGTTTTAACTGTTCTAACAACATGTGGAATGGGTGCGTGTTAAATGTCTCTTCTACTGGTTGTTCTTTTAGAAACCGCTGTGGTGTTGTCACGTAACTTGAAAGACAACTGTTTTACCTCTTTTGCAATCCACTGTAGTCTGCCCGGATATTCTTCTAGTGGGCGCTGAAGGGAAGGCATGAGGTGTAGTTGCTCTCTTTAGCAACCATACAGGAATAAGAAGCTTCTGTCTTCTATGAATTAGCCAGTTTGGCTCTTGTGGGATTTTTCTGGATGGCTGAGATGGCTAAATATTTGATGTGTGATCTTCCCCTCTATTTGTAGCTTCTGGCTGCTGCTTTGGTACAAACAAGTTTTAAAGAATACATATTTATACAGAGGAAAGTAACCTTTTGGAGGGCGGCTCACATAAGGTAATGGAAGTCCCACTCAGGCACTCTGTGCAATTGAGAGCTGCTGGTTCTGTGTGGAACCCTGCTGCAGCTAAGAGATCATTTGGTGCCCCTGGGAGTCCACTTGCATAGGCCAGAGGGAGACCAAATCCCACTTTTTGGAAGTAAGACATGACTGATGGAATGCCTGAAGGAGCTTCCTGATTTTCTGACCCTGTGAATTAGTGAAGAGCAAGGCAAGAGGGAAATAGAGAACTGTGATTTTTCTTGGGCATTTGAACCTGAGGCTGAATTTTCTTTTTTCACTTCCATTTAGGTGAGCTGTATTTTCTGTCTACTTCTTATCCCAGTGCCTATGCACCACATGGATCACTCTACAAGTTTATTGATCCTGCAAGGTTAGTGAAAATGTTTTTCCATGCTGAATCCTTCTATAATCACCATACATTCTTCAGCTATCTCAGCAGAAAGAATAAGTATTACTGATAATCTTACTGACCTTTACATCCAGTCCTTGTTTTTTTGTTCATCCACCATACACCTGGTGCAACTTCAGTCAGTTTTAGTGAATTTATTCGTCACTCATCATATTTGTGCACCCAGAAATAGACAGAATTCAGACAACTTAAAGGTCTGGGACAATAAAGATCAAAGTAACATCTAAAGTATAGCATAGAAGTGTTTTAAAAGTAACAGTCTGTATCCTTCAGGATGATGACATCAGCTATCTATGATGCACTTTTATATACATAAATAATCTGCAGTCTACAGTTTAGTTTTCATAGTGAACCCTAGTGCCTTATGCAGCGTTCAAACAGTAATTAGAGCCTGAAGCAGAGTTTTTCCAAGCAAAATATTTTCTTTCCCCATTAAGCAATTACCCCTGCTAAGGTCTGTTTTTCCAATAATAAGCATGCTTATGCAAGTGTTTCCCCTCCCCAAGCTTTTGAGTCTTGCTAAAAAGCATTAATTGAATTTCAAATCACCCTGTAATGTAGGTACAGTATTCAATGTGTGTGTCTGTGCTGTTGCTGAGATCTTGGGCACTAACAAAATGAGGAAAACCAGTTCTGTTTTCTTGGGAAGTTAAATCCACAGCTGCATGTTTAACTCAGTCCCTGTACCAAGGTGATGGGTATAGGAGATCTGGTCTTTTACTTGCTGCAACTACTTGAAGAGACTCCTGCCTTTAACAGCTTATTGTCTGCCAGGAAACTTTTGAACTGCACTAACTGTGGCTGCCAAAATGTACTGTTTTCAACTACAAACAATAAAATTGTGATCTTAAGCAGCCTCTGTGTCACAAAAACCTCAAAACAAAAACCCCAAGCCCACTGCAGTCCCTCTGCCAGTCCTTAGTGCGCTGTGAAGACTATTGGGGTGATAAATCCTCTCCTCTTCCCACTGTAAAGGGAGAAATGCAGCTTTCTCTGTCACAAGCAGCCATGGGAGCCTTTCCTGGAGCCTGCCTACCTGAGAACTGATGTGCAGCAATGCACTGTGTCACAGTGACTCCTGCCAGGCGTGCTATGGCTCCAATGCTCAGAGGGCTTTTGTGGAAAGAAACCAGCTCTTCCCTATGCTTTTGGAGCTTCATATCCTTCACTTCCAGAGCAGGACCAGGCATTTATTCCCTTGGCTGTTTGGAATTTATTCTTTGGTTCCCCTTGCTTACCTTATCCTGGATGCTGCTCTGCTCAGCTCTACCCTTGTCTGCTCACTGAAGCACTTTGCAAGCTTGTCCAGGGTGTGCAAAGCCTGGACTGCTCCTCTGAGGCTGAGCTTGCTTGTCCCTGGAGCAAGGTCCTAACACCTCCAGGTCCAGGGTTGTACTCTGGCTTCCTCCTGTTGTATTATAAGCAGAGATTTTTCCTTCTTCCTTTGCATTTTAATGCTGTTTATAGGATTCTTCCATTCTGTCTTACTGTGAACCTAGGCACTCCCTGCTTCCTGCCCACACTTCAGCAAGCATGCCGGCAAGGGCAGCAAGCCACCCAATAACTTCCTTCAAAATGCTGGCAGGGCCACTGCCATCTGCCTAATAGCTACTCAGACTTTCCTAGGAACCTCTGTGGAAAACTGGTGGCAGCAGTGCCCTGTGTCTCCACTTCAGCTTGCCTTGGAGACAGCAGAATGCCCCCTGCCTGGATTAGCACCAAATCCCTTCTGTCAGAGAGTGAAGAAAGTCCTTTAAAAGTTACAGGGGAGAGAGGGGAACATTCTCCCCTGCCCAAGCAATGCCAATAACCCTGTTTTGGTAACCTTTTAATTGAAATGGTACAGAGGACCCACTTGGCTGTTGCTCCTGTCTGAAGGAGAATGCTAATCACAAGAAAACATGATGCCTTCAACCATGCTTTGCTCTGTGCTGTCGAGCATGCCAAACTGGAAGAGCCTTTTCCCATTTGTCCTGCAGCAGTTCCCTTGGTGGGTAACAAAAAGCACAGGTCTGTTACTCTTCTTTGTACCCCCCTTCCTGTCAGTTAACATGTAACAGCTTTACCTCAGGGAAAATGTACTGCTCTTTGAATGCTTTTGTGCTGTGGGAAGTTGTCAGGGAATGGCAGGAGAGGAACGTGGATACACTTCCTTTGCAGATGTTGCTTTCTCCCTTTTAGCCTGTTCCTTTCCTATCTCACTGCTCTTGCTGCAGCACTGTGGTGTGTCCAAAGCAGCACCCTTTGAAGGTCACACTAACCTTTGTGGGGCTGTGTGGGAATATTCCGTTGGATATACAGGGATCCTCATGCTGCACCCTGAGTGAGCAGAAAGTGCTGTCACTGATAAGCCTTATGGGCAGGAATGAGACCCCTCTACTTCGAAGTGGGATGCATGAGCCAGTATTGGTGAGGACAACTCAAAGTGACTGGAAGTTTGAAGTTCTGCCAATGCACTCACTAGTTTTCTAGAAACAGCATTGCGCTGTGCCTCCAGCGGCAGGACATGTAGCTGAACACACCTCATCAGCACCCCTGCATTTGGTGGTGGGCTACGAGTTCATGCCGGCAAGCCCCCATGCCCCACACAAACCAAACAGCTATCCCTGTTGGATCAAGTCATTCTGGCCAGCTTTCCTGATGGCAGAAAGTTGGCCAGAAGGGTGAAGAAAGAGAAGGTGCAGCTTCCCAGATGCTACTGCTAATCAGACAAGGATTTTATGGCTCACAGCCCTAAGTTAGGCTGTTGAATTTCACCTATGTTGCAGTCCAGGTGCCTAAAATGCTTTCATGCCTCTTCCAGCAAAGGCAAAGGACAATTGGGGATTTATGTGTGCCTCTGGAATAAACACACTTCCTTAACAGTCTCTGATATCTCCATATGGCTTTCTGTTTTTGAAGGAGAGCTCCACCAGGGAAGTGTAAATACAAGCCTACTCCAGTGAAAACAGAGAGTAAATGGATACCATTTGTTCCACGTGCAAGTAAGTTGCTGGGTTTTGATTTTACTGAGAAGCAAAACACAGAACCATCTTAGAGGCATGTGACTAAAGTCTTTAGCAGAAAACTAAAGCACTGAGCAAGAGTAATGTTGAAGTTAGGTTATCACATGTAACGTGGGCTTCTGTCATCCACTACATGCCATGCTTTTTTTAATCCCAGTCTCTGGTTATCTTTTTTTTCCCCAAAGTGTTGCCAAGCAATAGCATTAAATGGGCACACAAGGGAACTGATGGCTTTGTTTCAGGCATTGAATTTGGTCTGGGAAGTTTTGAGTGCCTGGCTCTGTGATAAGCTCCTTGAGTTACCTGATCCCTTCTCTGTACATTTAGGGTGCTAAATCTTCCTTTTTCCTGGCCTTTTTCTGTCTTCTGTCTAATGCAACTAGAGCAGGGGCTGCATCTTATTATGGAGTAGACACAGTGTTTAGCAGGTTGAAGTTGTCTTGTATGGGATTTCCAGATATTAGTGTAACATGAAAAGTTCATATTGTTCAGTGTGCCAAACGTGTGCGAGCTTTTGTCATATTGCCTGTATTTTTTCCCCATAAATGCTCATTAATCGTTTCTAAAATTAAACAGTTTTTATTTCCTAGAAACCCAGGCCTCTGTTGGTGGAAGAGGTTTATACAGTGTGTATTTCTTTTTTCAGAATGTCGGCTGTTCCTCCTAACTGCAGCTCTAATAAGGGTTTATGTCAATAATATCTTTGAATGAGCCTTTTGCCTTAAAGCATGGGGATGCTGAACCATGTTAATTGCTTTCCTCAGAGACTGTTCTTGAGGTGCTTAATGAACCTTCAGCAACCAAGCCTCTTAAGAAGTCTTCTACCCCCACTGCAGCCACCCCAGCAGTTGCTCCTCCAAAAGGTAAAAAGACCCCATCCACCAAAATAAAGGCATCAACAGCGAAACCAGCTCCATCTGGTAAAAAGAGGCAGAAAATAAAAGCTGAGGCTAAGCCTCACAAGCCAAAGCGGGAGAAGGTTGCACATGTTAACAGCATCACACCAGCACCACCTTCACCAAAAAAGAGCAGCTCCCATCGAACCAGAACCAAGAGCCTTCTTCCAAAGAAAGCAGCATTTGCGAAGGAAAAACGGGAGAGGAGGAAGGAGGGCAGGTTAAGAAGCAGCTCTTGAAGCTCGGTGATGTCACAATGCAAGCAAGTCACTCCTAAGATGGTGAGACAAATGTTTTGAACAGTGACCAAATAAAAGAGAATCATCTGACTTGTGCCAGTGCTCCTAGTGCTGGCTCCATCCATGTCAGTGGTAGCAGTTCCTATGCATGTCTTATTAAACCTCAACAGAACCAGCCTCCCACTGTTAAGTGTCTTTGCAAATCCTGCTCTGGTGTCCTCTTCTCATGCAGGTAGTGATGAGAGTCTGTGATGGACAGTCACAGGTAGGATCTGACTGTGTATGACAGCCTAATAAATCCAAGTGCCTCCAACTTTCAGAGAATACAGAATGGTCATGCCAGAGACCTCACCTTCTTCTTGTGTCTTCTAACTGAAACACGGTGATGAGTGTATTTTAAGAGTAGCTGTCTTTCAGACAATCAAATCACCATTCTTCTAAGCAATGTTTTTCCCAAGATATGGGTGATGTGCAGGTTCCAAAGGATGCTGGAAAGCACCTCTTGGCCTGCACATGGGGGATGGGTGAGGCCTCTTCTTTTCCCTAGGACTAGTGTGGGCTTGGAGCTGAACTGGAGGGATGCTCCTTCATATGCTGTGGAGTTAACATGCCATGGGCTGATGCTGCATGGAGAATTGGGGAGCAAGGACCAGGGGTTGCATTATCGATGCAGGAAGAGGGCAGTAACAGCCCTCAGGTGTTCTTTCCCAGAGAGGTGTATTTCTTCGTACAGCAGAGCGAGGCCCTGGCTTGGCTTCCTGCCCTTGCTCTAAGAGGGAGCCAAAGCACATACCGTCCTTATGCAGTGCACACTAGCGTTTAGCAACGCCCGGTAACGTTTGTCTCGTACCGCCACCCTCCGGACGCAGCGTTTCGGAATGCAAAACGCAAGGACCTCCTATCGCAGCTGAGGCTTTCAGCCAGCCTGAAGGATCCCCGGCTGGCCGCTGTCTCCTCCCATCTCCCCGTCACGCGTCCTCGAGGCAGGAAAAAGGGAAAAAAGACATAAAATCGGGGGAAAACTCTAGAGGCCCCAGCGAGGATCGAACTCGCGACCCCTGGTTTACAAGACCAGTGCTCTAACCACTGAGCTATGGAGCCACCTATCATTAACACCCCTGCCAACGGCTCCTGTCCCTCTCCCGCCGCCTCCGCCTCACAGGGTCTGTGGGTCGCGCTGCTGGTGCCGCTGCCTCCGCCTCAGAGTCTGCGGGTCGCGGTGCCACGGCCGCCGGCTCCCGTGGGGCTCATCAGCCCTCTTAGGGCGCGAGTGTGCCATGGCGGCCGCCGGCGTGCTCAGGTTGTCCCGTGGATCGCTCGGCCTCGGGCCGCGCCTCAGGCCTCGGCGGTGAAACTAACGCAGCTGGAGCATCGCCCCGGCGGGCACCAGCCTCTCGCTCCGCGTCCCGCTCCCCGCCCGCCTTGGGGCAACGCCAGCCACGTTGCGTTCCCCTGTGCAGCGGAGGGCAGGGGCGGCAGCCCCCAGCAGGTGTTCTGCCGCATGCGGCTGTGAGGGCCGCTTCCTGCTCGCAGCCCGGCCCCTGGAGCTTCCCCACACCCGTTTCCTCCATGGGAGAAGTCGCACCGGTGGCCGAGGCACGTGTGGATCCAAATCCCAGGTCGTCTGTATGCTTCCCTCATTGTCAGGGGTGAGCGCACCTGAGGGTAACACTGCCGCTGCACTGGGAAGTGTTTCAGCGGCCAATGGAGCCTCATGCGAGGATCGCTTCAAGGACTGCTGGCGTGTTCTCCACCCGCCTAGCAGTGTCTGCAGCAGTTGCTCCCTGTGGTAGGATCAGGATTTGGGGAGGTAAGGCTGTACAACATGCGGTTTTGCACCAAGTGTTTAAAAATAAGTCAGTTTAAACGGAGAGATTGTGGTCAGATTGGTAAATCTTCTCAGGTTTTGCGAAACAAGCGTTACAGAAAAATGGGTATCATTATGTTGAGAAGAGGTTGACTGGGATGTAAACCCAACGGCAGGATGGGCAGTTTGTCGCCTTAGTTTCCCTTTATAGAGTAAGAAGGTTTGAAACCAGCAAAGATTTCCTCCTTTTCTCCACATAAAAGAGCCAGTCTGTCTCACGCAGTCACCCTTAAAGCTGAGGTGAAGAGGTGAGCTAAGAGAGGAAACGGAGAGGCAGTTATAAATCAGAGCTGTTCTGCTGCGCCCTGCAGTCACGTTCTGGCCAAGCAGACATGATTTGCTGGGTGCAAGCCTCCAGCTGTGTGCAGGCAGGAGGGAAGCTCCTTGAAATGAGAATGGACAGAAGAAGCTGCATTAAGGAGTTAGGGACCTTTCATCCAGCCCGCACGCAACAAATCATGGGCTGGGGCAACTTCCTCTTGTTCTATGTCTTATTTCACCTTCTCTTAAATGGATATGATCTCTCTGGACAAAGTAGACTGGTTCTGGCGAACTCTGTCTTGTTGTTTATGTAAAACACTAAAATGACTTCAAAATACCTGCTTTTGACCCTTAATGTGGCTGCTGATAAACTCATGAAGTTTCACCTTTCTTTGGTTGCTTTTTTCCCCCCTTTGCTTTGAAGATGGTGACTCTTTAGAGCCCTTCCTAAAGGGCTAAAATGTCTGTGGCAGTGTTGTGCCAGTGCCTCAGGGAACTGAAATACAAGTGTAGCTTGTTCTATAAGCTTAAAGTAGGCAGGAGCAGCACTGTCTATGAAATAAACCTACCCTGGCCAGTTTCATATGGCTGAGCAACAGGGTGAAATGTATTCTGAGAACGGAACATTGTCGAATTCAAGCTTTCTGTGGTAGTAGGTGTACCTGTTGCTGCTGCTTTTTAACTTAGGTGCGCTCTGTAACTGCTGGGGTTGCTTCCAGAGTCCTTCTGCTGCCCGCTTAGAGCTCGCTGCGAGGTGGGCTACACTGTGTGCCAGTGTTGAGCCCTACATCTTGGGTGGGATTCAAGGTGGAGGCACCATGCTATCAGCAAGCCCTGTGACTTCTATCTGTAATGGAAGTGAGGAAGGGAGACACTTCTAGGGTGCAGTTCATCTCATCTGAAGTTAAACCTCTAAAGTAGCTCATCTGAATCATGGGCTACACGTGCTTGTTTCTCAGTTGACTGTGAAAGGAGTAGGCACTGAGGACGTCAGTGGTTAAGTGAGATGTGTCTCACTTGGTTCCTACCAACCAAGTTCTGGTATAGGGCAGATACCTTGCTGGGACCTGGCTGTGGAGGAACCGGCTGCTGCTCTAACAGCTACATCAGTACTGCTTGTTGCTTGTCTGCAAGCTCCTGATGCTCTTAGCTAGCCCATGCTTGTGGTGCAATTTGCACAACAGTAAGCTTTAGTTAAACTTAATAGCCATGTGCTTTAGATGTTTTAGGTAGAGTAACTGTAGCTGGAAAAGTCCCATCAGAGGACCAAGAGAATTTCTGGAGAGATAGCAAGAAAAATTGTATATCTAAAGAAGACTCTGATTCTTTCTGCAGCTAGACACACAGATTGGAAACGAAGCATTTAGGCAATAAAATGCCTATTTAGTCTGCTGCTCATTGCTGTTGAAAGCCACGAGGTGGAACCTAAGTACTGCGTGAAGAGATGAGGAAAGCCCAGCCTTCAGATGCTGGAGAGAGTGGGTTTTTACCACACTGGTTGAACAAATCTAAAACTCTGTAGGATGTTTTACCTTTAAAGATAGGCCAAACATGTAGAGATCCACGCTTCTCTATGCTGTGTAGAATTCCTGCTGATTTGCAGTAAGATTACACTTACGTAGTGTGTCCCTGTGATAAACTAGGGCTTTCTCCAGCACATGTTCTTTTCACCTGGTTCTCCACTGGTAAAAGTGGAGAGCTATCAGCAGCTGTTTAGTAAAACCCCTGTGCAAGCAGGCAAGGGCCCTTTGCAAGCTGCCTTGCTGACACAACCCATTGGGCTTTTTATTTCAGTTTTGCAACACGTGCTCGCAAGGTGGGAGGAATGCTGAAGGTTGTAGGGAGCAGCATGCAGGGAAGTTTCCCTTTCCTGAGGAAAGTTGTTAAGAAGGAGCAGGATTTGAAAGACACATCCCGGACCACCTCTACACCAAGGATAGGCATCAAGCAAGAGAACAGGGTGGCTACTGGAAGAATAGATGCAGTCTTGCACTCAGTGTGGACCAAGGCTATTAGAACAGGACTTCGTTGTTGCTGACTAGCTCCTTGCCTGACCTTGCCAGCCCCACTGAACAAATATGTGTGTAACTGTATGTAAAGCTGATGTCAGGCCACAGATGTCATAGAATCATAGAATAGTTAGAGTAGGAAAGGACCTTAAGATCATCCAGCTCTAACCCCCCTGCCATAGGCAGGGACAACTCACACTAAACCATGCCACCCAAGGCTCTGTCCAACCTGGCCTTGAACACTGCCAGGGATGGAGCATTTACCACTTCTTTGGGCGCCCTGTGCCTGGACCTCACCACCCTCACAGTAAAGAACTTCTTCCTTATGTCTAACCTGAACTTTCCCTGTTTCAGTTTGAACCCATCATCCCTTGTCCTATCACTACAGTCCCTGACGAAGAGTCCCTCTGCAGCATCCATGTAGGCCCCCTTCAGGTATTGGAATGTAGCCCATTCTAACTTACAAATGGTTTTGTACTGACCTAGGGGGGTTCATCAGCCACTGCACAATTGAGCTGGTTCTCAATGTCTTCTTGTACAGCATCACTTCAAATCTGAACAAATAACTTGAGAACTAGGATCAACTGTGTTACTGTGAATTCACATCCGTCTTAACAGCAGTGAGCTAATCTCATGCATATTCCATATGATCTTATTGCCATATCTTGCATTCAAATGCTAACACGAGGAGCAAACGAAGAGAACACTCTTCAGGCAGCTGGTTCATGAATTAACCCTATAAATTCTCTTACACCACAGCATTCTCTTTTCTTAACTCCATTGCCCACCTAGACACCTGTTCCCTGCTCAGTTCGGTTGTACTGGTGTTTTTCAGGGTTAGTTTTGTTGCACAAACCAGCTACCAGCTTTGGGCTACAGTGTATGAAATAAATAGCAGCTCTGGGTGTCTCCTAACAGGGTGTTGGGGCTTGCCTACCTCTGTCCTGTTCACACCTGATCCCTGATCACTGCAGCCCAGTGCACCTGGCGTTACCTCTGCACAAGTACAGAGCAGCAGAGTGGGCTTTTCCTTGCCAGCCTCTGAGAGAAAGGACTTGCAGCACAGCTCCAGGCCTCTCACGGATCGGGATGTTCTGTGGGGTCTGTTTGACAGGTTCAGTACTGTTGGGTTTATTTTCTAAAGAAACTCTGTGGTAACATAAAGGTATCTTGAGCTTAATGTATTCATTTTAATTAGCAAGGTGTATGGGTTAATTTGTCTTGTACAAGTGCAATGTTTTCTTTCGAGTAAAAGGTTACTAAAACCAGGGGGATGCTTCCTGCTGAATTTGGGTTGCTTTTGTTGCTGGTCCTTGGGGTATTTTAGACATGGAAGGCTCTTGACGTGTGGTTGAGGCCTGCCTTCTCTTCTGCATGTGAAGCTTTAAGTCCTGTGTGATTGAGGTATGCCTGAGGAAATGTCCTGTTGTTCTGACCCAGCCAATCCTCGTAAAACCACTGTTTTCGAATTACGCAGGAATGAGCCACTTGTCCTTGAAACATTGGATACAAAATGTGAGCTGGAACTAGATTAAAAATCAGCACAAATAACCTGCTGCGACTTTTCCACTAACCATTGCCATTTGTAACAGAGGCTGGATAAGGTGCCATTCAGGCTGATTCCAGGTTTGAGCTTGCATCCCTACTCCATCCTAGCTTGAGATACTGATGTGCACCCTTCCCCTGCTTTGATACTCTGCTTTCCGAAGGAAAAAGTTCAAACATGCAGTAGATTCAGTTCCTTTCAGAATGGCTTTGATACTCTCAGTGCTCTTCTGGACAAACATGCATTAGCACATGAGGCTAACATGCATCTTGTGTAGTTTTCATAACGTAAGGGATCCAAGCAGAGGGGTGTGGGTTGATGAAAAAATGAACATGAGCCGGCAGTGTGCGCTTGCAGCCCAGAAGGCCAACCGTATTCTGGGCTGCATCAAAAGGAGTGTGACCAGCAGGTCGAGGGAGGTGATCCTGCCCCTTTACTCTGCTCTCGTGAGACCTCACTTGGAGTATTGTGTGCAGTTCTGGTGTCCTCAACATAAAAAGGACATGGAACTGTTGGAACAAGTGCAGAGGAGGGCCACGAGGATGATCAGGGGACTGGAGCACCTCCCGTATGAAGATAGGCTGAGAAAATTGGGGCTGTTCAGCCTGGAGAAGAGAAGGCTGCGTGGAGACCTCATAGCAGCCTTCCAATACCTGAAGGGGGCCTATAGGGATGCTGGGGAGGGACTCTTCATTAGGGACTGTGGTGAGAGGACAAGGGGTAATGGGTTTAAACTTAAACAGGGGAGGTTTAGATTGGATCTGAGGAAGAAATTCTTTACTGTGAGGGTGGTGGGGCCCTGGAATGGGTTGCCCAGGGAGGTTGTGAATGCTTCATCCCTGGCGGCGTTCAAGGTGGGGTTGGACATAGCCTTGGATGGCATGGTTTAGTGGGAGGTGTCCCTGGCCATGGCAGGGGGGTTGGAACTCGATGATCTTGAGGTCCTTTCCAGCCCTAACTATTCTATGATTCTATGTTGTCTTCACTGCTTTATGATTTGATCTTCCTGAAACAAGAAGGAAATAATCTAATTTTGTTTGCTTCAGAGTTATTTCTCCAATCCAGATCAGATTTGAAGCTATGTATTATAATAAAGTGTTTCTGATTGTGATAATAAGGTAGCTGGTGATCCTTTGGATCTTTGCATAATCAAGATACTATTGGCTGCAAATGAAAGATGTTTTCATGTCTGGGAAAGAGCTTGAATATTTCTTCTTTGTTGCCCTACATTAAATAAGTTGTGTCTATCTGTGTTACTATTAAAAAATCTCCTTGTTGAAAACATTTAGGAGGCCTGTGTCTTAGCTGAAGGAGATAGTGTTCTTCAAAGCATCCCTGTAGAAGTCCACAAGGAAGGAAAGAGCTGACCTGCGCATGTGCTGGTTGGTTTGTCACTAAACATGCATGTTGATATATGTACATACACATGTACGTACATTGGTGCTGCCAAGCAGAGTGTAGAGCAGCTACGTTCTCCTTCTCTGGAGACACTAACCTGAAGGCCTCTGCTCAGTTGTTGGTTTCCAAAAGTGCAGGGGTATAGGACCAGCTTTGAGGCCATTAATCCTCTCAAATTTGGCTGAAACCAGTTAGCGGATTTGAAAGTTCCTTGGGCTTGGCAACCAGTGTGGTTACATGAACCATTTCCCAAGGAAAGCCAGGCTAAAAATGTACTGATCACATTGTCCAAGCAAGTTTTTAAAGTTCCTTGGAAAACAGACCATTCAAGAATGAGCGTGAGGCAGAGGAACCAGGAGATCTGAAGTGCCCATCCTTACTCCACTGTAGACTCTGCCACTTCACCCTGTGCCCTGTTTGCATGGCTATTCAGCACTTCCCTCCCAGACTCCAAGAGGTATGGCGGATGTGTGTGTTTGTAGCATGCTCTGTCAATGCAAAGTCTTATTATTATCAGCATAAAAATGCAAGATTGCAAGTGGGCTGTAAATGGAATAAAACCTCCCTGCCTCTGGGGAATAAAACCCAAACAGGTTCATTTCTCTGTTGCTGCTTAATAGGCATCAGAATCCTTGTTCTAAATAAACTTTCTGTCATGGTTTCTTCCAAGCTGTAGGTACTAAGTTCCTTTAGGAACTCAGTGGGAGGTAGGGAAATGGGAATGTGTCCCAGTGTGGTCAGCACTGCTGTCAATGGGAGGCTGTTGTCTCAGCAAAGGTTTGCATATGTGGCTCACTGAGGGTGCAGCTACCCAAACGAGACATAAATGCTTGCCTCTGCTCTGGGTTTCAATTCCTGGGAATGGCAAAAGACCTGTCACAGCTCTCAGGAACCCTGCTCTAGTGCTCACGTTCTCTTCCCTGTGAAACACATCCAAGTCCCAAAGGCAGACAGTCTCTGTGCTAATCAAGGAATAAATTGTTCTTTGTTCTGGAGCTCTCTTCAGGTAGATGGAGGAATGATACATGTATGATAAATAGTACATAAACTGTGTGTTGTGCTGGGCATGATAGCTGGAGCTGGGTGATTTGTTCTTCTCCTCCTGGAGTAGGTCAATGAACTGAAAACATGGGATGGTTCCCAGCTCTGTCTCTGATTTTGCCATATGTTTGCTGCTAGAGACAACAGTCTGTGGGTTAGAGGCACAAACTCTTCTGTGCTGTTAGTTCAAAGTATCCTGCCCCCATTTCCTGGGCGCTCGTTGTCAGCAGCTCTCCTCTCCCAGGAGAACACATTGATTTTCCCACTTACTGGACTGGACCAACATATACCACAGAACAAGCTGAAAAGAGAGACCATTGGATGGAAGGTTTCTGTGTACTTTCCCACTTGTGAATTGTTGTGTTGTATCGAAGCCCTCCTCTGCAACCTATTCCTTTGGTTCTCGTTGCTGGTTGGGGTTTGGAATGTGCATTGCGCAGGCAGTTCTGCATGCTCTGGGTGTGTTGTCTTCAGCTGCCAACCTGCTGAGGGTCCTGTGTACAATCTGGCCAAGTTATGAATATCTGCAGTGTATGAGGTGAACAAAGATAGCAACTAGTAATGCTAGGTTTTCAAAGGGGGGAGTAATTGGCTGTTTCAAAGTCCTTCCTTTGCTTCTGAAGGGCCAAACTGTATGCGGGCCCTTGAACTTCCCTTCTTTCGAGTAAGCCTGGACCCAGAGTTCCACTTTGGGATTGGGTTTGGGTTTGTGTCTCCTTTGTCATTTTTCCTGCCTTTGATTGCATTGGAAATACTGAGAGTACGGCGTTCTTTGGGATACTGACTGTTGTCTTTGGCTTTCCTGATGTAACATGTTGTGCAGAGCTGAAAATGAATGGGAAGAGAATGAATGAAAATGTTTTGGATCTTGAGGATTTGGATTAAGCTTTGTGTAAAGCTTTTAGTTTGAGGTTTGTCTCTTTAAAATTAGCTCACTATATAATAGTCCTGACCAGCTAATGAAGGCTAACACAGGTGATACTACATCCTTCAGACACTGGCATCCAGACTGCGCTCTAATGGCTTTGACAAATCCCCTCAAGCAGAATTACCAAGATGACTCCATGATCAGATGTGCCCAAAGGCTTTAAAAGCACCACTGAGAATGTCAGATAGGACTGATGAGGTTAAGCTCACATCTGCATGAGGGGATAAATTGTTCCTGAGTGTAATTCACAAATCAGAGCATTAGACTATTGTAATCAAACTCCAAGTGAGCCTCTCTGTAGGGCATAAATATCAGCAGCTGTTCTTCATACATGACAAATCTCTTTCAAAGCTTATACATGTGTATTAATTCTTCTCCCAACCGAACTTTAGTAGAAGGATAGCTCAACTTGCCATAGGGCACAGAAGGTGCATCTTAATTCACTGAGGTAACTGGTGTATTAATGCTTTTAGTGTGTTGGGAAATGCTTGTCCCAGTTTACTTTGCTATTATGTGAGTCAATTTAAAAGTGACTCATTTGTAACCTCCAGCCAGGACTGGGTGAAGGGCAGTGGATTTATCAAGCCCATGAGTTCTGCAATGTCAAGTGGAGCTGATTCAACCCCTGTGGAAAGAATAGGTGAGGATACAGAGGTGCTTCTGTCGGATACATGATGGAACAAATCAGTCTACAAGTTACACTAGTATATGTCTGGATTTATCTATCCAGTAGGATTGAAAGAAGGCGATAGCCACCTGATCTAGTTGAAGATGTCCCTGCTCATAGGACTAGATGATACTTGAAGGTCCCTGCCTACTCCAGCTTATTCTCTGATTCTATGAAGAGTTTGTCTGTATGAATTGAAGCCTGTTTAGATATCAGAGAAAAAAAATACTGAAGTGGTGTCACTTTCGATAGTGTTCAGACGTGTGCTGAAATGTCTGCCTCGTACCAGTCCATAGTCCTTTTCTATGCCTTCTAGTGTGTCTCCATTTGAGTGGTGTAAAGTCTTACTGCTCTTCAGGAATTTGTTATTGTACTGGTTGGTTTTCCTTTTCCTTGTAATCTCCCATGGAGAAGGAGGGAGTAACTCCATTCACTGAAATACAGGCAGTAAAACAGGCTCGGGTCATCCTCTGTGACCCAGAGCATGAAGCCCAGTGTGTTAAGACCACATTCCTTATCAGCGGGGCAATTTGAATATAGATTATGTGGAATATCCTTTGCCTGATGTTTGTTAGGTCTTATAGTTGCTTTATACTTTCTGGGCTATCGAACACATCTTACCATACAAAGTAGGGAATAATTTAGCAGTTTATCTATGAAATAGAATCAGCTGGGTTGGAAAGGATCTCTAAGATCATCAAGTCCAACCTTTATCCTCGGACTGCCAAGACCACCACTAAACCATGTCACTGAGTTCTTAGTCTTCCAGTTAAGACATTACTGAATTGTGGGATTGTGCTGTGTTATTGTTGTTTCCCTGAAAAAATCCTATTTTTTATTTAGTTCTACAGTTGAGGCAGAATTGCTTCAGGATTGAAGGCACTGGTGCCTATTGATATGGTACAAGAGATTACAATTGGGAAATAGCTCTTCCAAGCAGTTTTGGAAAGAAAATGGTCACGTTTTCAAGTAAATAAAAAGTGATCCATTCTGGTTTATGGTAAATAAATAAGTACTCTATGAAGGAAACAAAGCTAAAAAGAGAAATGCTTTTAAAGACTGACTCAGCTATTATGGTTTTATAGGACAAGTGAATGAAACTTGTTTGGATTCTTCCCAGAGTAAATATACACACTTTTAAAGTCCTCTGGAGACTAGAAGCAGCAGCAGTAATACAGAAGCACTAGTTTATTCTCTAATCCACCAGATACTTTTGTGTTAATATGGAGTGCACATGGCCAGTCCTAAACCATTCTTATGCCTCACACATCTGGAGTCCTTGAACGTGTCTGCGAAGCGAGAGTAGAGACCCACATTGTTCTTAGTGCACCAATTTGGAAGGGGAAGGCAAAGAAACTTGGGTTTGCTGGTACCCATCTGTTTAGATGTGTCCTTGGGCTCAGAGTTCTCTGTAAGGAGTATTCTTGGTATATATTGTGGGATGTCTGGAAAATAGATAGTAATAAATACATCATTTTATATGGCAGATGGATAATGCAGTGCCTAAGAATGTGAACTGGAGAACAAATCAATGCAAAGAGACTTCCTGTTCTTTGGTGTTCATTTCTCCTTTTTCTTTCCCCAGTGAATGTTCCTGGGCAATCCCAGCAAAAGGATGGTTTTACAAATATCTTGCTGAAGATCTCAGCTATTACTGCCTTTCCTCATGGGAACTGAGACTTGCAGACGGGAAAGCAGAGCGTCGCAGCTGATATTCAAAGCAGTGACTAGCAAGTGAAGGTAATTTCAAGGCTTAAGTTGTTGTTTTGAGCTGAACCGATGGTCACTTGTAAATCACTCAGACGTGCTTAGTGAGAAGTAACAGCACGCTGCTGGCTCCTCTGAGCTCCTGAATTTACAGGGATAATTGTGCAACGTGAATCTAGGTTTAAGTTAATTTCTCTCTGCCTCTTCCATTTTAATTTTATGCTCGCTTGCTCTGCAGTGACCCCCTTTAGACTGCTGGTTCTATAAGTCCTTGTCACAGAGAGGGCACCAGGTTTGAGGAAATGGAGTTAAAAACTGTGAACAAAAATAAGCCTTATATTTTTTCCATTAGATACTGTGCTGAAGGTAGTTGTGCTCACACCAGGCAGATTTAGCTTGTTAAGACGCTATGCTAAATGTATAAACTAAATACAGTCTAGTAGGACTTTGTTTGTTAGTTTGTTTGCAGAAGCACTTACAGAAACAATTTCATACAACAAGAGCTGATCAATCAAACTCTAGCTGAAGAAACCCCAGAATGATCAGTATCTGAAGGGGGCCTATAGGGATGCTGGAGAGGGACTCTTCATCGGGAACTGTAGCGATAGGACAAGAGGTGATGGGCTTAAACTGAAACAGGGAAAGTTCAGGTTAGATCTAAGGAAGAAGTTCCTTACTGTGAGGTTGGTGAGGCACTGGCACAGGGTGCCCAAAGAAGTGGTAAATGCTCCATCCCTGGCAGTGTTCAAGGCCAGGTTGGACAGAGCCTTGGGTGACATGGTCTAGTGCGAGGTGTCCCTGCCCACGGCAGGGTGTTGGGACTGGATGATCTGAAGGTCCTTTCCAAACCAAACCAGTCTGGTGCTATGAGCCTTTCCACCTGACCTGCTGGGGACAAGTTAGAAAGCATCAATAGCGCCAGCTATTGGCTGCTTCAGTGTACATTTAGTGTACTCCATGTGTGTTTGGGGAAGGCGGGGGAGGACTGCGTTTTCTACCTTAGTTGTAATACTTCTCCTTTTACAAACACACCTTTGCCAAGAGAAAAAAAAAAATAAAAACCAAACCCTGAAAACTCCCCAGTCTGATAAATTTGAATGTTTATATGGATGAAAATCCCAAAGCCCATGGGCCCTGACTGCAGCAATGTTTAGGTGAATTAGCAGTCTGAAAACCTTTATCTCATCCCTCTGACCTAGGGTTAGTCCCTTCAATGCCTTCTCCAGGCTCATCCTCCCAGTTCTCATTTTAGCATTTCTCCTGTGGTGCAGTAGAATGAAGCTTGAAGGTGATGTTCTCTGTAATTGTTGCTTGGGAAAGGAGCATCAGAGGCTGATACTCTTTCTGGATCAGTGTGTTGTGGCCCAGGCTGGGGTGATGTGTAGATGTTTTGGTACATAGCACCCAAATACAAAGCCTCAGATGCTGGAACAGTGTTTCCAGGGGTGCATGTCCACCTCTCAGCTGGTTTGGATGCTGTATCTTTAGTTTTAGTCATGTTGGTGGGCACTGCCTGGTGCAAGGAGTCCCACATTCATGGTACCAGTCCTCACCCATGGTACACCGCAAAACTTTGTCCTTCAAGTTTCTGCCTTAAGTGCTCCTTATTATAGAATGGTTTGGGTTGGAAAGGACTGTAAGATCATCCAGTTCCAATCCCCTGCCGTGGGCAGGGATGCCTCACACTAGACCATGTCACCCAAGGCTCTGTCCAGCGTGGCCTGAACACTGCCAGGGACGGAGCATTTACCAGTTCTCTGGGCAACCTGTTCCAGCGCCTCACCACCCTCACAGTAAAGAATTTATGCTTGGATGTAGCTGTTGGATGTTAGATGATCACTGTATGTGACAGTGCCTGCCTTGCAGATCCCTGTGGGTGTACCCTAGATTCCAGGTGCTCCTATGACAGGTGCAGGTGAAGGCACTTCATACTCTTGGCAGCATGAATTATGCTGCATTGTGGAATCTTTCACTCAATTAACATTAGAGGTTGAGCTGTGCAAAGCTCTTCCAGCTGATCATGAGTTAACATACTCCCTGTATTGGACACAGAGCTACGGTACATCCAATTGATGTACTTTGTGGAGGAGGAGCAATTTACAGAAGTTGCACAGCAGGTCAGAATAGAAGTGTAGGACAGAGTTTCTTTCTTCTAGGAGCAAACTGGAGCAAGTTGCCTACTGTGTTTACACTGTGAAGCCCAGATCCTGCCTTATCCTGTGCTGTCCTAATCTAGGGTAGATGATAATAGGCTAGAGTCTATGACATATAAGATGACAATTTGAGCTGTGTAATTCAGTATCTGGACATGCTTTTGAGGTGCTCATATTTCAAACTAGACTCCTTATGTTTAACATCCTTTCTGTCTCTTAGAGCTGCTGTTGGATGGAAAAAATCATCTGGCTTGTGGGATGCTGCTAATAAAAATAATTCATTGTGTCTGAATTTATACGCTATGGTCACTCTCAATAAGGAAAATTGGAGGTGGTCCCATCAGCAGAATCTTCATCAGGTGCTCCCCTCTGGTTTTCATTTTGCCTCAGGAGCATGCGAATGAAAGTGAGACTTTTTCAGAGCTCTCATCTGCAAGTGTCCAGTGAAATGATGAGATCCGAATTATGTGCTGAGGATGAAATGTCCTTGTTGTGCGGGGAAGGACATCTTCTGAAACTGTCAGAGTTGGAATACAGAAAACCACACACACAGTAATTTGTCCAAAGTTGCTATGAAAAAGAGAATGTCAGCCAAAATGTCCCACCTTGCAGGTTTAGAGCAGAATGAAGTGATTTTCTGACCCCCATAGTACTCACAGGGGCAGAGTAAGTCTTTCTCCTGTATAATCCCACCTGCCTTTCTCTGACACTCCATCCAGGGCCTGGATGCTAACGTAGTGTCACTAATCCTCAGGTCACATACAGAATGAAGCTCAGTGATTGCACGCTGCTGTCAACACAACACATGATGACTTTATTTGCCTTTTGCTATTTGTCTTATCATCCCACTGACTTTCATCAGTAGTTATGCTGAGTAGTAGCAGTAAGAAAACATTATGGAAGTGTACCAGGGGACCCTATCTCTGAATCGCCAGTTATGCTACCTGATAGATATATCCTTCTGGTAACACAGACTGTTTATCAAAGCATCTGTAGACATGAATTTCTTTGAAGCAGCTGTCTAAGGAAGGTGTTTTTCATGAGCTTGGAGACAGAGGGAGTGTAGCAGGTTGAGAGTGGACCTGGAGCTGTGTGTAGGGGTTTTTGGCAGATGTTACATAGAGGATGAGGTCCTGTGAAACAGGAGAAGGTTGCAAGTATGTATTGGGGAAATGGGAGAATTTATCTCAGACTCTGCCAAGCTTCGTGCAACTGCCAGTGTAACACTAAAGGTTCAGTATCTCTTGAACTCGTTTGTAAATAATCTGCATGTAAACTATAATGTAACGCTGCTTGACGCTCTAAAGAGTGGCATAATTGCTCAGCTGTAACGTTATAACAGCTCACTTCTCACCCCTTTAAACCTGCCAGCCTAGTACAGCAGTGATTCAGGGAGAAGCATGGGAATGTCTTCTGGCGGGAACAGTGATGCTTCAACTGGTACGGCTTCTGCATTTCTTGTGTCTGCTGCAATTGCCAGCTTGAGCAAAGTAGTGTTGTGGATTTGTGGTGTAGGAACTGAAAGGGAGCTCGTATTATATAGTCTTTGAACTATATAATCTGAGTTTTGAGCTATATCATCTGGGGCAGCTTGGAACTTGTTTGAACAGGTGAAGTTTCCAACTAGTGACTGATCCTTGTGGGCTCACTGCAGCATCATGCAAGGAGGGATGCAGTGTCCCTGTAAGTGCTCCTCTTGTGTCGCTGTGCGCTTGCCTTGCTCTCAGCAATAAGTGTAGCCCCCTAAACACTGGAAGTTCTGTCATATCCTCCCGGCATTCTGAAAGAGCTATAAAACATTAAGTCAGTAATGCATGTATTCATTCCAGTTTTAATGTGCCACAACCCCCTGGGTTTTTAGGGCTGAAAGGTACCCTTCATTAGCTTTTTCAGGCTTGGCTATCCTATTTTGGTAAGATTATTCTGACTGAACTGGTTTGTGACCTTCCAGGACATTTGGCACATGGGATCTCCCACCCTGAAATATGTTCTATGGCCTGTTTGCTCTTCAATTGTACTCTACCATCAGATTCCACCCTCTCTTCTTACAGGAATAATTTCCATTTATTATACATAATAAAATATGTAATAGGAGGTTTTCACTTGCTTTTAGGTATGCTGTCATATACCAAAAGTGTAGTGCACAGCCATTTACCCAGGCATAGCTACATCAGGAATCTTGCCAATGGAAGAGGATATTCTGTGTATCACAGAGGAAAAACCTGAAGCAGAAGAAATGTGTGAAAATAAACAGCAGGAGATTGGTGGTGCAGGACCTGAAGCTCATCTGCAAGGTGTTAGTTTGTCCATCTGAGCATGTGCAACCAATACAGTTCTCAATAGTGTTCTCAATTGCCCAGGCACATGGGTTTTTCCTCTCTGGTTGTTGAGCACTGGTATGTGTGGCACTTGTGTGGCTGCACAGCAGCCTCTTTCATGAGCTGTGGAGTCAAAAGGAAGTGGTGTATGCCTTGAAGCTCAGCCTGGAGGGGAGCTCATGGATCTTGGCAGGAGAGCCTGTGCCTTTTGGGCAGGATGAGTCAAACCTGTTGCCCTCAAGGTGAGTATGAGGGGCGGAAAGTCACATGTATCTTTTAAAGGCAGATGAGTTTAATTTGGGATGACAGTGCCACAATCATTTCCAGCTTTTCGCTCTCATCTCTGCTTCTCCAGTCCTGCTACTGGTGCTGGCACAAGCATGAACCGGTACAGCTTAGTGCAGCTCCCAGTTGCTGGTGTGAATGGGAAGGAGTGACAGGAGTGGGAAGTGGGAGAGTTGTTTTCTGGCAGCAGCTGGTGGTTCTGTTGGCTTATGGAATCACAGCATATGACTGTAAGCACTCACCGGTTTTAATTGTAGCCATGCAATTATTATCTGTTCTTTCCAGGTTCTTTAAATTGAATATCCTGGATTTTCACTGCTTGTTTTGGAAACACATGTAACATGCTTTCTGTGCAATGCACCTCAAGTTACTGGAAAGGCTGTAAGTTCTTCATGTATTTCTATTTGGAGATCAAAGAGGACAAATCCCTGCTTGGAGTGCAGGGATTGATTTGACCTGCCCTGCTATGTCATTGTGGTCGTCTCCCTGCTGCCCTTTAACAGATCACAAAGCACACCTGGAAGCACTAGTACTGGTTTTTAGCTTTGACCTAATGCAGCTCAGCCATTCCTCATCTCCGTTCATTTCCTTTCCTTTTTCTGTCTCTGTGGGCATATATTTTAGGCAGTAAGTCTGTCCACAATAGGCAAAATACATGTCAGAGGTGTCACATGTGGGATGGTTGCTACCAGCTGCTGTGATCCTCTTGTTGGTGTGATGATTTAAGACAGGGTACTTAGGCCCATGTGTTGGTGTGGTCCACAGTCACTCCCCAGTGACTCACTTGCAGTGAGAAGTGTGAGCTTGTCCCCTCCACTGGGAGTCCTCTGTCCCTCCTGGTGTCAAAGGCAAGCTGTCTTCCTGAGCTTGGGAAGTTGTCAGAGCTTTGGAAACTGCTTCCTTAGGCTGATGGTGGTACAGATGGAAAGCAAAGAAAGGAAGAAGAGGGTGAGTAAAAAGGAAAATGCAGACAGATCCAATACGTGCTGTTCTCTCACCATGTCCTGGATGGAGACAAGGGATGTGCCTCACATAGGATGCTTCCTATTTGCACATCAGGTACAATTGCAAGTCTTTGAAGAGCATAGAGAGAATTAATGTTTCTATTGCTTGGATGAGAAGCACTATGCACACAAAGTGTTGCTATTGAGAAACTGATTCTATTTCATGATGTTTATCAGCAGCGCACACTCTGTTCCTCTGCTATCTTGCCCATTACAGGGGTGAGAAGGCATTAGCAAGCGGGGTTCTATTTGCTTCCCTTACTGGCTGATTCCCTTGCTGTTGGCTAAGAAATAATGAAGCTTGTTCAGAAGGAGCCTGTGCAGATTTATTTCTGAAATCTTTATAGAAATGTGTGGACAAATTGTCTGAGCCTGGGGCATTTCCAGATTGCATATTCTTAATTGTATTAAACACTTCAGAGCCATCTGATGCACTGTCTCACAGCTCAACCATCTGCTCTGGAAATGTAGGCAAGCTTTGCTTCATGGAGAAACTCTGAGTCACTCATGCTGGAGTGGCATTATGTGGCCCCTGGGCTGCTCTTTGATGGAGAAGGCTGCTATAGTGTCACTGCTGATAGTGTGCTGATTGAGAGAAACATAAGGATTTAGAGGCTCATTAGTTTTGATTTATCAAGCTAAAAATGTATCTCTCTTGCCTTTGTCTTTGCCAAAAGACTAGTTCCCCCCCAGTCCAAACCAGTACAAGTGGCATTGTTGGTTTAGTTGCATTGTGTTTGTTGTTATGAACCTACAAAGCCCACTCTGCTTTCAAAACATATTCTGGTGGACTTTTAAGGTAAGACTTTTTTACTTGATTACAGCACTTAGCAGCTTTGATGCTTTTCCTCTTGCAACACCCACGTGAGGTTGGGAATATGATTAACCTCATAATAGTAATGGGAGGATGTACAGGGAGATAAGGTTATGTAGGAGAAGGTGCCTTGCATTAAGGACTACACCAGCTGCCACTTCAGTGCTGGTTTAATATCTGCTGGTTCCTGTGTGCTCACTCTCTTTCCCCAAGGCAGAGAAACTCTGTAGGTAACTTGCTAAGAGATTCCCTGGAGGAGATGGGGTGTTTTGGACACTATTTTGGCAGATAAACCAAGCATTCATTTGCAGACTATTTGTATGGTTTTCAGTTGTTAGGCTCAAGAATACATATTTCCCAGAAATGCTGTGGGTCACAGACGGTTCTACAGGCCTAAGGCTCAAGAGCATCACACTCACGTTTACAGGAGAAGTCTAACTTTGATTTGGTTAGAAATAAAACCCTGAACCTTCCCTGTCTTTGAACCGGAAACCATATCTGGAGGCCACCCCATTCCTTCCAATTTGAAGATAGGAAGTGAGTCCAAATGAGGAATTAACTGTGCTAAGTTAGAACTTGTGCTCCATCATCAGCCATTCAGCAGTGGCAGAAGGGAGTGCTTTTCTGCCTTCTGGATTTGCTGAAGTCTTTCACTGGCAGGGCTGAGAATCCAGGACAGTCTTACAGCTTATGTGGGATACAGGAAACTGCAGCTTCCTGCTTCAGCTCCTGTGTGTGCACTGTGTCGCAGGACAAATGTCAAATTGCTTTTTTCCTTCTCTCACCCGTTTTCCATCCCTTCCCATTGAGAGCATTTATTAAGGAAAACCAGTTTCCTCTACACAACCAATCTAATGTATCGGACATGGGCAGGCAGTGTGCTGTGCTTGAGTAAGGCTCATTACTTCTAAGAGGAATTCTTTGGCTGTTACCTGTTTAACCCTCTTCCTCTGACTAGTCAAAGTCCCAGAGTGATTGCTCTGACTGGGCTGATCCCAAGATCACAACTCAAATTGTGATCAGTTCTATATGCTAAGAGGGGCTGACTGCTCCTGGTTTCCTAGGGGTAATTCAAAACCAATGCCATGGAAATGAAATGACATTATTCAGCAGCAGAGCTGGGATAAACATGATGAGAAACCAAGCCATTTCCCTCTTCCTCATCTTTATTTAGGTGACACAGCAAGCAGTGCCAGCTTGCAGCAGGGCTGCAGCTTTGAGGATGGCTTTGGTGTCTGTAAAAGGAACTTTATTGGGTGAAGAGGCTTTGTTCTGCCCAGCTTCATTCCTGGCTCTCTTACAGTCTGCTGTTCTTTTCTGCTGTGCTTCAGAAGGTGCAGTTTCGGGAAGAGTACAACAGTGGCTTGAGGCCATCTCTGCTTCTATTCCTCAGCTTCTCAGCTGCTCAGGGGCCAGTTTAAATTAGAGCAGCCCCCGTGGGGCTCTTGCAGACGCTTTACCCAGCTGCTTCTGTTTCTGGAGCACAGAATGCTTCCATCACACCCCCAGCCCTGGCACTGCCCTTGTGCCAAGGACAGGGATGGTGGCACTGTACAAATACATGCGGGCCCTGTGCTGCTCTGTTGCTGCTGTTGTACTGCTGGAGCGGTGTGGGAAGGCTGAAATGGGTTTATATTAGTTCTATACAATGCTTTTATTGTTTCTTTGGGGTGTTGCAAGAGTTAGAGTATATGAATTTTGGTGTTACAGAATCTGCATTTTAATATATTAGGGGAAAAGATTTGCTGTCTGTCAGTGGTGGAAAAAAGCAAGATGGAGGCATTCCAGCTGTGCTTGGTCCTGTGCGTTTGTACAGCTCAGTATGTAACTAAGGCCTTGCTGTGAGTCCAGCCTTTTTTGCAATAGCTGCATTCTTCCTCCTTTCTCATTATATTGCAAGGGACTGAATGCCTGGGAAAATGGATGAAAAGATGGCTCCTGAGCCACACTGCTGTTAGGGTGAGATCCTGTTAGACCTTGCCCATTGTGTGGGGTTAGCTGAGCTGCACAGCAGAACAGTAGCTGGGGTTGACACACTGCAGTGATTGCCAAGCAAATCTGTAGTGGCAGTGCATGCCCGAGGTTGAGTCAGGGTCCAGACTAGTGAGGTACATGGCTGGGCATGGCTATGGTGCAGGATAGCTCTGGCAGGGCCAAGGGTGAAAGTCCTGATCTCAAAAGGGGCTCCTATGCTAAAGATGGTTTATACTTCATGATTTAGTGTGAGGTGTCCCTGCCCATGGCAGGGGGTTGGAACTAGATGATCTTAAGGTCCTTTCCAACCCTAACTATTCTATGATTCTATGATGAGGCTAATGATAGAATCACAGAACGGTTTGGCTTGGAAAAGACCTCAAGATCATCCAGTTCCAACCCCCTGCCATGGGCAGGGACATCTTATGCTAGATCATGTCACCCAAGGCTCTGTCCAACCTGGCCTTGAACACTGCCAGGGATGGAGCATTCGTCACTTTCTTGGTCAGCCTGTTCCAGCGCCTCACCAGCCTTACGTAAAGAGAAGTAAAGAACTTCTTACGAAGCTTATGGGGAAAAGAGGGCCTTTTGGTTCGCTGACCAAAAGCAAAGAAAAGGTGGGAAATAGGAGAGACAGACTTTCCTGGCAGTGTTTATTAAATTACAGAAACCTGAAGCCTCATTTCCTTTCCCTCTCCTTTGGTGTCTCCATTTTGCAGTGCACCGATGCTCTCCTACTCAGACACCTCTTACTTTGCTGCTCACAAAACAGCTATGAGCAGGCAGTAGTAGCGAGGCTACAGGAAAGCTTTTGCTTCGTTGTACACCTCTTAAGAATAAAGTTGTGTTTGTGTCCTTAGTCCTTGTTTTCTGTTAGAAATGCACAATCTCATGCCAGTGTTTTAAGTAGCTGATGGTCCGGAAGTACAGAATTTGGGTTCCAGTTGCAGGTCTGACTTGCAGTCCCATTGCACACTGCAGCACGCTGTTTCAGTGTACAAGTGGATGGTACAGCATAGGCCTATTTTGGGGTTTCTTCTTCCAGTTCCCAGCAGATGCCAGAAGTGGAATAGAAGTTAGAAATAATTAGAATTAATAGAAACAACAACACTGACTGTGTCTAAACTTTGGCATGTTTGAGTCCAAATCTGGAGCTGAGTTTGGCTGTGACCCAACAGGAATGAATATTCTGTGAACATCTTTTATATTACATTGTTCTGTTAGTTCCTCTGTATCTTTAAAAAGCTCTTAAATAAAACCAGAGTTTGTGTTGCTCTTTGGACCCACTGCTGATAAGAAGAAAGAAAATTACTACATTGCTCCAGTGGAAACATTTGGTTTAGTTTGTTCTGATTTGCACATGACCTTTTCATCCCCATCAGCTGAGCTGGTGTTTGTCCTTGTCACTGATGTTTTCAGGGGCTTCAGTCTGTATTTTCCTTTTTGTCCTAGCTCATGAAATACCTTATGTGAAAATAAAATGCATCAAGCATTGCTGCACATTCATTCTGTAAACTGCATGTATCTGTGATGTCCATTTTTTGTTGCAGAGGGATAAGCCTGCTTTTAAACTTAAACCTCAAAGTCATAATTCCATTTAAGGGCACTTTTCTTAACCTGTGAGGGTGAAAATCCGGTACAGACACACCAGTGGATGCTAGGTTTCATTCCTGATAGAAAAAGTGAACTTCTTCGAAGGATGCCTTTGCTGTTGTTACAGGATCATAGAAGGGTTTGGGTATGTCCTACAGAACAATAGATTTACAATGCTGTGAGTTCTCAAAAGGATGAATATGACCTTTTGGCTGATTTTGACCACATTTACGAGTGCAGAGTTGAGAGCAGAGGTTTCCCTGTGTGACTCTAGGATGCACTCCAGGCAAGTGCTGTTCCCTGTCCTTTTTCAGCTGAGCACTACATTAGAGCATTGGGGGTTTTGCTGTAATTATTGACATAATGTGTGTCTGTGGAAGAGTAAGATAGTACCTGGAAAGCACCTCACAAAGAGTCATTTCAGTGCTCAGTGCCTGTGCTAGGTACTGGCAAGCAGTCAGCCAGTCAGCACCATCTGAGCTGGCCATAGCTCAGTGCAGTAGATGGATGTGTCTGCACTAGCACATTCATATGTTATCATGAGCTGTATTGCTTTGCCACAGGAAAGACAGTGCTCAGAGTAGACTCAGCCTGTGAGCATAGAAGAACACGTGTTTTGTGACTCACTCCCTGTGTCTGTCCCTGTCCTGGATTTCACAGGCCTATCCTAACTGTCCATCCAGTGATGTCCCTGATCTTCTGCATAACTCTTACAGGCTAGCTTGCTTGCTACTCCAACATGCATTTCCTTGGCTCATATATATCGATGGCAAGGGGCACATTAAAAGAAACAGGACCATTGGCTCTGCCAGAACAAAGCTGCCTCTGGTATCGAGGTTCTTTCTGGACCTGGGTGGAAGGACAAACCACGGGAGGGTAAATTTGGCGCTAGTGAGGAAGAGCTTAGATGCTATAGCAGTGATGGTAGTGTAATGGCACTTCTATGCTCTCATTATTCTGTACTCAAATTCTACCATGGACTGTGCTGGTGTAGTTACATCAGTGTAAAGGCTGTTGTGGAGCCAGCTGAGGACCAAAGGCCTCTGAGCTCCTGAGAAGACTTCCTGAGCAACTTGGGAGCCCTTAGGCCAGTCCACTGATGCTCTGGGAAAAACTCAAGGGAGTGAAACTGGTGCTGAGAGCAGCTTTTTCTTATGTGGAGTGTCAGCATGGAGCTGTGAGAGGAAGGTGTTTGAGAGGTGCTCACTGATTGTGTCCGTCTCTCTGGTATCTAAGGTTTTTCTGGGGCGTAGAAGACCATAATCTCATTACAGAGTTCTCAGAAAGCAGAATAATTCACGCTGTCTGGGGACCCTTTCTACTTTTTCTTACAAAGTGTTCTCCATCCACCCTTGTTCCACTTGGGCTGGATTTGGAGATCACACCATTGGTAATAGCAATGGAAGATTAAAAGTGACCAAAGTACAACATTAACAGTGGTAAAGAGCCGCGTGATTCATTAGAAATGCAAATGTAATGTTTAGAAGGCATAAAAGGGGAATCCACAGCTCCTCCCAGGAGGAGAAGGCATTCTGAGAGTGCTTTTAGGAGTGAGAGAATGAGACAAAGGAAAGGAAAGCTTCAGCTGAGGAAGTAGGAATTTGGCGTAGCTGTGAGATTCATTAGACCAGCAGATGCTTTCCCAGGACATGAGGTGGAAGAATCCATCGCTTGAGTAATTGGAAACTGATGGGTGGATAAGCCCAGGGGAATGATCGTTCTTGTTAGAGTGGGAGATGGACTTGCACTTTCCCATCTCTCATTTCAAGGACGCTGTGTTTGAGTGAAGAGAGTAGCAGGACTTCTTCTCTGTGCCAAGAGGTCTTGGCTGTGTTCTGAGGTTCTCACACCCACAGAATACCAGGCTCTGGCTTGTGAAGGTACCTTGGTGGCTGCTTTTAACTGTTTTCTAAGTATTTTAAGAACTTTCAGGACAGTTATCAATCACCTGAGTGTGGGGGTGGCTACGTGGAATATTTCAGACAAGGTCAGAAGTTGTTCTGGGCACCCCGCATCCTAAAGATTTTCAGCACACTGAGAAGTCTTCCCTCGCATGGCTGTTTGAAGGGGGTGATTGAGCTTTTTCAGCAGCTTTTCTTGCCTGACCTGTCATGTATTGTACAGGGGAGAGAGAGCTGGGACTTAATAGTTGCAGATTTGTTGAATCTGGAATGAGTATCAAGGAGCTTGGTCTCAGTTACTGTCTCAGATGGTACCTTATGGTTGTCATTATTACATCGCTGTAATCATAGAATCATAGAATCGTTCAGCCTGGAGAAGAGAAGGCTGAGTGGAGACCTCATAGCAGCCTTCCAATACCTGAAGGGGGCCTATAGGGATGCTGGGGAGGGACTCTTCATTAGGGACTGTGGTGAGAGGACAAGGGGTAATGGGTTTAAACTTAAACAGGGGAGGTTTAGATTGGATATGAGGAGGAAATTCTTTACTGTGAGGGTGGTGGGGCCCTGGAATGGGTTGCCCAAGGAAGTTGTGAATGCTTCATCCCTGGCGGCGTTCAAGGTGGGGTTGGACATAGCCTTGGATGGCATGGTTTAGTGGGAGGTGTCCCTGCCCGTGGCGGGGGGGTTGGAACTCGATGATCTTGAGGTCCTTTCCAACCCTTACTATTCTATGATTCTATGATTCTATGATTACAGCGATGACCATCATGATTTTGGGGAAGGGGAAGAAGGTTTTAGTATCAGTCAGTCTGTGACTTGTGGTTTCAGATCAGGATAGACAGGATTGAGCTGTCGCAAGCAACACAGAGTGTCTTTAGTGTAGGTGTTCAGGAAGCATAAAAGAAACCCCCCACTAAAGTTTAGAACAATAAGGAAATAGATGAGGGGAGATGGTGAGAAGACCAAATTACCTATGAATGTGAAGTTGTCTCTGTGGAAATTCCCCTATATGTTAATTATTTATCACTTCTTTTTCAGGCTGAAGGCTACAATTGCAAAGTTGAGGACTAGAGTGAATCCTATTTTTCCTAGGATTTCTGATCCAGGATAGCAGCTCAAACAATTTGAGAGGGAAGAAAGAACAGAGGGATTGCCAGTGAGCCAACCTTTTATACTTAGGACCTAACCAGAAAATTAGTAGTCCCTTTTGAAAGTGATACCTCTGTGCTTTGCTTTCCCTACGCTACTGTGGAAGGGGTGCAGGGGCCATGGCCTGGGGTGCAGGAATGAAGTGATATTCCGGTCCATGGCCGCTGTTTGCCATTCCCATGTGATGGGCATGAATGATGCCAAAGACATCTATTGAAAACCACAAATGTGACATGTTCATGTTTGCTTTTTGAAGCAAGGTGTTCATGTCCACACTTTGATGCATTTCTTCTGCAGTTTTACCTACCTAAATTTATCATGCATGACACTAACTTTTCCTGACAAGAGGCAGTATTTCTTACTTCCATTTAGGTACCATTACCGTGAGCTGTCTACGTCTGGGCAGCTGAGTGCAAGTGGAGTCATTTCAATAGCTGCAGAATGGGGAGAGCTGCTATAAACCTCAGCTGTGTCTGGCTTTTGCTGCAGCCCAAGCCTGGAGCCGGCACTGCTCAGACATGGCAGTTATATTTCAGTGGAGATAGATTATTTATGGATTCCTAGTTGTCCCCATATTTAAAAACACGTGAAATCTGTTGGTGTGCAGAAAATAAGTCTGGGAGAGGTCAGCCAAGATAGCAAAGTGTGCAAAAACCATGGCAGACATCCACTTAGTGCTGTAAATCAAGCACTTTCACTGCCTTTCAGGCAGATACTTGATTTTGCTGGGTTTGTCATATGATGGTCTGTTAATCAAATAGGAATTTGAAGCCATCCTATATAGCTCATTCTTATCAGAACCACATGTGCTGGTTTATTGTTGTGGTTACTTATTATTAGGAGATCAAATCTTTCTTATGAGGGTGGTGAGACACTGGCACAGGTTACTCAGAGAAGCTGTGGCTGCCCCATCCCTGGCAGTGTTCAAGGCCAGGGTGGATGGAGCTTGGAGCAACCTGCTCTAGTGGAAGGTGTTCCTGCCTGTGGCAGGGGAGTGGAACTGGATGAGCTTTAAGGTCCCTTCCAAACCAAACCACTCTGTGATTCTATAACAAAAGCAAAGGCATGCTTTGAAAGAAGTGAATTTCTTCATCGGGAATGAAACCCAGCATCCACAGGGGTGTCTATAGTGGATTTCTGATGATTCTGTGAATTACTGAGGCAATTTGGATTGGAGGAATCTTGGGTCTCTCTAAATGAGCCAAGGTTGAGAGTTCACTGTTGAACAAACAGGCAAATGTGTCTGAGACTCTTCAATTTAAATTTCAGTGTATTACATTTCTTCGTGTAACAAACTTATCATGCTGTGAACTCTTTGTATGTGGTCATGTACTCACTGGAGGGTAGCAATCATTTGGCCAAATACAGTTTCAGATAAAACCAGTCCCAGAGTTCAGAGGTGTTCGGATGAAGGGGATTGATTTGGCTCGTCACGCTATATAGTTGTATAGCTGTCTGTAGCTGTGGTGAAATCTGGCTCCCAGCTAAATGTAATATTTTGCATGTGCTTATTTTTAACACACTCTGAGGAGCTCTGATGCAACTTTGAAAGTATTTCAGTAAATATTAGTTTTTAATATGGAACATCTGTACCCGGTTACAAGAAGGAATGTCGTAGACTTTATCTTGCTCAGTTCTCTTTCACCCCATGTGAAAATGTTGTCCAAGCAGAACAGCACAGTTCCCTTTCAGACTGTACAAGGGAGGAAAACTGAGGGAGATCTGGATTCACCCTGTCTGGTTTTGGGCAGTAAATGGACATTAGGATTTCATGGGTGCTTTAAACAGGGAGGAAGCCAGCACGACTACCGATAGAAGCAGCTGGACCCCTCCGCATCGTTCCTGCCCATCCAGCCCCCTGCCTTGTGGCAGTGCAGGTGTAATGAACAGGGTTGATTTAACCCAGCTCTCCCCTTTGGTTCCCCACGTGCGAGCAAAGCCTGTACTGTCAGCACGGGAATGAGGCGAGTAGCTGGGGCAGGGGGCACAGGGCTGGAAATGCTGCCAGCCTAAAGCTCCAAGATTTCTTTAGAGCTTTCTCTGTAGTCAATGCCCTATCTCATGCCTGGTGTCTTCCACATTACTTTTTACTTAGGATTTGCCCTCCCAAGTTGAGCAAACAGCAAGTGCTAACCAAGTACCAGCTAAGCTGAATCCTGTTTCCCATCTGAGAGCCATTAAGACCGTGGGGGAGAGTTTGAAATAAATGTGCTCAAAACCACCACTATTGATCCAGCACCTTTCAACAGTGCTGAACATCACTGGCAATCCAATGGAAACACAAACCAAACTTAAACTATTAATGCATTTAGCTAGTATATTATCCTCCAAAGTGTTAGCATCCTGAACTAAAACTGCCAAGAAGTTTGAAGTCGGCCTATGTCTCAATGTGAAGGCCATATATTACTTTAACAGATCAGGCCTTTATTTATGCTGCTTTTTGTTACATTAGGGTTTGTGGGATGGAATTGCTTAATAAACCGTCACATTAATGTTTCCACTTAGCCTACTGCTGGCAATACTTGCCTTTCAACAGCAATGTTAATGTTAGAATGAGATTGAACAGGCAGACTGGGTGTAAATTAGGCTTTTTAGAACTCACTGCTTATGTAGGATGGACTGGAGCTGAGTATGTTTTACCGAGGCACAACTTCTAAACCTTTGCCTTTCTCCGAACCAAGTCACATAAAATGAAAACTGTTTAGAAGATGGATTTTTGAAGATCCCAAGGGAAAATTTCTATCAGTATGACACATGTTGGGAATAATGCCTAGAACAAATGGTCTCTTAGATGAAGACAATACTGAAGCAAGGGAATAAATAAAAGGAACTGGAAGTTGTGATATGTGCTGAGCAGTATGATTTACCTTCCAATCTGAGACCTCTTGGGAGAACTGTACGTGAATTGGGATAAAAAGGAACATCACTTGCTTAGAAAAGTGAGATGTGACAAAAGAGGAGGCTTTGCTGTTTTTATCAACAGTATGTATACTTGCTTTGAAATCCAAAATATGAAAGGATTTAGTCTCATAGGTATGGAAAGAGGGAAGAGCATGGACGCTTTAAGATGACGACCTACTCTGGTTTACTGCATCAGGAAGATCAAGTAGAGGGAGATCTGTGGGTTCTTTTCAACAATGAGGAGAATCCTCTGAAACACAGGGTTGGTGGAAAGGGAATTTGAGGGAATCAGAGCTATTCAGATATCTGTTGAGAAAGGGATGAAGGGAGGGCATAAGCCATCGTGTACTGAGGAAGTAATGACACTCCTAAGGGGGTAATATCTTCTCTACATCATTGGGATTATCCTGCAGTAAGAAAGGTTTAGGACAGGTACTAGATAGATAACCTGGAAAATGGAGCAAACAGATACTGCATGAAGAGGCAGTGAGGGCAGTGGAAAACAAATTCACTAGACAAACATTTGTCAAAAAGGACAAAGGGACAGCTGATTCTTCTTTGGGGCAGAATGTGGATTAGGTGATCTCTTCAGGTTGTTCCCAGATGCATTTTATAGTGACTGTTACTAGTGCAGGAACTTGCTATAAAATAAATGCATACCAGACAGCATCAGCGAACTTGAGAAGAGTACTGGCTTCATCCACCACTTTGAAGATTGCTCTCCTGAGCAGTGCACTCTGATCTATGTGCTCCTTTCCTCTAGGAAGTGCAGGAAGGGAAAAAAGCAAGAGATGGTAACAATTGTGAATGCACTACTCTATGGTACTTGGACCTTAGATGTGTGAGTACAATGTGAAAACCCAAAAATGACAGAATTACACACTGTAATCACCAAAAATAGTCAAGACATCCTTCTACAACAGCTACTTCTTTGGAACAGTAAAAGAAACCAAATATGAAAACTGAATTCAAACAATGAACCCATATCTGAACCTGCATCTGCCATAGAGAAAAAAAGTCTTGACATTTACTGAAATACAATGTTGAGGCATAAATGGCCCATAGCTTCAAGGATCTTACGTCTCTCTGAGATCCTAAGATGCAGCTTGAAATCTCTTCACTATGGCCATACTCTGAAGAAATTGAAAAGCTCATTTCCCCTGCAGGGTATTAGATATGAAGATAAAGATGCATCTGTAGAAAACCTACTATTCACTGCTTGAGTGGTAAGGTTAGCTGAGAAAATGATTGTGAGTAACATGCTGTTTGTCCACTTTGAGCTGGGTGTTGTGTATAACCCCGAGAGCAGTCAATCTCCCCATTTAGAAGAGATTTATTTTCATAAGCAGTTTGCCTGGGTAATGTAGGTTTTTGCCTTGGTATTGTTAGACAAGCAGTTATTTTCTGTTGAGCACAAGGTTGTTTCTGCTGTGTTTTATAATACATATATATATGGAAAATATGTAGAAAAAGATCTTAAATGTTTATTCTTTGAAATGAGTGGGAGCATTCAGTGATTCACAAGTCCAAATTCAGTAAGAAATTCCAAAATCAGAAATCCTCAGTAAGACACTAAATAATTAATTGTTACTGAGTTTGAATTAGTGAAGATACGTAATTACACCTGAGCATTCAACATACTATGATTGTCTGTGGCTAAGGGCTGTGTCTGAGTGAAAGGCTAGAGCTGAAACTCCAGTGGAAGCTGAGGAATCACACAGCCTTGGAGGAGCAGCTTTCTACGTATTTGGTTTTGTAATGTGCTGCAAATATGTGTGTGACAAAGCTCTTTGGTTATTCTAGTAGGTTGTTAGCAAAGAGCAACCCATAACCCCCTCTAGTAGCATTCACATTGCTTATAGGATTGAGTCAAACTTTAGTTTGCATTGCTGCTTTTCATTTAGTACTTCTCACTTTGTCTACCCATGAGCTTGTGTCTGGGTCTGGATGCCTGGGGGCTTTGCAGGTGTTGATAATGAGAGGTGAGTTGGGATTGTCAGGATGCTGGTGATGGTGTTCAAGGCCAGGTTGAACGGGGCTTGGAGCAACCTGGTCTAGTGGAAGATGTCCCTGCCTGTGGCAGGGGGTTGGAACTGGATAAGATTTAAGGTCCCTTCCAACCCAAACCATTCTGTGATTCCATGATTCAGGGCAGGCAAAGCATCTTCTTGCTGAGGGATTTCCTGCTAGATGGAGTTGTACTCTGCAGGTTGAGCATCTTAGAAGATTCTTTTCCACCCTTCCAACCTGACCTCGCAATCATTCAGGAGTGAAAATGGCTCTAGAATAAAATAGCAATTTCAAAGTCTTTGTGTTATAATAGGATAACATACAGTACTGTTTATTTTATCAAGGCTAAGAGTCTATGGAGTTCTTACTGTAATTATGTCATTTCTCCTGTTAAATATTCAGAGTGATAAAGTGCTGTGTTAGTGCTGGGCACCGATGATAACTCTGTGCCCTGTTTCCTTGGGACTTGGGCAATGATAGAGAAGTGGATAGAATGATGCTGCAGTCTGCTGATCCAAGCAGTCGCTGCCAGGCTCTGCATTTGCATGTGTAGGATGAGAATATAGATCTTCCCTTTTTTCCGGAGAGAGGATGGCTAGAAATGCAGTTTTACTTCCATCACTAATCCACAGTAATTGTCCCTTAGGAAAGGGGGTTTCTTTTCACTGCCACTCCTGCCCTTTCCTTCTTTTTCACCAACAGGAGCAAATGTTTGTCCTCCAATAACTTTACTGCATGGACCCGTTAGATTAAGTGATGCCCAAGTGCCTCCTCAGCAGCAAAATGTTAGATGGCAACAGCAAAATGAGCATGGTGTTGGATGGCAAGTGCGTATTTTGAGGAAAGGGGTTTCTACGCTCTTTGGCTCCCCCATCTGATCTAAAGCCTATTTACTATGCTGAGAGGAAGAGGCTTCCTATCTTGGATAATCATTCAGTGTGGCACTCTACATTGTGCTACCTGCAAGTTGTGTTCCCCATTTCAGTTCTCTTTTCCTGACTGTTCCCAGAGACTGATGTGTGCCGAGGTGTCCACCACCTTGCAGGCTAGGGCTCCTCATGAACAGCTTCTTACTGGTGGGAAATCCACAGTTACGGTTTGAACCCATGAAATCAACAGTGAATGCAACTTTTAGAACCAATGTAGTTAAACTGTGACATCTGTTACACATTTGTATGGCTGTCTTGTGGAAGTCTGGGTCTTTGGGTGGAATTAGAAACCCTGTAAAACGCGGGTGAATTTAGGCTTTGCCAGTTAATACGACTTCATTCTTCCATCACCTCCACACTAAACATCAGTGATGGGTTACAGCAGGAACCCCAGAGCTTGTCTGTATCTTTGCAGTGTTCAGATCCATCCGGTCAGAGCTGAAGAAAAACTGTATGGCATCCTAAAAGTAAGGGAAAAGGCTTGTGTGCTTACTGCCGTTTCTGTTTTAATTCATCAGTGAGCGGATTGTGAAAGCCTCCTGTTTACCAAAGTGAGGGTTGTTTCTATGGATAGGAGAGAGGCTGTAGAAGGAGAAGGCCAGATAAAAGCTGTGGCAGGAGCAGACACAGTCTTGAGAGATGAAGCATTGCAAGATCAATTCTGTGTTTCTAGAACTGTTCCTACTTAGTGCTGGAGAGGCTGTCAAGAGGTACCTGCTTGCTGTGGCACAGGGGTTTTGGAGGATCTTTGTTCTAGGAGATGTGAAACTGGAGGTGCTTTCATAGCAGACACCAGTGGGTGTGTTGTGTCACATCAGCTATGGAAGTAAAGACTGATCAAGTGCCTGTAGGAGCTAGAAATGGACATGACCGCAGGAGCTGCTGGGAGCTTGGGATTGATTATGAAAGAAATTGAATTAATCATTGCAAATCTGTGTGGGTTTTGTTTCCTCCTTGGGAGGCAATTACAGAGCCAGGCTTCATGACTGGATGTCTTTAAGCAGTACATAAATCCATAGTATTTATCTGTATCATAAGTCCTGTTCCCTTTTTCATGATTTCAATAACTTCAACCTTTGATTCATTTCATGCAGGAATTCCTCGCCTACTGAAGTCAGGTATTTTGTCCCAACTCCAGACAAGATGTCAGTGAACGCTGACACTTTTGTCTTCAACCCAAACTGATGATGAAACTGAGGAGAGGGCTGTCAGCTGATGACATTCCTATCTCCAGCAGCTGGTCAATAAGCCAAGCTGCTGCAAGCCCAGTGGTTCATCAGTCGGGGGGAATCTGCACATCTTGTTGCCTGAGTCAGCTACCTAAAGGAGCTGCTGATGGCTGAAAGTTTGCCTGAATCATTGGGCTGTTGGGTGCAGTAAGCATCTGTTTGCATCCTGCCTGCTGTAATTAAAGAGACAGGGATGTGCTATTTAAAAAGCAGAGGCAGCCGTGCATTGCTGGACTGAGGATAATTTTGTTTCAGTGTTGTTAATGTTGCCTCTTGTTTGTCCAAGGATCACGACCATTAGTTGTGACTGTCCATGATGTATATAGCTATGTTTGGGGGATTTCTAGCTCTCAAATCTGCTTCTTCAGGTTTTAGTTTTAGTGGACGGAGGACTAATGATGTGATGAATAACAGTTCTGTCAGCAATGTGAGAACAGGGCCTGCTGAAGTGAATCACGGAGGGGACTGTTCAGTACTGAGGATCATCAGCTTGGGATGCAGGTGAATCAAGCTCAGATTGCAGCAGTTCTATGAACCTCAGGTGTCTTTAGGTTGATCAGTCATCTTTGCCTCAATGCCATATACCTGCAAACTAGGAATGATGGTATATCCCCAGTCTCACAGAGATAAGTTATATTCAGAGAGATTTCTGACCTGCTTGAGTATTCAGTACTGGGACTGTAGCTTGACAGATGGAAGCTGCAGGATAAAGTGGCCTCTTCTCTCAGTGTATGTATAATATGCAGTTATTTGTATGTTCATGGAAGTTTCTGCCAGTGATAACAGATTGGTTCTCTTAATCTATTCTGGAAAAAGCAGTTAAACCAGCTGTGTTATCTGTTGTCATATTTGAGAACTTTAAAAGTACACTGTGCTGCCCATGGCAGGGGAGTTGGAACCTGATGATCTTAAGGTCCTTTCCAACCCAAACCCATTCTATGATGCTATGATTGTTGGGTAGTTCTGAGTTCCATGGAAAGCAAATACCTTTGCTGAAGTGCAAATGGCACATTAAGCCTTCCAGAGCATGGTTCCGTTTATTTCTCCTTTCTAAAAGGAAGTGTATCCATTAAGTCAGATTCTCAGTGTTGGTAAGACGCTAAGTTATTAGGAACGTGGTGTTCTTGTAGCTTTGACAGCCTCAGGGTGTGAGGCAGCTAAAGCTTTATTAGGTCCACCTATCTAGCTAGAACAAAATAGGTCCTGTAGAAGGCCTAAAGCTTTGCTGTTCTTTCCGACTATCATTCGGTCTTACATAAACCATTAAATCTTCCAACCCTGAGCTATTAAGGATCACCATTGTCTGCTTTGGGGGAAAAAAAAACCCAAAACATTTAACCAGCCTCAAAATGTTAAAAAATCCACTCAGAAATATTCTGGTGCTATTTTTAATTGCTTCTCTCCCACTGAGAGATGAAAAACCCTAATGAATTTGGGCTCCTGGTTTTGTGCTGCTTTGCCAACACTTTTCTGGGGCTGCATTTCAAGCAGGCTAGACAAAAGCACAAGCAGTGTGACAGCCCCTGACTGTCCAGTTGTTCTCAATAGAGCCTGATCCAGTTGTTCTCAATAGAGAAATACATCCCCAGACTGCAGCGTGTTTTGAACGAAGTCAGTTTGCTTTCATTTGAACTGATTCCAGAGCACGTGTGGGGAGTTAACAGAGACTGGAGGATGACACATTACCTAATCCGGTTACCATGTTGGTCTCTGGGGAGAGATGGCTCTTATGTGGAAATGATCTGCAGATTTGGGTTTGTCTCAATGTGGCTAACGTATCTGTCTGTGTCTGAGGTGAAAAAGCAGCTTGAACTGGGAGTGCACACAGCTGGCAGATAACGGGGCCTCTTGTTTCAGTGTCTGAAACTGAACTTTCGAACTCTCAAGCAGAAGCTTGCTACTTGCTAGCTGTGATTGAGACGGGCAGGCTGTCAGTGTTGGTACCGTGTGGACTGAAAGGTAGTGACACATCCCAAACCCTCCCATTAATGTCCCAAACTCTCTCATTAATAAGCAGGCTTGAGAAAGAACCAGCAGTGTGGTGCTTCTGCATTAGACTGTTTAGATTGGGAAAGTCAGGGGCTTGGGGTGCTGGAAAGATAAGGAAGTCAAAAAGGCGGCTTCCCAAAAAGAAGTGGTCTTGAAAAGAAGAGGACCTGGAAAGAAGGTGGTGGAGATCCTGGCTGGAGAGAGCTGCCTCAGAGAGCTGCATGGGCACACATGCCTGGGGATGTGCAGGGACCATGGCCAGTTGTGGGTGAGGCTGGTGGCTGCAAACAGCGGCACAGCAAGAACTAGAACTTTCTGACTTATCTGCTCAGGGTAGCAGTGGTCCTCCTCTGGGGAGGGCAGGCAAGACCCAGTGAATGTGTAAAGCTTGGAGGAGAGAAAACGGATGCGCGTGAGAGAGCCAGGCAGGGTAAAAGCTCTCTCTCTTTGGTTCTTAAATGTGTTTCAGTATTCAGTTCTACTACTGTTTTAGGGTTTTTTACTTTGTCTTGCCTGTGACAATCTGCTGCACTACATCCGTATGGGAAAGAAGTGGTCCTCTCTCATGGAGTGAGGAGGAAGGACAGGTGCCGTTCAGGCCTGGCATCTTTTCTTGGCATTGTGAAATTCTGAAGAAAGCCATGAATGCAGTTTGTTTTAATGTCTGTGATTGACAGTAGGAGGGAAAACAGCCTCTGTTTGTCATTTACCATTGTAGCTATGTCTTGGTGAGAGGCTCACTAAGTTGGTGGAGTTTGCTTGCTGTAAGGACTATTAATAGATGTTAATTGACACAGCATTCCTTGTAATGTAGAGCTTTCTTCTCAGGATGAGACAAGACACAAGCCCACCAGAGTTTTGGAGAGCCATTCAGTATTGCTCATCTGTGAGGAATTTAAAGCGGGAAGCTGGAGAACAGGAAAAGCAAGGGAATGTATTGAGATAGCTTCTTAAGACCCCTTCAGTTCTCAGGGTAGGACTCCAGTTCGCAAAATGTTGAGGATCTTTGGAAATGATAGGTTGTATGAGGGGGAGAAAGCCTGACTCTTCCCATTCATATGCAGCTTTCATAGCAACCTGGAATTCTTCTAAATCAATCCATGACAAATGCAAAGCACAACCCACTTTGCTGAGTGGAAATACACTTGTGTACTGTTTGTACTGTATGTATCTAAGCGTGCCAGCAAGGCTGAAGCCAGACCCCAGCTTAGCTGTATTGGAACTGATCACAAGATCCTTAAGTTACTGCACGGAAGATCAGTGGGACCACTGGGAAGCAGGGAATAATGTTGTCACTTTGCTGCTCCCTTCATCCAGGTTTGACCTCATACTGCCTCTGTGTTACAATGGAGTGTTTCTCACAGGCGGCAGGTTTTGCTGGAGTCCCCTTTTCCGAGCAATTCCTCATCCATAGCTGTGTATTTTGGACAGTAACACACAGGGGGAAGCATTAAGGGCTGATATTTAATGTTGGAATAAAGTTATTGAGAGAGCTGCTAATTGGAGTTTAGATGCAGATGAAAACCCCTCATGGATCCTTTGCATGGTTGATACCAAAGCGTAACTTACTGCTGGCAGCTATCCCTCAGAGGTTTTGGCCTTTGTTGAAGGTTTCAGTGAAATAGGTTGTTGTTGCAGAAGATTAATATTGCTTAAAAATGACTTGCAGCACATTCATCTGTAGATTTCAAAATCTTTGCAGAAGTGGATACACCACATGTTTTTCCCCATTCCCTCCCTGCTAAAAATGGAGAGATGGAAAAGTTCAGTGTATTGCCCACATTTCTGCGGTCAGCCAGTGGCAAAACCAGCAAGGTAATCCAAGAGTCTTGGATTTTGGTGGGTCATTTACTTCATATAGAATTTAGGAAACTGAAGCCTTTTTATAGGTTAGTTTTCAACATCTCTCTCTGGTGAGGCCTTCTTCAAACACCTTTCTTAGATCTCTTGTCTTTAATTACCACTTAGAGTCACTTTAGGATCTGCATCTGGCTCAGTTATGTCTGTGCTTGAATCTGCTGTAATTCTATCACTGCTACAGCTACCTTTATGCCTCGTGTCTTGTCTGGGATAAATAGGGATACCCCCTATCTTCTGCCCACATGGCTGCCATGCGCAGCATAAGGTGGCCTGAGCAAGCATTCCCAATGGTGTCCTAACCTGCCTGCTCTAACCTGCTCTGCTTGCAGCAATGTCTCCACATTTGCTGTCCATGCAGCAGGTGGGTTTGCTTTCAAGACCGAAGTCGTGACAGCTTTCAGAAGATATTGTGGGCATATATTTCTCTTTCTTTCCTGTTAACCTGATCTTTGACTTTCTACACAAGAGAAATTAATTAATTAAGGGCATTAATCCAGCTGCTTTTTAAGGGAATATTCGGTTTGGTGCCTCTCCACAGGCTGATAGGGAATAGGCATAATAGAGAAACAGATTTCTTTGAAGTGGGCAAGCCCTGGGATGAAGAACGTGACACAAAAAGAAGCATCAGTGTAGCTGGAGTTTATTGTGAGAACTCATCAATGATTAGTTTATTTTTGCTCTTATTTATTACTCTCATTAACAACCTTGGCATAAAAAATAGACTGTGTTAATGAAACTTCCTGATGACACTCCACTGGGAGACAAGTCAGAACTCCAGCCTATCTTAGTGGTGCAATGGAAAACTCAGCTGTCTTTTCTGAACATCTATTTGTATCTGGTTTTTTTATTTACTGTCAGTGGTAAACCCCCTCATATTCCATGTGCACGTTCCCTTCTTTCTCTCATTGGAGATACTGAAGGTTTAGTTTGGCACAACTACTTGAAAAACTTGGCATTTTTTAAGGTGTCTGTCAAGTTGATATTCATTTATTTCCACTGCCAAAAGCCCTATGAATAATGTAACTTGAAGCAAAAGCTCCAAATGAGGGTTACAGGTAATTATTCATGCTCAAGACTTTGGCTATGAATCATTTCTACTGTGCAGCACCACCACTTTCACATTCCTTTGTTTCTGGTGTAAATAATTATCAGCAATATGAAATGTGAGAGGGAACACGTATGCCTTGAACACAGGTATAACCACAACTAAAAGAAGCGAAACCCTTTAACCCCGACTTATAGGGACATCTAAATGGCAATTAGAATCCTTGAAAAATTCATCCAGATCCAGTGGAATGTCGCTGGCAGTCATTCAGGAAAGTAATTGCCCTGTGCACATGAAACATTTACATGTGGTAATTTAGTAATGAATATGAGCTGTCAGAAGGCATTTTATGGGTAATCAGCCATTCCGGCAGGCATAGCAGTGACTGAAACATTGAAAAATAACTTTGTGGAGGCAAGATTATCTGAAATAAGTGTTTTCTCTGGAAGCAAACAAAGAGCCCTATGATTTTTAGGAAGGCAGTGTACTGTAAGTTGACAAGGGCAGCCACTGGAAGCAAATAAAGAATCAAGTGTGTTCTTATTATTGATTTAGATTAGTCATTTTAAGTAGTGGGGTTTTTTTGAGGAGTACTTCTAGATTCCTAGCTACTCTGTGTGCAGATGTGTTATCCAGCCGCCAGGAAGGGGAAAAGCAGGATTTCTCCATTCCAGCTTGCAAATCACATTGTCAGTTTTGAAAGGAGAAGCTCAGTTCTCCTTTCACTTTACTTGGATGAAACTGCTGCCTGTACTGGAATAAGGGAGGGTAAAGTTGGCAATGTGCTGTTGTAGGGCACATTAGGGACTGGCAAACTTGAGACATTTAGGAAGTTTAGTTGGAGCCACTGGTGCATAAGGAAGGTCAATCCAAACCATTGCCTTGGGATGTGGTGGTAGTTCACTTCCACTCCTTGTGGGTGTTCATGACATGAAAATGGACGAGAGAACTTCTGAATCTCTTTTACCCCTCTAAATCACCCTGGGGGGAAGATCCCATCATGTTTGGCTCAGTTGCATTATTGCTGTTGCTTTTGCTCTTGTCCAGTATCTCTGAGGGATTTAAGGGCTATTTGGGAAGAAAACCTTGCCTAAGGTCAGCTCCAGTTGTGGTTGCTGCTCCATTCAAATACTTTTTTGCTAGAACTGATTTGCCAACTGATCTTTTCATAAAGAGTATTTTGGGTTTTTCATCTTCTCCAGTGTTAGAATACTGTAAGACACTCCTGTATTCTAATTTGCAGAAGGATTGCTTAAAAATGCTGATTTTGGACTCTATTTCAAGCATGAAAATAAATAGCATTAGGTGTCTACTTGTTGCTGTTTATGCAGCTGGTATTCCTTTCCCTGTGTTTTGTTGTTTTCTGGGTTTATTAAATGCTAAAAGGGGGCAGCTCAACTCCTATTTCTGGGTTGCTTTATTGTGTAGTGGAAGTAAGTTTTCAGAAGAGACCAGAGGGTTTTTTTTTGCAGAGCTGAAATTAAAACATATTTCTGTTGATCTGTGGGGTGGTTTTAAACCTATTTGTGCCCTCTCTGTTTGCTACAAAGCTTAAATATGGGCTTAGATCAACACAACAGGCTCTCTTCAAGGCTGTGAGAATGAATGTAAAATCTATCAAAAAAATTCTACCCTAAAAATTCATTAGACATAATTAGCAAAATATATCTCCCCTGAGAAATGAGATGAAATATGTCAGCTGGCAAGAAGTAACTCCAGTGTTAAAGCTCTTCAATATTGTCTCCTTTGCCCATAGATCACTTAAAAGATAGATCACCACTTGGAAGGAGCCACGCTATGGAGTCTGTGTTCTTATTCTGCACTCTGGCCCTGCTTCTTCATCCTGGTAAGTGTCTCCACCCCAGGCAAGCGAATGGAAGATACTGCTGAGAGAAAAGCACCTTGATGATAATCCCCTTTCTTCCCACAGTGAGTTACCTCAATATTACTGCTGTGGTGTTTGGCTGTTTCAAGGTTTGCAGAGCTATAAAACATTTGATCATCCCGGGGTAGGGAAGGAGCTGAAGGACGTCTTTTCTTTTTGATGGAGCCCTGAGGAGAAAGAGCTGAGTAACAGAAACACTATTTATAGAGGCTGCTTGCCAAATCAAAGCCCAAGCTTTAATTACATCTGCACACACTGTAGCCATGTTTAATACAGCCCTAAATGCAGTGTCATCTGCCAGTTTGACTTGCTAGCATTTTTATCTTCCTTTCTGCAAAACCTGGCTCCTGTTGATGGGGTCGACTGTTGAATAGGAGTGTGGATTGTAGGGCTGAAAATCAGTCAATGACATGAGCTCATTTAACATAACCTTTTAAAAGCTGCGGTTTTGTCTGCTTGTGAAGCATTCACTGATGGTTGCAGATTGTTTTGTGTCTTAACACTGCTATGGTCAGATAGGACCTCAGTAACTGAAGGGACTGGGGAATGGGCAGAAGCTTTTTGAGGGTGTGTGGGAATTGAAGAGCTGCTCTCAGGGCGTTCTATTGTGTTTGGGGTTTGATTTCCATAGAGGCTGTCCTTTTAGGCAGAATGATCAACACCAGCCCTTTACAAACCCAGTTGAACCTTGTAAGTAGCCTTGTAACTTCAACAGAGACTCCAAGGAAGTCCAGCTGGGCTTGAGTTCCTGTTTCTTTTAGATAGTCTTTACCTAGGTCAGGGTTGAAGTTCTTGCTTAGAGTGCTGCAAGATGCTTGTGCTTTCCTGTCATTGCTGTTGATTTCCCAGTTTCTAGCCCCCAAATGCTACAAGACAGTGGTGCCCTTTAGGATTTCTGTAAGGTCTGGCAGCAGCCTCTGGTCCTGCTTTCAGTCCGTGTACAGGGAGATTAATAGAGAACTCCTTGCTCCAGACTTAGGCCTTTAATTTTTCACTCTTTTCTGTCAATATTATATTGCCTCAGCAGGTGCCTCTTTGACCTCACACCTCACCTCCTTCCCCACTATTCATTTTGATCAGGACTGAAATCTAGTGCCAATTATTGATGCATTGCTGCATTGAAAAATGACTCCCTGAATGGCAGCACTCACAGCTGTGCTCATGGCACAAAGAGCTGGGTGCAAGGGTTCAGTACGAAGGATGGTGGGGTTCCACACATTGACATCCTCTCTTGGACACTGATGGCTAAATGAGGACCATGGGGAGTCAGGGACCCCTAAACTCATAGAACATAGAGCCCTCCCCATCAAAGACTCCACTCTGAAGTTAAACTGTCTGTTGGTTTTCTTTCTTTTCAATGTTAGAATCATAGAATCAACTAGGTTGGAAAAGACCTTTAAGATCATCAAGTCCAAGGATGCACTTTCTGTCCCATGGCTATTCCCTGTCAGCTGAAAAGCTGGAAGGGTATTAGCAAGGGTGCTTCTTTCTTAATGCTCAGCAAAGTCTGCACCCTGATTTTGGGGAGCAAACATGCAAGTTTCAAACTCGATTAGGAATTAAAACCTTTATTCTGGAATAAGGGCCAAATGACTGCTGTTAGAATTGAAGCTGGTTTGTGTGGCTTTCCTCAGAGAAATGCATCTGTTCTGGGTTTGGCTTTTTTATCCCTCCGTTGGCACATCTTTTTGTGTTGCATTGGGAACTGGCTGTGTTATGAAGCTAAGTCTTCCCTACCAAGCAGCAGCTCTGGCTCAGCTTTGGTGGTTATTTAAAAGCTTAGAAGAGAATCATCAGCTGCTCCACTTGGACACTGGGACACAGAAGGTGATATGGTAATGGGGCATTCATTAGCGTGCCTGACGTCACTACCAGAGAGGAAAGCAAAGAGGCTGAGCAGCTGAGGTACTTTTCCACTGTTGAGCTGGTACTGACGCAGCTCTGTACTAGGGCTGCTGCTTTTCTCTTTCATTTGGAGCAGTTCTAATTTTCTGTTTGACTGCATCTGTGCACTGTAGAATTCAAACGTTGCCCTGGTGGATTACGCTCAGAGCTGAGCTTTTTATGAAACAGGGAACAGAGGCTGTGAAATTCCTTTTCCTTTAGTGTTATTACTGCCTGGGTTAGATGCAGTTGGGTTAGACAAGGAAAATTTCCTGATGCAAGTCATCAGTGCTGCTCATATATGAGTACATATCTGCGTATTCAGGCAGTCTGTCTTCTCTGAGGCACATAGACACCATGGATAATAAACAGCTACATGTTATTTAATGTGCAAGCAAGAGGCACAGCCCCTGTTTTCCAGAGGGTTTCCACTATGGGAGCTCAAGCATAAATTGTAGCAGAATTGAAACCGAATCTGTTCTTTTTTGCCAGTAGAAACCTTTGCAGAATGAGCAGCTTTTATGTGGGTATAGCAAGCAGCTTTAGCAATACAGTACGTGATGGATGGATGTCACATCATGGTGTATGGTACTGCATATAGGCCACAGAGCTGTCTTTGATTCCCGTTTCCAACTCCAGAGGTGAAATACTTCACCTCTTTGTGCCTCAGCTACCCCATCACTTGTGCAATAGCAATAATACCTTCCTTTATACAGTGTTTTGCTAGAACAAGTCTAAGATGAGCCAAGTCTGCAGCTTCAAGCATTAAAAAAATCAAAATGCATTTTGGTCATGATAATGATTAAATGTGGCCTAAAAAGGAGCAGATTTGCTTGATAGGAAACAGTTTTACTCAGCACTAAATGAAATAAGTTGATACTGGAATTAATTAAATACAATTGCTATTGCAAGTGGATGATTGTGAGTTGGAGAAGTAGCTTTGTCTTGTAATAAATTAACTCCAATGTAATAAAAAGGATAAAGACAAAAGGGAACTCTGAGGTTGAAAAAGCCATAGCAATGCTATTGGGATTGTTTCTTTTCAAATCAGAAATCAAGAGTGCAGAACTATTTATTGCTTTAACTTCAGCAAGAATATAATGACAGCCAGGGAGCTTGTTAAACTGGGGCACATATTTCAGTGAGTAGAAACCTATTGTAATCACAATTACAGAGATACAGTCTTGGGCTTTAGTCCATATGTCTGTCTTAAAAAGAGCTATTAATGCCCTTGGTTTGCATCCAGCTTGCAGCCAAAGGTACTTAACTAAACATTTTCTTTTTGCTTCTCTCATTAGCTGGGGTGCACAAAGTAGCTGGGGCTGCCTTGTTCCTTCGTTCAATTAACAGACCTCTATTGTTTCTCAGGTATAAAAATCTGACAACACAGAATGAAAAATTATTCCAGAGCCTGTCAGTGGATCAGCAAACGAAATCCATCATGAATTTAAATGGAGGCAGGTATTGTAACCTCCTGCCTTTCATTGCGCCATGGATCTTTTTCCTGTGTAATGGTTATGGGGGTTTTGTTGAGATGCAAGAGCAAGGACAAATTCAAGGAGTTGGTGTAGTCTTTGTCATGAGCTCCTATTACAGTTCATTTACTTGCTGGGGAAGAGGTAGGGTAAGGTCTCTGTTGAGGAAATATACACAGTGGGGGTGCAGTTTGTAACTCCTTCCACTCTTCCACGCAGAATCAAATCCCTGGGTGGTGAACGAAGAAACTGAGCACAGGGACTCCGCTGTGGTTATGCGCAGTAGTAGCAGCAGACAGTTGTCTTGTAGGAAGTGCGTGTTTGCTCCATTTCTGCCCAGGAGCTGTTTGTGAATTGCTTGATGGTTGCTGTCACCAGGATACTCTGAGTCCCAAGAGTGGTGGTTGTAAAGATACACTGGTTTTTAGGAATGCATTTTCACTTGTGTGGGACCCGTGAAGGTAAACTGCTCTATAACTGAAATATGTGGAAATAGAGACATACAGGAAATAATCCCAGCCAGCAGTGATGTATTTTACTCTTTATGAATTGAGTTCTTCACAGGAGACACAAAGTTGGTGTTAATGAAGACAGTCTTACTTCGTAATCTCTTTTTCTCATAAAGGCAGTGACTTGTCAAGAGGGGCTGGGTGGTTGTGGCCCAAAAGCACCTTGTTTGCCCACCAGATGGAGCTAAGTAAAGCTGTCCAGGCTCTCCAGGCTCTAGCGAGTGCTCCGTGATCTCCTAACTTGGAGCCCTGCAGCACAGTTAGTTAGTGCAAGGATTGACTGCCAGCAGCTCCAGATGGAACCCCCACTGCAGCTCCCTGCTCAGGGGCAAGGACCAGCAGCGTATGCTCTCCCAGGAGGTGCTGCAGGGACACAGAGGCTGTAGGGTCACTGTGCTTCAGTCCATCAGCATTCCTGTTCTAGTTTATGCTTTTCCTTTCCTGTTATTAGCAGTAAAATTTGCTGAGGGAATAGGCGTGGGAAGGCCATGTACAGCTTAGTACAGCAGAGGAGAGGTGCTGCGTCAAGGATGTTGGTGGCCCTGAGCCTTGCAGGAGGGCATTGGGAAGGTACCTTTGACACTACCTTTGAAAAGGTACTTTACAGAGACCTTGGGCCTCAGATGTGTGCTGTGTCTCCTCTGAGGTGACAGCAAGCATCACTGTTGATGGGAAACCATGAGAGCTAAAGCGTCCCCCCCCACCCCCCCAAAGGCAAGCACCCCTTTATCTTTTAAAAGGAACCTGCTACTGATGCTTTACATGCAAGGTCAGTAACTGCATCTGTCCTTGTGTTCTAAAGTGCTCCTGAAGGCTGATACCCAGGTGTGAACACAAGTAAGGAGGATTACATAACTGTGGGAAAGGAGGGCAAAGGTAGTTATGCCAAACACCAAGGTATTTAACTTCTTTAGCTCTTTTTTCTTCTAAAAGTTGATGGCTGTTTGCTTAGCTTTGATGAAGAATTTGTTTTTCGTCATCAGTGGTGTCATGATTGTTGGTTACATCAGATGGGTGTTACAATGAGGCTTTGAAAGCCTGTCACTTTTTCAGGGTTAAAATGGGCTGGAGAGAAAGTTTAATGGGAAACAATTTCTTGTATTCTATTAAAAATCACTTTTAATTTTGTAATTAAACTAATTTTGACAAATCTGCTCATTAGTGAAGAAAATAGAAATGTCTTGAACGCTACATATAAAGAAACGTAACAAGGAAGAATGCAGCTTTTGTACTCTTTTGTAGGAGATTTCATTGAGTATAATCAGGATTGGAGTAATAGGACTTAAACCACAATGCTGGAGGAGAATTAAAGCAGGTGAATTAAGTTCTGGCTCCTAAAAACCCTACTTTGTGTAGGGATTTTGTTCTAGAAGTGATTTTTTTTCTCTCAAAGCTTGTTGCCTCCAGCAGGAGGACCTGAGCATTTTTCTATGCAGTCATAAGTATGGCTTAATTACTCATAGCAGAGATTGAGTGGGATAAATCCCATGGCTGGCTGATGCTGTGAAAGGAAGCAGCACAGGGGGAAGAGGCAGATTAGGGAGCCCATGGGGCTGTTCATGGAACTATGGTGCGGTGGGAGCGGGGCCAGCAAAAAGCTTCAGGGTGAAGAAGAAAGGTGGTGGTGTATTGTCTAGAGATGGCTGTCAAATCAGAGTAAAGCTTCTAGCTGAACAGCAAGCTGATACCAGGGAAAACTGTTGTGTGTTTCTTTTTCTTTTGTCCCTAAGCTTTGTTTTAACAAAAAATCTTAGCTATGTTCAGGCAGATGCTATAGGTAACCTTGGAGAGAAGGGATAACAGCCCAGGTTAACATAGGGGAATAGCAAGTTGGAGGAGTTGGAGTTGAAAGGGGAATGTCTGACTTGGTTAAGAGCCATCGGGAATTGCTTCTCAGAGCTGGTGAAGGATGGGTGAGCTTTCAGAGAGGCCCAACATTGGAAATGGCTTTGAAACTGAAGGCAGTAGGGCGGAGGGAGAAGAAGGGATCTTCAGTTTTTAGCAGAACAGTGGGACGAAAAGTTGAAAATGAACCATCTTGAACATGATGAGGTGTTACTGAACACCCAGTGGTGTTAAATCATGGCAACAGTCTTGATTTCCTTCCACATTAGGATAGCAGACCGTGTCAATAAGGAAGAGGCAACTTCTGTCATCACTGCAGGAGAGCTTCTTGATACTACTTTGAATGACATTTTTGTAAACAAGATAAAGACACAGTGGCATGAAGTGAGAGTAGTACAGTGGGGTGAGTCTTGAAGAGTAGCTATATGTGAGTGTCTATCAAATGGGGAGGATGCAAAGTGTGGGATTCCTTGGTAAGGTGTGGTGGGTCTGGTGCATGTCTGTGCTTAGTAACTTGTGTGAGGAGCTAGAAAAGCTGCACATTGCATTTCTAGGCGGTGCTCAGCTGGAAAGGCTGCAAGCATGTGAGTGGAAGGATTAACATTTCGAAGGATCTTGACAATTAGAACTACTCATTTGAATTAAGTGGGATTCAGTTCAAGGACAGGCACAGAGTCCTATGATAAGGTACAAGTCATTTGTGAGATGAACAGATGAACGAAGAGCTAGCTGGCAGTCTCTCAAGGGGTTCTAGTGAAGAGCAAACTGAACACCAGTTGAGGCTATCACAGTGATGCAAGGAAACATAAACACCACCATACCACACAGAACTTCTGGAAACAGCCTTTGTGCTGTGTTTGGCACTGGTACGGCCACAGCTGGAGCATTTTGTCTCATTCCGGGCCCCACACGGAGACTTGGAGTGGATGGAGATCAGAGATCTGGAGAGTGCAGGCACTGAGGCAAGGTTGGAAGAATTAATGTGTTTAATCTAGAGGCAAGAGAAGTGCGAAGCTGTGAGAGTTCATAAAATCAAACGCCTGCCTTGGGGAAGGAGGCATGCTCCGTGTGTGGTACACACAGCACAAGGAGTAGAATGCTTAAACTCCACTGAAGGAAATCTGTATTAGACAGTGGGAAAGGCTTTGTAACAGCAGGACTACATAAACTGCTGACATAGAAGGTTTTAGAAACAGGAAAAACAAATTTCTAAGGGACAATGAATGGGTGCTGTTGCTATTGGAAAGGGACAGAGAATGAGTAAGACTGCCCTTTGTGCTTTTTTTAAGCTTGTTTTCTATAGGTGTTCAATAAAAGAGACATAAGTGCCTGTTTGGGCACAACAGGCACAGGAGAGCCCAAGTTCTTGTGGTTAGTTTTGGTCAAAAAAGGCAGTAGTGACCAGGAAAGGGGTCCCTAAGCTGGTAGGAGACATTCAACCTTCCTGCAAAGCTTATTGTAGTAAAGTGGTGGTGAGGAAAAGGACTTCCTCCTGGGTGTCCTGTCACTGCGTGCCCTTATTAAAAGCCCCCATCCATTAAAAGCCCCCATCCAGGTTTCTTGTAGCCCCTTTAGGCACTGGGTGCTGCTCTAAGGTCTCCCTAGAGCCTTCTCTTCTCCAGGCTGAACCAGCCCAACTCTCTCAGCCTGGCTTCAGAGCAGAGCTGCTCCAGCCCTTGCAGCATCTCTGTGGCTTCCTCTGGACTTGCTCCAACAGCTCCATGTCCCTCTTGTGTTGCTGCCCCAGAGCTGGGTGCAAGACTGCAGGGAGGAGTCTCACCAGAGTGGAGTAGAGGGGGAGAATAAATTTGGTAGCTTGTTAGTATTTCTCTGGTCAATGCCTTTCTTACAGTATTTCAGGCAATTGGCTTCTGGCATGGTAAGTCAATGGACTTGTACCATTGTACGACCAGGATATGAAAAGCATAGAAATGATGGGGGAAAGGGTAGCATGGAGATAAGAAAAACCCACCAATTTTATGACTCACCAGACTGTCATTCACAGTTTGTTCACAATTATGTCTGTATGCACCCACAATTTTCCATGCTATTTTGTCTATCCGTATGACACAAATGGCACAGTGTCAGGAAATACAGAGCTGTCTTTATCATTTACTGTGTGCAGGAGCTGCTGTCTCGAGTGAGAAGCAGAACTGTCTTTTTGTACATTTTCATGGGTCTTTTTTTGTATTTAAGATGCAGCCTATGCTATCAGAGGGATAAAAGAGCTGCTAATTGCATATGTGTTCAAGTGTGGCTTGGAAATGCCAAGGAAGTTGGTTGATTTTAAATGAAATGCAGCAAAGGATTTTAAATGTAAATTAGGAGGTGGAAAAAATATGGTGGGGTCTATTCCAAAATGGATGCCGTAAATGAGGAAGTGGTTAGAAGCTGGGACTGCAGCTCTGGAGAGCTGGGTTTGGGTCCTGGCTCTGCTACACACTGGCTGCATGGCGGATCACTTCCTAACTTGCTTATGCATTTCACCCTTTATTTTGACTAAGTCCCAGTGTGAGGATTTTGGTGTGGAGCCCAGTGAGAGCTCTTTTCATCTGGGGCCTCTGAGTGCAAAGGTAGTTTGGAGGATAAATGGTGACAACAGTCAGAGTGTCTGAATTTCATTCAAGAACTCATCCTAGTGAGTGTTTGGGCTACAAGGAAAGATGATGTGGAAAAGAGTTTAACAGTGAAGGAAACTTGTATTTATCACATGCTACCCAACTAAGCAGCAAGAAGTTAGTGCTATCTGAAAGAAAAGGGGCAAAAGTGTAGTTGGAGTGATTTACGGTAGTGGCTGGAGAGAAAAAGGCATTGTCCATCCCTATCTGCTCTCAGCAGCTTCCTGCACTGCAGCTAAAAATTATTCTCTCGATGTGTTATCCTTAAGTTATCACATAAACCTTGTTGAATAAACACTGCGAATAGGTACAGTGTTTTCTGCCTTTGAAGCTGGTTAAGAAAGGAAGGACAAGACTAGCTACTTTGATAAGGCACAGCCAAAACATGAATAACTGAGAGGGAAAGCTAAGAGGACATGCTTAGCCAAAGCCTTACTGTGAGCTAAGGCAATACAAATATAGTCCAGAGAGACAACAAAGTAGTTCGGGTGAAATCTGCTATCACTTAAATGTTACTGCTTTAAAAAGGCCTGAATGGGAACACAAAATCATTCCAGATCATTCCCACTCCAGAACACTGAGGAAGTTTGGAGGGTGGTATTAAATATGCTTCCAAATTCAGATGCTTAGAGATTTCTGTTTCCTGGCCCTAGCCAAGATTCTGAATGTGAATGTCCAGGAAGTATTCTGGCTTCACTGCATATATAACCTCAATATGCATTCACACAACAGCATGGATGATAAAGGATCATTCTATTCCACCTATGTGGAATGTTTCATAGTTGTGAATGATTCTTGGAAATCTCATGTGATAATGGTTTTTCTCATTCTCTGTGGAATACAAGTAGATGGGCAGATAAACAGAACTGGTGTGCTGGAAGTCATTCATGTTCTGATGATGCAAATGTCTCCTATTCTGGCACGGAGAAGGATAAAAATACTTCTTTCCTGAATCTTGTGTCTAGAAGATGTTTTTTGGGATCCATACTGCACGCTTGGATTGTAGTGCACTGACTTTCCACAATACCGGCACTCGCAGAACCCTTCCACTGCTGCTCCTCAGGCATATTTGGTTTGCAGAGATGTAGTTCTCTGTTACTTCTAATCTAAGATGGCCTGTTCACAGTATCACAGCTCATGCTGGAGTTTAGTCAGGCCAAGACCAAGCTTTTCCAGCACAAGAGATTAAAGATAGTGGAGAAGAGAATGGTGCCTAAAACATCAGGTTTAACTGTAGGAGGTAGGAACATGCTTGTGATCTCTGCTCAGCAAGACACTTTCCTGCTTAGATATATTGGGTAGTCTAAGAAAGAAGATCTTTAATTACAGGATTGAAAGTAGCTTAATGTCTATCCATAAATCATCTGTACTCTCAAATAAGTCTAGTCTTTTTCAAATAAGGAGTTGATACTAGTCTGGAAATAGTATATCTTTCCTTATAGATTGTAATTTATGTGTTACTTTGGGGCTCTAGCTTGAAGTTGTCACACGAGAGTTATCAAGGAGAGGAACTGGATAAATGAGATGATATTATCTAGATATGTGCCTGATCCAATCCAACATGGGTAGGTAATAATTGATAACATATATATCTTTTTAGTCCCTTGTGTTTGTTTGGAGTCAGTGTTATGACTTGGTGTTACCCAATCTAATTTCTATATAAAGTTAATGAAGTTATTTAAACGAGAGCCTAGAGGATTAGCTAATGCAGAAGGAAGAAAGCAGAAGAAGAAAGCTCATGATAAAGTGTGTAACTCAGCCTCTGACTGAAATGGAGATGACTCTGTTGGTCCTACATTCATGAGAATTATAGTAGTTTACTCTTGGATGGATAATTGGATTTTAAAAATGGGGCTGCAGTGATTCTTTAGAGTGCTGGGGACACTATGGATTGCTATTTCGCAGAGAGATTAGTGAAGGCACTAATCCAAGCTTCAACTAAAATGTCGAAACCCGACTGAGGCTTTGTAGTGAGTATGTCACTGAGAGGTTTCTTACCTCCTCAATGTCTGTTATTCTGGGACCAAACAATAAGGGATGCTGAGATAACAATCTTTTTTGTGGCCCCTTAGGCCAGCCTGCTGTAGTCCTCTGAACATACAGGAATTTACAGCATATCCAAACTTGTGTCTTCGAGGTTGATTGGTGAGGTTTGGATAGATTTGTCATTAGAAATAGAGTGATGTAGATTCCACCCTGTCGATATGTAGTTACATTTATTTGACTGATTCTGTAATTCCATGGATTTACGGGCAAATGACTAAGAAGTAACAAGGAGATGGCTAGTTAAAGCTGAATTGTATCACAAGCTTAGTGGTATGTTATGAGCTCCTCTGTGAAACCTAGCCACAGGTTAAGATGTGAAAAGTGGCCTTGACAGCAGTTGGGTTCTTCTAGCAATTGTAACTGCTGAAGGGTTTGCCCTTGAAAAACCTGCCTTTGTTCAGGCATCTAGCTTGGAATTGGAGAGTCTACACTTGGCACACATTTATGACAAGAAACAGTCAAAACTGAAGAGAATTAAGGAAGGTTAATTTCAAAGAGAAAGTGTGGAGCTTGAAGTTAAAGAAGGCTCAAGAAAATAGGTAAAAGAGGGGCAGAAACTGTCGAGGAAACTGAGAATGACCAGTGCTTTTAAGAGACACTAGGTTTTGTGTCTAGATCTCTTAAAACTGGATGACAGAATCATAGAATCAACCAGGTTGGAAAAGACCTTTAAGATCATCAAGCCCAACCATTACACGAGGACTGCAAAGACCAGCACCAAACCATGTCACTGAGGGCCTGAACTGTAATGAACAACAATGCATGCAGGTTTTAAATATATTGTCTAAGTTTTTTGGTGCTATGTGTACTAGTGATTAAATGGATTTAACTCCAGCCAGGCTTGAAAATATGAGTCCAGTGGAATCCTATTTTATCATCTGTGGCAACTTGGTTCAGAGCATCTCTCTCTTCCCTGTCCCTAGAGAGCTATCTGTTGAAGTACACACATTCTTTCTTCCAAGAATGCTCTGAAATATGTGGGGTTTTTTTTCCAGCATGGGCACCCTTTCACAGTGTTGGCTTGATTTCTTGCTAAGATTAGTCTCACTGGCAAACCAGATTGGAGAAAACCATGATATAGAGAAATGTAGTGATCTGTAGGAAAAGGAAAGGCTTGAGGAGCACTGCTGTTTACTGTACTGATAACCAGCTTTTGATTCCCAGATTTAAATAGGATAAGGATGTTACAGCCACACCTGCATCAGAAGATTATTTTCTTTCTAGCATGTGAACTAGAAACACAGTTCTCTAGGGTTGAAAACTAAAGTAATCCCCTTATCAACAACTTACTGTTACTTATTGCATATTTATACTTTGACCTAATCTGCTGTCTCATCTGAACAGCTGAAGGACTGGTGTCAGGCAAAAGCAGGGTTTAATCTGAAACTGTGGCTTAAAATAGGTTTCGCTTTTATAAACTGATAACCACACAATCAGTTTGGTCACTGATGTACTCTGGTGGAATAAAAAGGCAACTTGCACTTGGCTGTGGCTGATTTCAAGCTGGATGTGAGGACGAAAGTTTTTATGATGAGGGTGGTGAAACACTGGCACAGGTTGCCCACAGAGATGGTGGATGAGCCATCCCTAGAGACATTCAAGGCCAGGCTGGATGTGGTTCTGAGCAACCTGGTCTAGTGGAAGATGTCCCTGCTCATTCCAGGGGGGTGGACTGGACGAGGTTTGAAGGTCCCTTCCAACCCAAACCATTCTATGAGGGAGATGTTGCTACCCATGGTGCTTTCAGTTGTTTGTACAGCTTATGCGGTGTGATCAGTTGTACACCTCAGGTCTGCTCTTCACTACTACTGAGTGGGCGGGCAACTTAAAAGGGAATTGCAAATAACTGGCATGTATTCGAGTGTGTCCATGGTGAAATCTGTGAAATCATTTCATAATGTGACCTACCACTACATCATCTTCATTTTTCATCATCAGCTTGAGGCTTTGTAGTTCTTTGAGCCACCTAGAGTATGGACCAAGATTTGATCCATGTGTCATTCTCTCCTGGTTCTCTGAGCTGTGTTCTTCTGTTTTAATTAAATACTTCATTTATAACATCGAAAAATAATGCTATCAAAAGAAAATAGGTTCCCTGGAGGTTCTCGATGCTGGTGCCAAAGCCATCATTGGGAGAGCAGTGCCAGGATGATGTATGGAGCTAATAGATCAGCATGATGAGGTGGAGCTGGAAAAGCAAGGATTGGGTTTTTAAGACTATCTGTCTTACTGCATTCTAAGTTAATTTCTTTGTGAAGACCTGGCCAGTGTGGTCAGATTTATACAGGGCACTTGGGAGGGCAAAATATTTCAAGTGATTGGGTTAGTATGAGAGATTCCGGTGTGAAGTTTTCCACAGCTCTTGAGATGGCTTTAGGATCCTTTAGCTCCATTCTCAGCAGTGGTAAAGGAACTCAGTTTTCTGGCCTGACATCATTGCACATCATTTTAAGCTCATAATAATTTAACTTACGAGAATGGTACATGCAAACTCCTAAGTGCTTATGAAAATTTGATGATAATTCTCACTGAAAGGCAACAGGATTTAGAATTTCAAATGGCAAAGTGATTTATGAAAATTGTATGTTACTACTTGATGTATTCAGGAAGAGATGTCTTATTTGTCAACCTGGTTTCACACTAAGAAGATCAGAAGGGTTTTTTTCTCGGAGGACTAGTCATACCGGCCCTCATCTGTTGCCAGGTTTCACAGATGAGGATGAAATGTGAACATCCAGTCAAATGTGGGTTTTATAGTCAGTGAAGTCTTATTTAAGTGCAAGTAACAAAGCCCAGTTTGGCCATGTGTTTTCTCAGATCACAGGTGTTGTTCATACCAGTGGGTCTGTCAACCATCAGAAATCTCCCAGGAATCACAGCACTCCTTTATCGTTACTGTTGTAGTCAAATGTAAACCATAATGTTCGTTGTGGCTTGAAGGACCAGCTACAGACCACTTCTCATTCTCACTTCTTATCATGCAGGTCCAATCTTAATTGTTTTGGCTGAGATTTTGCTGCTGTTTGTGCAAGAAGAGTTTGCTTGGTGTCTTCGTGCACCAGGGAGTGCCAAATGAAATTGCTGATTGCGTTAGGAGAGTGCACACACATGGAGAAGGTTTTCTGAGCAAATATTATGATGCTGATTCTATGGTATGGTGGTAACCCATTGGAAGGAGGCTTCCAATAAGCAAATAATATAAAATACTCCTCTTATTTTTATATTGAGATTAATCAGTAAGGGGCTTTTCAACTTAAGGATGCCCTTTTCCTGAGCTTTTCATGAACACAAATCCTGGAGCCTTAAGAAAGCTCACTGCAGCCAGTAACAGCTTTGGAGCATGAGCATGTCTACACAGGAGATAAGATTAACTGATTAAGCTGATAAAACAAAGATTCTGTTACTGTAAAAACTTGTCATGGTTGATTTTTGAAGGTCACTTGCTGTATGGCAACAGGGAAGCATTCCTTGTGAAAGGAAGGATCATAACTGAACCCATGTAGAGAACACACCAAGGCAAGGAGAAGCTGCACTGGCATTTGCTGAAGGTACCAGCAATCCTTTTAGAGAGTATACAGGATGGGCCCTTCTTTCCTATCTTATCTAACTGGTATATTTCACTTGGTTTTTTTTCTGTTGAAGGTGAGCTGTTGCTGAAGATAAGCCTGAAATAACCAGTTAATCTGAAGCAGTTGAAGTATTTCTAAAGCAAGTGGATATACTGTGTTTCCTATGCTTGGTGAAATACACGGACAATCTGAAACCACAGTGCTTTCTCCTGTCAAATTGAGATGAGTCGAATGAAAAGGGGAGAGCTGTCCGTTGAAGTACCAGGGCTTTCATGATACTTCTGCTAATCACATTCAAGCCCAGAAAGGTTAAAAGCTGAAGGCCTATAGCAAAATGATTACTATATATTATTTTAAAACACCATAAATAACACATTTTCCTTATATTTGCCACCTGATCTGAATACTCAGTTAAGGCCAAGTGACAATCTTGCATTTGTTAGGAACAGTTTCCTATGTGAAAGCTGAGAGCTGGTGCATAACCTGAACTCCATGTTGAAGTTCACTGCTAAAAGCATTATTCCTCTGACAATTTACAGCATGTGAGTGCTTCACAAAGTAGTGGCTCTATTTGCAGTGTGTTATTTTGTATTACATGCTGCCAGCCATCTGTAAAGTGCCCTGCAGCTTCTTATCACCTCCTTATGGGCATTAAAAAGACTGATGGGCCATATTCTCCTTCACAGAAAAGTCCCTTTATGTCACTCAGAGTAGTTTAAAGGGACTCTGAACTGCACGTAATAGAATCTGTTGCTACCTTATTGTGCATCTGTACTCCTGTGTTGTGTAAGGGACCCCAGCATAATGAAGATGAGGTCATTTGGAATCTAGTCATGTTCAGCTGCTAGGTGGGCAGTGGTTCTCTAAGGAATAGTAACTCCTTGGTCTTTCGATTACTATGAATGCCAGTCGGTAAGTTAATAACCTCTGTGTGATGCTTCTTGCCTGCCTTGTGATGGGGACCCAGCGCACAGAGAGAATAGGCGATTTACCTGCAGTGCAGAGCACAACTTGAGTCCTGTCACCAGAATCAAGTGGGAAGATTTAACACCACTCAGGACTAAGGTACGTGGGCAGAAAGCAGGGTTTTCTGGGGACAGAAAGCAGATGGTTTTTTCTGTCCAGAATTCCCTTCAGAAGGAGGTAAATCCCATCAGAGTGCACGATGGGATCACCTGAGCATAGAGCTCTGGGAAGCCACAGGACAATCCATTTGCCTGCTTCCTGCTGGGTGCCTGGCACTGCAGCCTCTGATGTCTACACGGGTGATTGGAAATGGGGTCCCAAAGCCTGAGCTCGCGAGCAGCAGGGAGTGTAGAGGCTGTCAGGGATAATGTTGGAACACCAGCCTTTTGAAGGAAGATTGTCTGTCAGCTGTGGCAAAACAGGTCCATTTCTGCAAAGGATTCATTACTTTTCTGAAATCCGATGTAACAAGATGTTTCTCACATTGTCCTATTGGAGCTGCTCTCATCGCTGCCTGGACTTCATCACCCAGGGGTGTTTCTTCTCTGCATGTCTTTGTGTCTTGCTTTTGGCTCCTATATGCACTAAGGGGAGATGCTTCAGCATATAACTGTTTTATTCTGTCAGTTGCTTCTTTATCTCTTTTATTAGGTTGCTTCTGCATTGCCAGATTTTAGCACTCATAGATCATTGCTCTATCATATCCCTCAGCTGCAGGGAACTAAATCCACACTATACTGAGACAGAAGGTTGTAAACGAAATGTACTGGCATAGCATTGACTTGTCTGGAAATTGTCACATGCCTTGGTGACTGTGACTCTTGGGGAGTGACAGCAGTATAAGTGATGTAAACCGATTTATAGTTAACCATGCACAGTATGGAATCTTCTCTGTGATTCTGCTGATAGATCATAGCTATGCAGTGTTTCACACAGTCAGGAGGCTTGGGAATATTACTATGACCATTTCTGTTATGTTCTTCTTAGAATCATAACATGGTTTGGTTTGGAAGGGACCTTAAAGCTCATCCAGTTCCATCCGCCTTCCATGGGCATGGATACCTTCCACTAGAGCAGGTTGCTCCAAGCCCTGTCCAACCTGGCCTTGAACACTGCCAGGGATGGGGCAGCCACAGCTTCTCCGGACACCCTGTGCCAGTGCCTCAGCACCCTCACTGGGAAGAATTTCTTCCTTATATCTAACCTGAACTTCCCTTGTTTCAGTTTAAATTCATTACCCTTTGTCCCGTCACTGCAGTCCCTGCCTATGTGCCACATTTCTGGTCTGCCCTGCCTGTGCTGTGACTGACCTGTGTCACAGCTCTGCTGTCCAGAGTAAGGCACTGGGGGTATCAGCATGGAGAAGGGCACAGAACGGGGCTAACCAGTGGAGTGCACAGAATGAAGCCCTACCACACCTCAGTTTTGTGCTTTGACTTCCATTAGTGATGTAAGTTCAAGCTGCCTATTCACACCACCCCTCTGTCCTCAGAAGTTCTAACTTAATGCCAGGGCCAGAGAGCTGAGGCTCATCTGGTGTTTCTCCTTGTTGCACTTGGAATGCTCTAATTAATGTCTGTTGTCTCTTTATACTGAAAGCCAAAGAGAGGGAGAAAAATACCTGTGTGGAAACATTCCTTTTTGTGAAGTAATAGCATTCTTCTGCAGCATTGCCCATGGTGAGCTCTAAGAGTAACATAGAAGAGAACTTTTCACACTACTCATTTGGGGATACCTGTACCTCAGCAGCGGCTGAAGAGGCAAATCAAATGTTTGCAATGAGTGGGAAAGGAATAGAGAGCAAAATTGAAAATGTCTCTATGCCACTGTATAGGTCTATGATTCACCCACACTTTGATTACAGTGTGCTGTTCCCCTCATTTCTAAAGGATATATTAAAGCTGGAGAAGGTTCAGAGAAGGGCAGCAAGTATGAAAGTGTTACCATAGATATGGAATAGTTTCTGTAACAGGGGTGACTCAGAAGACTGCGTCTTTTCAGCCTGGAAGAGAGGAGAAGTGGGTACCCAACATCTGTACCTCTGGGACACCTGGGTAAGCTGGCAGTTCTCTGCTGGCAATACATGAAGCCAGAATCTGCCAGCTCTGGATCAAGTCAATCACTTGACTGATTTCTTTCTTGTCTGCATCTAAAGTGCTATAGTCCAGCTTAGGTGCTGTAGGGGTTGGAGCACAGTTCATGTTTTTGCAGAACTCCTGTAGCAGTGCATGGCCTCCTACTGTTATAACTTGTTCTTTGGCTGCTCAGACAGGGAGGTTATGAATATGAATTGTAGAGCTGGCTGGTGGCAGCATGATCATTTCCTTTCTTCCCCTGCCAGTTCTTTCTCCTTTTTGTTTTAAACGGTGTTGATTAGTCCCCAACAAGCAACTACACCTGTGTGTGGCTAGTGTGAATAAAATGTAACATCAGTGAGGTGGAACATAAGGTCAGCAGAGACACAGGTATTTTTTCTGCATCTTACAGATATTATTACCTCTGGTTCACAAGGGAGATTAGTTGATGTTGTAATCAGCAGCGAGCTCCTCATTGCGTTCTATTACCAGTCCTTCCCAGCAAAGATTTCCTTGCTTTTCTCTCTTTTTATTGTTATCATCTGTATTCTTCAGGTTGTGGCTTGAGATGTTTGAATCTCCAAAGGTTCATGACTGCTTTTGCAGTGTGACCTGCCTCTCAGAAGGGCTGAGATTTAGCAGCTGCTCTCGAGTTCAGTGGGAAGTTTTGTTGCCCACTGTTTCTGAAATGTTATTTTACAGAAGCTGTGATGCCTTCTGCCCCTGCAGCGTGCTCTGTTTATGAAACAGCATCTTTCCCACAAGGAGTATATGTAGCAGTTATCCACAAACCTGCATCTCGTGCATCATGCATCAATTCAGTGTTCTGGTCTCACATCTATTCCGGCACATGTTACAAGCCTAAGAAATGTGTCTTGAATTTTCCTCAATTTGAGATACCTCTCTATTCCGGAGAAAATCAGGGCAGATGGCTCTGTAAAAATAAATGACATGGGAAAGGATGCATGTCTCCTTTGTAGCAGCAGCTTTCTGTGGAGTGCTGCATAGCTTGTAGGGTGAAGTCCAGAGCCTTTGGGACAATGGTAGCAAAGGTTATGTTACTGTCAGGATCCATCACAGAGGTTGATGCTGTGCTTGGATCCTCCTCCACCCTGCTGTGCCCAAGTAACCAGAAAAGCATCTCAGAGAGCAGAAAGTCCCACAAAACTGAAAGGCAGCTGGCGCCAGTGCTGTCCACTTGCTCTAAGTAACAGCATAGCTCAGGGACAACACATGCCTGCCACCCGGCAGAAACAGCAGCCTGCACCATCGTGAGTGTCCCGTATTTTGCTACGTCTCCTCCTGGCTGGAATAAATAGCTCTTACCCTGATTAATAAACATCCACCTGAACAGTTAGGGGGAAAAAATATCTGTTTGCTCTTCCACTCCTCCCCTTGCATCCCTGCTGCTTAGCAGCTTCCCTGAGCCACATCCTGTCCTTCCCCTTCCCGGTGTCTGTAACAGCTCTCCCTCCCTCCGCATTAGATGAATAAAACATCCCTGCCTCACGTCACCAGAAAACCTGCTGGGCTGTGCTTTTTTAATCTTCTCTTTATTTATTTGTCTATCCACAGCGTGTGTCACTAATATAATTTAAGTGGCATGTTGATAACTGATGTTATGAAGGTAAAAATGTGTTGGGTTTTATGTCTCCCCTTATTGACCGCCTTCAGAGTGCCACTGCGAAGTATTAGGGCATGTATTTTGTTATCGAAGATGATGCTGATGTAGAAGTTTCTGACTCATCTTTCCCTGTTTCTCTGATGCTCAAGGACTTTCTTGCCTGCAGCCAGTGTGATACACCTTTGAGAATTATTGTTCCAATGTCTTAGATTAAACAAAATGTGTTATTGTAAACAAGGATAGTTTGTTGGTCAATAACTTAACTCATGGTCTCTATCAGAGTGGGTGAATCTGTGCTTTTAGGCTTTGGAGTTCTGAGCATCATCCTTCAAAAGGAGACTGTTTTCCTGAAAGAAATTAAAGTATACTTGAGATACAGAAGTGCCTTCCTCCTTTTCCTGTTTGAGCTAATACAAGATTCTTGCATATAGTGTAATGGGAAGAGAATATAGTCTAACAGAATAATATAGTCTAATATGGAATATAGTCTAATGGGAAGAGAATGGATGACTGATGACTAGACAGACTTTTGCAGCCACCTAGTTTTATATTCATGGAAGACCATAAAGTTTCTGAGGGGAGCTACCTCACTTATATCTCTGTTGAAAGCATTTCATCTTAGAATCATAGAATCATAGAATAGTAAGGGTTGGAAAGGACCTCAAGATCATCGAGTTCCAACCCCCCTGCCATGGGCTTGGATGTGATGAATGAATTAGTGGGTGTCTCAGGATGTGCTTGTTCTCATCGCCAAAAGGAAACCACGGTATATCATGGGAAAGGTGTCTGACCCAAGAGCTCATGGATGAAAGCAGGATGGTAAGTCTGGTTGATAGTTGAGACATGTTTTAACAAGGGAGTATGGGTAATGTGAAGTGGGATCTTCTCTGGCTCCTGAATGCAGGAAGTGTATGTGCTGTTAAAGGTTTGGGGTAGAGTGTTTGGATCTTTGGCTGGAAAACTGTCGTTTTTTTGTGGAATCTTTTCTACTCTCCAAATTTTATCCCCAGCTCCACTTCTCTTCACATGTGCCTGAGTCATGACAAAATGCAGAGAATGAGCTCCTCACCTCATGGAAATCAATGAAAACATCCTGTTGCCTGCAAGGATACAGATATTTCACTTATGCATATCTATATATTATCCTAAGTAATCACATGCTTTGGTCAACTGGTGCCTGTAGTTTGCTTGTCTCTGGATCTTTTTGCAGTTCTTTGTTATACTCTCCCATTTGATCAATCCTAAAAGTAGGTTCATCCATTTTATAGCCTGTCCTCTGTCTTTTCAGGGACTTTCTAGTCCAGCTTTGACCCAGATAGTGTAGGATTTAGGTAGGAGATCCAGTTTCAAAAGCAAGCTCAATTAGTAAAGGTCCAGGTTACCCATCTTCCAATCTGTGGGGAGGACAGATCCTACAGAGATGTTTATAGGGCTGGAGAAAATGCAATGATGCTGTTCAGGTTTGGGTCTGATCTCTTGCAGTCTTCCAGAAGGTGCTTTGTGCTGCTTTTGATACCATAAATGTGCGTATATACACAAGATGGGTCCAGAGGAAGATTCCCAAATAGTTGTGCCAAAGTTAGGACAAAGGCAACCAGAACAGTGCCCTTTTTACTGGGTGCAAGCCTTGCTCTTTATGTATATATGAAGTATTTATTAATGTATTTATGTATTAATGTATTAAGGTATTAATGTTAGGCTTTGAAAGCACATGGACTGGCAATGCTGTTTTATAAGCTGTAGAGCTGTTCAAACTGAGGTCAAGCAAACAAGCCAAGTGCCATGATGGTTTTGTGGGACTGGGTCCAATTTGATAAAGAGAATGAAATGACTAAGCATGTGCTAAGCTTTATTGCTACTCAGCGCATTATCATTTCAGTTGTGTCAATGTTTCCATTCTAAATACCTCTTCTCAGGGGATCTCAGCTGCACATCTCATTTGGGGCTGGAAAATTCCATTTAGAGAATGCTATTAATTATTGAAAAAGACACATTTGCTTTTTAGGTCAAGATTTTCAAAGTAGTGATTTGCAATAGCCAGCATGAGACAGTTCAGAGGCCTGATTTTCAGCTGATCGCTGGAGATAGGTAACTAATAGAGCAATCCTCCCTCTCTGCTCTTCCCACTTCCAGACGTACCTGCTCTTGTTACGTTATGGAAATATTCATATCTGCGTTCTACTTTTTCTTCCTCTCTTATCTTTTGATGATGACCAGAAGCTCAAAACGGGTGGTTTGATTTATTTCTCATAAAGAAATAAAAAGCCTAAAGATCAGAATATGTCCTGGAGTAATATTTGTACCTCCTCACCCATTTACGTGCCAGACCAAAAGGGCAAGCTGGAGCCCAGAAGAAGGGAGGTGAATTGCATAAGCACTTGCTTCTGGCAGCACAGCAGGTAGCTGTGCAGTTGGAAGGTGTTGCTAAATACCACTATCTGGTGAAACCATTACAGCTGGTTAGGTTACCATACCAGATGTAACTGGAGAACCATTTCACTGGCTGTTGGTGAGCAGGAAACCCCCTGGCAGACAGTGGCACTGTGGGATAAACTACAAAGAACCCACTGTAACTGTTTTTATGGTATGTGTTGCATACTTCTGAACAGCAGAGAAAGGCCATAACCTCAAACCATCAGGCACAGTGCACGCAGTTTCTCTTTGTGTGCAGCAGAAGCAGATTAGCAGATGGCATTTTCTGTCCTCAATCTATAAAGCACATTCAAAATAGCATCAGATGTACGTGCTTTTACAAAGATAATGTGCCTGGTAAAGAATCAATCTGTTGCCTAAACTCAGTAGCATTTGCTTAAATGAAGATGCTAGAAGAAGCTATTAGCCAATCTTCTTCTGAGCAGGCCCACACACAAGTTCAGTATACTAGAATGAGGAAAAGCTCTTCTTCAGGGTATCTATAAAGTATGTGCAGCTTGACAGACAACTGTAGGATGTTATTCTGCAGTGAGCTTTGAGACCAGGGCAGTTGCTTGTATAGTCCATACTGTGAACTCGAGGCCAAAGCACTGACACACAGCTGTCCCCCATCATTCTGTTTTTTATGGCTTTAGCAGGCTATTATAAAACTAACAGTGAGATTTTGTCAATTCTGATAATAAAAAGAACACATGTGTTTTCACAGTGTGCTTTTCTCGTCTCCAGTGTGCATTCTGGAAATTTATCTGTAGCAGCATCCCTTGAGAACTGTGGTCAGGGAGTGTTTTGAGGCTACCGAAAGTAAAAGATGATGGGTAACGTATGGTGTTTTTCTTGGGCAGTAGCTGAATTAGCTTGCTATCTTTTCCAAATCCAAAGGTTTCCTGGATTTCAATATAAAAACTAACAGATAGAAAACGTTCATCATGGGCATTGCGGTGCATTTTCTTAAGCAGTGTGCCAGTGAAGTGCAGTATATCACTCTTTTGAAGGGTAAGGGGCAAAGAACTGTCTTAGCTTTAGAGCCAAGGGGAAGCTTGAACCAAGACGGCTGAGGTCAACCCCATGTGTGAGGGAAGAGGTTTAAAATCTGCTCCAAGGAGACAGGAAACTGTAAGGAATATCTCTTGTATGCTGGGTCAACATCCCAAGAAGTCCTAATATCAAGACCATCCCTTTCTTCTGTTCTGGTGCCTACAAGTCTGAGCCATGCAAAATGGTGATGAATGCAGACTGAAATGCTGTTGCATTTTATGATGTTGTTACTATATAGACTATAATTGTTGCTTGAGTTCATTGTCTCAAACAGCAAAAATGGTTGAAGCAGAATCCTGAAGCTAACACTATCTAAACTCTTAATGGTTCTTATGAGCCTGTCTCCCTTAAATCTGGAATAGCATTTCTCCTGTTTGCTTGCAGTCCATACAGTGCGCTTTTCAGTTATTCCTGAGAATAATTATCTATATTTAGGAGACAACTCTCTGTTTTCCCTCTGCAATAGGAACTGGGTTTGGAATTGGAATGATGGGTCTCGACATTTCGCTTCAAGGACATTCCAGTCTCAGTTTTTCCAGATGTAACCCAATGCACTTAGAGCTGGAAAAACTTATTTTTATCCTCAGTGCCAGAGGTTTAGCTCGTCAGTGCTGGTTTCAAATTGCTCTGCTCATGCACATGTTCAGGAGGACCTGATGGCTTGAACTGTCCTCGGTTTGATTTTGGTGAGTTGTTTTTTATCATCAGCTTCTTGATGATTTTTCTTCTGATGACCAGTTTGGGATTAGTCCCATAAGATGATGTAAAGCAGGAATATTTGTATGCTCTAAAGCATATAAAGGGATGAAGATGTGTTGGTGGAGCGAGGCCCATGTTTGCATTCAGAATTGTCAGCATATATTATATGCTTTATTCTTTAGATGAATGCCTTATTCAAGACTGATACATGGTTCTTGTGGTCTGAAGGTGCATTTGCTTACATGGTGCTATTCATATTGTAACCTACAAGAACCCAGAGGGAGGAGCATCGTGCACTAGAAAGAGAATGGAAGCATCTACCTGGTGCTGGTAGAGATGTAGCTCCTGACCAAGACCTTTGCCTAAGCAAGGCAACAGGAGAAGCTGTCACTGGGTCTGCATACTGAGCTGGCCATCCAAACCAAGATGAACTAAACATGAAGTCTGTTTTATTCTCTTCCTCAGAAAATGGATGAGAATGGAATCAATGCCTGGAGAGTGGAGAGGGCATTGAAAACTTACCATTTCTGTGATCCTGAACAAAACAAGGCTGTGTGTGTATGAGTTTGTGTGGTTTTGACTTACCAGATAAAGGGGATAGCTAACTTCCCCAAAGAGTTGGGCTTGCTACTGAGGGACTTGCAGTTTTGGTATACTAGAGAGGTTTTAAGCAGAGAAAAAGGCAACCCTAAGGAAGTGCCTTTAAAGAGCAAGGTGGTCAGAGTACCCCAAGAAAGGCTAAACCAACCACATATGCAATACCAAATGCTCAAGTACAAGTGAAACTAATCTAGGAGGCAAGTGGGAATGGTGGGGTCCTGGTCTTAGCATTCAACAATAAAACCAGCACAAAGGGTAGGGAAAACCCCACAAACTGTGGGTTTTACTTACCCACACAATGCTGTTTAATTTCAAATGCCAGGAGAGCTCCCCAGGGAAAGTAGCACAGAGCACCAGGATATCTTTCAGTGCAACACAGACCCAGCAGCCCTGGTACACAGTCACTGTGGGCTGGTGAGGTGTCACCAAGTATGGTGGCCAACACACAGGATGGCAAACTGGAGACCTAGCACTGCTCCACGGGGCACCCCCGCCAGAGACCTCTGTGGGGAACATCCACAGGGCTCCTGGGGGCAAATCCCTTGAGAAGTTCTAAGGGGATCTTGCATTTGTGATGTATTGCAAGTCACTGAATTTATTCAGTGCCTTGTTTCCCTTCTTTAATGAAGGGAAAGATGCATGTTATTTTGGCATGTTCTTGTCACGTATTTGCGATAGATATAATCTAAATCTTAAAAGACGAGCATAAAAGGAAGGGGAATTAGAATTAATTCTGAGTTCTGCTTCTGCTAGTGGCTTTCTAGGTGACCACGAATGAATAACTCCATATGCAATTTCCATAGAAATAAGTAGGAGAATTCAGACCCTCATCACTCAGAATGAATGTGGGAATAACGCTCTCCTTCCACGCTATTTAGCTTAGTCATGCCTCAGGGCAGTGAGGCACCATCTCACAGAACATGTTTGTCAAGGGTGCTCTTATGTGTTTTATAGTGTCCTGGATGTGGTCTGGAGGCTGCAGAATATGCAGCAATAAAAATAAACCTTTATTAATAATAAAAAAGGGTTCTGCTGCAACTGAAGCATTCATTAAAGATTAAGCTGGTATTAGCAGAGGAGGAGTGTCTGTGTTTTATGTGCATGATCCATATAGACCACCTCCCTAGAAATACATGTCATTTAGTCCTAACCTTTCCCCCGAAGGTTTCCCAGAGGTTTGTTTTGCTGCCTTGTGATAAAACCTCAAGGTCATGGAAGGGACACTTTTAGTGCTGCTCTTACAACAGGGATTGTAAAGTTTTCTGTCATAGTGAGGTGCTGCTAGTGGAAAGGCTGATAAACTTTAATTTCTATTTCATATCGGCACATTGGCTATAACTGTCTAATGCACAACACTACTGACAAGCTTGCTAATGGGTTGAAGAGAGCTGATGTCATGATAGCCACAGAGTTGAGATACAAGCAGAAGACCATTTGCCAAAAATTGCAGTGAAATCTGAAGAGTGCAGCAGTCTGATTGTGTGTCACACACGTTCTCCTGCTTTCAGCACAAAAGGGCCTGATCCTGGGGAAAACAGGAGGGGTGTGATGGAGCTGATGGCTGCATCAGAGGCACCCAGGGAGCTGTTTAAAGGTGTAACAGGGGCAGCCAGAGAAAGCAGTAATGGAAAGCAAGAGAAAAGAAGATTTCAGGCAGGGGAGTGGGGCCGGTTGTGTGCTGGGAGGCAAGCAGCTTGAGGAAGATGGAAGTGAGCTGCTAGTCCTGAACTTTGAGACAGGGATGAGTGACTTCCATGGGCTGCTTTAGCACAGTGCAAGTGCTGGGAGCTGCTCGGGGTGTGTTTCCAGAAGAGAAATTCCAGGAAACTGCAAGTATAGACCCCGTGTCTGTCTAACCACAAACAACTGTTTGGGGGAGGCGGTGTGTGTGTCTGTCGTGATTTAAGCCCAGCCAGCAACCCAGAATCACGCAGCCGCTCGCTCACTCCCTCCCCTCCCACCCGTTTTGTTCCCCCTCTCCCGGAGGGATGGGGAGGAGAATTGAAAGAATGTAACTCCCATGGTTGAGATAAGAACAGTCCAGTAACTAAGGTATAACACAAACCACTGCTGCTACCACCAATAATAATAATGATAAGGGAAATAACAAGGGAAGACAATACAACCACTCACCACCTGCCGGCCAATACCCAGCCCGACCCGAGCAGTGATCTAGCCCTTCCGGATAACTGCCTCCAGTTTATACACTGGACATGACGTGCTGTGGTATGGAATATGTCTGGTCAGTTTGGGTCAGGTGTCCTGTCTCTCCTTCCTCCTGGCTTCCCCTCCTCCCTGGCAGAGCATGAGACTCAGAAAGTCCTTGGTCAGACTAAACATTAATGAGCAGCAACTAAAACCATCAGTGTTATCAGCGCTGTTCCCAGGCTGAAAGTCAAAACCACAGCACTGCACCAGCTACTGAGAAGGAGAAAAATGGCTGCTACTGCTGAACCCAGGACAGTGTCCTTCCCCCTTTTTTTGTATGCTTTTTTTCCTCTTAATTCAGTAACGTGTGGAAAGTAATTGAACTGCTTGTAAAGAAGCATAGGATTTGGAGATGCAGAACTGAGGTTGTTCAGCCTGGAGCCTGGAGAAGGCTCCGGGAAGAACTTAGAGCGGCTCCAGTGCCTAAAGGGGCTACAAGAAACCTGGAGTGGGGGCTTTGTCAAGGACCTCTAGGTACAGGACAAGGGGGAATGGCTTTAACCTGACAGAGGGGAGATTGAGATGAGATCTTAGGCAGAAATTCTTCCCTGTGAGGGTGCTGAGGTGCTGGCACAGGGTGTCTGGAGAAGCTGTGGCTGCCCCATCCCTGGCAGTGTTCAAGGCCAGGCTGGATGGGACTTGGAGCAACCTGGTCTGGTGGAAGGTGTCCCTGCCCATGGCAAGGGGTTGGAACTGGATGAGCTTTAATGTCCTTTTCAACCCAACCAGTGTAGGATACGATTCTGTGATATCACCTCAGTTTTACAAGCTGTGATAGATGATTTGCTGGGAGAACGTGTGGTGCCCAGCCTTCCTTCTGGTGATAGCAATATCACTTCAGCTTTCTGGACCAGGTTAAACCTCAATATTTAGGATATACTGTACTAGTGGTAAGTAAGTTCTTTCCCAACAAACTTGAATTCTGTTAGGTTTCAACTGTCCATTTTTAATGGCCAAGAGGCAACGTGGGAAGAATTTTGTAGCTCATTGGTACCACTTGACAAATCATAGTGTTTGGGTTTTCTGTTAAGAGAAAAAACAATTCTCTTACAAAATACAGGTCTTTCAGATGATTCTGGTGCTTAGGCAATCTCTTCTCTTGCTGCTCTTCAGCACAGCCTTGTGAACATCATTAGTCCTTTGCATTTTTTCCTTTAATTCACTCCTCACTGCATGCATCTTACTGTGCATTAGAAGCAAACTGAAACATTAATTAATTTGTGCCATTTCACAGAGCTGAAGGAACTCATTTAACTGTCTTATCCCTTGGAATTCAGAGCCCAAGCACATAGAGCATGCTTGCTGCTGTCAGCCTCTGGTCAAATTCTTCACCTAGAATGAAGTTGCAGACTTGGAGAGTCTTGACTGGCCTCTGCTGTTTAGTACCTACATTTCCCTCTAGAAGTGCAGAAGACTTCCTGTACATCCCATACTGTGTATGGATTAGCATCTATGTCTTTGGATTCTATTTGCAGTCCTCTAACACATTTTATAACTCACGTATGGATATGCTGGTTTTAAAAAACAACCAGCATTTTTATTTTAATTTCTTTTTATTTTCCTTTTATTTTAGGGAATTACAGACCAGTCAGTCTCACCTCTGTGCCTGGCAAAATCTTGGAGCGGATTCTCCTGGAAGGCATGCTGAGGCACATGAAAACCAACAAGGTGCTTGGTGACAGCCAGCATGGCTTCACTAAGGGGAAATCCTGCCTGACCAATCTGGTGACCTTCTATGAAGGGGCTACGGAACTGATGGATAGGGGCAGAGCAGTTGATGTCATCTACCTGGACTTGTGTAAAGCCTTTGACACTGTCTCCCATGACATCCTTCTCTCTAAGTTGGAGAGACATCAATTTGATAGGTGGACCACTCGGTGGATAAAGAACTGGCTGGATGGCCGCACGCAAAGAGTAGTGCTCAGTGGCTCAGTGTCCAGCTGGAGACCGGTAACGAGTGGTGTCCCCCAGGGATCGGTGTTGGGACCGATCTTGTTCAACATCTTTGTCGGTGACATGGACAGTGGGATTGAGTGCGCCCTCAGCAAGTTTGCCGATGGCACCAAGCTGTGTGGTTCGGTTGATAAGTTGGAGGGAAGGAATGCCATCCAGAGGGACCTTGACACGCTTGTGAGATGGGCTGATGCCAACCTGATGAAGTTTAACCATGCCAAGTGCAAGGTCCTCCACCTGGGTTGGAGCAATGCCAGGCACAGCTACAGGTTGGGCAGGGAGGAGATTCAGAGCAGCCCTGCAGAGAAGGACTTGGGGGTGTGGGTTGATGAAAAAATGAACATGAGGCGGCAGTGTGCGCTTGCAGCCCAGAAGGCCAACCGTATCCTGGGCTGCATCAAAAGGAGAGTGACCAGCAGGTCGAGGGAGGTGATCCTGCCCCTTTACTCTGCTCTTGTGAGACCTCACTTGGAGTATTGTGTGCAGTTCTGGTGTCCTCAACATAAAAAGGACATGGAAGTGTTAGAACAAGTGCAGAGGAGGGCCACGAGGATGATCAGGGGACTGGAGCACCTCTCGTATGAAGATAGGCTGAGAAAGTTGGGGCTGTTCAGCCTGGAGAAGAGAAGGCTGCGTGGAGACCTCATAGCAGCCTTCCAATACCTGAAGGGGGGCAGTAGGAATGCTGGGGAGGGACTCTTCATTAGGGACTGTTGTGATAGGACAAGGGGTAATGGGTTTAAACTTAAACAGGGGAAGTTTAGATTGGATCTGAGGAAGAAATTCTTTACTGTGAGGGTGGTGAGGCCCTGGAATGTGTTGCCCAGGGAAGTTGTGAATGCTTCATCCCTGGCGGCGTTCAAGGTGGGGTTGGACATAGCCTTGGATGGCATGGTTTAGTGGGAGGTGTCCCTGCCCATGGCAGGGGGGTTGGAACTCGATGATCTTAAGGTCCTTTCCAACCCTAACTATTCTATGATTCTATGATTTTCATTTCTTTATTCGGTGCTGAGTATCTTCTTACAAGCATGACTACGGACTAGCAAAGAGTTCCTGCTGTTCTTTACAAGACCTGTTTCTAGTGCTGTCTGTATTATGGATAAAGTCCTCGCTTCAGTCAGGAAAGCATCCTGCTGCAGATATCAGCCCCTGTGCCAAATGCCAGGTTATAAGCAATCAATGCAGTATGGGAAGCAGAGGTGTAATATGATTTTCATAGGGTAAGCAAGGCAAAATTGACACCCTGTCATCTGGCACCTTAAGCTGGAAAACAGGCTTGGCCATCAGGAATTAGCACTGTGAAAACCTAAGAATGAGGAGGGGAGACTTGAAAGACATCCAGATAAATCACAGGAAACCAATTCTTCTGTCTTCCTCCTGTTCCATACCAGAACTATCTGGTAATCATGTGCATGTTTAATGCTTCACAGGTGGTAACCAACTTTGTTAGGTGGAGTAGGGTAGGGAGGGAGCAGCGTTGCTGCTTGTGCAGCTGGGGCTTGATTTAATTTGCTCTGATTTACACTAGTGTAATGGAGCATGAACACGAGGCACCTGATCTCCAGGTTTCCAGTACAAGCTTGAAGAGGTAAGCTGTCTGTGTCTGAGAGCTCTGGCCAGGCTGAAGCTGTGCAGTTGGAGGTTGTGTGCTTTACATTTTTTTTTGCAGGAGATTGCAGGAGTTTTGTTAGCGATTGCCATTAATAAGATCTCTGTCTTGGAGACAGGGAACCATGGCTGTATCAGTCTCTAGCACTTGGTGGGTGGAGAAAGGCTCTGGCTGCTTGCATCGTGTGAGCTTATGAAGCTTTTTACTGTCATGTACAGGTGAAGTCATTAGTGAAAAGAAACTTACTAAAGAGCAGACAAAACTGTACAGACAAGTTTCCTGGAATACTTCACTAAACCAGAAAGAAACCAGCCGTTTCCACTGCATTTTGTATCTTTCTTTATGCCTGTGGCAGATCTTAACTAAAAGAGGGAAGATTTAGATTAGATATTGGGAAGAGGCTCTTCCCTGTGAGGGTGTTGAGGCACTGGCACAGGGTGCCCAGAGAAGCTGTGGCTGCCCCATCCCTGGCAGTGTTCAAGGCCAGGTTGGACAGGGCTTGAAGCAACCTGGTCTAGTGGAAGGTGTCCCTGCCTGTGGCAAGGGGTTAGAACTGAACGAATTTTAAGGTTCCTTTCAACCCAAACCATTCTATCATATGGTATGTTCCAGGATGCCAGGCCTGAGCCTCTTGGAGGGGATGGGAAATGTCCTTCTACATCTTGCATTGTGCCCTGGGTCTGCTGTGCATTAGAGGTCGCATGGGTCTGAAGACACACTCCAGCTCACTTGGCCTTCACCCTTCACTCCTTCTTCAGAGCAGTGAAACCATTTGAGAGGCTTGGAACATGTAGGAAGCATAGTGCTTGGTCTTTAAGGGATTAGCTTTTCCCCTTGGAACCTCACTAATTCATACCATAACTGGGTAGAAGATCTAGTCAGAGACAGTGAGAGACCTCTTGAAAACGTCGTGTCAAATCTCTAAGACTGGCAGCATACGTTGTACTGAAAGTTACAGCTAAGAGTAAGAAAAAGATGTTTGCATTGCAGCATGACTTTTTGGAAGTGTACATCTCCAAGAGCAGGCTGATGGTTACACGTATGTATTTGTAATTATAGCAATGGGGCATCAGCATGAAATTCCAAAGAGGTCCCATGGTTTTAGGTGTCCTGCAGCTTTGGTTTGACCCTTTGCCTGGTGTTGTGGGCCAAAGAAACAGGAGGAGTGCTGCAGCGTGGTTTTGCCGTTGCAGAGCAAAGCAATCTTGTTATACTGCTGCAGTCACCCACCACGATGGGAGAAGTCAGCCCATCATCCACTTTTTCAAGTGCTCTAGGGTAGATGTGTGAGTAGGTTCAATTTCTTCATAGCTGTCTGCTGTTTAAGAAATAGCATGTATCAAAATGATGACAGTTTTTGTGTTGCATCCCCCTGACTGGCAGCTAATCATGAAAGAAATGCAGCAACTTCTCCAGGGGTAAGGCATGGGTAGGCATGACAGTGAGAAGATCCATATAAAGGTGTTTTGAAACGTGTCAGTAAGGTGTTGGATTCATTTTGCAGCCTCATGAGAAGTTTTGCCTAGACCTCTGTGCATTCAGTGCGTGATGGACTCCCAGCAGTTTAATTGGAGCTGGATGAAACATGCTTCCTGCAGGGCTGAGGGTGCTGCTTCTGCTGAGATCCAGTCATTACACAAAGCTAAAGCTTGTGTGCATTCTCTTTAGTATAGAACTGGGAAGAATTCTGTCAAGTTTTTCCTCTTCCTCCCACCCTTTTAGTGTCTGTAAGTCAGTGTGTGCCAGCTGGCTTGACAGGGACAAGAACATGCTGAGGAAAGAGCTCAGCACAGTTGTTCAGCTTTGGATGTTGAGGTTAATCTATAACAGCAGGGATTGCCTTATGTTGTGAAACATGCAAGCAGAGAGTGAAAGGAGGCTGTCCTTCTCAGAACCCTATGGAATATAAGACTTGGAATATAATGTCACTTCTGTAATAATGTCAAAGTGATCCACTGGTCAAAGGAGGGATTTGCTTGGGTTTGGTCAGACCCCAGCGTGTTCAGGCCAGTGCAGGGAATATATCTCCCCATTGCAGTCTCCTTTCTTGTCCTGTGAACTTTGCATCTTTCCTGTGTGACTCTGTGGAAGCAAGACTGTAGTGATAGGACAAGGGGGATTGGGTCCAAACTGAAACGGGAAGTTCAGGTTAGATATAAGGAAGAAGTTCTTTACTGTGAGGGTGGTGAGGCACTGGAACAGGCTGCCCAGAGTACTTCTCACTTTCTCTACCCATGTGCTTGTGTCTGAGTTTGGATGCCTAGGAGCTTTGGAGGTGTTGCGAGTGAGACTGCTTTGCAGAGGTGAGCCAGGATTGTCGGGATGCTGGTGATGGTGTTCAGGGCCAGGTTGGACAGTCTTGGGTAACATGGTCTAGTGTGAGGTGTCCCTGCCCATGGCAGGGGGTTGGAACTGGGTGATCTTCAGGTCCTTTCCAACCCTAACCATTCTATGGTGGAAAAAGGCAATTGTAGAGGAAGGTGCTTAGATACAGGCCAAGAAAGGGGCAGCTGGGTGCTTGATGCACACCCCATGAAGACCTGGGAAATCCTGTGGCTCTTAGAGGAAAGCTCCTCTTGCCATCCTCACAGTGATGAGACTTACTGGTTCTGCTGGCACCCATTGTATTTGAGAGCGCGGGGACTATCTTCGTGCTTTGCAATCATGGCCTCACCTCAAAGGTGAGTGATACCAACCTCTGGCATTAGCTATTAGCATGTTAGCATGCAGAGGTTACATTCTTCAGGTCCCTAACTAGAGAGATGAAGCTTGTAGGAAAGAGACCAGTGTTAGCCCAAGGTGAAGCAGGCCTTGTTTTATAGTGCATGCAGGAGGTGCTGACGCAGTCTGTTGGGTCTATAGGCAGCACTGAGGGTTCACCTTGCTGCCTGCTCACCATGTTTCTAAGCCAAATACTTCTTTTTTGAACCTCAGTATTTTCACTATATAAACCACCAGGGGTCAGGAAGTCAAAACCATTGACCAACCTAAAAGGTGTATGCTGTGCCTAAACCCATGCAAGCTAAACCAGTGTAGCTACCTTAGCTCTCCATTTGACTGATGTAGAACATGAAGCTATGAACAGTAGAGCTCTGCAAGTGGAAGGGTAGACAGAACACACAGGAAACACCCCTGAAAGTCCTGCATTTTTCTTGATTGAATTTATAAGATCAGGCTATTGGCACATCTGTGAAAAGAGTGATAGATATGAGATAGGTAGTGAAGCTGTCAGCAGTGCGTGTTACAAATGAGCTTAAAAAGAGACATCCAAGCTGTCCTAAGCAAAAATACCCAGTGGCTCTGCACAGTATGACTGCATGTGACTGCATGGCTACATTAACTTGTCCTCCATGAAGTGCTTTGGATCCCTGTGGTATTCTCTCACCTGCACATGTTATTGTCCCCCATAAAAAGAAAGAAAAGATGAGTGTTACAAGGCTGCCTTTTCAGTGTCTCAGGGGATTTAGTGATAGAGTAAATATGTGCTAAGCTTGGAAAGAAGGTGGTGTTTCAGCCCTGTCTAAGCCAGTCTGAAGCCACAGTGCCTCTGAAAAAGGTGGTCTTGGTCTTTGTGAAACAGCATTACGGGTTCCTAGCATCTCCCTTGGCTTGGAAGGGAAGACTGTGTTGGACTCCAGTTGTGGGTAGATTGGATGCTCCCTTTCTGCTGTTCTGCCTTTCTTGAGATCCTTTATTTGGACATCTGTTCCACTCGTTTCACTGGGATTTGACTTGGATCTTTAGTGTTGCTGACCTACAAGTGACAAAAGTTGTGTGATGAAAGCAGAAACTGAGACCTGAAAGGAAAGGCTCAAAATCTGAATGCTCCTGTCCCTCTTTTCTGCATTAGTATCTGCTAATGAACATTATGCAACATCTAGAGGAGGTAAAAAAATCCCCAAACCAAAATAGCATAGAACAACTCTATCAACGCTCTTCTTGGAGGGAGATGACAAAGTCAGAACGCCTTTCAGATTCAGCTCGACTTCCACTTAAACAGAAAAACTTTTCCCACATAAAGAACCTTTAGGGAGTTAGAATCCGCTATGATAAAATATATACCACATCTCACTTTCCTCAAAAAGTCTTATTATGTTCATTCCCATTAACTCCCTCCTCAGGGTATTTTGTATGTCTGCAGAACATATTATGGCCATTTGGTTCTGAATGTTTTTGCAGGACTGTCACTGAATTTAAGTCAGAAAATGGCAAAAACTGTGAACATTTCAAAGACTATAACAAGAGTGTCTCAGTAATAAATAAGTCAGCAGATAGAAATGTCTCACTAATTCCCTGCCAGGCCGGGCACAGCCAGAGCTTGAAGGAGAAGGTAAGACATATTTCATTTGATGTATCCTGATATGGTGCTATCCAAGTGCAGCTCTGCCAACATCCTCACTTTAATTCTGCGTTGCAGAACCCTTCTGAAAGTTGTCTCACTGACATTCAGTCATGAATTTGTTTCCAATAGCAGCCCTTTCACCCTCAGAGGTTTTCCTCAGTTGGAAAACTGACAATTACTCTGCTCTATCTGTCATTTTCCATGTTATTTACCCTGGAATATCTGTGTGGCTTATCTGTGTGCGTTCAGCTTCCTCAGCAGGGTAAGGATTTTAATCAGGTTCATGAGGGAGCAGTGTGGTGATTCTTGTACTTGTTCTTCTAAATTGGCATCCTTTCATTTTGAAGTTTGTTTCTCTCGCTTTGTCTTGCAAGGCTGAAGATTTTATCCATGAATTTCCTACTGGACAAAGGAATGATGAGCTCCTGTTCCTCAGGAAAAGGAGCTGCTGGGTTCATTATCATCAGCTCCATACAAAATGGTTTGCCAGACATTCCAAGCATGAGGTCAAGTCCCTCCTGGGTCTGTGCTGCCGTCCTCACAGTGGGGAAGAGGAGCTCTTGAAATAATGTCAGTTTTTATTCATTAGGGTGTATAAAGCTGGGACATTTGATCCATCCAAAAGCAAACAGCCGGAGTATATTGTGTCACCCAACAGGAGCACAGGACAAAAGGGCAAAGATGCCAGAGGGCACAACAGCACTGGTCCAGAATGAAGGTCACCTGCCACAGTATTCTCTGCCATTAGCAGATACATGTAGAATAGATGTGCAAGACTTTCCACAGACTTCGTACTTTCACATCCTTTTTCTTCTCAGTAGATCTTCCTCCCAGGTGTCTCATCTTCTCATGGACCCATCTAAGCTATTTGCAACAGTAACATCCTTTGGCAGGACATTCCATGTTCATGAAGAACCTTCTACTTTACCTTACCTTGAGGCTTGCTCCTTCTAGCTTCATTTTATGGCTTTAATGTTTGTATTAGAAGTGACAGTGCGTAACTGATGCCTGCCTATCTTGCCCATTCTTGATTTGCTGATCAGTATCATTCATGCACTAAGATGACCTCTTTCTGAACCAAAGGGAACAGAAGGAAATTGTTCCTTGTGTGGAAGCTGTTCCATAGCTGTGGTCATTATAGTTGCCTGTTTCTGAATGGTTTTGGTTCTAATACAGCCTTTCTCCGATGAGCAAACAAGAACCACATGCTATATTGAAGGTGTGGAAAACCCACAGATAGATTCATACAGTCACACAATCAGGTTTTCTGTGGTGTTCTTGATAGTATGTATTCTATTTTCTTGTATTTTATCTGTGCTATTTTGCCTCCTACTGACGTTTTATGGTTCTAACAATCCCAATGCCAAAATGTTGCTCCTGGCTGATAATTGTCAGGTTTGACTCATTCAATTCCTATGCAAAGTTGTTATTTTTTTTCTCTATGTGCATTTGTCACCTACATTGTCATTCATCTGCCATTCTACTGTCGAGCCACCAAATCTTATATGGCCCTCTTAGCAATTCTTCCCAGTTTGCCTTCCTTCTTACTGTTTTGAATAACTTCTTATCAACAGCAAACTTTCTTACCTTTTGCCATTTATTTATGAGCAGGTTGAATATCAGCACAGTTCCTTGAGGAAATCAGCTGCTGATCCCTCTCCACTGTGAAGAGCTTACCCTTTGCTTTGTCTTTTAACCAGTTTTTTTTCTTTTAAAGGACTTTTTCTCCATAGCTGTGCAGCGTTTGCATAGATATGATTAAAAAGACAAAAATCAAAGCAAATCATCACCAGAAGCAAAATTGCTGCAGATCAAAAAACACCAAGCAGAGCCAAGCTGTGCCCAAACAATAAATGCACTTGCTTAGCAGTTGTAATCAATGTCCTCCCAACAGAATCATTTTAATTCATGAAGCCTGTATATGCTTATCTCAGAATGTGATATGTCATCCAGTGCTCCAGATGAGGTATCCACAGAATGAAGCGCCAGGCATCTCTGAAGGGGCACAGGTACAGAGGAGAAGAGCGTGTGGGGTGGGTTTGATGGTTTGGTTTGTTTGATTTCACAAAACCGTCTCTGCTTCTGATCTCTCAGGATCATCCTAAAGGGAAATGCTGAAGTCTGATCCTAAAACTTGAAAAGCAGAATTGTGTTACCTCCTTTTTTACAGCTCAGGTGGTATTTCCCCATTGCCCTCTGTTTCTTCCAGAGGCCCATCCCCTAGATAAATACTGTCTTCTGAACCCATTTCATGGGCACCAGGGAGGCTCCTTAATCCAGGCACTTCAGTAGTGCAGTTTAGTGCTCCCTACAGAGACTGGCATCAAAGCATCATGGTGAACTAAAGCACAATGGTGGCTGCAGCCTGGAGATGAGGGCTGAGCAGTGACAGGAGGAGCTTTTTGTGCTAATGTTGCTGAAGAAAAAGTGTGATGCCTGTACCCAGACCTTGCGAGTAATTGTGTCTACACCATACGTTGCTTGGACTTTGTTAGCTGCCAAAGTACAAGGGGAGATTTGAGTCTTAAAAGGTGTGTTTTCAAAGCTTTATGATGATGGAACAAGAATATTCTCCTCTCCTGAAAGCCTTTCCTCCCTGTTAAACTTCTTCCCTACTCAAGCTGGCTTATGTCTAACAGAGCCGTGCCACGTTCTTGCAGGTCTTCTGTTCTGGAGTCAAGGTGGGTAGAGCAGATGGTGGATATGTGCCCTAATTTTGGCCAGGTTAGCACGATGTGTGGCAGAGCTGGGAGTGACAGGCTGCCTACCTCTTTCCTCACATATTGGCTGTGGACCCCAAGCACTCTCCATTCAGATGAAGCCCTGTGAATCTGCAACCAACTGGGAGCAGGATACTCTAATGTAAAACATTGGACAGCCTTCATTATAGGCATCAAAATGGACAGCTCTTGTGATAGGCACAAAATGACTTTATTAGTACAGTAGCGTGGTTCTACCAGGTTCTTGATACAGGAAGCACTTTGCTATTCAGCACATTTACAGGCAAATCTTCTCATATTTATGATCCTCAAAAGGCCAACCAGTAATTTTTTGATGGCAAGCTTTGTGTTGTTTCAGTCAGTGCACATCCCCAGTGTTTGCTGAACTGTGTTGTAGGCATCTCTGCTTAGAGGATCTGTTGGTTATTTATTATCTGAATACCTAGTTAGCAAACAGGTAATGAGTCAGTGCTAATGGATCAGGTCAGTTTTCTAGAAGAGCAAGCTGATGCATTCAAGAACAAAAAGGCATAAGAAGATGTGACAATGATGGGGATGTTCAGGAAATACTTGAAATTAATTTGATGCTGTCTGAACATCAACAAGTATTTCTAAGAGCCAGGAGGAGGATGTCTGAAGGATCTTTGCCTGATGCTGGGTTGAGTTTACGGATTAGAGCCATTTCAAATGCCCATCCTCACATCATCATCTAAACTTGCTGGAAGGACAGACCTGTGCCTTGCTCAGTCCCTCTTTGGATCCTCACCCTCAGGCTAAAAACATGACCACCATGCAGCATTACTTGAAATCGCTATCCAGATGGAGCTACAAATAATGGCTGTGCCAGCCCATGGCCTCTTTCACTTGTTTATTTTGTTGGGGGAAGCACTAAAGTTTCAAAGACGTTGACTCTTACAGGAGGATGTACTGGGCATGCCCATCTGAATAAGTGAGCTGTAATTGTGTGCAAGTGCTTCCACTGGCTTCAAGCATATTTTTGCAGGTGCCCCATCTGGGGAAAAAAATGGCCACAAATGAGACCCTAAATCACGCTAAATATCGCAGAGAGCATATAAATGAAGTATTTAAAGAATAGGGGAAAAAAATCCCGGATTCTGAATTTACAAACCACCATTTCCTCCATCTGCACTCAGAGCTCATCACTTTGTTACAAAACCACTTCATTCCTTCAGCGCTAATAGCTCTCTTTGAATACTGAATTGCTTCATTAGGCTCACTTATTCCATGAATGAAACTCTGAGTCAAACAGGCAGTCCTCTATTTTCCCCATTGATTTTCAGTTAAATATATCAGCCTGGTTCTAAGCAATCAATAAAGCAGTGTGGCAAGACTTCTGATCTTTGAAATTGGGTGGAGCAGGCCTGTTTATTAGAACACCTCTTGAAATCTGGTGTTTCATGGAAGCTGTTTGCCACAGGTTTAAGTGTACAGCTACCTTGTTTTATTGGAAGACTCCCTCCTTTCCCCACAAGAGGGAATGGCAGTTCCAAAAGCCTGATTCCAGTTTGGCAGTCACCCCTAAGGAGGGGAGTCACACTTGTGTCAGGCAGCTGGATGAGTTCACCAAGAGTCGAGCTCATTTGATTCATTACTGTGTCAATCAGTGGAGAAATTAGGAAGAAAGCTCTCTCTCATGTTTCGATGCGATAGCACTTCTGAGTTGTTAATAGGAGCTAAATAACCACTGTTAGGATGATATTGTCTGCTGTAAATTCATCTGCCTAATTGATCTGTGGAGCAGACTGCATGGTTCTAAATATGGATAGAAGTTGCTTCCTTCTGTCTCACTTGTTTAACAGTTTAAGTAAATGAATACAGCTGTTCTATTGCTCCCTTAATGACTGAGTGGAAAACCAGGGATGATTTTTTCAGCATAGTATCTCTCTGTAAAGTGCAGTGTCTTTTGGGACCTGAGAGTCTGGGTTTGGTAATGAAATAGTTACAGGTTGCTGGTTAAAATCCTGCCAAAGGTGGGCCAGAGGACTGTCTGATTTACTGCTTGCAGCTTTAGGGGGAGGCAAGAGGGACTCAAGTTATGGGTACATGAGGAAGTTGTAAGGAAAGCTAAGGCCATCTTCAGTCCAGCATGAGCTAGTGAAGAAGAACAGATGCTTTGCTCTAAGATAAAAGTGAGAAGTTGCAGTCCTCTGCTGCATTGATCAAGTTGCCTTACATCAGGTTAGCTGTTGGGCTGCCAGAGACCTCACTGAAAACTCACTGTCCAAATGGCACCTTCGTTGAGAGCCAATGGGAACAGAATCTTCTTTTATGTGTTAGGCTGGACTATGTGTAGCCATATGGGAAACGGGTGGGTAACAATTGCTGGTGCGTTTACCCTCTTGGAGTAGCCAGATACCTAGTTTCAGCTGAAGTGGTGCTTTCTGAGAGTATGTGAAACTGTAAAAGACAAAGGCAAAATCCAAATATGAGCAGTAATTTCAGTAGTGCATATGCAGAAGGGGACACATTTATGAGCTGTCACATTATGATAATCCCCTTGAAATCAGTCCCTCAGTAATGCAAACAGCACAGTGTGTTGTGGCCAGCAAGGAGCTGATGCAGGCACTCTGTGTTTTCTCCCTTGGCATAAGACACCAGTTCTGATTTACGTGTGGGCTGGGGTGACTTAGTGGCTGATAACAAGACGGGGTGTCCTATCTCAGAGACTGCAGCTGCCTGACCTAAGTACCTGTTATCGTGCAGTTTCTAGCTTGGGGAAACAATCCGTGTCCTTATATCTGATGATGTGCAACCCAACAGGGCCGTAGTGCTTCTGCCAGGGGCCTGATGCAGCTCCTTGAAGTGGTGTTCTCTGTTCTCAGTGAAAAGCCCTTCCACGAGAGCATTTTGCTTTTCCAGACCTGGGATTGATACTTCACGTGTGAGTCAACAGCTGTTGAGCTAAACTTGAACCACTCCAGCCTGTGCCAGCAAGCTGGCAGCTAGCATTAACATCCCATAGGCAATGGAAGCAAACCAGCAGTGTGCTGGAAGGCCAGTGAAAGAGGGGAGGTCCTGCAGCACAGCACAGAATCAGAGGCCCAAAGTTACCCTGTGCAGAAGTAACGCTTCTAGTGACAGGAAAGAGAACACTCTAAACGCTCCCAAGTGCCTATGGCCTCAGTGTGCTGGACATGGGAAATACCACATAATTAAAGTCAAGTGGGTTCTTATGGCTGCCATCCAGCGCAAAAGCAAACCTTGGAGCTGGCTTCACAGCTGACATAAAACAAAGCCAGTGCAGTTATTAAGGGAAGTGTGCATGGGAATCAAGGAATCAAATGCTGTCACTCAAATCACATCTTTGTGGGTGGCCGTGTGGAAGCCAACCTGCCTTTTTGTGGCTTTGAGTAATGACCTCCACTTGCTGGTGGTGAGGTAGCACCACTGGAGTCAATTGAGCTATGCCAATGGGAATTGGTAAGATGGGGATTGGTATATATCTTTTTTATACCAATTTATACATAAACATATATATACATTTGTATACACATAAAGCTTAAATATCTATATATACTGTCTGGCAGGCATGAGAAGGGGTATTTATGCCATTTACAAACATATAGAATATGATTTATATGAGTGTTCAACATGATAACTTCCTCCTGCATGTCAAAGTGTGGTGGGCAGTGCTGATGGAGTGCTGCTGAAGCGCAGCTGGGAGGTAAAGGCAATATCATTTGGGCGTGGGGAAAAGAGGGAAGGAATGGGAGCTACTTTTCAAAGCATGAAGAAAATTAGCCTAAAGGAAAGGAAATACGGAGCAACAAATGAAAAAAATGAGGGTAAAGAAACAGATGAGACTGAGATGAAACTGGTTTGAGGGCTCGTGATTGTGCCATAATCACTAATCCTGTTATTACACCTTCCTGCCATAAAAGTGCCTTGATTCAACATGTCGGGGTGGATGCAGAAGGGGTTGAGATGGCTTTCTGAGCTTGTACATGAATACTTCTGCATTAACTGGACTTGGTCTATTTTTGTTATGCTGTTAAAAACAGCCATGGCTTAAAATGCCCTAGCACTGAGACTTACTGTGTAGAAACGGGATTTGCTAAAGTGCTCCCTTTTCATGGTGGCACCCTGAGTTGTGAGGCAATTACAGTTATTTACAATGTATACAGAAGCTTGCTCCCCTGTCTGTAAACTGTGTCCATTAGCCTTATGGCCTTGTAATGAATCCTTTTAAACTGTGGAGCCTTGCTGTGCTTTGAGAGTGCTGGTAGTCACCTAACCAGAGGCTTTTCATATTTCAAGATCTCTTTTGTATTCCACCAACTGTAGTCCTTTGCAAAGCTGCTGCTTTGGTGCATGTGAGCTATGGCTCTTGTAAACTACCCCTGCCATGCACTTGCACTCTTTTTCTGATGGCTCCTCTGACCTCTGCTTGGGTGGTGCCAGTTGGAGCTGCAGTGCAATTCCCTTTCTTCAGGATAGATTGCTCCCTCTGCCTACCTGCAGCATGTCTTTCAGTAAGTGCATATGGCTTTTGGATACTGCAAGTTGTACAAATGTCACTGAATGGGCTTGGTCAGACAGGGGACTCTTTGCACTTTGTTTCCGTGAACAGCGGCTGATATAAGGAAATTTATTGACTTGGAGTTTAGAAAAATCTAGATTTGGTAGGCAATTCTGGAGAGAGCATCCTACCTGCTGTGTTCAGGTCTGGGATCACTAAACAAACCAGACTTCATAAAATAATAGAGTAGCTAGGGTTGGAAGGGACCTTAAGATCATCGATTTCCAGCTCCCCTGCCATGGGCAGGGATACCTCACATTAAACCATGCCACCCAAGGCTCTGTCCAACCTGGCCTTGAGCTCTGCCAAGGATGGAGCATTCACAACTTCCGTGGGCAACCCATTCCAGTGCCTCACCACCCTTACAATGAAGAACTTCTTCCTCATATCCAATCTAAACTTCCCCTGTTTAAGTTTGAACCTGTTACCCCTTGTCCTCTCACCACAGTCCCTAATGAAGAGTCCCTCCCCAGCATCCTTCAGGTATTGGAAGGCTGCTATGAGGTCTCCACGCAGCCTTCTCTTCTCCAGGCTGAACAGCCCCAACTTTCTCAGCCTATCTTCATACAGGAGGTGCTCCAGTCCCCTGATCATCCTTGTGGCCCTCCTCTGCACTTGTTCCAACAGTTCCATGTCCTTTTTATGTTGAGGGCACCAGAACTGCACACAATACTCCAAGTGAGGTCTCACGAGAGCAGAGTAAAGGGGCAGGATCACCTCCCTCGACCTGCTGGTCACACTCCTTTTGATGCAGCCCAGGATACGGTTGGCCTTCTGGGCTGCAAGCGCACACTGCCGGCTCATGTTCATTTTTTCATTGACCAACACCCCCAAGTCCTTCTCCGCAGGGCTGCTCTGAATCTCTTCTCTGCCCAGCCTGTGGCTGTGCCTGGGATTGTTCCAACTTCCCTGTTTTCAGACATCATATTTGTGCCATTTGTGAATACCATTGTAGAAGAATTACCCAGCTCCTCCTGGAAGTCCGCAGATCTGGATTTATTGTCCCCTGCCTGTTTGCTGCAGTAGCACTGTAAAATCTTTGGGGCTTATGTTCATGTTAGCTCCTCAAATCCAGAATGAACACTTGGATGGTTAGTATTAGTATAAAAAGGTTGCTCCAATGAGTAACAAAGTCACTGTTGCATAAAGAAATAGGTCTCTTCTGTTTCACGTTGGTCTTTGAGTTGTACTTAGCATTATGGTGTCTGAGCGCCTATCAGCAGCACATTAGATTGTATAAGAGTAACACATCAGGTGATGAGTGAGCTGGCTCCATCCTCTTCCTTATGCGTATGCAGAGGAGCACTTAGTGTTTGTTATGGAAATACAGCCTATGCATGTTTATCCTTGAGAAGCAGTTTTGGGTTCATGTTTGGCTGAGAAAGTGGTGACATTTGCAGTTGTGTGGCCCATTTCTTGTGAACTCTGCTGTGAAATTTGTCCCTGCTTGAATGAAGCTGACAAAAGCCCTAAGATACTGGCCTAGCTGGCTTCAGCCTCCTGTATATCCCATTACCTCTCCTAGTTTTTAGGACCTGAACAGGGAGGCAAAACCCACTCCCCCTTATTGTCCCCTGTGGACGTATTTAAGGGGAGTGCTATTAAAAAGCACCTCTAGAAAACTTTCTACAACTTTACTTCTTCCTGCAAGCTTGGCCACAAGATGGATTGAGCCAACTCAGCTTTCACCGTGCCCAGAGCTGTGCTTGCCAAGGAAGGACCCCACAGGATTTGATTGTTGTGGAGTAGATGCGTTACCAGGAAAAAAGAGGCAGCTTTAACGTGAGTGAGGCTGTATCTTAACTACTGCTCAGTCACTTGGGAAGTCTGTAAAAGCTTTCTGAGACTACCAGGCTCCTCCCAAAGCACCACTTGATCTAGTGCATTTTCAGATTCAAAGCTGAGCCTATAAAACTTCCCCCTGTACAAAGACCACCCAACACTAGCAGAGTGTGCAGAGAAATTCCTCTTTAGAGTTTGGTGTGAGGGTCAGATAGCTTTGCTATGGTTCAGGTTATCCACCCAGAGAAAGCATGCTCCTTTGCTAAGCATGGGATACATGAGTCATTCATATTACCCAGACCTCTAGACATAACATAAAATAGATGGCATGAAATAGCATTAAAGATATTAAAGATGGGAGGAAATTAAGTGTTTTCCTGCTTGCATTCTTGAGCTATGGAGTAATGGATTTCTAGTGCAAACTCAGCTGCTAATGCGCACGTAAGAAGTGAGGGCAAACAGTAGAAACCTCAAACTGTACCGGAAGATACAGAAAACTCAGTCAAGTAAAAGGCAACGCAGAAGTGCTTTCACAATACGAGTTTGATGATGAATTTCCCAGCAGGGAATTAGCTTTTATCTGCTTTTAAAAACATATTCGTAAACTGGGTTTATCTTAAGCCGCGTAGGACTTGCGGCCCTGCCAGTATGTCGCATATTGCAGAGGTTTCTCTCTCTGTTTGACCGTAAGCCCCCAAATCTGTATTTTTCCTTTTGCATACTTAAAAATGTATTATTTAAGAAATAAATTCCTGCTCAACTTGTGCATTCCTAGTTCAAGGCTTTTCTCTCATCCGTCTCTGCTGTGATCCTGTGGAATGGCTAGAGGGTGCAGAATAATGGATCTCACACCCACATAAACCAGAAAGAAATTGGTTTGATCTCCCTTTTTTGAAAGGTGTCAATTCTGAACACCGAATTCCTTGAAAACTGGGAATAAATGACTTGAAGGAGCCCCTTTCCTCATTCAAGACTACACTTAAATATACTGGCTCCCTGGAATCCTTGGGAACGCTTGTATTTGGAGTTCTTTTGTAGGACTTTTTCCACTTAGTAATCAACACTCATCCTTATATAACATTTGTGACTGAAAGCACTGTGCAGAGGGATAAAAACGGGCAGTCTGCCCCATTAAAAGGAGATGAATCTACTGTGTGCTGTTGATGGACCTGCTCCCTGAAGTTCTGTAGTGCAGAGGAGGCTAAAAGTTATATGTCAAATACAATACTCTTGGTCCGTTGCACTCAGTGACTGCAGCCAGTCTTTTAACTATTAAAGTAATAGAATTTCAGGCTCAGTATTTTTAGCAGCTCCTACTGATGGCTTTCTTAAGCTTCTGTTTCAGAGGTTTTGTGATCATAAAGCAGGATGGAAGGAGTTTCTGTCTAACTAGTGTAGCACAGCTTAATTCTCACACCTTCATGCACATGAATCTGCTTATGGCCAGTGCACCATTTCTAGTCACTAGAGACTGATCTGGAGGTAAGAAATACCTACAGTTTGTTGGCCAGAGGAAATGAATCTATTTTGTTTGAGCTGGTTTGGGTCTTGGTATATGATTTACCATAGCCAAATATGTTTCTTGCCATTGTGAAGTGTGTGAAGTTATATCACAAAAATCAACATTTTCAAGTAGCTGTTACTTTACAACAACAGGAAATGCAGAAGTAATAAATGCAAACTAATAGAAGAGGAAAACCCAGTTACTTGACTTACCCTCTGCAACAAAGAAAGCTTCCTTTCTCCGTCTTGATGAAAGTAAAACCAGTCCATAATCCAGCTTCTTGAAACAGTCAGTCATTTTGTTTTCCTTACTTTACTCTCTGAAAGTGCATACCTTATGTGTACCTTATGTGCTTTATGTAGCATGTTATGTATGTAAAGGATACCAGGAGTGAATTGAGACTTAGTAATCAATGCCAGCCCTGATTTGCCCATCAGGAAATTAGTTAGGGCAGAGCTGGCATTGAAACCTGTGGGATGGCTGTATCATCTGAAGTGGAGCACACTTGGTTGTTTGTCTTGAAAAAAACTAGGCTCCTGCTGCTTGGAAAGGGCAGCTGTGTTTTATTCATCCTTTTCTCTTGGGCATCCCAATATCTTTGTATGTGTTGGCAGCAGGAGGGATGTCTGTGTTGGAAACCTCTGGCAGAAATACCTGTTTTCCCTGCAGGTGACTGAGCCCAGTACCAGCATGAGGTCTTGGTTGCTTTGGCATCACTTGAGCTGTGAGCTATAGGTCTCTAGGAGGTTAAGGTGGTGACTCTGGTCTTTCTTTATTGACTCTTCTGGCCAAGGGACATAGATGTGTTAGCAGGGGAGTATGATTCCTGGAGGAGATGCAGTTAGTGTAGTGATTATACAGGAGGAGAAAATATCAGTACAGCACATAAGTGAGGACAGGTAAAAGAGGGCTGTGAGAAAGACCTTTTTCTGATGGAAAAAGGAAAGCTGTTCTGACTGAAGAAGTTCAACTTGAAGGCACTGATGGCAAGTGACCAGACTTTAACAGCTACTTTCCATTCCTAAAGTACCACAGACCAGTTCTCATGAGATCAGTACCTTCCCCGATGTATCTAAAGCTGGCAAGGCAGTGTGGATTCAGGACTGAATGTGGGATAGAGATCAGGGAATCCCAGATTAATCTATCTTGCACCCCTACTTGCCTATGTGTGCTGAGGCTCCATCCTGTTCTCATTTATCTTCAGGTGACCGGATGACCCTCTCCACTTTTTCTGCTAGGAACAAGAAAGGAATCAGCCATTTATTGAACAGCAAAGAGCAACTTTGCCTTATATTTATGGAATAATTTTGCTGAGCTTCAAAGGATAATCAGATGTTGGTTTTTAGTAAAGGAGACCAGTGGCAGGGGTTTCTCTGCACAGGCTATCAGCAGTCACTACCAGGCTGTTACTATGCCATCTCTGACAGGAGCCCCTTTCACTGCTTTGCATGGCATGCATAATGGATGGCATTGCCAAGCCTCATTTCCTGATGTTGTATAGCGCTAAGGAAGAGACTGTCATCTCCTATACTTAACCTTACTCATTTTTAACCCAGCCATTAGTCTTCACAAATGATATTGGTTTCCCCTTTGGCATGAAGCAGGAAAGCCTGTTGAAAACCACAGCATCCGCTGTAAGGATGGCCATATTCATCACTTCAGCCTGGGGCTCAGCTGTGAACACAAGTAGGGCTTCAGAAGCCAAAATACATTTGGCCAAACTTTTTTGTGTAATGGTTTCCTCAGAACTCCAAGCTGTAGTCAAATGTTTCATTAAAATGCCTTGGGAATGCGCAAGAAAGCTCTTGACTGTAATGTCTGCCTTGGGAGTTTTGTTTCAGTCCTCATCCTAGATTGTCCTTAATGCCTATTGTACTGCATGGAAGGTAACGGAGTATCTCAAGGGAGAGCCACAGGCAATTCAGATTCATGCCAGTGTGTTCCTGTACCTTCTGCCTTGAGCCTTCCAGCAGCCACAAATTGAGCTGGATAATGCTGTCATTACTGCGTCTCCTCTTCAACATGCTCACTGCAGCCAACGTGAGCTACTTGCTCTTGTGTTGGTGATAGTGGCGTTTCTGCTGTGTATCCTCAGATGCAGAGAATGTATCTTGATGATTTTGGTAGGGAAGGGGAAACACTGATGTGATTATTACTGTCATTTCAGTTTAGCTAGAGCCCCCTTTACCAGTATATCCGATTGCCAGTTATGCAAGTAATACCAGTGTGTCTAACAGCCAGTACTTTGCGCCCATGAGGACAGGGAGCATGCTCAGTGGCAAAGCCAGAGCAAGAGCAGCTCTACACATGCTCCCAGCCCAGCTTTTTGTGTGGCAGCACAAAGCAATTCATGAACACTTGCTGCAGCTTTATTGATGTGTTTATTAGCAGGGAGCTCCAGGTGAAGCATTTAGTGTAAGTTGATTAAATAATGGGATGCTCTTCCCCTCTTACCCCACCATGTGACGGGCTGGCTATTTGCAAATGACTTGTTCCTTCCCATTAGCAAGCAGAGTAATTCAAATTAATCGCTTCCAGAAACAAGAGAAGCCATGGTGTCTCTCTTCCATCTTCTCATGCCTCTCTTCCATCTGAGCAGCACTGCTGTGGCCATGCAGTTGTTCTAAACACAGGACATGTTTTATTTCAGGCCTGTTTTATCCTTGACAACTTGTCAATCACCTGGAACAAAAGCTCTGTGCCGCCTTTTGTTATTTTTCTAATCATAATGTCTTCTCTAGATCCTAATTGTTCTTCATGGGTTATAAAGCTGGCATAATTCCTTATGTTGAAAAACACTGATACTGATTTATGTGGTTCCAGTTATGCAGTGTACATTTGACTTTATGTCCAGTCTGGGGCTAGAAACCTCTCCAAGCTGAATATGTTATGTGCAACAGGACTTCTGCTTCTGTCCTCCTATTAATCCTACAGAGATAAGTACGTGTACTTTCACAAGTGTTGCTGAAGCTTTGTTTTCTCTTGACACTCTGCCTTCCACACTCACTTCATTGCCTCGTGGTATGCCAGGGCTAATTTCATGACTTGTTCTGTGCTTGTGGAATATCTGCTGTTTCCCAGTTGTCTGTAAAACAAGCTGACAAACCAGCCTGATGCTTAGCACACCACAGAGTTTGCTTCATTGTTTTGGATGGGTTTAGTAGCCTTTGAAACCCATTAATATGCACCTCCCTCATATGAGCACTATTTGTACTATGTCTGTGTAGCCCATGATCATCATTAAATGCAAACTTCAGATTTGGAGAGATGAAAAGTGCAGTTGCATTGTACATCATGCTCCGTGGGCTCAGGCTGTGCTCAGGGCATAGGCATCCTCCATGGTGCAGAGCTGCAGGACCCAAAGGCAGGGCTTGAGCCTGGCTTCATGGTATGTGGCTCTCTGCATGCTGCTGCTTCAGGGATGGTATGTATGCTCTGATGTCCTCTCACCTGATGTGATGGTCGAGATGCTGGTGAAAACCCTGCTGGTGTGACTCCTGTTCTTTGCCATTTCAGATAACCCAGTTCCTACCTGCTGCTTGTTCATCCCAAGTTAGTGCTGGCTGTGGCACCGTGGGGTTAAAGGAATTTTGTGATGCCTGTCAAGATTTAAAATCCCTGTAAAACAATGGAGAGATGTTGGCTCCTTGCCTTAAATGTTACTTACTGCCTAATAGTCTTTTATGGGCATGAGTCTTTGCTGAGTTTTAGTTTCAGTGAGGTATAAGAGGTCTGTTCAATGAGGCTTTGTTAAAAACACTCATGTGCTGGTTCTTTCCTGGCAGCTTTCCTTCTTCTCCACAATGTAGTGCTTATCTCATACAAGAAATGGATAGCAGAAAACCCCTCTTCTTTTTGAAGCACTATTTCCTTCTGCTTTCAGGTTCTTGAAGCATGTCAGGCTATAAGCCTGGTCCACTTAAGAGCATGTTATTGTCTTTGGGCCAAAATCTGTTGTGTTAAATAGAAGTTAAGCCGTCCTTATGTGATGGAGGCTGGATCAAGCCCTTTGCAGAAGGCCAGCTGAAGGTAGTGAATCCTGTGACAGTGATCTTTGCTTTGCAGATCTAAGTGCATCCTAAATAGCCTAGCCTGTAGGTGTGTTGGAAGCCATGGACATGAGAGCCCTGGAAATCCTCTTTCTGCCTTTTAAAGCGTGTCTGGACTGGGAGAGAAAATGCTTCTCTGCTGGCAGAGGCCACTGCCTCATGTTTTGATTTACAGAGCCTGTGATAATCTCTCATTTTATCTTCGCTAGCGAACTGCATGGTGCTTGTGTTATCGCTTGGGCCTTGGTTTAAGGCACACACTAAGCTCCATGTCTTATCTGTGTACTCTGGCAGGGGGAAGGTTCATGTGTACATTTTAAGTTGATGCCTCTCTGCCATCACCAGCTGCCTGCCATCTTTTGCATCAGAATAAGAGAAGAGATGAACTATTTAACTGAAAATGTCTCTGCATCCGTTACTTGCCTGGGATGATTGATGCCGTGACCCCTGAGGGAGGGAGAACTGAACAGTAGTGGCTGATGAATGGGAAGTGTTTCTCACTCATTCTCTCCCCTGCCACTTTCTCCCTTTTCCCTTCTCCACTAATGCATACAGACAGTTTCCTGCAACACCCTCCGTTACCTTCATTGACAAGACCATGTAGAGGCATTTCTTGTGCCATGTACACATTGAGAGGCCAAGGAGCTGAACAGGACACCCATAGGGATGATTGCCCCAGCAAAAAGACAACATTATTACAGCTTTATGGATCATAGAATAGTTTGGGTTGGAAGGGACCATCTAGTTCCAGCCCCTCTTCCACAGAGCAGCCGCACATCTTGGTGTCATGGACAAGCTTGAATAGCGTGGACATCTTATAATGGGGTATCCTAGTTAATGTAAGGATTGCTGCAGTCATCAGTTATTTATGTATTAGTCTGATAGCAAGTAGGGAAATGTTGTATATACAGTAAGCTAAAAATTACACATCAGATGTCAGAGGAAATAAAGGTTATACATGTATGTGTGTATATATATACATGTTACATGAGATTTTGTCATATGATTTTGCAAAGGCTATAATGCAATTCATAGCTGTAGCTCCAAACTCCAGAAGCATGAAGCTCCTGGTGACAGATTTCTGCTCACAGTTAAGTGTTCATCTCTAGTAATGAAGCTGATCTGAGGTTACAAACCGCAGGATTCCTCATCTGAAATTCTAAGGAGGGAGGGATAAGGCGTTCTGCTTGCGGTGCTCTCTTAGCCAAACTAAAGAGCCAAAATAACAGCAGCTTTCGAATTGCTTTTGTTCATATTCTCCTTAGTTTTAGTAACATTTCTTTCTAGGCTTGGAAGGCTTTTAATTTGGGATGCTGGCAGATATCCTTAGGAAATTTCAGTGGTATCTAAAGTATGCTGGAGTCTCTTACTTATTCCTTTTATTTATGAGAGAGAGGGATGCTCCTCAAGGATGGAAATATTTTCAAGTAGTCCAAGTCTGAGATGAAAAAGTTCTGGTGCCTTTGCTCAGACTTTTTCTGGGCCAAACCCCTTTGAGCTGAAAAAGTGGATCCTGTATGAAGAGGTTTGTATTTTCCCTAACATTTCAGCACTTCTTCCAGTACTACACAGCGCCCAAAAATCCAAATTTTCCTTAAAAGTGAAAAACTGGAATGAAGAAAATGGCCTCATGTGGGAATTTCATTATGGTGTGGATGAAATTTGACCATAGTGGTGCTGATTCCAAAGGGCTCCTGGTTTTCGGATGTCTTCTCCTGGGTCTCTGTCTCCTGACTACGCAGGAGGTCCAAATCCTGTACTCGCAACCACCAAACTGCACGTGTGTAAGAAATGAAAGGTGACTTATGGCCAAGCAAAGGAGTGAACTTATCTATGGGTTTCTTCATCTTATTGACTATGCTTACAAGAAATGCAGCGCTCCCCTGCACCCTGTTGGCTGCAAACGACACTGTGAACATCAGAAGCTCCCCCTGCTTCGCAGCCCATGCCCTGAAAGCCCCAAAGGAGCCTACAAGACCCATGCTCTTGTTTTCCTCCCCTCAAAAGTCCAGGACTCACCTCCAGAGGGCACTGCAAACTTGCTGTGCTGGTGGCCACCAGCATGTGCTGTGCAACCGGGAGCCGTTCAATGGGCATCTTGCTGCAGTTAGGGGACATCAGAATATTTCAGTGATATTTGGACTGTCACTTTGACTGCAAAGCATCGAAGTGTTTCTAGCTATGCCTTGTATGCACCTATGGACTGAAAAAATCCCCGTCTTTTGTTATCAGGAGATTACTGAGCTAATGGAGTGACCGTGAAAAACATGAGCAGCAAAGGAACAGATCTAAATCAATCATGAAATTAAAGACCACTTGATATAAATCTTGGGTCTTCTTTCTTCTCTGCTAATTTTCAGCTGAACAGATGCTGTACAAGCAAATACTCATACAGGAAAAATATGTAAACCCAGAGTTCTAAGGAAAGACGTGATAGTGCTCCCAAACGAGCACAAACTGTGATAATCTCTTTCTGGATGTTACTGAGAGACACTCCTTTCCTTCCCTAAGTAGTATCCAGAGCAGACAGAAGCACACAGAGGGGGAATCAAGGCACAGAGAGGAAGAGGAGAAATCTGAGTGCGGTGGAAGGTGGATATGATTACAGCATTAGAAAAGCGCTGTTCTAAGTGTTGCTCACAAGGTTGCGTTGGAAGCCTGTGGCAGAGATGCTGATCTTACAGCATCACGAGTTTCAGGAGTGTGTCTGGGTTCTTTTGGCCTGCCCATGTTAAAATAGCTGCAGAAGACCACACCAGCCTGAGGGACCAAAGTAGCCATGAGGCACAAAGTTGCTTGTTGCTCCACTGCTGGCCTCTTCCATGCACTTCCATGACTTCTCTGGCTTCACTACCCTATTGTGTGTTGTTCTTCTCTGCTTGAGTGAGATGAACTGAGAGGGTTGCCAGTCCAGTACTGAATCACTGACTTTTTACTGGAATTGCCCCACTCGGCTGGGCTGGAGTGGGAGCAGTTTGCTCCAGGCTACCTTGGTGCAGGGGGCACAACAAGCAGTGTTGAGTTAGGCTCCCAGCTTGGGCAGAGAGCTCCTCTTGCCATGGCTCCAAAGCAAAAACAACCTTGGGCAGATCAGCTAAAGCAGCAGGCAGAAGAGTGCATTGCAGCCAGACAGGGCAAGTGGTGGAGGAGAAGTGAAGAGGTATCTGATGGCATGGTCACTGGGATGGTCATGCACAGCTTTCCATGAACTGGAATGCTAGTCCTGTGAAAAATGAATGCTTCAGTAGTTGGTTTTGGTCTAATGGTTAAACAGAGGTACTGAAATTTATCGTTAATTTATCAGATGTTCCAAACTGTTCATTCCGAAAGTCAAAGCATTTTGTTTCAGCTTCATTTGACCACATCCACTGGATCAGTTGCAGTGCCTAAGGCTTCCTGTCTGGATTCATCTCCATGGTACACAGCAGCAGTTTAGCTAAGGAAGTTATATCACAACATCTCCTCTGATTAAATCCAAGCAGAGATTGCAGAGAAAGGAAGGTGTAGGGGAAAAAGAAAGAAATAATGTGAGATACCATTTCTCTAAGACTGTGGTAGCTGAGGCAGACAGAGATTAATGAATAATTGACCTATAAAGAAGTGTTTTCAAATGGGTCAGCTGAAGTGTTTCAACTGGGTCAACAAATCCTGGCTCCAAATCTTTCATTTTGATTTTCTGACCAAAATCAAACAAAAATGACTGCATTTTCCTTCAGAAGGCATTGGCAGAGAATTCCCAACCAGCTCTGCTGCTAGCATGGAAGAGAAGTTTGTTTTTCTGAGCTGGTAGCAAATTTCCATACCCAACTCTTGGTCTTCTAGATAAGACCCCACTATTGCCTTTATAGTTAATTTGGCCTCCTTGATGAAACTAATGGCTTGGGATCTGGAGGTGGTTTAGCAACCCCAAGTACTCTCTCTGCCATCTGGACTCCATCTTTTAGGGTTTCTTTTAGCTGAAAATACCCATTTCCCCCCACATCTGCACCAGCCCTGCTTTCTTCATTCTGGTCCAGTTTTGTTGCCTCTCGCCTCGAGGTTGTCATTTGCATTAGGGGTCCCATCTGTTGTTCTCCTGAGCAGCACAGAAATAGAAAACCCTTCGGGCGAATGGAGCATTGCTCTGCAGGACCAGACTGAGCTCTGCATCCAGTTTAATGCTCAGTTTAAGTTCAGTTGAACACGCACCTTAGATCTTTGTTTTTCAGGGGCAGTGTGCCAAGTAAATGGAAATCTGGGGTTGACAATTTTCCATTTCCTTGAAGACAAAACACGCTACCAATAAGCAAGCTATGGGGATGAGTGGGTTGCAGGGTTGGCTCTGAGCATGTAGTTGCCCATGCTTGTCAGTGCATCTTTTTCTGCTGGTGTTTGACATCTCGCACTCTCATTTGCAGAGCTGGAACCCCAAGCACTCTGTGTTTGTGGGCAGAAATGTGTCCAACCAGGCACTGAGCGCTCCTGTCTTACTAAAGCCATCTGTAAGCATTTGTGGCCTCTGGCCGATTTCGAAGCTTCTCTGAATAAACGTGTGTGTATGAACGTCTGTGTAAACACATACACATCCTGGGCACACTAAATAGGGATGGCATAGCTTAATGCTTATTTGATGGCACATTCTTTGAAGACGTCTCACTTGTAAAGCAATAACACATCTATTAGCTAAAACATGTAACTTGGGATTAGGCAGAAGAAATTCCTTAGCATTCGAAATTGATGTGAATTTTATAGCCTCTCCCTATTCAGTAATAGCAGAAGAGAGTCTTCATGTGTGTCTTGTCCTGTCATTTTTACACTTCACCCCAGTGGGATGCTGACACCATCAATGTGCAGTTGAGTCCGTGGTTAAATGGATGCGGGCTTGGAAAGACAGCCAGCCAGCCTTGATACTGAAGGACTCTTGCTTGAGAAGCAATATCTTTATCTTCCGTTGTGTCTCCCCAGTCTTGTCTCCAATTAAGGAGACCAATTTCTTCCACATCTTCCACATACCAAAACCTGCAAGAAGATCCCTTACCCTACAGTGCAGCAGCATCACCACTGAGTAGTACAATAAGTATTGAGAAAAGGTGGGTCTAGATAGTAAACTCTGAGTATAATTCTTGACCTAAATCCTCAACAGACACAGGCATTCAAACCCTGGCCTTTGGTGTATACCATTGTCAGAGATGAGAGCTAGCTGCAAACCTTGGGTCAGGAACCTGACTCTGTTGGAGGGAAGGAGTGCCATGCAGAGGGACCTTGACACGCTTGTGAGGTGGGCTGATGCCAACCTAATGAAGTTTAACCATGCTAAATGCAAAGTCCTCCACCTGGGTCGGAGCAATGCCAGGCACAGCTACAGGTTGGGCGGGGAGGAGATTGAGAGCAGCCCTGCAGAGAAGGACTTGGGGGTGTGGGTTGATGAAAAAATGAACATGAGGCGGCAGTGTGCGCTTGCAGCCCAGAAGGCCAACCGTATTCTGGGCTGCATCAAAAGGAGCGTGACCAGCAGGTCGAGGGAGGTGCTCCTGCCCCTTTACTCTGCTCTCATGAGACCTCACTTGGAGTATTGTGTGCAGTTCTGGTGTCCTCAACATAAAAAGGACATGGAACTGTTAGAACAAGTGCAGAGGAGGGCCACGAGGATGATCAGGGGACTGGAGCACCTCCCGTATGAAGATAGGCTGAGAAAGTTGGGGCTGTTCAGCCTGGAGAAGAGAAGGCTGCGTGGAGACCTCATAGCAGCCTTCCAATACCTGAAGGGGGCCTATAGGGATGCTGGGGAGGGACTCTTCATTAGGGACTGTGGTGAGAGGACAAGGGGTAATGGGTTTAAACTTAAACAGGGGAGGTTTAGATTGGATCTGAGGAAGAAATTCTTTACTGTGAGGGTGGTGGGGCCCTGGAATGGGTTGCCCAGGGAGGTTGTGAATGCTTCATCCCTGGCGGCGTTCAAGGTGGGGTTGGACATAGCCTTGGATGGCATGGTTTAGTGGGAGGTGTCCCTGCCCATGGCGGGGGGGTTGGAACTCGATGATCTTGAGGTCCTTTCCAACCCTAACTATTCTATGATTCTATGATTCTATGACTTACAGGGATTGTCCAAGCGAACAGTGGTTACTGTCTGTACTGCTGAATTCCAATCGAGTCATTCTTTAGGGGCAGAGAAAGCAACAGACAGCTTGTCACTCACTGTGCTGCTTTTGAATTGGAATAAAACTTCCCAGTCTTTAGAAATGAAGCTGTGGGAAGCAGCTACATTTTATGGAGGCTTCTCACCCGCTAAATATGTACAAGGAAGCAAAGGGCAGAGATTTTATCACTGGAATCTAAATCAGATTCATTTTCTGGATGTAAACCTGAATGTAAATTTTACATGCAAAGTGCCCAAAGTCTACGAATGTGAACCTTCTGTTACCCTTGACTACTACCAATGTGGGGTAGGCTGCACCAGCAGTATGAAAAAGGTGAAATGAACTCATGCTGCTGTGTTCATTACTGTTCATTGTGAACTCAGCTTTCATGAAACACTGGTATCTCTGCCAGAAACAGGATGTGCAAACAGTGACAATGGCCATTTCTGATGTTATCCTTGGGTTCCCATCTATCTTCATTGATCTGTAAACAGTCAAGAAGGGGAGGAAAACCTGGTCACCTCCATCCTGTTTCACCTTGTGGCATGGAATGCTGACCTCAGTATTTCCAAGCTTGCATGCAGATTGCAGCAGGGGAGGGATGACAGAGGAGAACATGCATGTTTGACATCCTTGATGTACAGGTGCAACCATGTAAACTTGGTCATGTTTGTCAGCATCTGATTTCACTTTTCCCTGTAGCTCAGAGGTAGCTGGAACTCTGGTTCTATGACTAAGAAAATAAGTTCGTAGGCATGTGGAGCAAGGGAAGGAGAGCCACATCTCATTCTTTGGGTGTAAAAAGTCCCTCTTTGTAGGACCGAGAGGATTTTCATTCCCTTTGTGTACAGCATGATCCAGTGTGGGTCTCGTCCTCTTGCACTGCGCAGGGTGTGAGTGGTACCTGCAGGAGGGCTGGCAGAGGTGTTGGGTAGCTCTATCACTTTGCAGTTCTGTGTTTTTAAAGGATGGAAATGGCCTAGCTCTCTTGGCTTGGCAATGCTGCGAAGGTCAGAGCATGTTGTACTGGAAAGAGCCATCCTCCCTCCTGCACTGGCTGATAGAAATCCCAGGGAGGATTTAAGCAAGGATTTATTTGAAAACAGGTGAAAGCAAGCAAATTAATCAGCTAGCAAGAAGAAAACGCTGTTCTGGAAGACTTAAGCACTCTGAATCATGAGCCAGACGCACAGCCAGAGGCAGTGGCAGGCTTGCCAGCATGAATACCCAAAGAAATCATGGATCAGGACACTCACATCAGTGAACAAGGCACTGCAGCAGCCTGCTACTTGGGTCTTGCGTTTGCAGTGAGTAGTGGGAGGCAGGCAAGGCGGATGTACTGCAGTTGATGTGCTACAAATGCTTCCTCAGCAGTTATCAGAAGAAGGAGCACAAAAAAGAAAGCCTTTCTCTGATTAACAGAGTTCCTCCTCACTAAATCACTCAGTTTATGGTGCTTTCAGGAGGGAATTGAAAGTACGCCAGTTTGGTGCTGCTGAGTGCCTCCGATTTTAGTGTTGTGATTTAGGGTGCATGGTCACCCTAAAGGAGCTGCAGTGCTCTGCTCTGTGTCAGGGCCACCAGCATGTCACTATCCAACTGGGAAGACCTTTATTTTACTATGAGTTGTGATGTTCAGGCTGCCTCGTTCTTCTGCTTAATGTTTGTACTGGTAATTTATGAGGGACAGGAGGTGCAGCCAGGAGTGGGTATATCGATCTGTTCGCATGGGAAGGAATACTGCAATATTCTGCCGTTTCTGAGAGAAACAAGCAAATCTCTCATCTCACAGTGTTGTCACGGTGAGGAGGCTCTGTGCTGGAGTCCCTATGTCTTGGAAGTGGATAAATGGGAATAATATACAGGAGATGTGTAAGAGAAGGCTTAAAATATGAGTAGGTATTAATGTCTCTGTTTTGACTAATTCAAATATGCCATCAGCTGGGCAAAACAAAGGAGAAGTAAGAATGTGTATGTCCATTTTGTAACGAATTTGCTTAGACTCCATTTATTCCTGTTCTGAGTTCACCTTTCAGTGGTAGCCTGCTGGAAAGATGCATTTGAACTTAATGTGGCAGTTGGTCCACAAGAGGTGAATTTTGAACTTGCAATCCTGTGATTCTGATGTGGAAGCACAGTACCAAGAGTCACTCACAGCTATCTAAACATTAGAACAACCCACCCCAGACGACTTGGAGTAATCATTCCTAGCACTGAGCTGCAGTAAGTAATTCGTTAGCAAGCTTATTGTAACAGGAGCGATTTTCGATAGCAAATGCCTCAGATAACATTTCCCACTGTTTGTTGTCAGGAAACATGCAAGCAGAGAGGAGGGGATTTACTGATTAAATGAGATGTTTCAGCAGCTTGCATCCAGCTGCAGGTCCCAGGCTGGAGGCTGAGGCCAGTTGGCAGTGAGGGCTGGACGTGGAGCTCCTGACTGATCCCTTACCTGGTGTCCATTGGCGGGAGCTGCTGCTCCGCAGTACCCCAGAGTCACATCTTGTCCCCAAAGAACCTTGTTATTTTCCTTTACAAAGACAAATGACCTTGCTTTGCACAGGGACCCATTTCCCGCTGGCTGTCCCCAGCGCCAGGGGTTAACCATGCCCTTGAAGGGCCAGAGAATTGCAGTTCAAGGGTTCAGAAGCAGCCACTGGGCAGGCAGCTGCTTCCCTTCAGAGGTTACCAGCGTGTATTGCACATGTAACACACTGTCCTCCTGAGTACATTCTGAGAGAGCACCCTCACCCAAGCCTTTGTTGGGGATCATCCTTCTCTCCCTATCACCATAAGCAGGTGATGTCAGCCTGTTACTCCTTCCTTCCTCCAGGCAAAACCGAGCCACAATGAGCAAATAATAGGTGAGATTTGGAGAGGGGATGCTGATGGTGCCAGAATGCAGGGTGACCTCAGGATCAGGCACTGCCACTGAGTCAGAGCATGACATCAACACTCCTGCTCCACTGAAAGGGGTTTGCTATCTGCAGAACAACTGGGCTTAGGCCTGTGCTCCCATTGTGTTATAGTTAATGCTGGCATTCACTGGCAAGCAGGACTGCTCTTAGCTAATCTGATCAAGCCTTGTTTAATGGGGTGAATAGCAGCAATGGGAATTCTAAAGGGGTGATGCCACGCTCTGGTCTGGAAATGAAAGTGGGTTCAGGTCACAGTGGGGAGTCACCCTCGCACTTCACGGCTTATCCAGCTATGTGTTCTGCTTAGGGCAGGGTGAGACTGCAGGTGCTGTGGGCAGCTCTTCTGGAGCAGAAGCAGCTTCTTGGCTGGCTGGGAATGAAATGTAAAGCTGGGGTTTACCTCTCCTGTTCTCCTTACACCATGCTCTCCAGCTCTGCCATTCCCTCAGACTTCAAGGGGGCTGTTCAAAGCCTTGGGAGTAAGTGCAATAAAAAGGTCTAAGGAGAAGAGGGGGACAGTCCTGCGTTTTCCACGCAGAGAATTTGCAGGATAGAGAGTACAGTCCTGCAGGGATTACTTTTTCCATGTGCTTGTGATATTGAAAGGATGGCTGCTGGGTGAGGAGCCCTCTTCCATGGGGCTTCCAAATCCCTCTGCAGCAGGCTCTGGAAGGTGCAGCATAGCCCTCTCCTCTACTCCCACTCCCACTAACACAGGTTTTTACACAGCCCTTGTCTTCTGCATCACAAATACTGCGCTTTTCTTGGGTTATAGTGATAGGACATTATGTATTTCTGGTAAGGAGAAGCAGTGGCTTGTCCTTGGAGATCTAGGGGTTGGGTACACCTCATCCCAAAACTACAGTGGGGACACATCTTCCTGAGCTATGCGGAGAGTGCTTTCACCTGATCTTACTCACAAGTTTGTACGATGGACCCCAGGTCCTTGTGATCCTACTTTGCTTTCTCCAGTGGGTGTGTGGAACTGAATGGTAGCCCCTTCCATGCTGCATGTTACTGCGCACCTTGAGACAGAGGGTAAGCCCGACATGTACAGACTGGCAGACTGCAGAGTACTTGGGCACTGATATGCAACAATTCACTACAATAAAAGCTTCAAGTGAGTATTCTGGTGGAAACAGGCTTTGTGGCAGATTTTCCCCTGTGTCTGTAGTCCAAACCTCCAGCCTCAGAAGGTGATGAGTATGAAACAGATAAATGTGAGGCTAATTACTTTTGAGCTACAAGAAGGGTGGAAAGTCAGGAATTGGAGATTACTGGACTATCAAGATCTTTCTGGGTTATCCATTCTTCCGCTACTAATCAATCTGTTGCTTTATAATTGCTTGAGCCAAAGATGAAGTTTTGCTCTGCCCCATCCAACAATCTCCCTCAAATTCCAGGTTGGGGTAGCCGTGATCTGCTATATTCTGCTTATTCCTGGCTAGGAACCCAGTAGCTTTAATAGCTGGCGTGAAACAGAATACTTTTGAGGAGGATGCCATGTTTTAGAAGGCTGAGCAGGTATTAGAGTGCCCTTCTTTGCCCCTCATCTGTCTTGATTTGACTGTTGCAGGAGAAGTTGTTTTAGTGCCACTCTTTGTTCCGCATCATGGATTGCAATAGGGCAGCGCTGCTGTATGTGGATTCACAGCAGGTCCATGAGGAGCCGCTTGAATTCCAAAGAAGGCTGAAAACCATCCCTTGCAAACACGTGCACCAATACTGGGTTTTATATAACCCTCTTTTTATAACCCTCTTTTAGACGCAGGCTGAATCTAGGGCTACCACTCTTGTAAAAGCAGTGCTCTCTCCCTAGGAAAATAAAAATGAAGCCAGCCTTTTCCAGACAGTTATTTCCAGGCCACATAGCAGGAGTGAATGATGTGAAGTGATATTTCAGTAGCAGCCCTGAGTACAAGGGTTGCATAACCAGCCACTGTCCTGTGTCAGATCTCAGTGGATGTTACTAGGAAGACAGGGTGGTTTTACTCCCAGCTGATGCAGGAAGTGTGGGGTTTGTGTTGGTTACTCAATGCAGCCCATTTCACTGTGGTTATTGCTGGTTATTGTAGGTGTCTGCATATGCAACTATAATATGTATACATACACAGTAGTAATTACTCATAATGATAAGCCAATGACTAGAACAGCTTACTTCAAGTGAGAACACATGGATTTAGCTGAACTCTGGCACTGACTTAGTATGTGAACCCAGATAATCCATTAATTTCCACGCAGCTTGTTATCCTGCATTGAATTTAGAAATTTAGAAATCCTTACAAATCCTTACAAATCCCTTGGTCATCTTTGCTAACCTTTATGGTAGGAAGTCAATCCAAGCACTGTTGTTGCAATAAGGAGGATTTCTGTTACAGGGTCTTAGGAATTCAAGGCAAAAGAATTAGTTTCAGTTCCATCCGATAATTCTGATCAAGCTTTGGTAGCCTCCAGTTTAGCAGAGTAGCCTATAGAAAGTTCTCTTTGCCAGGTTTCCTATGGGCTTTGTTTGGTGTCATGACTGTGAACACCAAAGAAGGCAAGACAACAGCTTTGCGTTCCAATTTCTCTGTTTCCCGGATGATTTAAAAGAATCGTGTGTGTGTGTGCGTGTGTGTGTGTCAGAATTCACATCTGCACCCATGTTTTAGTTTCTGCTCCTTTGCTGCTCACTGATGGTTCAAGTGATGATGTTCAGCCAACTGACAAGCGAGTTGACCCAGATCTGTATCAAAAGCCTGTATTTGGAGCTCTAAAAGCCAGTGACTGGTACTTAGGTTTAGTGGACCCATCAGTATATAACGTAAGCATGCTAAATGGCTAGGCCAAGTGGGGCAGGGACTCCAAGCAAGAACATCATGTCACTGTTCTTTGGTTTTTATTGATGTGTTCATAATGTCTTGCCAGATTCCTGGTGTAATATAAACAAAATGTCCTTCTGAGGAGCTTGCAGAACACCTAGGAAAGGATGGGAAGGAATATGTATGTGGTTTTAAATACTGATCAACTAGGTTCCCTGAGGAAGTGTGGCGAAGTGAAGTGTGAAAGTGTCCCTGCACTGTGGTTGAGCTCAGAGGTGAGGAACGAGGCACGGCTACATCTGTCTCATATAAAGAGGCCAGCCAATACAGATGTGAGAACTTCTGTGTTTTGAGAGTAAAGGTTTGCTAAGATTGCTGTGTTACCTTGAGCTGTATCCTTAAACTCAGTGTCTGTGATGCTGAGGAGTGGTTCTAACCATCCCTCTTCCTAGGCAACCCATTCCTGTTAGCTTGTGAGATGCCTTTTCTGTTGCACAGGCTAATGTATGTGTTACAGATGAAGATACTGCTTTGATAGGCAGGCTGAGATATACTGCCTTGGACGATTTGTGAAATCAACAGGTAGGCAGAAAGTGAGCCCTGCTTTTATCTTGTGCACATGCAGTTGAACAGAAATAGCTTCCTCAGCCAGCAGCACATAAGCTTTCATCTCCCCCCACCCCGAGCTGGCATCTTCCATCACTGAGCTCATCTCCTCTTTGATCTGCTTTTTTGTTTTCAAACAGCCTATTCTTTCATCAAGAAAGACCAGCTTCTCCTGTGGGCAGAACATCAGTAAACACACCAGAGACAAATGGAAGAGATAATAATATGAATTTATCTTCTGAATAAGTTCCTGTTCCAGAAAACTAAACAACATCTCTTTCTCCCCAGTGACATTTCTCTGATAACCACTTCATAGTAACGAGGCTATGAACAGAAGAATCTGAATGGCTTTAGGGTGTCATGGTATTCAGTCACTTGTTCAAGGTGGAAGGATTTAGACTATAAGGTTCCCAGCACTCCTGGAATTTTTTTTGCAGGAGCAACAATAGTTAAATGACATATTTTAATGTGTTTGTGCCTTGCATTTCACTATGGTGCAGTCAGTTTGTCTGTTAGGAGCTGGTACAAAGCAGCTTGAAGTCTATGTGATTCTTTCAGTTAACCTTAAAGAGCCTTCTTCCAGGCCTTTAAGTGAAGGTCAGTGTTGGAGTTACTCCCTTCATCTATTCGCTAGTGAGATACATTAATAGCAGGGCATTACATCCCCTTTCTATTCAGGAGGACCAAGGAAGTTGCAGCCCTGTTTGATCAGTTAGATCAGCTCTAGCTCTGGGGGTACCGCTTCATCCGTGGGTCTGCACTGCCTCTTCTGACTGATAGCGCAGTGACTGGATCCTGGAGGGTCCTTATAAAATTGCAGGCTACAGCAAATCATAAAAGAGATCATGTTTTAATTGCAACATTGATGTTATAAAAGATGCATGACGCATTAACGGATAATGTTTTGAAAACTCTAGTAGGAATTACATAAGAGTTTGTTATGCAATATTTAAAAGCTGTGATATTTCACCTAGTTTGCTGCCATTGCTGCTGGAGAGCCCTTCCCTGGGCTACATCCTACTTCTTGTGGCTATTTTCATAGCAAAGCTGTGCAGGTGGCTCGCTGTGGAGTTTGTCTTTGTTGCCATCAAGGGTTGTATCATGAACACCTCATTTCTATTGTGGGCTCCCTTGCTTCATGATTAGTTAAACTCACATTGATGCTTGTGGAGTTGGTTATCCTGTGGATGGGAGCCAAGATTTAATTTCTGGCTCAAAATTTATCACTCCTGTTTACAGACAGTATCCTTCCTTCTAGCTTGTGTTTATTACTCTTTTAGTAAATGTATTGTAGTAGAAAGAATTATCGTGACAGCTCTGGATAAAAGTGCCCTTGACATGTAACCGTTATCATTTCTTCTCCCTATCATGTGGCAGAATGTGACTGGTGAATTTATGATTCATGCTATGTAAAGGACTTGCCCATACTCTGTGTAAATGTTTGTGATTTTCCTTCTGGCTTTAGACATCCATGGGTTGAACAGTGTGCCTAGGAACAGAGGTCTCCAAGGGGATGTCCTAACTGGAGACAGCTGGGGTTCATTCCCTCTTATTCGTTCCCCTGCTGTATTCCTTCCTTCTCCATCACATGTGTGATGGGAGCTGTGAAAACAGCCTGGAAAACAGCTCATCTTTCCTGCCTGTTCTCTCATTTGGCAAGTTCAGGTAGAGAATTTTACTTGTAATATGACCTGGCAGGGGATAAAGCTTAACAGCGGTTTTTTAGTCTCAAAAAAAAATGATGATCCTCTGATTATTCCCAAGTTTATCTATTAAAGGATGAGGCTTCCAGCAAATCTAGGTCTTACTTTGCAGGGAACATTGTGTTAATGTCTTTCTGCATGAGCCCCAAATACTTTGTTCTCATTATTTAGGCTCCTACTGACTATGGGGAAGAGCAATAGCCAGCTGCTGGTGGCTGTCGTCGTTATCACTTCATGACAGGTGATATAGTAGTAGCCTGCGCTGAGTTTGTTCTCCCTCTACTTCGGACACATAGTTTGTCCATATAACAAACAGTTGCTTCACATTCAATTTGTCATCCTTGCCCTTGAAAATAGAATAGATTTTTGAATACACTGCAATGTGCGATATATATTCCCTGTTCACTGCAGCAAAAGCCAATGAGTAACTGTGGGGTTGGAAGAGAAGGAGGTGGCTTCCAGTATAATAAGAGCCACTGGAGGCAGAAGCAGAGGTATATGGGTAGTGATGAAGGTCAGAGGCATGAACTAAATGGGTTATTGCTGAGTTTTCCTCTTTGCCACTGCTGATTAAATCCCCCAGTTGGACTTAATGGGGGTGAGAAGCTGTTCTCATTTCATACTGAGGTTTTCAGACTGTAGAGCTCTCCCTAGGAAATCTGTGTGTTCATTTCACTTGCTGCACAGCTGCACTGGAGGTCCTATGTCAGAGGCAATAACTGCCCAGCCAGGTTTCAAAAATCACACTGTCGTTTATTGCAATATGATGGACATACTCCTTTGAAAACAAGTCTCATTTAACGTGTGTAACCCTGAGCCTTCAGAACTGCTGTTTCCTTGGAAATGTTTGCTGTAGCATTGCGAGCAGGGCACTGATCCCTTCTCCCTTCTCTAGGGAAATGGGAATTCGTCATTGTCCTCGGTGTAGCTTGTATCCATCTGGCAGTGCAGCCATCAGAACCCAATGACAGCAGTACACAAAGGAACAAGCAGAGAAAGCTGCTTTTCTCAAGTTGTACTACCTTTTGTTATCAGCCTGTGATCAATGCTGTGGTAATTGGTGACAACAGCAGAGGAAATGCTGGTTATTAGAGGAGGTGAATGTCCCTATCTGTCATCTGAGTCCAACTTGCTTATCTTCAAATCAGAGCATGGGGTCATTAAAGCAAGATCATAGTATTGCACTGATGGAACAGGCAGTCTGCTAAGTTCTTGGATACCAGATGGTAAATGCAGCTTGAGTTGGCAAATTGTTGCTCTTCTTCCTGCCGTGCAAAGGCTTTTTATCTACAAGCATAATAAAAACAGAACAGAAAACCAAGGAGAAATTTCTTTAATCAAGCATGAGACATTTGCAAGAAAATAATAACGAGAAGGAAAAAACTGAGATCAAAGTACAAGAACAGATTCTGCCCCAGTGCTTTCTGATTTGTTTCTCTTGTGTGAGAGCCCTGAGGACCAAAGCCTGCTGATTTTATTGCACAGAGAAGCCTAATGACCTCAGTAGGAATTTATTGATAAAATAAGGTACCACTGAGCACAAGTCTGACCAGATTTATCATATATAAATATATATACAACAGATCTTTCTGAAAGTCTGCAATTTTCCCAGAATAATGGGGAGGGATGAGAGTTTTAGAAAAGGTAGAATTAATAATAGACAATTACTGATGATAGGATCAGTCATGTTGATGATTGGTCTATAAAAGTGAGATTGATGTATAAAAACCTTTAAATGTTAGAGCTGCCTCCAAGTACAAGCTTTGTCATAGAATCACAGAACGGTTTGGGTTGGAAAGGACCTTAAGATCACCCCGTTCCAACCCCCTGCCGTGGGCAGGGGCACCTCGCACTAGACCAGGTCGCCCAAGACTCTGCTCAGCCTGGGCTTGAACACTGCCAGGGATGGAGCGTTCACCTTTGGGCAACCTGTGCCAGCGCCTCACCACCCTTACAGTAAAGAACTTCTTCCTTACATCTAACCTGAACTTCCCCTGTTTAAGTTCAAACCTATCACCTCTTGTCCTGTTGCTGTACTTGAAACTAGACAACAAGAGTCCTTGGCAATGTTCTTTAGAAGGCAGTTCTGTCCTAGTGGGGGATGCATGAAAGGGAAAGAGAAATCTTTCCATCTCTAGATTCAAAAATCAAGGAATCCTTCTGGGGCTTCACAAAAATAAAGAAGTCATAGTGCCTCTCCAGAGCACATAATCTGCCATTAAATGCAATCATGAAAACCTCCACAAGTCTAAATCCCAAAGGCAATCAGCATATTTTCGTGGAAATCTTGAGGGAATTGAGTTGCCTGGTCTTCACTATGCAAACAGATAAATGCCACTTATCCAGCAATTTCCATCATGGGATATGAATGTGCTTGGTTTTATAAGTTCTCAAAGATGAGGGCTCCAATTTCTGGGAGTCCAGCATTTCTTTTTGGTGGTATCACTCATGGCTGCATCCTGTAGTGCATTTAGCCATGGTGGGGAGTGCTTTATTTTGTGAACAATACCAGGACAGCCTCTGACTTGGTCACCTTCGGATCTAAAAACAGAATCTAATTTCTTTGACTTGCTCTTTTTTCAGTAACAAGTCTTGCCGACATACCAACAGATTTCTTCCTGTATGAATAGGGATATATAAGTAAATGAGGTAATTTGTGGTCATTCTGATACCAAGGATTCTATGAGGGAAGGTAAGGGCATCCATTGAACTGCCCCCTGCCTTTTGCTTTCTGTAGCACATGCGTACCCTGCTCTTAGACCCATTGCTTTGTGCCTGAGACCACAGGAATGGTTGTATGGGGTTGGGCCACAAGCCCACCTACCTCCATGTCCTTTCCCTGGCACTGGTGCCAAAGCAGACACCTAAAGAAGAGCAAAGAAAAGGGGCAAATGTCTAATGATACTTCTCCTACTCTCTAACGATTTGCAGGTCAGGGATTTCCTGAGCCAGAAAATATATCACTGACTTTGGAAAGTGGGCCATTTGCCCCAGACAAGTGGTCTGTGATGTGATTGTCCCATTCACTGAGCTGGCACCATTTAGAAGCATTTTGATCAACCCAGATTCTTGCTTCAAACTAGAGTGCTCATTTGAGTCCTGATTATTTATCGTTGTTGTGAGCTTTCCTGTTTGTGGCCTTCATTTAATGATGAGTGCTGCAGATGGCTTATAAATTGAGACATATTTTAAACTAAGAATGAAGCCGGTTGTGTAACCTCAGCTGCCTTGGGATTTGTACTGGGGAAAGGAAAAGAAGAGTTTCCCTGCAAGTACTCAGCAGACAGTCACTGCTCAGTGAATGAAGGCATGGATGTCATTTTACATCAGCTCTACTTGCTTACATTCCTTGTGGCTGGAGGCAGAATTTAAGAAGCCATTGGATAGAGCTGATAGAAGGATGTAATAAAACAGCACAGAAGGAACAAAGAAATACAAACTTAACCGGATAACGTCATCAATCTGAAATGAGCTCTTCCCAAGCGCTGTGGTTTTAAGGAAAAGAAGTTGCTTACTTTCCGTATTATGTTTTCTGCTGCAGAGGGAAAAAAACAACCCAGATAGTGTGTAGTTGTGCTTTAATACTCCAAAATTAAAGGAAAGCTTACACTGGGAGATTCTCAGGATGCCATTTACCAGTGTGTTTTCCTGCTGTGTAGATTCCTTCATGGCAGAGAGGAATTTGATGGGCAGAGGAAACATTTTTAAGACCCTCAGTTTGCTCCTCAGAGTGCTGACTCTTTGCTTGTTCTCCATAGCAGCATTTGTGATAAGGCTTTTGCCATGCAGAGATGAAGTGAGGGTTTTCATCCTTCTGATAAACGATGACCCGACTTCATGTCATGGCCTCATCACATTGGGGCTGCATTGCATGGTGTGGGGTAGTGGGAACAATACCAGCAAGGTCAAAGAATTGCAGTCTGATGGAAGATGGCGCAGACCTTCTCAGTGTGCCAGAAGCTCCTGCAACTGCATTTCACTTGCTGACCCGGCTTTCCATCAGGTATTGAACAAGATCGTGTTGTAACCCTGTAGCTGGCTGGGGCCTAAGCAAAGTACCAGATGGCTGGGAGGAGGATGGTTCTCAGAGCTACTCCCTTGTGTCACAGCTCAGATGTGTTCTCAACCAGGAATGCTTCCTTCTAAAGTGTTTTCAGGAGGTGGGCTGTGATTCTGGGCGAACTCCCCGTGAACAGTTATGCACCTTCTGCTGTTGGGGCAGGATGAATTCTTTTGGCCTTTGCATTCTCTAACAAAGCCCCAGAATAATGTGTTCTTCCAAAATAATCCTCAGGGCTTTCAGGAAGAAAAGGTGTCACTTGTAGCCAGAGAGCCAGGGTTCCTTAGCACTATGTGTTTAGTGTCCCTTGAGAAGCCCTAGGGTACCACCTGATCTCTAGCTGTCTCTCCAGAGGTAAGAAGACCTCTCATAGACCCTGTGCCATATTTGCTAGGTCTGTGTGGAAATCAGGTGTTGCAGGACAGCCCAATGTAGCTGAACTAGGACAAGTCCTCAGCTACATCCACTTGTCCTGAGGTGGGACACGTATCTGCCCATGCTTTAGGTGGTCAGAGCCAGCAGTGGTGAGCACAGCGTGAGGACCAGCACAGTGGGGAAGCATGAAGTTTCCCCTGACCAGTTCTGTGGCCCATCTGCTGTAAGCCTGAAGGAACCTGGCAAAGAGCAGCCAGCAGCCCAGACCTAAATATGACACCAGTGCAAGTTTTACCTAAATAAGAACTGAACTAAAAAAGAAGTGTAAAGTCATTACGGCTTAGATCACTACAGCCTCATTCTTGAATATCCTCTGGCTGCCTTTTGCTGTTTTGGCAGCACAGAGCTGCTGCAGTGAAGAACGAGCAGCTGTACTCAGTTACAAATGCTGTTATGTTTCTGGAAGAAGCTGAGTGCTGGTGAAGCAGGCACCTCCAGTGCTGTGTGTTGATTTTCACCAGCACAAAGGGGGTGTAAAACACTGCCTGATCAATCCTGTCCTCTGTCTTGCTGCTCAGAGAGCTGACACCCCAGGGAGGATGGGGGTTTAGTGGAGATGCTTTAATGAAGCTGCTAATAAAGAGAGTAAGTTAGCTCTCACCAGGCCCAAAGGCTGCTCCTGACTTTCACTTTGATAAGGTGTGTGCTGTGAAGGATGATGGAACCCTATGTCCAAGGTGGCTTATGACTGACATTACCATCTATGAAAGCATTTCTAACTGGATGACAAAACTTACGCCCCTGAACGCAGTCACCAAATGCTGCCTGAGCAGAAAGAGGCAATACAGCATGGGCTGAGTTGTTTGCATGTAGAGAACACAGCCCTGGTGGCAGCTGCTTTCTCATCCCCAGAACCAATTTAGTATCCCTCTCCCCATATGACTCAGACAATAAATTACACTTTAATCTCAATCTTGTACATTATTCCTGCTACAATAGCTGGGCAATTTCTCCATTTCTTTTTTTAGCATCTCCCTTGGATCCTCTCTATCAGCTATATTGTTTCATACTAAATAAGTTATTTGGTTTACGAGGGTAAGGCATTTATGGTCAGCATAAAAATGAGCAATACACGTGTTCTCCTGAACATTATTTCCCTGTCAGCAAACAGAACAGATAGTCTAAGCTGCAGATTTACCTAAAGAAAAGAAACAATGATGATGTGGGGAAGTATCCTATCTGGAGGGGGTAATTTCCGGAATATTCTGCCCATTCTTCACTTACCTGCTTTCTGTCTCATTTGAAGTGCCTTTGGAAAGGCTTGCCAGACAGATGGGACAGGAGCATGTCTTCGGCAGGGGATTTTAATTGTCCAGCTCTTTATTATCATCTAGCATGCTTATCAAAGGATGCTACAGATCATGGAGCTGAGGGCTCACCTCAAAGTCACTGAATGGAGTTATACAAAAACAAGCACTTGAATACCTTATTTCTGCTATTGAAGTGAATGTTCTAGATTTTGAGCTATGCTTTACTCTGGTCAGTTTGGATCAGAGGCCATTGCCATCAAAGCTGGTCTGTACACTCGTGCAGAAAGTCTATATGAACACTGAACATTGCAGTGAAAGCCAGTGAAGGCAGGAAGCTCTCAGAGGGCTCCTGTGGAAGTGATACCTTCTGCAGAATCCCAGTCATCTGAGGAGCAGCAGATGTTTTGATTCTCCACCAGCAGGCTGTGAAATGGAACTTTGATTTGAGCCTGGCTGCCATTTGTCTGTGTTCACCTTAGCTGCTGTTGTACATCGTATGGTGGTGATGCTCTTTGAGGCATCCAGAGCACGAGCCTCTCACAGGAGGCTCTTAAATGGCTCAGTTACAGTTAATGGCAAACCTAAACTATTAGGAATGTTGAAATGTTTAGTTTGGATCAGAAACTGCAGGAATCTTTGTTCAACATGCTGCTTTTGTGCACATTTCCATTTCTTGGTGTTATTTTCTGTATTTCCTATTGTTGGCATTTGTGCTCAATGCAGTCATAAAGTTTCAAAGCTTAAATAAAGTGAGATGGAAACAAATGAGCAGAAATAAGATTTGTTCACTGCTGTGTTACATCACTGGCTGGTATGAAGTGCCACAGGACACAGTAAATCATCTGTTTGTATCCACAGTAAGCGGTCACAAGGGCAAGGTACAGCTCTACTGTTCATAGTAGTGCGGAACCAAGTAGTCTTGTCACAGTGAACAATTCAGATCATTCCTGGGTAGTATATTGTCTTTAGAGCATTAATCTTAAATGAGTTAGGCAAGAATACTTACTTGTTCGTACTGCTTTTCATACTTCTGTGCATGGTTTTCACTTCCAACTTGAGACACACATGATCACTGTGTCACTGAGATGTTTTACATAGCAGTTTCCAGGCAAATTTCATATATGTGTTGGAAGAGAAAGAGCAGAGACCGCACTGAGATCTGTAAGGATGAAAGGTAGAAATAGTAAGCCATAGCTTTGGGTTTTTTCCTTTCGTTTTATATGAATTCCTACAAATTTATGTTATTGTATGGGCCTTAGTAGAGAGAGTCTTAATAAGCAGTCTGCAAAAGGAGAGTGACACTTACCATGCCTGATTTCTCCAGTAGACTAGGACTGTGTGTTGTTTCCTCTTCATTTCCCTAACCCTGCATCATATTCAGCTCTCCCAGGGCCTCTCTACCTTCTTCATGGGTAACCAGCAGATTCTTCCCTCCAGGATCTCCCTCCTTTCACCTCATCCTACATTTTAGTCGGTTTTCTCTGACACCCTCCCAGGTTATTCACTGCTGGCTTGCAGTTCCTCCGGTCAAGCTCCCTGGATGCATGTCCTTGCCTCCCTCCATCCTTCCCAGCAGGTTTCTGGATAGCCTTGAGCTGAGCAGTGAGCCAGGCTGCTGTGGAATTGGATTGCCCATGTTAGCAGCCACCTCACAAGCGCAGCCTCTTAGTGTCCCATCAGCTAACGCATGTAAGAGGGACTTGAGATGTTCTGTGTTTCTAAAATCAATTTGAATCCAGCTAGAGATTCTGTGCCGCAATTACCCTCGTCCCCTTTGCTGCTTGTATGGCACACCTGCTTTTTATATTAAATTGCAAATTCTTGAGGGAGGCAAGTTCTGTTTTTAAGTCAGCGTATAGTGCCTAGTACAGCTGGGGTCTGGTTCATGGGGATTCTGTTTTCTACTGCAATATAATGATTAAATAACAATGAAAGGAATCTCTTGGGCTAATGCATCTGCCTAAAATCTGGATTTTCACTTGGAATTATATTGCTTCATGCTTAAACCCAGGCTTTGCTGTGCTTGCATAATACTATTTCATGACAAGAAAACTGCACCACAGCAACCAAAGGGGTATTGATCACTCCAGGAAACATGAAGGAAAGCAGCAAAATTGGAATGAGCATAATTCATTTGTTTTTCCCCCAGCATTGGAGGCAAAATGCTGAGTAAGCAGTATGGGGAAGCTCTGGAAACATGAGTCAAAAGTGTGGTGTCCATGTTAGTATCTGATGTGAGCAGTGCTGGATCTAGAGAAGGTACTTGTTTTTTTTCTGCCTGACAATCTAAATGGACAGGGTTGTCTTTTACAGCTCTGTGAGGCAAAAAGGTGGGTGTTCCATATCTACAATGCTGAACATTGCTCCCTAGCATGGACATGAGTGTCCTGTTCCTCCAGAGGTGGGAAGCTTAATGGAGTGCATTGCTCATGGATTTCTTTGCCTGTGACCGGCTGGTTAACACTTTGCACCCTTTATTGCGACAACAGCTTTTTTGTCTGCTTGTTCAGCAGCAAGTTATACGTTATTTCAAGTGTAGCTTCATGGTAGTTACGTGTGTAAATTCATTGTTTTGTTATTTTTAAATGCGAGATAATATCCAGTTTGTGGCTAAATTTCGTCTTTCTCCACTGCTGCTTCTTTTTCTCCCTCTCTTGTGGGTTAAGAAGTGGGAAGACCTGAAAACAACTCGACTGCTGCTTCTTGTTCTAAATGGTCAAGGTCCCAGGTATACTTTTGTGCTTCTCTCCCAACCACCTCAGTATGAACACATCCGCTACCAGGGCTGCACTGCAGTGGCAAAGTCTCCCCTGTTGGCCATGGAGAAAGGTGGTAGTTTCCTAGTAGCTCGATGTCTGTTTTTCAAGTGCTTTCCTTGGTACCTGTGTAATGATACTTGAGCAACAGCCCAGTAAGAAAAGTGGAAAAATGAGGAGACCCTTTTAAGTATGACATTGGGGAAGTACCAGACCTGTACTTCCTGTATGATAGTGTACATGTATGGAGTGATCCACAGTACACACATGTACACTACTTTCAAAGCAGGCATCACACTGAAGAAGAGGAGGACCAACTAGTGCACAGAGGCTGCGTTGTTATGCATGCCACTGGAAAATGAACCTGAAATGAAGACAAAAGTTCCTTCATATTCCTTGTAACCACCTTCTGGAAGAGTGGCTTTGCTTCCTTCTGAGAGATGATATGTCCCCAGCAAGCAAGGGTCAGGGCTCAGTTACATGTAAATGCCTCAGAGCCCGTAGCAGGCTTTGACTGTATTTACTTTACCAGTGACTCTTTCTTTAGCAGCTGAGTGGTGGAAGATGTCAGACATTGCCCAGTTCACAGTCAATGGGTTGAACGTGTTACCAAGGTAAATGCTGCACAGCTTCTAGCTCTTGGTTTTTATTGTCTCTCTCGCTATCTCTTTCTCATTCTCTACAGCAGTAAGTCATCCAGGGGAGAGGGGGAAAAGGGGACTGTGAACTCCTTCACTTCAGCATGCTGTGCTCTGAACCCGTTTATCTGGAGTCATGGGGCTTGATTGTGTCAGGTGCCTTATGTGAATGAAGTCACCTTTAATCCTAGATGCTTGCAGTACATTCCCACATTGGCCACGTCATATATGACAGTCTTCAAGATGCTCAGGATACATGATTTTGAGAGGTGGCTGAATGGAATCTGGGGATTGTTTTCCAGCCTCTGCTGCATTATGAGTTTGAAGAGTCACTTTACTCTTTCCACCTTTGTTCTCTGAGTAATACCTGAAGGGGGCCTATAGGGATGCTGGGGAGGGACTCTTCATTAGGGACTGTGGTGAGAGGACAAGGGGTAATGGGTTTAAACTTAAACAGGGGAAGTTTAGATTGGATATGAGGAAGAAATTCTTTACTGTGAGGGTGGTGAGGCCCTGGAATGGGTCGCCCAGGGAGGTTGTGAATGCTTCATCCCTGGCGGCGTTCAAGGTGGGGTTGGACATAGCCTTGGATGGCATGGTTTAGTGGGAGGTGTCCCTGGCCATGGCAGGGGGGTTGGAACTCGATGATCTTGAGGTCCTTTCCAACCCTAACTATTCTATGATTCTATGATTCTATGATTCTATGATTCTATTTCAGTGTTCTCAGTAACACATCTGTGCTAGCTGCGATGGCCTGTAATAATTCCAGGTGCGGTGTTTTCAGAGTGGTTCTATTGATTTCCTCAGTTCCCTGCCTCAAGCGCCTGTGAGGGAGCATTGATGAAACTTTTTCTCACCCTTTGGCCATAAAAGGTCCAGCTCACATGGGGTCTGCAGGCAGACATGATTTCTGGTGTCCTAAATGGCTGCATGGTGTGTGTCTTGGCTCTCTTCTAGCTCACTATCAACTTCAGTGGAGGTAAAACAGATCGATGTAGTGGAGGATTTCACACCAAGTATTTTATGTCTTTCTTTCTCTGATGATACAAATCATACAAGAGGTAAAGTGTGGAGAAAACACAGGAGATAATGGGCAGCATTAGGGTTAAGAAAGGAAATTCATGTGAGCAGCTCCACAGTGCTTGGAACAAGGAACTCTTGCTGGAACAAGGAAGGCGAGGTCCTGCAGTAAGCGAAGTTAGGTGACAGTATGAATAAAGCCTTACTTCTGAGCATGTGAGAAAAGGCACATCGGCAGCAGTTGCTCTGAATGAATAATGTGATCTGAATCCTGTGATTTTATACAGTGATGAAGTGACTTTGTTCTCAATGTATTTTCATAACCATCTTTTAACGGTATATTTTTTAATACACTGAGTTGAGATAAATTTCCTTTGATTCCACAGAACAGATGATAAGAGAGAGGATTAAAAAACCCCAAAGCCTTGTAGTTAAAAGACTGAGGAGAATTAAGAAGGCTTAAATCAACAGAATCGCATTACCTCTTGGTTGTGACATTACCTCTGAGTTACAATTTGGCTTCTGTTTCTCGTGAACATTTATTTGTGTTTCTCAGCCCTAATAAGTTATTTTGTTCTTGCTAATGCTGCAGTTTCATCTGCGTTCTGCAGATGAGCTCCTCTCTTGTGAAGCAGGTACATACTGTCTTCAGTTTGCTGATGATTAAGCCTAGGCACAGAGTAGCTGAAGGTCACACAGAGAATGAGCCAGAGTAAATCCACTAAGCAAACGTCAGTCTTTGTGTCTTGTCGAACCTGTAACAGCTTGTCAAGTGGGTGAGCTCATTTCCACAGGGTCCTAAGTGTGGCCTCTAGGTCAAGTCGGTAGGTCTGTATAATTGTAAGTAAGATTTATCAGTATGAGCACATTGCTGGATTTTGAACTGCGGGGGTGTTATTCCAGCTAGGTCTCAGGCTTCAAAAGCAGCATCTAAAGAGACAGGATGTATTTTTATTTGCCTTAAAAAGAGCAGCCAGCATGAAATCATCCCCTTCAATTAGGCAGGCAGTGATCCCTGCAGTGGAAGGGGAGGGAATACACTGCCCCCAAATCTGTTGCTCTAGAGCAGGCTCTGTGGCTGTGAATAATGTAATTGATCAAAAGGGAAATATCTTCAGTAGGAAACAAATAGCGAGGTTGCAGAAGGGAAGTCTCTTGCTTTGGCTTCACAGGGAAGAAAGGAGGGAAACCTGCAGGAGTCATGAGAAACCAAAGTGTTAAATACTCACAAGGGAACAAATGGTAGGTGGCTTTAACAACCATTTTCGCAGGGTCAGAGAAGAATAAAAGGACTTATTGAGTTCACTTGCTGAGACAGAGTTCACGCAGTGCTCATTTGGCTGGCAGAATGGAAAATGGCAGCAATCCTGGGAGTTAACGAACAACCCTTGGACTGCAGACATGATTACATGCCAGTGAAGAATACAGTGAATTAGGGACAGCCGAACAGAAGCCGCTGTACTTTGGTGTCATGGTTTGCCTTGTTCTTCATTCTGAATGTTCTAGTTGCTTTTGGAGACATCTAAAATTTGCTATAAAAATGTGGTTATTCCCAGGTCACACTTACGTGGGAGCTGCCCATACCTCTGTAGCATGAAAACGTCTTGAAGGATAGTAACAAGATCCAGAGGGAGATTGATGCAAGGGTAGTTATTTCCAAAGCTACTGAAATCTATTCAAAGCAAGAAGCTGTTTCAAAGAGTTACCCAACATTTGCTCCTTCTTGCCACTTTTCATTCACTAAGCAATTGCCATCATGATTTTTGTTTAGGGTGGCAAATACCCTGGCATCACAGGCCTGTGCAACAGTAGTGCCCTGCGTTAATGCCTGGTGTGGGTTTTCAGTCATACCTTTAGAGTGAACACCAGGTTATCACGGCCTTCATTCAAGGGCTGAGAACACTGCCAGAAATCAGTGTACCTTTCCACTAAGCTCCTCACTGTAGGTGGTTGTAGCGCAGCCCTGCTTGGCTCATGCACTGCAGTCCTCCTAACCTGGAGACTGTCTTGCTGAGCTTCGCTCAGGGAACCTGGGTTGAAGGTGAGTCAGGGATGTGGAGCTGGAGCTGCATCATGGCAGTGTGTGGGAGCCCTGGCCTTGTGTGTCTGTGGCAAATGGGATGGAGGCTCATCAGTAAGCACATGCCTAGACCATGAATGACTGCTGGAGTGTATGAAGGCAGCCTGACTTTCTCTTTGGAAGCTTCACTGTACCTCCTTGTGAACATACTCAGAGCAAGTAAATTGTACTCTGTTGTGTTTTGACTTGTTGGATCTGTCTGAACCCAAATCTAGCCAGCACTAGCCCTAGCCCTGATCTGTGGAGCTGTGCTTCTGCCATGTTTGTGACCATGCTTTGGAGGAGATCACAAGATGGGGAGGGGTATTCAGAACTTCACAGCGTCTTGTCAAGAACAGCATACAGGGGAGTTTACTTAATAAGCACCCTGAAACCTGGCCTGTCTGGGTGAAACATGATTCTCTAGTGGGGATAATTCTTCCCTGAATATGATAGGATATTTTCCTATCCCTTGCTATGAACTGACCCTGCTTCCAGCTGTGTGGAAAATGCATCAAGAAGGGCAAGTGCTTGATTGAATCTTGCTGAACTTCAGCTCCTGTGTCTTTGAAAGTGAAAATACCACAGATTTTAATTACTTGAAGCCTCTGGGTTGGAGCCCTTTGAACTCTGTTCAGAATGAAAGCCTGAGATACTGGGGAAAAGGCCTGGAGTCCTTAGGCAAGAGACGGGAGCTGAAAAATAGCAGGGTAATATGCATGTAAAGGCACATTTGGATCTATGCTAGAGCAGAGGCTAAAGATCCCTGGTTACTTAAGCGAGGTACATCAAATATCACCGGCTAATCAAGGCTGTGTTTTGCTGTCATGCTGAAGACAGGGAAATGGAGGCACCCAGAAGGTTGCTGTAGGCAAAAGAATTCTCTTCCAGAGGTCAGAGAAGACGTGGCTTGACAGTCATTACTTTTACCTGCTAGCACATATGTGTGGTATTGAATTATTGCATGTGCTGAGTGTGAGCTATGTTCAGGCCAATTCTCACCAGCCTTTCCCATGCAGGTTCATATAGCATAATATCCAGCCAGGTCCTAGGACTTTGTACCTGAGCACCTCTCACTTCCCTTGCCCTCTAAAGGAAGGCCTGTTTTACTGAGTCAGGTGGCTTGGCCTTTATGTGTAATGAACAGCTGTAGTAAAGGGGCTGCTTTTTGTTCGCAGATTATATTCTCCTTGTAGTATTGTGGGACATTATAGCAATGTCAATAGGGGCTTTTGTTGCTAAGAATGAAACCGACCAAATGTTCTATCTGGCTTTAGTAAGAGCATGATAAGGTCAATGTTGGGGGCATAATCAAAGCCTCCATGGGATCTGGCATACCATATTGAAGTTTTCTAGCATCTGCTAACCTTAATTGATTTGCACATGGGACAGCAGATAGACTGGGGTGTTCTGAGATGCCATCTTGTCAAGCCCCACCAGTTTTCTGGACATCGTGCTAGAAATGTTTCTTCTTGTTTGCACATCTTTCATCATGAAAGACCAAGCTGTGTAGAAACAAGCCAGCCAAGTTCAAGCTGTGATCTCTTCTGCCAGGCTGGTGCCCAGCAGTTCTATTAATTATAAGGTCTATTCTGGCTAGGGAAAAAAGGGGCCAAACAAATGAACTTAAACAGCACATGAGGAGGTAGTGATTGTTCAACCCTTTCTTTAGTTTAGAGCCATGCAGCTCAGCTCCCTGACATTAGTTGTGAGTTAGCAGATGTGGTTTTGCTTCCATTGTTCCATGTGAGACATCTGGTTGCTGAGCAGAAGCAAAAGCGTTTTAATGGCTTTTCCCACAAGAAACAGTTCCATAACAAGCATTTCCATATAAAATGGCTTATTTGGCAGACAGAAAGACTGAGATGAAAAAGGGAATCCATGGTGCTCTTCCACAAATGGCAAGCTGCCTGGGACCTGTGGTCACCCAGGTTGGGCAGATTTTGTTCTCCACATCACCTTGAAAAGCCTGCCTCAATTCCCTCCCCTTTCCCAGCAGTGATCTTGTCTTCTAATTATCCATAGCTGCCTGTTAGATGAGAGCATTTAGCACCCAAATGCGATGCTGAGGAAGTCAATGGTGTTTTTTAGCCACCGTGTCTCCTATGGACAATCCTACTGGGGACAGCAGAGGCTTGAACAGCCGTGTTGCTGAATGGGTTTTTATAAAGTGATGAAGGGATCACGAAAAGATTATGAACTTCACTTACAGTGTTGAGAATTGACACTTTTTGGTCTAGGAATGCCATCTTTTGCTAAGATGCATCCGCTCTATCGTGTTTCAACACTACCAGCCCCTGCCAAGTCCAGAAGAAAATCATCCACCAAACCCCTTGCAAGGTAGATAAAATATCATGTAAGATTCAAATGTTTCAGGTTAGATTATTTGTTAGGCTTATGGCAAAGGGCTGCAAAGCTCAGAATGAGTTACAGCGTCGTGTTGTACGTGGCTTTATCCATCCATGGAATTAAAAGCATTTCACAAAAGCTAATTGCTGCCATCCCAATTACAAATGAAGAAGTGGCAGCATTAAGAAACTTGCCCAGGGTAACAGAACTAGTTACGGAAAAGAGCTGGAAGCAAGGCCCGCAACTCAGGAGCTGGGTGTTACTCAACATCAGCAGCTCAGAGGTGAAACCATAGCTCCTCTCAAGTTGTGAAAGTTGGACGGTTGACTTTAGCTAAGCCAAAATACAGTCCCATAGGATTATTCTGCCTTTGTTCAAGTTATCCAGACTTCTTGAGACAGTCAATCAGTCTGAACTCTTTAAATGTGTCAGGGGCTTTGGTCCTTCCTCTGTGCTGGGGGGATATATTCTTCTGAAGAAAGCCCGGAGTGGTGCTTTCCGTCTCAGCAGTAATGTGGCCTGCAGGCTGAACCTGCTCCTTAGTCTAGAGAGGAGCTCATTAACTCTGTTACATGCACTGCCCAGAAAAACTGATCAAATAAACTCACATAAATGTCTATTTTTAAAATACATTAATTGCTTGAATTTTCCTTAATATGAAACAGAAAGAAGTGGGAAATTAAGGAATGTTATATTGTGTTGATCAAATATGAACGCCAAGGAAACAAAAACACAGCCATAGCTGGGGATGTAAATAAGCTTCTATTAACTGGAATGCTAAAGGTCAGAACAGCTTGTATTTCTTGGACCATGTTCCACCCACTTTATTCCTTGAGGATTATAACTGAAAGTATCAAAAAATTGAAGATCTGGAAGCAACTATCTACTCATTTGTTTAGTCAGTGCAGGAATAGGTTTGCATTAGGCACCTACCCAAAACCAGCTTCTTCTATTAAAAGGGAATGGGTCACAGCAGGACACTTAGAAATGGATCTCTTCAGTAGCAGGCTGCAAACACCCATTATTTCCAGTTATTTTGTAAATGAATGGGGTTTTTACTTTCTCATGTTTTAAATAAAACACAAGCAAAACAAGTCTGAAGTATGTGGAAAAATCACAGACATGAACAGACACATTTTCATTGCATTGAAGCTCTTTGTGTATTTTAGTATTGAGTACCGTTAGACAAAGCGATAGTGCCAAGTGAGCTCAGAAACTAAACAAGCTGTCTGCTGTATTTAAAGAGCAACGAGAAAGCAAGTTAGTCAAATCAGACCAAAGTAATGCTTTGTACTTCCATGGCTCAAAGGCAGGAATGACTTCTCCAAGATTGTGCAGAGGTGAAAGCCACCACCCTCATTCATTGTAAATGGCAATTTGCTCTTAAATCAGAGCTTGGGGGAACTCTTGGTGGACTTACCTGTCCAGAACCTTGTGGGGGAGTGGGAGGAGGTTCTCAACAAGTTCATCCCTGAAGGAACACGTGAGATGTAGCTTTTGTGGCTGGTTCAGTTGAACACAGCTACAAGCCCATTGGAAGTGAGACAGGAGCTGAGATTAGTTTAAGTTGCCCAATGTGCCAGGGTTTTACTCAAGTTGCTTTGTATTTCTTCCAGGTTAAAGCCAGCACATGGACAGTGTATGAGCTGACTGGTGGGTGGGACTGTCTAAAGTCATAAATTGATTGTGGGTCATAGTCTGAAGGACTGGGGTTTCGGTACAGCAGTGGAGCAGGATCAGGATTTTGCTGTCTCTCTTGGAAACAGTTGTCCCTTTGAAGTCATTTTGTCAAATTTATGTAATGTATAATAGAGGTTTTTGATCCTAGGGAATTGAAAGTGTGCGTGTTAATCCAGCAAGTAATCGACAGTCCTTCAAGAGGATGCTGAAATCACACAGTTGTTTTCTAAGCAGGGCTTTATTCTGTGATATTACCCACATGGCTCAAAGATACCTCAAAGAGGGTGTCATCCTCTATTCTATTCTCTGCACAAAGAGATTGATAGAAGCAGAAACAGTAAGAGAAGGGCATTAGGAAAGTTTCATGTTAAAATTCTGCTTTAACTCTCAGAAGGTTATGTCAGGTCTTATTTCCATATTCAACACTGGCTTGCTTAAACAGTGGAGTCTTCAGTTCCTCAAGTATTACACATACTCATGTCTTATTTGCTCTTTGGGAAAGATGTGGAATTCTTATATGAATAACAGATAAGTGAGACCATATGTGGTATAATAGGTTGTATTCCTGTTATGTTGCTCTTGGCATCTCTCATATCCTCTGAGTAAGTATAAAACTGTGTCTCCCTCTTCCCCCTCTTCACAAGAGAGTCAGTTCTGCATTTGCCATTGTGTCGATGAGAAAATCCAGTTACAAGCCTATCCCCTTCAAAAGCAATTGGTTTTAACGTGGCTCACTAGGGTGTTTAAAGAAAGGGAGATGTCATGGTGTCTGGCCCTTTTGCTTCTTGGAAAGGTTAGGCATAAAATGCTTTTGGGAAAGAGAAATGTGAGTGCATACGTCCAAATCTGTTTATATTTTAACAACCTGCATTTGGAAGGAGGGTTAAGCAGTGAGGTGGTTTTGGAGACCTTCATTTGATATGATGTTGAGGATTCCAGTTTAACTGGTGAAAAATCAGTACATTTAAGAACAAATTAACAGTAATACAAATAATAAAGACAAATTCACATGGGGTCAGAGGCATGAATCTAATGTGCTACATTGCAGGCAAAACTTGAAAGACAATTCCAGTAACCAGAACTGGGAGCGGACATCAAGGGCCGCAATTGGGAAGTAATGTGTTGTTTTCTGTCTTTCTCAATGAATCAAAGAACCGTTCCTTCTAATGGAGCTAGAAAGAACTGAAACAGCCAAGCCTCAGTGTGGAGGGGTCTATCTTACGGGTTGCATCTAATCCTCAGCCACTGAAAAATGCTGTGATCTTCAGAAGACCTTACTGAAAAATGATGTTTGTTCTCCACACACATAATCTTTACTCATCAGAGTGGGTGGAAAGGAAAGGAAAAGGGGGAAATCTGGTTTCCATTGGAAATATTTTAAAATGGAAATTTCCAACCACTTCTGTGGCTAACGAGGAAATAGAACATTTTGTTGCAAAGATTTCATTGGGAAACCATTTCCGTTTTCCATCAAAAGGCTTTCCAGCCCTGTTTTTCCAAGCAGCTCTCGTTGTCTCACATAAGCGGCTGCTTGGAAGCTAATGGCACAGATGGGAAAGAGCACAACTCTGCTGGCCTCAGGAGCGTAGCATCCCTGAATGCAGGGTAGGGGATTAAGTGATACTCGGAGCAGTTCTGGTTACACTCATTGGAGGGCAGTGGTGCATACACAGAGTGTCCCTCTCTGTGCTGTATCAAAGGGTTGCACGACTTACTATGCATGGCAGAAGGATCGTTTCATGCACCAGTGAAATGCAGTCTGCTGTGGGCTGGAAAATAGCTATGGCTGGACCTCAGAAAAGGCTTAGATTTGGTTTGGGATACCATAGAAAAGTGAACATTTGCTAACAGTTACCAGCCTATTGGTATCTGAGACACCGAGACACCACATTTTCCATTTATACTCAGGGCAGGAAGTAACTGTTGTCTTTTCATGTACCACAGTGTGGTAATTCTTCTGGCAAATGTTCACCTTTTAATAATGACCACTATATTTTCCATTGTGCTAGAGCTCTGTTTACAGCTTAAGGCAGTTCCGATGCTCAGTGTTAATCATTCATCCATATGGAAATACATGTAACATACACTTCTTCAGACAGAGTATTAGTCACATAGATCATATACAGGAGGACTAAAGAAAAATCACCCGTCCTGGTCCTTGACTGCATTTTCCATCCTCTAAGTTTGCTGATACGTATTTCTGTCTAAATTATGCTCATGGCTCTGATGAGAACAGACCAGGTCAAGACGAAACCAGCTGATAGCTGTTCCCTTCCTTGCAGGTCAGCTCTGTGCAGTGTTCCTGAGGCCTGCTGCATGCACAGCAGAAGCCCTAACTCCAGCCAGCTCTGCCCATTTGATCTCTTGCGTGGGGTTTATAGCAAACCCTTGCATGCTGCAGCGAGCCAACGCCACTTATTTGACCCTTGGGCATGTGGTTTTTGTAAGCACTTTTAGAAGCACAATGAACAGGATCAGAGAGGATTTAGCTATAACTATTCTCATCTTTACCTGCTCCAAATGCTGTGATCCATCAGCTCAGCTGGGGCAAAGGACCCTGCTGCCAACTCACAGGTGTCCCTGTTGCTCAACAGAATACAACCGTGTTTCCTTTCCTGTAAATGAATTAAGAGCAGATTTTAGCAGTCCTCTGGCAAGGAAGAAAGCAGATATTTTTCCCCGCTTAGGCATAGAGGGTGTCTCAAAGCAGGGGCTATGTTCTTTCCATGTGACTGCTATGTTGGTATGGTTTTTTAGGGGAGAACTGTTTGCAGAGCAGCTCAAACTCTCCCTGCCTTGAGGGAAAGCCTTTCTTCCTCTGTGAGAGCAAACACCACCAGTGCCTGCTCCTTGACGCAGACACAGTGAGGGCTTTTAACCACTAGAAAAGTATTCCCAGCAAAGCCACCAGTACTGCAGTCTATTTTGGGCTGCCCAGGGATGCATGGTCCATCCCTTATGTGCAAGAAGATGAGCTGGTGTGGCAGGAGGTCACCTTGGCTGAACGAGGAACCCCCCAGTGAGTTTAGTGAACAGACCAAGCACTAAGAAGAGGTGGAAAAGGAGACAGGACATTGGGGAGGAATATAGAAACATCTCCTGGGCTTGAAGGGATGCAAAAAGGCAGTCCCAGCCTCATCTGGAGTTAGAACTGGGTATGAGGGGCAACAAGGGCATTCCTTCAACTACATCAGCAGCAGCAGGAGGGCTATTGCTGAATGGTGGTATTATGATGAAGAACACTGGAAAGACTAAGGGGCTCAGTGCTTCCTTTGTCTTAGCATTTCCTGGCATGATCTGTTCTCCCTGGTCTTTGTGTCGTGGCTCAGCGCCTACAGAGCTCCAGTGTGGCCCCCAGTGCTCAGGAGATGGAGAGGAGCCTCACTTGAGCTGCTCATGGGCTTAACATGTCTCAAGACTCAGTGGTGGCCAGACCAGACACAAGGACTGGGACAACACACATTGTGTTGGGTGACAGCCTCATCCAGTAAAAGGGAAGCTCCTTTCATCCTCCCAACAAGCAGGAAGAGTTTGCCCGATGCTTCAGAGAGTAACAGGTTTATCTTTGGGTGAAGACAAGATGATCACAACCCAGCAGCTGTCTCTCACCAGGCAGATTTACAAGGAACATTCTCCCTTCCAGGCAAATACAGAAGGCCCGCATTCCACCTGGCTTGGTATTTTGCAGTCACAGGGAAATCAGCAGGGAGCTTGCATGGCTCACATGAGAGGCAGGCAGGAGTCTGCCCCGGGGCACCTGCAAGTGCGGGGTTGGTCTTCTGCAATTACAGAAGTTGCCTCTATTTGACGGCATTTGGAGGCTCTGACCTGTTATATTTATTTTGCAGATGGCTTCTTTGCCCTGCTGCTGTTTCTAGTTTTTTAGTGAGGTTCTCAAGAAACATTTATCTGTTAAATCAGGTCATTAAAAGAATTACGTTTCCTTCCTGAAGCCTGTAGTGAGTTTTCTGTCCAAGAAAACTGGGCCATACAGCTATCATTTCATACTTGGACATCATCATATCATACTGGGACATTTACACCTATCATGATCACAGGACAGAATCAGCAGGGACCAGGGTCATTTCTATAAAATGAACATTATTACACCACAGTAAACCCATAAACAATGAATTTCCATGGCCAGAGAACAAACCAAAGGAACAGAGTATTTTAAATAGAAAGAAAAACCTGACAAGTTTCAGACTGGTTTTGGTTTGTTTTTCCTTCAGTTTTCGGGGTTTTTTTCCCAAGTTATCCATTGTTTGTCTGACTGCAATTGTATTTGGAGCCCAGATTTATGTCATATGGAGTGCTTGTCTGCCTGAGCTCACAAGAAAGGTATCAGCTTTTCCAGTAGATGACTCTGGAACATCTTGGGAAGACTCAAAGGCCTTGCCTCACACTTGTAAGCTGGGGGCATTCAGGAACAGCACTGCCGGTGAGGGGACTTCCAAGGGCAAAGCCTATGCCCATGTTGTGAATGTTTTTAACACCCAGGGCAGGTTGGCTGTGGGTAAACTGCCCTTTGGGGATGTTCCTGAGTCTGGTTTGACTCGAAGATTGTGTTTGAGAGAGCTGGTCACAGAGGCTGAAAGCATAACAGGGAATATTTTAGCAGCCTAACCACTTACGTTCCGCTTCCCCAGACTGCTTCTAGGCACTGAGCCATTTGCTCTTGTAGGCTTTATCATTTTTATTGCCTGCAACACCAATGCACTGAGAATTGATCTTACATAGCACTGAATCTGCTCCAGTTCCACTGCACTGCCTTCGCTAGAGGTGATGAGTCTTCGGCATCTTACTGGCTTCAGCACTAACATGCTTGAAATGAGAGTGCTGGATCTCTGCGCTTTCTGAACTTAGGGAATGGTGGCTTTAAGTCCCACCCTGCGGGACAGCTGAGGATAATGGTGGCATTGGGTTGGGCTGCAGTGAAGTCTTATTAATCTGCTATTCTGAGAGCTGCGCTTTGCCTTCCCCTTCTGAAATGGGTGCTGGGAAACAAACATGATCCTTTCATGAGAGGTACCGGGTAAGAGTCCTGCTAGAAGCACACAGGAGCACACACATGGTCCTTATGTGGGTGAGCAAAGTACTGGGATTATAGCTCTCTGTGGTGACCAGTTGTTCTGTTTTGGCCAAAGCCAAGAAGTGTAGGCACGGATCCAGTGCAAAGTGATAGCAAAAGGAGGCACATATCATGATCTTGTTTAACTTAAGGTCATTCTTCCACGCAGCAACATGTTGTGAGGAGACAGGCAGTGCCTCTGTGATTTAGCACTTGCATATTTTCCCCTTGGTGTGTTTGCAAGAGACGAACAAATAGAGAATTTGCCAAGCTGTGAGGAGGCTTTAAACTTCTACAGCCATGACCACAGTACATGAGTGACAAAAGCACTGGTGGATTATGCAGGTTATGCCAAACCAGCACTGACAACACTTTCATAGTCCCGTGCCATATTCTGTACATGTCACGTCTCTGCCTGGCTTTATTAGGTTGGCGTTTTTAACTTTTTATTGAAACTAATTAGTTGCAAGGGAAACAACTGGGTGGAACTCAGTGACACTCTGAGGATAAGATCAGTTCATCATCTCATTTTAATGATGCACTGCAGCAGTTGCTGCAGCTTTGTCATTTCATTGTGGTTTCATCCATCCCTCCCATGCCCCTTTTGTCTCTCCCACCTACCTGCTGTCCCTGGGGGTATAGACGTGGTGAGCTCTTTTGAGAGGGAGCTTTCTTCATTTACACTGTCTTTTAAACTGTCTCAAATGTGCTGCTGAATTAATCCTGAAGGATAGCAATTTAGTTGCAAGGAAACATTGTTTTCCCCGTTTCCTGCGGTCAAAGGGAGACACAAAAAGGTAAAATGATTTCTTTGTAGTCGTGCAATTGAGTAGCGGAGTCATAGAACCGTGAAACGGTTTGGGTTAGAAGGATCTTAAAGCTTATCCAGTTCCACCCCCCTGCCATGGGCAGGGACACCTTCCCCTAGAGCAGGTTACTCCAAGCCCTGTCCAGCCTGGCCTTGAACACTGCCGGGCATGGGGTAGTAGAAAAGTGATTTTATATTGGGATAGGTAGATCTATAGACATGAATATTCATTACCCTTCCCATCCTCCCAGCTCTTATAATGCTGTGATTCATGGAATTTCTAGTTGTGAAGAAGAGCAATTTACCCTACGGTTACTTCTGTTTTCTTTTTGGTGTAAAAACTCTTTCAATACTAAGTCTAGAGGATCCTCTAACAGACAGAGAGTGAACTCAAGGTTAAATTGCAGTTTTTAAGATCTCTAGCATGTGATTTGGACCTGAATTTTTTAGTACAACGGCAGCCAGGCTGAATGTGATTTTTGGAAGGACAGATGTATTCCTTCTGGGTATTATACTGGGGTCAGTTCCTTGTTTGCCAAAGATAAGTCTGAAATGATGACAAACATTGGGTCTCACTCTTTAAACATCTGTGGGTATGCGCTATACATAGAAACTGGGGGCTGGGGATAGGGATTGTTTTAAAAGGGGGTGAGCTGTCATTGACGACAGAAAGACAAGGTGTATTTATCAAATATCTGTACTTTAGAGGGATAAAATTATACGGAAATCGTTTTCTCCCACTTTTAGAGATGCTTATTTGGGAAGTAGAACATAATGAGTGTTAAACAGCATTCAACAGTGTAAATCTACCTGACGATTTTATGAAAGGTGAGGAATTGCATTAAAGTCAACAATATTTTCAGCTGTGTGTAAAGAAAAGCCTGTAGATATGTTTTTGTGTCTGCAGTGGTTGGCTCACTTTGATTTAAAGTGGGGATCCATCAGGTTGAAGATAAAACATCTTCCTTGTGATTCCCAAACTTCCCATGCCACAACTTGAAGGAGTGATTGAGAGGAATGTAATGTGACTGGCTGATTTGGGAGCAGTCTGTATTCTTGCTGTTGTTATCATATGTGTTGCTGTGGGTCCATGGACCCCTTCTCCTTCCTCACATGGAACACCAACTCAGTGAGCATCAGGCCAGAAGCATCTTCTGTCCTAGCACCGCATCTAGTGCTGTTGGTGTGGCTGGGATGGCAGGAGCAGCCTGCTGTCACTAATGAGGGATGGGAAGGAGAAAGCATATGGGTTAATGCAGTAACATCAGCCTCTGGATGAAGAGCCGTGGTACATTTCCTGCCCACACAATGCTGGGTTTCATCCAGTCCCTTCCCTCCCGCCAAGTTAATCGCTCTATGTACAGCTTGTAAATGGTTTGTAATTGTGACTGGTATGTTCCTGAATAACCGTGAACATTTTCATAGGTATGTCTTTAACGTTTTCTGCAGATGGTTCAGTGGTTAGGCTGAGGTTTATCAAATAGTTGAACTTTCGAGGGATCTTTTCCTACACAGTGAATCAGAATGTTGTTGGGAACTTGCTAGCATTTCTACATTGTTCCTTGCAATGGAGGGGGTTGATTTCGTTATTGTTTGGAGCAGAGAAATCCCAAGGCTGTTGAAAGAAATGTTTAGGCTTGTTATTTGTTGCCTTCAAGTTGTTGGGATTTATTACCTTGGATGTTTACTGGGTCTAACATTAAGTGTGCATCAGAATCCCTGCTGAGGAATGGGCAATGCCAAGAGCTGTTCGAAGCAGAGCAGCTGATAAAGGAACTCAGAGGCTGGCCTGGGGGGTGCCCCAGGCTCTCCTGGCAGCAAATGTGGCTGCTCTTGGTTGTCCCCTGCCGGGAAGCATTTGAGAGCAATGGGAAAGGAACCTGAACCACAGCGCCAAATGCAGCTCCTCTCTGCAGCCCCTCTGCAGACATTTCATCAGTGCTGTAGCCCTGACGTGTGGACGGACCAGACAAGTTGAATGCCTGCATTTCAGCACTCTCTTATGTGTTACCTCTCCAGGGGAGCGTTTTCCCTGGCTTTTCCAGCCCTGTCCTCCTGGTGGGACATGGCTGCCAAGGAGAGGTATGGTAGTGGAGACCTCTGATATTAATTTTGCCCTGGTTTTCGGTGCGGAGCCAGGAGCACACCTGGAGCAGGGAGCAGACATGTGACTCTGGGCCATCTCCAGGTACCTAAAAGGACCTGTGACCTACCTGGAGTGTGTTTGCCATCTGGAAAAGCGGACCACTTGTCTTAGTGTTTTCTCTGGCTTGCTATTTTAAACAGCTCTACTTGCTAGTTTAAAAACCTAGCTTGAAGGTGTTTGGTTGGGCACTGTCATTGCTCCTGTTGGGAGCAGACAGCAATCCCGAGCCATCAGTCAGTTTTGGGGTGTTGCGCTCAATAGATACCCTGGGAGCTGCAGGCCAGGGCTCAGGCTGAGGGATGAGAGGAAGCAATGGAGTTTCTTCTTTGTTTTGAAAGAAATAGAGAAAAAGAAAGAAGAAAGGGGAGAAGAAAGAAAAGAAGAGGGGAAAAAGCCGTGAATAACCTGAGTGTTTCTTGAGTCTCATTTAACCACAATTGTCACCCACAAACAGATCCTGGGTGTCCTCTATCAATAATACCTGACTTGTCAGGGTGACATGTGTTAAATAACACAACTAAGCTGTCTGCTGCAAGGAAAAGAAAGGGAAGGAAAGACAAGCCCTCAGCTTCTCAAAACTGGTTAAGTTTTTCCTTTATGAAATACATCGATAAATATAGTTCAGCCAGCACCCTGCGGGTGTTATCATGTCTGAGAGCTATGGCAAGCTTTCAAACAAAGCCAGCAAAACCTATACTTAGAAGCAACCTTCAGCTTTTCATGCAAAGCATAGAAACACAATGGGAGCGATAACAAAAGGTGGAAGACAGTGGTTCGCCTACGGGTGTCAAAACGCTGCTGTATTCCTGCTGCTTCCTTGTGAAAGCCCTTCGGATGGTGATTTCCAGGAATGCAGCTGTGCCTCCCCATGCACCATCACGGGTGCATGCCCTCATGTGTCTGACCTTTTCAGAAGTGTGTTGACATGTTCAGAAATAAACTGTGCAATGTAAAGATAATGTATTGGGCTGGGAGGGGATGGGGATAAACAAATGGGCCCCAAGGAAACAGGTCCTTTAAAAGCCACAACGAGCTCTTTGCTCTGGATGTGTGCTCGGGTCTGGCAGCTGCCACTGGCATCCTGCTTCTCTTGTGTCTGTGAGGCCTTTCTGGTGCTTATCGCTGTGGGATTGAAGCACCCCATATGTGTTCATCAGCTTATCCTCACAGCACCTCCTGTGGGGTACGTGCGGAGAACTGATAGAGGGGAAATGAGCTCATCTCCCACCTCAGTGAGCTTTCACACAGAGATGGAGTGATTGCCCAGCCTGGAGGCTGCGGCTGCAGAGCCCTGTCGTGGGGCTTCACACCTGAGACCACCTTGCTCACCAAGTCACAGAGTCATAGAATGGTTTGGGCTGGAAAGGACCTTAAAATCATCCACTTCCAACTGCCCTGCCATAGGCAGGGACACCTCACGCTAACCCAATAGTCTTTGCATGTTGGGTGGCTTTCAGAGCCTCAGAGGCTCCTGATTTCCCCTTTGCTGTCCCGGTCTCAAGCAAACATAGCACAAAGCCTTTTCGGAAAGGCTGGTACCTTGTCACAGGCCCTCTATCACTTTTTATCAGTGAGGACTGATAAGCTTCTCTCAGTTCACAATAGCACCAGGACAGTAAAAACTTTCATTGTAAAGTGGGGCTTGTTGCTTCCAAATACCCCAGTTTGGGAAGGACTTGAGGGGTGTGTGTGGTGTTCTCCTGCCCATCACTGTGGACCACATGTCAGCAGTGCCCTCATGTATCTTCTGGACTTTGCCCTGGCTTCATCAGGTTGCCAGAGGTTAAATTCCTGCTTTGCCACTGGCTTCTGGTGCTACTTTGGCCAAGCCATACAAAACATGGTCTTGCAGTCCTTTTAATCACAAAAGTCATCCTTCATCCTCAAAGCATGTCTTACCATGTAAATGGGGGCTGTTCTATTCAGTGCTCCCAAAAATGAGTAGCTTTTGTTTTGCTGCAGAGACACACACCTAAGTCCCTCAGGAGGTGTGTTTGAACTCTGTCTGGATTTGACTGGTGCATGCTTATGTTAAACAGCAAAAACCATGCAGATTTGCTCGTATATGGCAAAGTGGTGTAAAATGTCATTTACTTAAAAGCTGTGACTTCTCCTATCAGGCAACTGGGGAGCCGCTGATCTGAGCCAGCAGTTGTGTGGATTTCCTCATGGGAGAGCAGTTTTTATGTCACGTTTAACTCCTCTGGCAAAGCCCTAAACGACACACCTAAGCGATGTTTAACTGAGTTTTGCCCTCATTTTCTTGTTATCTCTCCTGCTTTTGGAGCGCACGTAATTTGATTCTCACTGCTATTTTGAGAGGGATTCTCAGTGCTCTTTAGTCAGGAGCACGACAATGGGAAAAGTGCCAGAGAAGCACATGAAGATTAGGAGAAACCAGACAGAGCACGGTATAAGTGCTATCCCATTTTAAGACTTACCATTGACTGCGAAGCAGCCAATGGACATTTCCCAGTGTAAGCTCCACTGTTAAGCTTTATGCAGGATTTATCCAGAACAGTGATGTCCGTGGTAGTTTTCTGACCTGGCTGACGAAAGGCAAGCTGTGAACACCACACCTTGCTGCATGCTTTCTTCAACATTTTCTCCTGTCTTAGCTAACTGTTGTTCTTCCTGTCACCCGTCGCTCATTGATCACTGAGTCAGAGAATGATTCAAGTGTTATTTGAACAGCGATGTTTGGAGATCGTTTATCAGTGACTCCATGTCTGTCTGTGGGAGGCACGTTTTGCAATCTGTGCTGCACGTATTCTCCCCCTCTGATAACGTGGAGACCTGGTGGTGTTTCAGGTCTGCCGGCTCACCTCGCTTCTGCGTGACTCAACATGCCAGGGATCCCACTCTGAGCTCCCCCAGTGTGCTTGCCTTGCTTAAATGTATAGCAAACATGATCCCTGCCTTCAGGAGCTGATAGTTGAGATGGGTCCTGCCTCCTTGCAGGGGGCGATGGGGGGAGCAGCGTACTGCCAGCCCATTGATAATGCAACAAATGGCAGTGGATGAGGAAGAGTCTTTCTGGTCGTCCTCATTCTGTTGTGATATGGCCCTGGGAGACATCAGCGTTGGAGAAGCAGCTCACTGTTGCTCTTCTCCCCTCCTGGGGCTTTTGCCAGCTGCTGGTTTGGCTGAGCCAGGTGTCGATTGCTCTCTCAGGAGGGTGAAGGGCTATGTCCACCTTTCCAGTGAAGGACATGGCTGGAGGCATTTTGTGTGCTCTGTCACTGGAAAGCCGCGCCATCAATCGGGCAAGGCCTACAAAAGAAGGGCCTGGTGTGTACAGCTCTGCTCACACTCCCGCACAGACACTGGGTCAGGCCAGTCCATGTAACCCAATAGTTACCCCATGGGTAAGGGGTATCAGTATCATGTTCCACAGAAGGATGATCTGACCTTTCTTGTTCATACGGTAAGCGTGTCCAGGAGGTTTCTTTGTCAGCCCAGTAGGCCCTGCTGCCAGCTCGCAGCGTGTATTGCCAGCTCCAAAGCTCTTGCCAGGGCTTTGAAGTTAACAAAGAGTTATTTGGAGTTACAGGGGGTTATTTCACAGAGAACCCCTGTGTGTTGCTCAAGCAGAAGCGTTCTCCTGAGTCAGAACCTGCACATGCAGCAGTGCTGGAGTGGCAGTGGGCTGTAACGGCACACAGTAAATGCAAGCCACGTTGTCTCTGTCAGCAAGAAGATGGTCTTGATAATCAGGGACAGGCAATGGGAGTTTGCTGCTGGAAAAACCAGCAAGAGCTCAGTTGAGTTTGTTTTAGTTCTCACTTAGTTGTGGAGTGTGTGGGTAAAGGCAGCCTTTGAATGGGACCAACCCCCTCATCCAGCTGAAGCAGTAGAGCCTTCTCGTGTGTAACACTGACAAGATATTTGGGTGATACCTGCTGTTCTCTGGAGAGAGAGTGCCTCAGGTTTTCCCACATGGCTGACTGAGGTAGATGAGCAGCTGAAAGAGGAATTGAAGTTCTTCAGAGGAACGTTCTTAGCCCGTCTCTACTTGGTTCACAAACGTGGGTTCCCACCCATAGAGCTGTCTAGTTCCCAGTATGCTAACATGATAGTTTTCTGCATAGAATACTTAAGGAGAAAAGGTCTTGCTTAATATTACACAAGTAAATGTGTTTATGAGACAGAGCAATATAATTCATCTATCAAAGCAGATTTTCTTCTGACAGTTATAGCCCTTAACTGGTTAAAGGCACCTTTGTGCTGGCTGTTAGATGCCTGCACAATGTCAGAGGCTGTTCCCTAAACTGATAAGAGTAACAAAGCGGAGGGAGAATCCCCATTGTACAGGGTAAAAATGAAGTGATTCGCTCCAAGCCACTGATGAGGTCTGTGGTAAAGCTGGCAACAAAACTCTAATCCTCCCCAAGTCTCAGTCTCTTCTCTGCAAATACTCCTGTGCTTTGTTATGCTTTATTTCATCCATAACAATAAAATAATGCTGACTGTGTGCTAATGTAGGCCTTCCATGCTTTTGGTGCTGATGGCCAACTGAGACATGAATGTATGTGATTAATGATGGCTGCAGTGTACCTGACATCACATCAGCTATTCAGCTTCATTCAGGGGCACATCATGCTGATGTACAGCACCTCCAGGATCCACCACTCGCTGCAATTGCGTGAATGCATGTCTGTGTTTTCCACAAAGCAAAGCAGAGGAGAAGGCAGGAGCCTCTGAGAGAAGCAAACCCATAATATCATGGTTGCTTTGGGTCAGGTTGTCTCTAGACCTGGGCAGTTGTAGGAACAAAGTCCTTTGTTTCTGGGTGTCCTGCCAAGGGGGCTGAGGCAGGGCTGGGCTGCTGAAGGGGCGTGAGGGAAGAGAGGCATGGCTTACTCTGTGTGCTCCCAGGCCATCAAAGCCTCCTGGCCACGGGCACAGCGGATGAGCAATCTGTAAAGGGCACGATGATTGTGTCATTTGTGTGTCCTCAGCACTTGCCCCCCCTGTGTCTTACCTAGAGACTGACAGAACAGGGTTCTCCATTATACCAATAGTTTGGATGATAATTCTCATTTCACTCCTGGGCTAACCTGAGATCTTCGTTTGTGTTTTTCCCCCACTCCCCCCGGTACAGCAAGCACAATGCCAGCCTTAACAAACCCATCAAACAGTGGTGTTGGCAGTTGCTGGAGGTGGAGAAGACGTAGTTTGCAGTACATGTCCTCAGGACCTCAAGCTGAGAGCATTTGACCTGGGTTTCTCAGGGCCAGGTGAGTGTTCCATTGGCCAGGTTTTCGGCTGTTCTCAGAAGAAACAACTCTTAGGTTTGACCATTCTTTTTTTGTCTGTCACTCCTGGGCTCGTTTCTCAGTAACTTTTCTTGCAGAGGCCTTTCCTGAGTCTTTGGGCAACATTGTTAGGGAGGAGTATGAACACTGAATTGCTTCTGAAACAAGGTTTAATTAGCAAGTGTGAGAAGTGAGTCAAGCTCTCGCTATGAAACCCTACTTGATACAACTGGATAAAGAGGACGTAGGTATCGCTCAGCTTTCAAGATTTCTTTATCTTTGGTAGCTCTTGTGGTCTTTCTCCAAGACCCAGACTCCTGGCACAAACCTCAGCAGTTTTAATTGATAGATGCAGATGGTACTGACAGATACACAAAGGTGTGGGTTGATGTATAACTGCTATCAGCATTCATGTGGAGTGACTGGGACACACTTCTGTCCTTGCAAGCCTTCTCTAACGAGTGCCAACAGAGTCCATGTATTCTGATGCCTCCAGCATCAGGTGCTGCTGAGAAATGAAATCAAACCCAGCAGCAGAAGGGCAGGAGAGGATGGTGGAGGGTGTCAGACCCATTCGAAAGGGTGAGGGGAAGTTCTGAGAAGATGCTCTCATTTAGGGTTCAGTTTTCAAGGGTTTGGTCCTGAGCTAAGGGACTTTGTGAAAACAATTTCTTTTTAGAGAGAGCTGCCCATCCATTGAAAGCAGTGACTGATGGTTGTTAAGCACATCTGGAGCCCTAATCATTCATTCAGGCCACGCTGTCTGTCTAAGTAAGGCAGATAAATCACATGCACTTATGTATCTTTCCTGAAACAGTCCGAGATTTGAAAGCTGCACATATAGAAGTAGCAGAAGGAAATGCTTTCTTCCACAAAAGACATAATTCCCCTGTGAAACACAGTAATTCAGCAGGGTTCAGGGAGGGAAGGGCATTTTATGGTTGGACCTTAGAGGAATTATGCAGCCAGCTGTAAAGTCACAGGTTTGATGTCTGTGTTTCTCTGTCCTGAACATCACATGCTGTCTGGAGAATAAGACCATTCATGTATATTTTAGATGTTTTATTTATTCTTTTGCTTGTAATGATTGGATATGAATATAACATCACATATAAAGAATGGAGCCCAGAAAGAGACTTGTGCAGTAGGCACTTGCTTCTATTGTTTTCTCTTTGGACAAGAGGAAGCAGAGCCATGCAATTGCAAACAAGGGATCATGTGTCTACATCCTCTTGCCTGTGTGAATATAGCTAAGCTTATGTTTGTGTTCCCCACAGATAGGCTTTACGTGCCCTGAAGACCCTACATCATGTTAAATGCATCACCAGATTAGGTCTGCTGAAAGTGATCTCCCACTGCATTAGAACTGAATGTTTCATAATCTCTGGGTGAAATACCATTGTGTCATACTCCACAATTATATTCTGGGAGGGGATAATGTCTGTTGTACTCCTCTAATTGTACTACCTTTTTTCCCCTTGAGACAATGAATGTCTTGTGAGAGGGCCAGTGATTTTCTGTCTGTGGTATGATACGCCTTTCACCTTTCTGAACTCTGCTAGCTCACACTCATTCCAATTAATCACTGAGGACAGTAATACTCACAAAAATGATGATACTTGTTTATTCTCACTTTCAAACAAGGATGAGCCAACACACTCATTCTGTTTGTAAGTGACTCCAGTAGAGTTGGCGTGTTTTACTACCCACATCGATAGGATGCATATGTAGTAGTACATCTGTTACAAAGAAGAGGCTAGGTGATCCCATGTAAAAAGGCTTGAGTCAGTCCTCAGGAATCTTTAATCTGTCATTCGGATGTGGGGATGACATCAGCTTCCCACATGATCACCCACAGCACCTCAACCCCGACAAGGTGGGGCTGATTTAAGGAGCACTTGTACGCTTTATTGCATCTTCATGCTCATTTTTATTTCTCTGTTGGGCCTCCTTGAGGACTGGCCCAGATCTTTGCATCGATTTGATCAGGTCCTTGTGTCGTGCCCAAAGTAACTTTACAAACATATAACAAACACAAAACCCCATCCTCTATTTCTTGGTGTCAGGTTCCTGAGTGCACTAACAAGCCTTAATGTCCTTGAACCAACGTTCACCTGGGGCTTGCCACCACATCCATGGGCTCTAGGGCTCTGCTTAAGCTAAGCCCTGGAACTTTGCTGGTGCCAGAGCTATGGAGTACCTTGCTGTAGACCGCAGCCTGCAGACTGACTTCCTGGCTTGCCATAAACTGTCCCTTGTCACTGTGGATCTCCCTGGCTGTCACTTAACCCTGATTTATGGGTTGATTTTCCAGCTTCACCTTGGACCTGCCTCATCACACTGATAACTGCCTTATGATATGGATTTGTGGCTGGACCTGGCTGTGAGAAGATGGGCCCTGGTGATGAGGTCTCTCCTGCCACACCTTTCTTCAAGGATCAGCATTGTTCTTTCTGCTTCCTAACGTTTGCAGAGCTGCTCACACCTGCTATGTGAAAAGACTGTGAATGATTTTAGCTAGTTCATCCATTTTTCTCCATGGGAATGCAGCCTCTCTGGAGTATAAAGTGGCCTCTTGGTAGAAGATCAACCTACGTGAGAATATGCAAAGGGTTTTTTGCCAAAGAACCTGAGGAAATTTCCCTCCTCAAAGCCTGTGTGCAATACAGCTCTTGTCTCAAGATCTCATCCAGTGTAGTAGACTGAATAATATTCAACTTGTTTACTACTTTGTGACAAGTCAGAGTCCAGCAGTTCCTGTGCTCTTTAGATGCCTCACTGTGTTAGAGATGATTGTGGAAGAAATGTCAAATGGGTCACAGAGGTGGAACTGAGAGCAGAACTGGGCCCTCTCTTTTCTAGAGAAGTTAACTTTGGGGGTATCATTCCCACGAGTCTGAAGAGGTTCCTATCTCATTGTGGTTGCCACCGTGGCAAGAGGCCAAGAAAGCAGAAAGTGACCAGTTAGCAAAATGACCCATTTTGCACTGCTTGGAATAGGTTTTCCTGGGTGAGAGGTGTTTCTACACCTAAGCAAGTCATGGGGCTGTTAAAGCAGGAAGGAAAACCTTCCTCTTCCAGTCTGAGTTTCCAAGGACTACCACAGCAAAGCATCCCTCTGCAAGGCTTATGAAGGGCCACCAAAGCTTGCAGTCGTGTCTCCTCATGGTGAGTGCTTCACACTTTCAGTTTGCTGAAGTCTTCCTTCTGTCTCTCCCTTAGATAGATGTACTTAATGAAGATGGAGTGTGGGGCAGTGAATTGTTTGACTCTTGGTGCTGATAAGAGATGTGTTTGGTGCAGTAGGGCATGAGTTGCTAGATTCCTAAGAGCTCCGTATCAGTGATGCTTGGAGACCTCCTTTGTAGCTGAGTGGAAATACAGATGTAGGTGGCTTAAGTGTCAGAGAGGCTCCCAGACAAATTTCAGGGATTCCCATTCCAGTTAAAGGTGTCAGGCTCTCCCCTTCTTTATAGATCCCTCCTTTCCTAGGTGTTAATGAGTGGCCGCAGGTAGCCCATAGTGGTTTCCATCAGTTACCACTGAGTTCAGATACTGCAATACTGCCTTTTTCTCAGGAGTTCATTGTTTGCCCTTTCCTACTGCTGCCATAAGTATTTGTAAGGAGTTTCTGCTTTGCTTGTTTACATCAAGGTGAACTTAGTGTGTGTCTGGCAGCTGTGAATGTGGCACCACAAATGAGTATTTAAAAGCCATGCATTGTGTATTTGTAGGCCCTCTGTGGCTCATTCCTTCTCCTGTCAAATTAATTGATGTTATATTGTTGCTACTTCAGCTTAATACAGGCACAGATTTTGAACTGGACCTTCGTGTCCTTGTGAACATTAACAAAGGATGGTCGCCTGCTCTCAGATGAAATAAGTCTTTATGGATACATATTTGTTCAGCTATTAAATAGGGAGTTTCAAAAAGTGCCACCACCAGAGATTTTTCTGTTCCTTTTAACTGGAATGTGCTCAGATTCTGCAGTAATGAGTAACATCATAAATTCTGAAGTCAGGCAGATAATTACTCCTTCAGACAAAGAATCTATGGGCTTTTTTTATGTCTGTAGACTGTAATCTCTTCCATGCTGAGACTTTCTGGGTGTCTAAAAGCCATCCAGTCCACTGCAAGTTCCATAAGGTGGTATACAGTTCCCTCTGGGCGTGCCTCTAACATAGGTAGATGCCTACAGCACTAGTTTTCCCTTGTTGGGTGTCCATATCGATCTGGTTTGTTGCTGCAGGACCCTGATTGCTCTACAGGTTGCTACTCCCAACTGAGGACTGGCCCAGATCTTTGCATTGATTTGAACAAGTCCTTGTATCATGGTTTGGACAACGTGAGTCTGATTTGAGGTGTCCCTGCCCATGGTAGGAGGGCTGGAACTGGACGATCTTAAAGTCCTTTCCAACCCAAACCATTTTATGATTCTGTTCTTTGTTTCCATGATCAGAGAGTACTGTAGTGATGGAAATTTGGTTTCATACCATGTGAAGGCATGTTACGCTCAGTAATGCACGAGTCCCTTAAGTCTAACACGTGCTTTGTCCTTGGGGCCATCAGCAACACTTTCCCCAGCGTGGTGTAGCTGTCCCAGAGCACTAGGCCCTCCTTATGTCTGAGTCTAGCATCCCACAAAGTGCGCTCAGGAAGGAGAGCAACGTGAAGCTCTTGCAAAGGCAGACTCACTATGGCTGAAAGTGAGAAAATGAGAACTGAATTGATATATGGCGGAAAAGTGTTAAAATCCCCATCTAATGCACAATGCTGGTTTCAAAATTGGAACCCAGGCTGAAATCTTGCATTTCCCCCCCTTCCTATCTAGTCCTAATGTCTAAGCTTCACTATTTATTTATTGATATTTGAGGGGTGGGGAGGACAACCTCAAATATAGCGATTTGCCAAAAAAAACACCCCCCAAAAAAAATCCAACCAAAAAATCTTTTTCTCCTCTCTTTAAATTAAAATTCTTTGAAGTTTTCATAGAGAAAATTTTAGTGAAATAAACAGCAAAAACTGGGAAAATGGAAAAGGGAGAAAACCTTTGGTAGGTGTATGATAAGTCACATGCTTGGAAAATGCACTACACTGTGAAGCTTTTTTCACCAGTGTCCCAGACAGTCAAAAGCAAGGGTAGCAAATGGAAGTTCATTTTGCCATTTAGTGTTATAGCATGGAATTTCTTTGGAAGGAAAAGCCTCAGCACTCTGGGAGACCCTCAGAGCAGCTGGAATTAAAGAGGGTTTCAATAACTAGAAGATGGTTTGATGCTTGTAAGCAAGGCTTTGGGACATAGGGTGTGAAAAGTCATTGGAATTTGCAATGATGAAATAGTCCTTTTTGAGTCTTGAGGATGACATTTCTTTCCCATCATCTCACCAGTGTGAATACAGGGAAGAAAGTCTTTTTCTGGCTGAGCATCAGACATGTGTTTTAGCCAAAGGGTTTCTTCCTAAGAGATTTTGAGGGACTCGCAACTCGCTTTTGTCTTTACTGCCTTTACTCATGTGGGTGTGAACATGGTGTTACTGCGTAACAGTAAGCAACATCATTTGGATGTTGCCATGTATCTGCTAATCCTGTTTGCCTTCCCCTTACTGCGTGTGATCTTGTATTGGGTTAGTTTATGGCACTGTGGGAATGAGGTTTTTCATTTTACCCAAAGAGTAAACATATTTGTTTAATTTTCATGTGAAAGTTGACTATTCATAAAAACCGTGTCTTTTTGGATGTGTTTGTGTACCCGTTCCTCCAAGAAGTTACACTAACAGCCATTACAAGTGGGAAAAGCAAAATGTTACACTTGGCCTGTCCTGGAAATCCGTAGGTTGATGCTTTTTACTCCAAACGAAATGGTAATTCAAGCTGACACATTTCACTTCCAATGAAATAGTGTTTCCTGATACTGCACTGGAAAGCTCTAACCAGTTCTAATTGGAAGGCCCAGTTTGCATGCATGGGCAGGATCCTGCATGAATTTATTGACCTGTGTTTTACTGGAAATTGGACTTGGTCAGTGATCCTTCCTGGTTGTGAAGTCTATTAAAAAGATGTCTCTCTTGAATCAGTGGTAACTTCTGGTTTAAAGGATTGAGGCTTGGCAAATTGTTTTCAGTCTTAACACAGAAATGAAGACGTTTATTGTCATTTTCTGCTTCTGTCTGTGTCAGGAATCATCTGTCTCCAGAAAGCACGCTTGAAATGAGATATAAACCACCCCGATCCTCTTGCAGAGGGGTGAAGATGTGAAAACCCCAGGATAGCTGTGATAGTCATGTGCATCCCTGGAAAGAGAAGGGTCAGAGAGTAAGAGCAAGCTGCCATTCTGAGCACTTGTTTGCTGTAATCTCTGCAAGATCTGGCCAGGTGGTCCAGCTGCTAGGCAGGCAGAATTACGCTTGCATCCTGCCCTGACCATCTGAAGTTTCCCAGTGATAACTGCAGTGGAAAAGATTACTTTTTCCTTTAAGATCCTACTTAAAACCAGCTCGTGTTTGCAAAGTGGTGAGGGAAATGGTTTCAAGTGGTAATGGTTTCACTGTTCCTCTGCAGTGACTTACCCTTTAGAGAGCATAATGTGGCCTCTGGTTGGCATTTTATCAAGAGTGCTGAAATTGCTGAAGGAAGATAGTTCACTGCTGAGGTCTTAAGAGGGAGGAGGTCTGTGTTCCTCAGCTATTTCCACAGTAATTCCTGTATGGAGGAGAAAAGCATTAACCCCATTTCACACGAAGGTGACTAAACAAACCAAGCTCCAGATGTGTGAAGATGTGGAGCACCTAGCTCGTGTGGGATGGTCAGGCATCCAAAATACCTTTGGGAGGTCAGTGATCAGCAATATGCCTAGATGGAGTCTGTGCTGGAGCAGGATGCTGATCTAACATATCCTCAGCCTCATCTTCACTTTTGTCTCCTCACTTGCCACTATGGAAATTGCCTTCCCCAAACCATCCCTGGACTTTAGCACTTCTTGAACAACTATCTGCTTGAACTTCTGGATCACACTGAACACAGTTATTAACGACACTGATCCTCTGACCTGTTCAGGAAGGATCAGAAACTCTCCAGGGCTCTCCGTTGTTTTTCTATAACTCCAAACTAAGCTGGGCATAGTCCGTGAGTAGAAAAGTAGAGAATTCCAACAATCCATGTTTCCATTTCATTGGGAAATTTGGCCTTCATGCTGCTTCTGGCATCTCCTACCACTTCTTCTTTTCATGCTTTAACTTGAGGCTGGATTCTCAGCATGATCCAGCTGAAGGGAAACAGCTGTTGGCTGAAGTCCTCTGGAAAGCACTCCCTTGGGCTCAAATCTGACCGTTCTTGGCACGGTCTCCTGCAGACAACAGGTGACTCATTTTACTTTGGAAAGTGCAGCCGTATCCTCTGCTGTCTCTTCAAACGCTATAGGCAATTCACAGAGCAATTTGAGCTTTACCTCTTGGTCTGCTAGGAGAAGAGAAGCTCCATGCTTACTCTTTGCAACAGGCAGAGCAAATCCAGAACGCGTGTTTGATCTAGACTATCCCTTTACTGGTTGGCTTAAAGTAACACACAAATAGAGCAAATGGGCAAGCCTGGCCTTCCTGATGAAAGATTTAGTGTGCAAGCCATGGCCACTTTAAAGGAACAGTGATGGCCACTGTAAATTAATGGGTAAAGAGAATCAAGTGCCTCCACTGAACTAGACTCCTGTTGATTGTCTGTTTAAACACTCAACAGATTTACAGTCCAGACCTACCTGAAACACTAAGGAATTAGTGAAGAAAGCTTGGGTTTGGGTTTGGTTTTGTATCCCCGCTTGCCCTGTCTCCCACACTAGCAACATCTGAACACTGGAGGCAAACAGGACAAGCTTTCATTTATCCTGATTTATGACAGTATTTTCCAAAGTGACTTACTGAAATGTAAACAGAATGTTCACACAGTAAGAGGGAGGACATGCCAATATATTAAAATCAATGGACCAAATTGTGCGCTATCCGGAGAGTGCTTTTGGCCAGGGGATGGAAGTGACCTGGGTTTGGCTGAACAGGGATTGATTCTCCTCTCTCTTGCTATTTATGCCAATGCGTATTTGACGTCAGTCCCCAGAGAACAGGCACGAGTACAAGGGCAACCGGGCCCATAAGGTTTCCATTCGATCACTACCTCAGGCAAGGGGGAGCTGTACCTATGAGGTGCTTCACCTGCTAAAATAGACCATCTGCAGAAACACTGGGGCTCTGTGTGCAGTCTCTGGCTCCCATGACAGCACGGTCCTGAAAGGAGGGGGGAGAAAACAAGGAAACTTGGCTCCGGTCTGTCTTGAGTAAAAGCCACCATTGCAGATGAGCTGAGTTTACCCCCCAAAAGTTCCTCTTTGCGTTACACTGTTCAGTTGGAAGAGTCAGATGGAGTATTTGTGTTGGCTTCCTGCCTTGGCTGTGCATTTTCTCAGGGGTGGGGAAAATGTTAGTAAACCAGCAAGTGTCCAATTGCTGGAAGAAAATAGGTTGGGTTGTCAGAGTCTTTTTAATCTCTTCTGAAACATATTCCCTCTAGGAACACTTTCCCATTTGGAACAGGTGCCTAAAAAAAACCTCAAACAAATCAAAACCAAACAAACACCCCAAAAACCCTGAACAAAAAAAGCCCGACTGCAAACTTTAAGTCTGGGTGATTGCCTACATCCCCAAATCCCAAGTTATGTATGTAGCACATCTTGTTGGGACTCTGCTGCTCCATGCTTGACCATACTCTGGCCGTTTCTGCTACCTGATGATGCTCCATGTGCTTTCACCCTCCAAAGCACCTGAAAGTGTGAAGCCAAAGTTCAAATTCAGGTGCCAGAAAGAGGGGGAATGTGTGTCAAAACCAGGCCAGGAGTGTACTGCTCCACTGTTTCCCGTAGCGGTGTGGGTTGTCAATGAGAAAAGCCAAAGGGCAGCCTCTTCTGTGTCCCTGGCACTGGGATGCTCTGCAAGGTCCCAGGCAGTGGAGCAGACTCTAGTTGTTAGCATGGCAGGCTTTGCAGATAGTTTGTACTGAGGCTGATAGCTGGAGGGGTGTGCTGTTGGCCGAGAGGCAATAAGGGAGTTTTGATTTGTAGCGTTGGGTTCTTGTGTTGTTCTCTGCTGCTTTTTGAGCACAGAATCAGATTTGGATTCAGGACAGCGAAGGAGTTGTGGCACAGTTCTGTCCTGGGTGGGCAGTAGCTCTCTAACGCAGGCTGGAGCACACTGGTGTATGAGCTTATATCTCCATGGGGTTTCTGTGCAGCAGCGAGCATTCCCAGCATACAGGTCTCATGGTGCCCACTGGGCCTTGTGATGTGTGTAACCTTCCTCGGATGCAAACTGATGTGATAGTGGTGTTTCTCCTGTTTCACCAGGGGCTACTCTGAGCTGTGCCCTGAGAGTTTTTGGGGCCCAATGGCACTCCAGCAGCTCTCTAAAGAACAAACAGACCTTTAGTGCTGGAGTGCAAACAGCAACTGATAGTCAGCAAGGGTGTCCCACCTCAGTAGGAAAGGCAGATGAGGTCTACCCCTGCTCTCCCAGCCCTTCTGGATATACAGCCTCCCCCTCAATGCAAGTCTCAGTGCTGGTGAAATAGTCATGTTGTTTTGTTTGTGTGTGTTTCCATAACCTTAAATTAGGAGCTCCAAGTATCTCCTGGGACAGACATGCTCCTAAACTGGATGTTGTGAAATGCTGCTTGAAGAATTCACTGGTTTGGGACGGGTCCTCAGCTGTCTGTCTCAGTGGCACTGTCACAGGCAGCAAAGCTACAGCATTAACCTTACTGATTCACCAGATGAGACCTCAGTTCTGGTTCTTCTCCCTTTAGACTTCCTCTTTTTAGCTTGAGGGGACCGTGTAAGTTTCATCAGTACCTTTAAAGCAGGGCCCTTGCTAATGGCTGCCCCTGGTGCATGGTGACAATGCAAATAAATAACAACACTCAGATGGAAAATTCCACAGACAAACTGAAATGGTTTCTGAAATCCCTTTCAATGTGAGAAAGCAACTGTACCTCAGCAGAGAGCCTGCAGTGAGGGGATCCATCACGCACAAAGGAGTAGAGAGCAGAAGGAGCATCTGTGAGTGCTTAATTCAAATGCTGAGGGTCCAGAAAAGTTGGTGAGCAAGATTGTATTTCACATGATTTGGAAGTGTACCAAAGAGTAATGGAACTACATAGGAAGCAAAAGATATGCTATATGTGGCTGCTTACCCTTTATGGCACCTGAATTTCCTGGGTAACTCAACTCATCATGAAATGTCAACATGGAAATGAGATACACTCACGTATGAATTCTGGCTGATGCTGTTAATTGCCAAATGTTATGTGGATGCTGCAGAGGAGAAAAAAACCTACTTTCCATACAAAGAAGTATTCACCGTGATTGAAATGCATTTGTGTTTTCAAAACACGATTAGCAATGCACCAGAGCTTCTCTCATTTTTGTGTCCATCTGGGGATTGCCACCTACATCCTTGCTTTTTCATTAGATGAGGAAATAATAGTTTTCATATGGTGAGAGAATGAACTTACCTCATAGGCTTTCTCCGACACATGTAGCAGATCATACCTTCTCCCTCAGTGTCAGAGTGAGTCATTTTGGAGTAAACTTGGCTGCTTTGTAATGAAATGAGTGGGGAATAGGTTTTTTTGAAGCAGCCTGAAAATGGGCTCAAATAAACCAAAATGAGTTCAGCTGTTTGCATCATGGCTTGTTCCTGTTCCATGACTGTTCCAGCAACTTCAGCTGGCAGCTCCCAGCCCTGCTTGCTGCCTGGTGTTTCACATCAGCCCTGTTTTGTGCAAGGGTAAGGATCTGCTTGCTGTGCTTGGGAGGCTTGGGAGCAAGCTCTGCCCATAAGTCTGGGCTCACCCCATGAAGCTTCTCTTAAGAATTGCAGCTGAACCATGGGGGAGCTGAACCAGTCCCATGTGAACTGTGCCACAGACCTTCGGAAGTGCTTAAACACTCTTTTAATAGCTACGTTATAAAAGCAGGTCAAAAGCAGTGAGAGGAAAACGATCGTGAACGTCATTGGCAGTGTGTTATGATTTCTCATGCCCATAGTCCCGGACTTCACTCCAGTGGGACAGGTAATTGCAGGAAGGTCCTGGTGGCTATGTTTGCAAGCTCCTGCTTCTTGCTCTAGAAAGCTCTAGAAAAGAAATAAATGTAGGTGTCCAAATTTCAACTTCTCTTTACTTTCTAGACTTGCTTTGGTTGTAGGCGCCTCTGGGAATCCTTAGCCACAAAGATGCCCAGTATACAGATCCCAGCCTGTCTCTGTGATCTCCACTCACACCTATGGCATGAGGTTTATAATACATAAGAAAGGAAAGATTAAGACTTTCATAAAGCTTTTGCATACTATAAGGCAAAGCTTTTTGGTCAGTGAAGACTAGTGGGACACACTAGGTGCTGTAGTCTGTTTTGCTTTTGCTGGCTGATCTTGGGCAAATTACTTCCATGTAACTGGGCCTCCTTTTTCATTTCCTCCTCCTGTAAAAGAGAGGGGTGCTGAGCATTGTGTGCAGTGAGGCGCTTGGATGTCATGGAAGTCAAAGCCTTAAAGCTCTTTAGGGTTGAATCTAGTAGATCCAGTCACCTCAGCTATTCTGAGTTGTTGGGTTTAGAATAAAAACTTTAGTAAAAATTCAAGGAATAAATGCACTTGCTGTACAAAACCAATATTGCATTCGCTGTAGAAAGTGGTCACTTCGACTTATCTGGCCAACCCTGTACAGAACATGTGTAAAACTGAAATCAGACACTTTACCCTCTGGATGCCTCATAAGATTGAGCTGTGCAATCTACAGTTGAAGAGGTGAGGTAAACCTGAGCTTGTGGCTGCAATTGCCTCTCACTTAAAATATGATGCTTTGTTGTGAATGATTAATGACCAGGGAATCTCTCACCAACTCTGTTTGTGGAGCTGGTTTGCCTTTCGTGTCTCTCCCTAGCGCTGAGCTCTGGCCACAGTTGGTTTTGATAAACCCTGAGATTCCCAAGCTTTGCTTTTCTGCAGAGTGATGCTATCATGATTTATGAAAAGAATCAGCTCCTGGAGTTTGTTTTGCTTGGCATGCAGACAGCAAGACTCCTAACCCATTTTTTAATACAGAAACGTTAGGTGGGAGGCTTTATATTGTGCTGCTTGAGTGGAAAACTTTGTGGCTAAATTGAAAGCAATATTTTTCCATCTAAACCGACCTTTACGCTGATATATCCTCTGTCATCTTGGGCTCTTTTAAACTGTGCCTAACTTTACAGGCTTATAATTGTCCTTTATCACTTGCAAAGGAGACAAAAGTACCAAGGACCTTGTCAAAGAGGGACGCCTGTCCCCTTTGGAATTAAATGGGGCGGTGCTTTGGCCTGACTTCCAGCACCACCTGTGCCACTGCCGCATCTCTGCCTTGCCCCTTCATCATTTGGGCATGCTGCGTCCACCTGCGTTGTGTTTCCTGAAGGCACTTGGGGCGATTTCCTCCTCCTCAGCATCTCTGCCATGTTTTGCTTGGCCCACTCCTGGCTTTTGGCAGAATTGGGACATTTAACTGCTTGATAGGGGGAGGGAGTTGCAGGAATAAGTGAATTTGTGATGCTCTGAAAGGGAAGACGCTTTGTGTGGTTTTGAGAAATGAGCATTTTGAAAGTAGTGTTGTTCATAAAAAATAATGGAAACAGCAGTAGAACAGTGGAAGGAATTCTGAAGAAAACTGATCATAAGAGCTTGCTGAAGCAGATTTTTGAGTGGACTGCATCTTTCTCCCCAGTCTGAGCTCTTGGTAATGGCGCAATGAGTAACAAGCATTTCTAACTATACAGTTAGGCAGGGGCGCTACCTGTTCTGCCTTATAAACCCCATAGAGAACATGGGGCAATATTCCTCATGCTCTAAGCTTATCAGTAGGGTGGTTTGTTGGTTTGATTGCTTGTTTTCCAGTGGCTGTATTAACTATTTAAAGACAGTTTGAGACGTGCAATTTATTTTGTCCCTGGACTTGGCCCAGGTGCTTTTGACAGCGTTTGCTTTTTGTTCACATCAGGAAAGAAATTCATTAAAATCAAAACTTCCTGCAGAATGGTTCATCACAGGAAATGGTTCTGGGGAAACCAAGTGGGTGTCTCCCATCTCCCCTCAGGGCTGCAGGTTGCTGGGAGGAGAAAACGCTGGGTGGAGACTGTGCCATCTCCAAGGTTAATATCTGCCCCTCTGACCCTGGAATGTAATTACCATTCTATGTGTGCATCTATGGGAGCTTCAGGTCAAAGAGTCTGGAATAGTGTGTGCTGTAAGCTTACCAGCAGCAAATGGGAGGTGGATGTAGGCTGGGATATCTGGGGACTTCAGGCTTGCTTGCTTTGGGGTACGATGTAAGAGGGCAGTGTTCAAGGCCAGGTTGGACAGGGCCTTGGGTGACATGATCTAGTGTGTGAGGTGTCTTTGCCCATGGCAGAGGGTTGGAACTGGATGATCTTAAGGTCTTTTCCAACCCAAACCATTCTATGGTGTCGCCTCATCCCTTGTGTTTTTGGGGAAGTAGCCTTTAGAATGAGCCACCTCCTGAAAAATGCCCAGGAATTGCCTTCAAGCGGCTTAGACAAAGCTAGTTATCAAGTGAAAGATGTGGATGATGAGGCAGAGGCTTCTCCAGCTTTGATTTATCAGTAACACAATACCCTTTTCCACTAACAGTGCTCAACCCTGATCAGTATGTTTCAGTGCAGCCCTAAGCAAGAGCTGTTCATCAGCTGAGTTGCTTTGGAGCAATGGTGCGGTGGGGAAGGGAATCCTTCACTCACTGCTGTGTTGGTTTGGTTCGCAGAGCAGTTTTGGTGTGTGCAAGCGCAAGTCTTAAGAGAGGAAACACAATCAGAAGCTCTGCTCTGTGCCTCCTATCATCAATTTCCCCATCCTTGGAAATCCAACCCTTTGAAAGCAATTTGTAAGTGTTAACTGAAGTTGCCTGCATTTCATAGTAAATCACATCCTATTATTTTGAAGGTAGCAATCCACTGTGCTTTGTTACTTGCACCAAAAGGTGGGGTAAAAATGTACCTCTTAGTGGTGTTTTAGAATGAAGCAGAAGAAAGGGACGATGGCAGTCGTGTGGGCTTAGTTGTAGGTGTAGAAAGTGTTTTTAGTTTTACATGGTAGAAATGGCTGAGGAATCATAAGGAGCAAAAGGTGTTCTTGGCCAAACCCAGATGAATGCCATGGGGTTCAAGTGGCCAGTTCCCTTTAGGTCCGTTTGCAGATCCCACTATCTGCAATATTAACTGTGCTTGTAGCTGTATAAGAAATCTGCAAACCCCATAAAGCGCATTTGAAACAATTCATTTGTGGATCACCATGACGCAAAAACTCTTAATCAATTTCCCCATGTTTTGGAAGCTTCCAAACAGCCTTTTCCTTCTTTCTTTTTCCCAGTCCACCTCACTTGTATGAAACCTGTTTGACAGCCTCTGAGTTTTAGGCCAGAAACAGAAAGAAATATATGAAGAACAGCTTTCATTTGGACTGTGTCTCAGCAGGCAGTTTACTTCTATAAGGTTAAACTGACCTGGGCTGTTCCAGCAGGCAGAAATGGTTTATTTCATAAAGGGATGTTAATCAACCTGTCTCAGCTTTTCAGCAGCTTTTAGAAGCTGACTTCTTTCAGCCTTCTCCCATGCCCAGTCCGCAGCGAGAGAGCTTGGTTCTTTGTCTTTTGTATCTGCACAACTCGTATTTGCATTGGTGTAGATTCTGGTTCACATTAAGCTAATATGGTTTCAGTGACATGATAGTGGTTTAAAAACAAAGAAGCTGAGTTGTATTGCTTACTGGGGACTCACAGAATGTTTGGAAATCACTTAAGGTTAGCAATGTGCATCTTCTTCACTAAGAGACATTCCACCTTTTGGAGTTAATTTGCACCTTCCTTTTCAACATGTTTCTCTTACCTATTGATCAAAATATTTGCACTATCCATATAAACACTCTTAAGTTTTTCCCCCGTGCATTATTTCTTCACTGGCTCCTTTGGAACAGTGTCAGGAAAGAGCTTGTTTCATTGTTTGTTTCAGGTTATTTCTGGGATCATGCATACAATCCCCATAGAGCCTTGCTTAATTTTTCTCATAGGTGAAATGGTTTTCTTGCTTGCTGTTGCATAATATGTTATTAGCTTCACTTTGGAAATTATTGTAGTGCCTTTCACACATTGTATACAGTTGTTACCCTGCTATTAGAGCTCACTCACTTTTAACAAAGCAAATGGCTTGCAAAGCATTCCTCAAAAATGTATGTACAACACCATTAAACTTCTCTAACACTTCTTTCACTCATGAGCTTCGCTGCTTTGCTTTGGGCCCTTCCCATGAATGCTTTTATAGGCTGTGTGGGGCCAGTGGCCCACACAGTGTTTCTGTTGGCCTTGCAGATGTGTTCTGTAGATCACCACTTGGTGTAGCAATATGTATAGGCATTTCTGTACCTTCTGCTAATATCTACGGAGAGTTGTTGTTGTTCTTCTGGCTATATGGAAAAATAAACAGCACTCTTGATTTCCAGTGTCCTTCCTTAGCCCTGTCACACTGCAGACTTTGGGTTGCCTGTCTCTGATGTTGTCCTTTTTTAATCCTCAGAGATTCTAAGGAGTGCAGTGGTTTTGGGGTGCATGCTTTGGTCTAGAGGATGCTTGGGGGTTTTCAGTCTTCCCTTTCCCTTGGCTCTTGGCAGACCTGTGGCCGGTTGAAGTCAAAGCAGTCAGATAAATGGCCACAAAAGTCCCTGGTTGCTAGTGATGACCTTGTTTGTAGCAGCCTCATTCCTGCTGAGGAATATCTTTCCCCTGGAGAGAGTAACTGTGGCAATGAGCTGGGGCAGTGGTTTGGACGATAGGCAGCAGAGTCAGACACTGGAAAGTCTAGGCCCTTTTGGTAGAGGTCTTCTGTTGAGACTGACACCAGGATGCCTGTTCACAAAATGGGCAGGGTACCCTGGATGTGGAAAGCATCTGGGGAGGTGTTCATCTCGTGGCTGGACAAAGCTGTGCACTTAGCACTGGTGATAGTATCGCTCCAGTTGTGGAGCTGGAACAGAGGCCACCAAAAGTGCCCTCCACCTGACATTTCTATGAATCGATGACATCTATTCTGTTGGAAAACCAAGCAGACAATCATTGTTGCAAATAGAACATAAAAGCTGTGAAGTAAAACAGAGCCATGAAGAAAGAAATGAGATGGGGGAATGTACAGATGTTTTGCCGTAAATTCTAATGGCAGATTTAAGCAGAAAAGAAAGAGACCAAAGACAGGCCTTTAAGCATCTTAAGGGAAATAAGTTGCTTATTGAAGTTAATGTCGAAGATTACAGAAGCATCTGTCAAAAGCTGCAGTGACAGACCTGTTAGTAAAACAATAGCCAGAAAGGTGAGGGAGGAACAGAAATGTGTTATAGCTGGGGCTGTTGTAGGCTGGAATGGGTGAAGCACAATGTGAAAGTTGTAAAGCTTATTCTTTAATAGCGGTTTTCCAAAAGTGATGTCTTCCCTTCAGAGACCTTTGGAGACAAATCATTTTGGCTATGGAGCCCTTGGAACCTCACTGTACAATTGACATAAAGACAAATCCCATTGCTGTGCCACTGTATTCCAGCTCCAGGGGGGTGGAATCCTGCTCTACAGCAGAGGGTGGTGACCTGAAGTGCAGGCTGGCTCGTGTGCCAATGTGTAACACTCCATGGGGCAGTGCCTATGAGCACTGATGATCTTCCAAGGACAGAAAACACTTTCTTGAGAGATACAGGCAAGAAGAGAGGAGCAAATATTCAATAGTCAGGGGTAAGGGAGCAAAGAGAAAGTGTGCGTTCTCCAGGAAGCATTCTTGGTGTTATTATGGGTGTTGAGAAAGCTGGGTTTCAATTCCTCTATTTATGCACTGATTTTGGTTGACACATAGGAACCCCAGTGAGGGCGGGCTTCCCATAGCCCAGCCCTGGGAGCTGCTGAGTAAATCCCGGGAACATCGTGTGTGTGACAGGAGCTGTTCAACAATGATCTTCCTCTGGTACGACAAGGATCCATTAAATGCAATTCTTGGGGTCCAGGAAGGGCAAAACAACAGGTGGAGGGGCTTCAAAAAGCAGCTGGAATGTGGCAGCCGATGTTACCCGAGCCTCATTTGCTCCAATAATAAGGCGCGCAGTGATACAAAACCAACATGGCATTTACAGTTATGGCATGATAAATGTTCTCCTGTGCTTCACAGCGGATCACATAGGTTTTATTCCTGTCCATGGAGATTAAAATAATTCAATACGAGGCCTCGTTTTTGCTCACCCCAGTAATGGGCAGGAAGTCTTAGTCATTTGATGGAGTGCATGAGTGAACCAAAGCCCCTGAAGTTGCTGTCATTTGCTCAGCTGTAGTGCAATGCTTGGGCGTAGCTATGGACACAGCATGGCAGAGCAGGGATCCATGTGCCCTGCGGGAAGCACGGGGCTTTCTGGTTTCTTTGAATGGAGAGATGATCTCCTGCTGGCCAGCTGGCAAGCCTGGGAAACCATATGAGGTTCATGTTCCCCAGTGGCCATGGGCAGGTGTATCGCTTCCAGGAGGTGGCCTGGATTATTCCATTGCAAGAACAACAAAATGAAAGTTATCCAAAAGCCAGGGTATGGGGAGTAATGCCTCAGTAGCTGTCTTACAGCTTGTCCTCCAAAGCTAATGCTTGGACCTGATGAAGGATGTACCGTCTGTGACCAGACACTGACAGCTTTTCTGGGATTATTTCCATTAAGAGTTTGTGTCTATCACATTGTTTTGTGAAGATACACTTGGAAAAGTAAATGGTTTTAAAGTTATCACAGACTTCGGAAGGAAAAGGCATCTGACCTTTGTGGAGGAGCAAGAAATAACCTCAGTATGATGTGACTTAAAATAAGTCAGTTTAATTCGGTGCCTGGCTGAGTCTTAAACCAGGCTACATTTAGGACCAGTGATGATAGTGAAAGTACACTCTTCTGGTGAGGGTACAGGGGACATACTGTTTCACAGGATGCCTCAGGATGTTAACATTTGGTTCTTCTCCACCTGAACTTCAAATGGCCAGTGTCTTTGCAGCAGGGAAGAACAGTATAAGAGGAATAACAAGAAGAGGAATAAGCCCCCCAGAGTAGGTATTGTGTGCAGTGCTGCCCACCTAGCACTGACAGTTGTGTGTAGAAGTGAGGCTTTCCATTTCCAGCAGTTAAGAAAGCACCATTAAAGAACAAAATCAACTCCCATGTCTGGAGCTAAAGTAGCCGATTTATCAGACTGATCCACAAACTCATCCGGTGCCAGTGGATCCATTTACCCCATTCGTTGTATCTAAGCTTTTGGGTCACAATGATCGTAACCACAAATGGAATAGAAGAGGAATAAGTCTGTGTTGAATTCAGAGCTGGGGAAAAAACAAGCTAGCGCAAAATATCTGCGGTTTGACGTAGCAAAGGACAGTCTTTGCTCGGGGGTGTTCAAGTTGAGCATATTGATTTCTGAAGCAATTAACACATGGTTCTTCATGATCCATTTAACCTTTCTGCCAATGTATGTTCAGGCAATGACAGTCCAAACTCAGGACTGCTCCTGCTTTTACTGTGGTGGAGACTTCAGAGAAGAGAAGAGTTATTATACCAATTTCAGAGAGCACAGCTAATGTAATAAGCATCCTATAAAAAGTGAATTTCTGTATTTTAGAAGGAATTGAAGGGAAAGTCGTTGAACTGAAGTGTGAAGGTGAGCTATGGCCAGGGAACACAACTGGTGTATGAAACTGATTGTTCTATCGTTTTGAACAGATCTGAGCAAGAACATCAGTTAGAGGAATTTAGTCCTTGAAATGTAAAGCTGTCTTCAGTATGGCACAGGCTTGGAACCCCAAGAGAAAAGGCCAGTGAAAGATTTATCCTGAAGTACAGGATCATGTGATACACAGTTGTGACCAGGGGGTCAGTGCTCTACAATATTGAAAAATGTGGTTTATTTAAGAGTAATATGGTCTTCCATTGGCCAGGCCTTATTGAAAATTCAGTGAAGTAAATGGAATTCTTTGTTTTAATGGGCCCTTTTAAGTGTTTTGGGCAGAGTTATCTGAGCTTTAGAGAGAGAGATGAACAAAGGAATGAAGACATTTTAAGGTATTTGCTCTGTTAAGAGTGTGTGTTTACAGGTTTCTGTAGCATACTATGGTGCAAATAAAATGACAGACATAATTTACACAGAAAGGAGATGTGACATCTATGAAAGGCTCTGCAACCAGAAAGACAAAAGTTGTAAGACCAATAGGTTATACTGTTTAAAACAATATTGGTAATTGCTTTCTCCTGTGGCATGGGAGAAAGCGGACTGTGAAGTACAAGGTCATCCTCCTGTTTCTTGTGTACATCAGCAGTCATCTTCCAGCGGAGAGACTGTAAGATCTAGCTGGGTCCTGCCCTCCAAACAGACTCAGATTCAGGCTCCTTTCAGTCCTTAGCTTTGACTTTTACTTAGGCAGTCACTGTTGCGATGGGGAAAGATAAACAGGAGCAAATACTCTTATTTTCCATGGCTGTTTTTCCTTTCAGCCAGCTATAGGCTGTGAGTAACCTCGTATAGGAACCAAGAAAAGGAAGGGAGAGAGGTTAGGGAAGGAGGAGAAATAGCACAGTGAGTCACCCTGTCCACTATCTGAAGGTCTATATTCTGCTCCCTTCTTAAATATAGAACTGATTTCATTCAATTATTAACTCTTGCCAACTAAACATTTGGTATGAAGGGGGCTCTTGGATGCTGATTCATAGTGATGGTTCTCTAAAGGAAAACTGGAGCAATCATGTATAATCTCTGCAATAAATCTTGACTAAAGCAGAAGATATGTATTTTAAAATGCTTTTATTCAGTGCCTGTCACTTCTGTGTCTGTTAAGCTGTGAGCAACACTAATGACAACTGATAGGTGCTTTTCCACAGAGGTTGTCTTGTGGGCTCCAGATCCCACTCAAGTGACAGGTTTTAAAGGATAACAGGGTTTTCCTTTAGTTTGTAGAAACTTCCCAGCATCCAAATAATCTAATAGTGGTTTAATACTCTGTGTCTGGAGGCTTACTCTGTGTGGCTGCTCCTGCTAGGTCACCATACTGACACAGACTACCTATGATTTCAAATGGTGTCTCGCCTAGGTAAAGGGGTAATAACCTCACCTTGAAATCAGATAGAGGTAAACCAGTACCTGATTTTCATTCCAATGTGGGAAATGAGCTGATCTCAGTACATCAGTGAGCAGAAGCACCTAATCACTGTAGGATCAGCCTTGCAAGGATGCCACGCTGTGAAATGTTTCATTACCTGTGTGCTGAGGTGTTGAGGATGATGCTGTGTCAGTAAGGTGATGAGAGAAAGTCAGGGAGACTGCTTTAGTGGTTTATGCTTCTCCACCATGAGATATTTTCAACAGGAACAGTGGGAGGGTGGCATCGGAAGTTTTAGGATGGGGAAAGGTGCTGGGGAAGGCACTATCATCTTATGAGTAAATTAGTGCAGAAACATGAATTTGAATACCAATAGATAGGTTAGTGTGTTAAAGAAGAATTTCAAGAATCTGGGTTGCCCTAAATTGTCATGGGAAGAGGTTTGAAACTCCAGGAAATTCCCATACTTAAATATAAAAAAGTAAGTAGTAGAGAATACAAGCATGGCTTGGCGTCTCTCCATCTTGCATCTGTGATGGTGGTTGAAGGTAGATACTAATTTAATGCTCTCCTTCCAAGCTGATCGAGTTCTTGGTTGCAGGGGGCTTTAGATGCCGAAATCAGTAATCAAACAGTACATCCTGCACTGTGGAAAGATACGGCTGTGTTTTGAAAGGTGTATGTTGCTCTGTTCCCTTTACCTTGGGCAGGCCCATGATACGTGTTCCATCTGGGGTTTCAGCAATTAGTAGCGTTTGTTTCACCTTGCTTGCAAAGCTCCACTGACAAGTCAGCTGTTTCCTTTTGTGGAGAACCTGTGTGATATTTCCAAGATCAACTTTGTCTTGTCAAGGAGCTAAATGCCATGCAGAAGGGGAGGAAAGCTCCCCCCTGAAGTTGTGTGAACTTTACCGTGCGGGTGGCCAGGTCAGGCCAGGCCCCTTACTCATAATCGTTTGAGTTTAGCCTTATTTGCTGCTTTGGATTTGTTACTGCTGTGCTGGAGTGGTGAAGCTGCAGGCAGTAGCCCAGAGGAGATTCCCAGACTACTTGCTTCTCATGGCTCGTCACTTCCTGCAGCTTAAGCCAGGTATGAACAAAAGCTGTAGCAATATTTGAATCCTCAGGTCTGAAAGGGGTTGCCTCAGATTCAGAGGTGTCCATCCCTTGAACCAAATATAGAAAGAGGCAGGCATTGCAGGAGCTCTGAAAGTCCATTTCCTGGCTGTTTACCTGCTTTATGTTTGCTGAGGGGCTTTTGCCATCAGGGACTGTGGCTGAAAGTGGGAAAGCTGCTTTGCCTCCAAACCCTGTCATTCCAATCCATTCCTGTTGCGGGAGAAGAGAGCCCAAAACCTTCTGAAAGATGGAGTGGTGCAGCATGTGTGGTCAACCTGCCACTGACTCCCAAGTGCTGTGAAGGAAGGGGCTTTGCTTTCACCCTCTAATGATCTTCTGCTTAAGTGGGGTAGATCCCCACTGGAAGACAAGGGATAAGAATGCAAGTGAATGGGAATGGGTACAGCCAGGAATTCTCAGCCCTCAGATGAATGCCCAGACCAACCTGAGGCTGGGGGTGGTGGGAGTGGAAGATTGCCATGCTCCAGAAGGAAGGCTTTAAATCTATTCCCCAAACTCAGTCAGAAAAGCAAGAGATGGTTGCCGTTTATTTACCTTTTTACCTCACTATTTTGAGGACCAGACTTCACCTAAATCCAGTCTGTCTTGCAAACGTAGCAGACTCTATTTCTCAAAAGCCATTCTGAGTAAGTGCGTGAGAGAAGGGAGCTTATTGGCATTCATACTGTTAGTTACTCAAATACAGATTTATGTAGAAAAGCAATTATGCATTGATTACATTGCACATCAGCGAAAAGCAGGTGAGCATCTCCTCACCTAACCAGTAGCATTGACTTATCAAGTGTGTCTTGGTAAGTTAATTTAGACAATGACTACAGAAAACTACTGCCATTTGCACTGCAACTGCCTGTTATAAAAGAGTATTCACAGGCACAGAGGTGAAGCCAGAAGTAATCTGATCTTTGCAAGCATCTGTTTGGACGATTATTGCTGATTAAATTTATTAACAACCGCTGGGGAGCACCCAACTCACACATCGGATATACCTTGCGTGGGATGAGCACCGTAGCAAATCTGTTCTGAACTTGGAGCAGGAAAATGAAACCCCATAAATCTGGGTGCTGTTTGTTTCGTGGGGTTCACAATGAGTTCTCAACAAACTGTTACAGCACTGGGGTTTTCTCTTTTAGCAAGGGAGGCAGAGGACACGGTTTTAACTCAGAGGTTTCACAGCCTGCACTTGGTTTTTGTAACGTATTGTGCTCGTACACAGGGAGGAGCTGGAGACAGGGAAAGTACTGACCCTGAAGAGAGTAATGATGAACTGTGAATGATCAGTGCAGTCTGATTCATCTCCAGCATTTATGTCTATCTATGGGAAGATCTGAGGACATCAAATGCTACGCTCACCCAATAATGCCAGTTATTTGTTAAGGAGCAGATTCGTCACCATCATTATGATTAGTGCTATGTTAGAAAAGCAACCTCGCAGATGAGATCAGGGTTTCATTGTCAAGATGAAGCATGTATCGCTGACCTGCCCAAGGTGAAAAGGACAGAGTAACATACATTTTTCAAATTGCAGCCATATTTTTCTACAGTCTTGGTACAAATGCACTGTAAATCCTTGCCTGCTCAGACAGGCTTTAGCCAGCTCTACTTATACCGGGGTGTTCAAGGCCAGGCTGGACAGAGCCTTGGGTGGCATGGTTTGATGGGAGGTGTCCCTGCCCATGGCAGGGGGGTTGGAACTCGATGATCTTGAGGTCCTTTCCAACCCTAACTATTCTATGATTCTATTCTATGATTCTATGTGTGCCTATAAAGATCAGTTATGTGTGTATCCCTTGCTGTTACAAGGTCAGTTACGTGTGTATCCTCTCCCACCCCTGGCCAGCAAAGTTACTGGCGAAGCTCTCCAATTACGCCGTACAAGTTACACAGATACAAGTCCTGCTTCATGTAGACACTCTTACTTCAGTGCCAAGTCCAAAGAGGAAGACTTAGGCCACAGGACCTGCAATCTGAGTAGATCAAGTGGGATGGTAGAGGTGCAAAGAGTGGTTTTCTTCAGGCCAGGCAGTGGCTGTGGGATGCAGCAAGGACCCCCTCAGTACTGCAGCGCCTTGAGACACACAACCTGTCATTCACAGGCATGATTTCTTTCTCTGGTGCTTCAGGGATGGGCCAAAGGAGCAGCACTGTGACACCTCCAAGGGCTGTGATGAAGAGGAAGCCTGGAGCTTGCTGCTGCCTTTGGGGCATTGCAGGGCATGCCTGGCATTCAGCAGGTGCTTGGCGTATGCCACTCACCGTGTGAACATGAAGAGAATATTCTTTGTGCCATAGTGAAGTAAGGGGGGGTAACAGCACTAATACAGCTGATCCCTGTTTTTCTAGCCTGCATGCTTTCCTTTGTATTTGGCCTTTACTGACTGGAATCGTTCACAAGGATGCTTTGGTTTGGCTTGTAATCTCCCCTGTTAATGGCATTTGTAAGAGATTTGTTAAACGGAACAAGGTTGCCTGCTGCTTGTGTCGTGCTTTGTTCTTTCTCTTTTTTCCTTTACTTCTTAGGGCTCTGTGTCATGCCAGTTTTTTATTGCTCTCCAAGTTGCTTGGGGGAAGCTTGGAGATGTTGCTGGCTGTTTAGCTGCTTGGTTGTGTTATTGTCCCGTGTCTGTTTCCAAATTATCACTGGATTGTGTAGCACCTCTCACATATTCACAATGTTTGCAAAGAAACAAGAAATTGGATATCTGAACTCCAAAGTGGCTTATCTTGAGTGCTTAGGCAATGTGAACATGGGCACTTTGATTACCTCATCCCCTTTTAAAAGAAGCTGAGATCCCAGCCTCTGTCAGTCCTGCATCTGCCTCCTGGAACTGGCTCAAGGGCTCTCTGCCTCCCCTCTGCCCATGGAGCTATGGTACCTAGAGCTGCACCATGCGTGTGTCTCCTCTGTGTCACAGCATCTGGGGCCAAAAGGGGTTTTCAGTAGTGTTTTGAGAGGGGATAGGACCAGAGACGCTATGTTCCCATCTCTGTTAGTTCTTCTATAGAGAGTGACATTATGAAATGAATGAGTGGCAAATGCTCACATGATAAACTGATAAATTAAGGGCCCAAATCATCCTTCTCCCATTTCCACAGGGAAAGGCTTGAAGGCTGGTTTTGTAAGAGAGGCAGGGCATTCCCCAGCTATCCTGGTAAAGAACACACCTGGAGCTGTGCCCTTCCTTATGGGTGACATCAGCCTGAATGTTCACCCGAGGAAGGCAATGCATTTATATCACATACTGAGGAAATGTGCTCCCTGCAGGCAACCTCATGCTGTAAAAACTGGGAGAACTCGAATGCTTTTCCTGCCTGGCAGTAAATGATATACTGCAGTCATTTTCCACAGTGAGGGAATTGCTAACCTGGCAGAGCCATCACTGATGTTAGCAAGCGTGAAGTTATTCTCCATATGCATGTACTCGGTTAGCATGTCCCCTAATTTATTATCTGTTAGAGTAAGCTAGTCAAATTACAAGGGCATCACTATGAAAGCAGCAGCATCATCAGCTAGGTTATGTGTCCTTGGTCCTGCAACCAAGTTCAAGCTAACAAGGAGCTCAGGCTGAGCTGCGTGTTCTGGTTCTATATATGTGTGGCTGGCTTAACTGCCTAGTAACCAGACTGCTGCTTTCTGTGTGCTGCAAGTCTGCTCAGGGCTGCTCCTGCAGCCTTTCTATGCCTGTTTCAGCACTGCCAGCCACCGTAAGTGTCCCTGTGGAGTCCTGCGTTTGTGCTTTCCTTCATTAATCTCATAGTCTTCCAAAGGAAATACTGTGTTCATTTGTTTGCTTGCTTTTTCTGTAGACAAACAATACCCTTCTCCAAATACAACAAATACACCTCTCCTCCTGTAACCCCAAATCCACCCCTAAACTCCCTCCTTTCAAATCACAGGGAGAATGAACTGCCTTGGGAAGTAGTTTGAATGAGGATTTCAGGCTGGCCCATTGAAGACATGGAAGAATCCTCAAATCAGGACAGGAATGAGGCCTCCGTTTCTCCTATGTGACTGAAGTTTAGTTGTAGAGTTCTGTCCTAAGTCCTGGTCTGCCCCTCCAGGATGGTATCAACCTGGTAAGTGCAAATAGTAAGTCCTGTGCAGGAACCAGGAATCCTTGGTTTGTATCAGAGGGAAAGGGACAGCATCACATTGCTCAGATCTCACTGACTTGCAGTGAAGCTGTGCATTTGATGCAGCAGAGCCTGTAAGTTCTCACTCACACACATGAGCCCAGGTGGCTGAGGTGAAGCCTATGAAGGTGTCGATGGCAAAAGATTTGTTAAAGTATCACATGGCAAGTGTGTATTATGTGTCTCGCTGTTCTGCTGGTGAAGGAGCCAGAAGATGAAGTCCTGAGGGATCAGTTACTGTATGTGTAACCCTTCTGCCAAGCCATGACTGGCAGCAACAGGAGCCAGATTCAGATTTTACCCCATCCAAAGACCCTGTGCTCAGGGGACTGATTTTCCTGGCACAAACAATTGCTTGGAGAAGCAGAATTTTGTAAAGGCAGAGGGAACAGGAGAGTGCCCAAATATATTCTTTTTTCCTAAAGAATGTCTTAATTATCAAGTTTAAACCAAGCCCCTCCTCCCCCTGCTTCCTCCCATTGGCTATCTCATTCCTGTGCCCTTGTTCTGGGGGCATTTGGAGTTTTCTCTCTTTCCCTGCACCTTGGAAGAGTTGGATGAAGAACATGGAGCTGACCAGCTCAGGCTTCCCTACACTAACTGCAGACTGATCTCTACTCCATAGAATCATAGAATGGTTTGGGTTGGAAAGGACCTTAAGATCATGTAGTTCCAACCCCCTGCCATGGACAAGGCTCTTTGTTTAAAAAACACCGACCCCAAATGCAGTAAACCCCCGAAAATGTATACAAAATAAATGTCTTACAAGGCTTTGATTTATTTTCCTCCCTCCTGAAATTGAGAGGTTGCTTTTTCTCCAGGCCCATCGCAGTCAGTTGGGTTGAACATTGCCCACCACAGCGAGGCAGCCTCTGCCCTGTGGTGAAGGTGACTGCAAGCACCCATACAAACTCCATAGTAGGAGGCAGATGCAGAGGTCCCCAAGCAAAAAGGTGCAGAGGATGGTGGCAGAAACAAAAGCAAAGGTGATGCCCTTCAGGAAGAAGGCTTTGCTAGGCTTTGTTCTCTGTGCTTTAAGAAGAGAGAGAAGTAAGGATAAGATGCAGAACAGCTATGAAACACTTATAGTAAGAAACCAAGAAAAAGCCTAAAGGTAGCTTTTGGCAGCTGATTCCCTCTGGTGTGTGGAGAAGCAGGACATTGCATCTTGTCCACAGGTTCTTTAAAGGTTTTACTTCTTCCAGTTTGTCTTCATGCTTGGGATGACTTTAATGGTGTTGGCATGCAGACGGAGAATGTGTTCTCCTGGTGTTCAAAACAGTCCCAAAGGGACTGGGATGGAAACAGAGATGCAGGGAGGCAGAGAGAGAGTAAGGTGAGGCTGTGAGAGCAGAGCTCAGCTGAGCAGAAGGGAAAGGGGAGTTGAGTGGGGAGGGGAGAAAGGGAGAGGGGAAAAACTGGGGAGATGTAAGGAGGTGCAGGGCTGGCTTTTGTGGGTGCTTTTTTGGGTCCCCAGGTGCATCCCAGTGATGAGCACAGCTGGTTTTGTAGGCTCAGCATCAGCAGCAGGTGCCGAGTCAGGCCCCAGCTTCCTTTTTCCTATTTGTGGTACTGATCATTTGGGACAGTTTTAAAGGCAAGCAGTTCTTGAATTCGTACGTTTTGTTGTTGTCCTTTTTCATCTTTCAGAGACTAAGGAAAACATAGTCCGGGAAATGAGCATACCTAAAATCAGCCTTTGATTGCTCCCTGCGTGACTGTGCTGTGCGAGTTCCTGCATCAGGTGCTCGGTGATACCTCCTGGCTGTGTGAGATAGAGTTTGGTGGCAGCACTTTGAGTGGGTCAGGGATGTAACCCTGCAGGCATTTAACATTCTCAAAGCTTGATTAACACTGGAGGGAAAACTGAGGTGCTTTAACTCACTTCTCATGCATCAAATGCGTGTAAACACGCCGTGAATGCACAAAGAAGAATAGTAGCAGTGATGTAACACTGAGGCATTGGTTCAGTGACTCTCCAGCGTTATTCAACACATCTTCCTCAGCAGAATGATGTTACTGAAATGGGATTTTATTAAAAGCCAGCAGCTCAGTGTATTGTTCAGCATTCAGAGCAACATCTCCATTTCTTTTCTAACGCTGTGGTGCTGAAAACACATCCCATTTCAAAAGCAAATGTTTAACTACAAATGTAATTTGGGAGAAAATAATTCTCTCTTTATTTTTTGTGCCTCTCTGAAATCTGCTCAAAGCATGCACATTAGCAGAGCACCCTTTCTTGCAGGGATTTAAGTCTTTCAAAGGAGCTGCATAACAAAGTTGTTGGAGTGATTTCTCCCCAGCTGTTCTACTGAGTGGTTTCTAATTACCCTCAGCATTTGAAAGGTGAATGGTACTCTTATATAATCAACATTAATAATTCAGCTTAGCCCAAGAAAGCTTATTGCAGCTAGTCCTTTGATGCCAGAAAACCTCTACTAAAACATTCATTCTCAATTTAATTCATAAGCTCCTAATAAAGCCAATCCAGGCAAAATCCTTCAACTTGGCTCCTGCAGTTAAAAATGTAGCAGAAATTATTTCAGCTGGTAAACAGGTATTGTGAAATTTAGGAGAAATTTACTTTTCAGGTATGTTTCTGGTCCTCAGGATTGTATTTTTTCTTGAGTGAATAGAAGATTCCCTAAAAATTAGGTGTATGCAAACACACTTTCTTCTTCCTTTCTTTCTAATGCCTTCTTTCCCTCTAACTGCCCTCTCTGGTGGCAGTGGTGCTGTGTGATCAGCATAAATGGAGGCAAACAGCCATGATGTTCCTTATAACACAAGCGTAAAGGGCCACACAAGATTTCCAGAGTCACTCTCCATCACACTGAGCCACCACAACCTACTGTTAGAGAGTCAACGCAGTTACTATAAGATAATGATCTTGTGCTGGTTTATTAATGGTAGTAACAGGAAGAACACAGAGAGTTTTGCCAGTTTTGCCAGACCTGACTATCAAAACTGCCATGTGGGGAAACTCCAAAAACCCAGAAATATTTTAGTAGCCTCCACAATTTTATGATAGAGACAACTTTCCGTAGGAATGAGTTTCATCAGGTCTGATGGTGACATGCCGATATGTAGGTGTTTACCTCAGCACGGTCCATGCAATCTGGTATGAACAGAGATCCTCCAAGAGCAGTTATTTCTTTGACACCACTGTGCTTTCTAAAAGCAGCTACTAGAGGCACAGATGAATGGATTTCTGTCAGTCACATGTCCCAGTTTTCCTGTTTTAGTGTTATTTCCTTCTATTGAAGCTCATTTCAAAGGGACGAAGATGGGCATTTGTCTTCTGAGGGCAAAAGAGGGCGCTGGTGATGCGGCAGCGAGGTGGAGGTGCAACATGAGGCTGGCAAGCTGGAGTCTTTAAAGATCCAGCTGCCAATTTGCAGCTGGGCCCATATGTCTGGCATACCCGTGTCTTAGAGATTCTCACTGCCTAGAGAAAGAGAAATAGCTCACTTCTTTCATTCCGTCCTGTGTGATTGTGACTGAGAGTTCAAAAGTTGGGAGAGCCAAGGATGGATTTACTGTTTGAGCACCTGCAAAAATACTCCAACGCCAACCTAAACAAAAGAAAACCATGACATGGAACATTTCCAAAGGGAAAACAAAAAAGGTGACTCTGCTTGAAATACCTAATGTGTTTTGTGGGAGTGCCATCAATTCTTAAAGGTATCGTAAAGCTCAGCTCGCCTTATCTGTGGAAAATTAGAGTTCTGGTGAACATTCCTTCACACTTTCCTTTTCAAGACTCAGAATAACATATTCTCTCCTAAGTAGTCGAGAGAAGGAATTTCTAATAGGTAGAAACAACCTCTCTGCATTTCTCAGCTTTTCCGTCTCTGGATAGGCATCATATTTGCAAACTCTGTAGGTGCGTCAGAAATATCACTGTGTGTGAAGTGCTTTGATACATCAGGATGTGAGATGCTGCAGAACAAAATGCTTTGATTTTTTTCTTTCTTGTTTGTGTAATATATCCATGAGTGTTCTTGCTTCTGTGTAAGCACATTTCTTGGAGTCTGTCAGAGCTTAAAATAAGGGGGTGTTTCTTTCAGACTTGATGGTTTGCCTGCCTTCAGAAATTTGTGACTGCATGTCTTGGGATTGAAAAGCATTTGGCTGATATTGAGGAAATGGTACTTTTATCCAAAGAGGGAAAATGATCTGTGCAAATGATCACTGTTGAGATAAAAATGAGAACAGACAGCTGACACTTGGGTTTCCAGCTAAGGTAAACCTGCATGGCTTGGCACAGACCAGGCACTCCTGGAGCCCATGGGTTGGAGACCCATCTTTTGCAGTCTGTTTAATGCCCCATGTTCAGGGCTGCCCATCTCCTCCATGTGTTCTATACTGTCATGTTTTAATTCTCTGGTAGGTTTTGAAGAGGGACAGTTGGCCAACTGAACCATTTACCTCATCTGCTTAGAAGTGGCTGTTTGTGTTGTCCCTAGCAAGATGGAAACCAGATGAGAAAAGGCTGGAGCTAGAGCCTCCACCCCACCAGCGGCTGGCACTGCTCTCCCTGTCCCAGCAGAGAGCTGCTGCCATAGCCAGGGGGGGATGGTCTTGTACAGCTTTTCGTAGCTCATCTTGCAGAGGAGGAAGGCCCTGGGGTTGTTTTGAGACAAGGGAATCCTGTCTCAAAGGGAGTCTCCAGACAATGAGACTCACTTGGCCCAGCTACTTCTTTTTATTGCAACAGTTGTTCTGAAGTTTTTGAGAGTAGCAGCCCAGGTATTAAATGTTGGTGTGATATTTTGGCTTTTAAAGGAGTCTAGAAAACTTCTTTGGAGCAAAATGTTTATTATAGGCTATATAATGGAGTTCATTTCCTGTTTGTCTATTCAGCATTATGCTTCATTAGCTGTAGGCTTGTCATGTGATGGCGTGTAATCAATCAATCTTGCCATTTGTGCATATTCTGCGCATGAAGCCAGATTTCTTTGTTTTAGTGCCTGGAATGCATTTTTCAGTACAGCGCTGAACCATAGATAAGACCAGTTGTTAGTCTCTGAGATATCTGCCTGCTCAGGAGACCGTGTGAAGGAAACAAACTACCTTCTTAATTATAAGGCTGTGGCTGCTTCTGATTTGAATGACTAAATATCCTATTTCTCTCAAGTTAATATGTTATTACTTGCATGAGAAGTCTTATTTTTGTCAGGGGGAATTACTAGTTAGTGCTATGTGGGAGGACCCAGCAGAAAAACCTGTGGTTATCTTTGGTTGCCATTGTCAAGGAATAGGCTATGGAGGTTGGGTGGCCTTGAGGGCTGCCATGTGGGAAGGGGGCAGTGCGGTTTGGAGCCCTGTTGATGGTGCTAGTGAAGCCTTGGGAGCCCTGAATCTACTGCACATGTGGAGGGATAGCATTGTAGGCCCTTTTTTACGGATAAAGTGTAAATCCTTCCTTATAGCTACTTCTTGCAAATGATTTCGCAAGGATGCTGGAGAGGGACTTTTCATCAGCGACTGTAGTGATAGGACAAGGGGGGAATGGATTTAGACTGAAACAGGGGACGTTCAGGTTAGATATAAGGAAGAAGTTCTTTACTGTGAGGCTGGTGAGGCACTGGAACAGGCTGCCCAAAGAAGTGGTGAATGCTCCATCCCTGGCAGTGTTCAAGGCCAGGTTGGACAGAGCCTTTGGTGACATGGTCTAGTGTGAGGAGTCCTTGCCCATGGCAGGGGGTTGGAACTGGATGATCTTCAGGTCCTTTCCAAACCAAACCGTTCTGTGATTCTGTGATTTATCATTGGTATGGCTGTTGAGAAAAGAAATGTACAACCTAGATTTCAGGAAGAAAGATGGAGGAATCGTAAGGTTAGATGGAGAAAAGATGTAAATTAGGAAAATTGCTGTTACTCCAAGAAATCCATCTGGCCCATGCAAGATGTGAGATTTCTACCTACTGCTTCCCCCTGTGAATTTATTTCTCTGGGTACACAGCTTTTTTGAGGGTTGGAAAGTATGAGTGTGGATCAGGAAGGACGCTGTGGAGCCACAGTCAAATCTAAAGGTAATTGTTATCTCTGCATGAACACGAGCTGCTCTGGAGCCTGTGCTTCATACCAGTTCTTACTGGCCAACAGCAGCTGTGAATAGACAGAAAATGACACAGTGCCGCAGCCAGTACCCCAGCTCTAAGGGCAGTCAATCATCAGCTCAGAGAGAGCTGCTCCTCTTCTTCCATGTAGCTGCATTCTTAGCAATCTTGTGACTTCCTCTTTGTGCATATAACAGTTAATGATTTTGTTAAGTCCAACTGGAGGTGCATTGAGTCCTCACTACTCAAGGGTCATATGATGTTGAGCGAAATGCCAGCAATTTTGCTGCTGGAGAATGGGGCTATGAAATACAGTGTCACCATCTGAAGCACATAGCCCCACTATTTTGTTTTCTATCCGTGTCAATGTACACGTGACCTCTTTTGATTTTGAAGTGTAGCTGAACAGAGAAATTAATTTGCTGCTATTTGAATTTCAGTCATGCCTACGGAGAAAGAGTCTCTTTGGGATGAACCTGTAAGCAGTCACTGCCAAAAACATACAATGGTGAAGTTGAGTGGGATCAGGTAGGTAGGCGGAGTTGCTCAAAGTCATAGGAAAGAGGTAGGATAAGAAAGGTTTCCCAAGTTTCAATAACTGCTAGGCCATTATGCCTCCTTAACGTGAGTCACCTTTTCTGCAACCAAGTCATAAGCTCTCTTAGTCTGTGAGGACAAGCTCCAAATGGGATGGCAAGGACTTGAGCAGGGGTCTCACACATCCCATGCAGCTGCCCTTGTAACACACTGGTCCTTGATCCCCTTAGCCAAGTAGCATCCAGTTTAGCCATGCTCCAGCCATTTAGTGCATGTGTACCATGCTGGTGAGCATAACACAGGGATATCTCTTACATGTGGGGAAGAAGGGAACGCAGGGACATGACATGGGATGTTGGTTAACACCTTGATTCAGGGTCCCAGGGTTCTTTCTTTTTAACTCTAGTGTGGTATTTACGCCTGTGGACGGGTGGAAATGGCAGCTCCTTGTGTTAAACAGCAGCTTAAACCTGTTAGTTTTGATAAATCATTAGTGTCCACAGTGACAGAGAGATGCAGAAGTAATCCTAGCAATGACATCCACACTGCTATCCGTCTGAATAAGGGAAAAGCTCTCTTTTAGTCATAATTATGTTAGTTTACACAGGAGCTCTGTTGTTCACAGAGTAACCATTGCTCCATCTGAACAAAAAACTGGCAAATGTTGTAGCCTGAGCATATTTTGGAGACCAGGTGTAAGAGTTAGGATGAAGGGGCATCTGTGTATCGCACGGATACGTGCTCACACACCATTTTCCCTAGCATTTGGCCAACTCTATTGATTTGAGCTGACCACAAGTGAATGGGACAAAGCTTTTGGCTCTCACTGTGTGCATTTTGCTCAGCTCCACTGGAAAAGCTTCTAGGAGCTATTTGCTGCTAATCGTTCTCAAGCAAGGAATGAATGGGAAAGTATCTTACTAGAATGATTTACTGTTCATCATGCATAGTAAATGGAGTTATTCACTGGCAGTCACGCATCTCTGGCTAATCTTCTTGAAGGTCACTCGTGCCAGTCACCAGCCTCTCATTGCAGCTACTGCAGTAGGGAACAACGTGTTGAGGATAGGGAGCTGTTTAAAGAAGTGGGATCAGATCCATCCACCAGTCCGGGTTTGTTCTTCACCCTGATTCCTACACCTCACATCACCAAGGACTAGTAAAGGGAAGACCAGAAACAGATGAAAATGTAATAACACTGAATTATTGAATCACCTCAGCCCAAAAGAAAGGAGCTGTCAGTGTTAATTGGTCTCTAGAGAAGTTGGAGCAGAACAATTTGTTCTGGGATGTCCTTTCTTGCCCAGATATTACACTAACCAGGTCGCAAGGCATCTGCAACGTCTTCCTCTTGATGCAAACCCATCTGACTGTAAAAGAACTGGATTGCAGCATGTTATTAGCATTTTTATTATGTCCTATGTCAAGTTCTTCAAAAAATCCCCCAGTTTTGTTGTGTAATTTCCTTCCTCAGTTCCAGAGTCAGATAACACCAGAGGAGTAACAGTGTAACCTCACTGATGAGAAACATCTAACGAAAGCAGGCTATCCTTATGACCTGGAGGGTACTTGAGCACTGCTCTCTTCCTGGGACTAAAAGGGACTTCAGCTGTGCTCCTCTCACAGCTACAGCAGTCTGCTGGTGACTGTTCCCTGCCTGAGTGGGTCTGAGCACCACGGAGAAGACTAAATGTCAACAGATCATTTGCAATGTACTAAAAATATACTTTTGTGTTTCAACCTAAGGCAACCCACACTGTATCACCCACCCAAGGGCATAACGCTCGTCAAGGGGCGGCTGAGGTCTTCAAGCGCAGGAATGAGAGCTGTGGATAGCAAGTAACACGTTGTTCCAGCTTGACAGGATTTTTCATCTGATGTGGACAGGTACAGAGCTGCTAGGAAAGGCAGTATTTCTTTCCCCTTTCCCATAGGTGTGAGATGGTCATACCACCTGAAAGGCAGAAAATGATTAAAGACAAACTGAGAAACTTGCCATCCTGGTCTTTCTTTCTGCCTCCATTTATTGCTTTAGATAATCACTCAGTTTTGATTCACTGCTTCTGGGCCTTGTCTGGCTTCTTCAGTGTCTCTGCAAAGGCCAGTCTTAACTGACTGGCTTGCTGCCATGGTTAGGGCTTGATCTTTTGCCTTCTCCCAACAGCTGGGGCGGGTATTGATCCCGTTATTCTGAAAGGTGCTGATCTTAATTAAAGATTCTGAACATTCCTGCTTGACAGCAGGCCACTGTTGAGATATACTGACAGGGAAAGCGCGGTAAGTGGGACCTATTTACAGCATGCACAGTGCCTTGGTCTTTATACAGCTTCACTGATAGCGCTCCTGTTGTCTGCAGGGCCAGAAGCTCAGCCTCTCGCAAGGGTGAACCTAAAGCTCTGGCACTCCTTGAATCACTGTGGTTATCCACTTCTTTTCACTCTGGATTCAGAGCAAATCTGGATGAGTGCAGGCTGCTGTTATCCGTTTCAGCGTCCTTGATATACTTCCATACTCTACTTCAGAAATTAAATACAGGGGTGTTGGCTGATGTGTCTTAGGAAGCAGGATTGAGTGAGCCTGCCTTGAGAGAAGCAAAAAATGTACATGGAAGGAACATCAGTCTTGCAGAGGTGCTTTATCCACAAAATTACCCTCTTTGGGTTAAAATCAGTGCCCACAGTATATCCTCTTCCCCCAGTTATCTCCTGTGGAGACTGCAGGCCTGGGCCACACTATGGTTGTTACTGACTTGCACACATCCTGTCCATGTATTTGTGTACTGAGTGTTGTACTGGTGCGTCCAAAATGCAGGCGAATTTCAAAGGGCCTATGTTGCTGCTCTGCAGCAAAGCCATCTGAGGGTTTATTTTTGGCAGACTGTTAATAAATAAAAGGGCATTGAAAATACAGGTCACAGAGTACAGCAGTACCAGCTCTTGCTCTTCTCTGTTGGGCTTAGTGGAGTGATGCTAATCCAGCCTCTTTCTCCTTCCTCTGCAGCCTTCCATTTCAAAACCAGTTTTGCATGCTTTCAGGTTGTAGGGATGTGGGAGTTTGGTTTGCTGCTTGGCAGCTCTGAAAGCTGAGACCCTCCTCAGAACCAGAACGAGAACCGAAGTCTCCTCCTTTGTTTCCTCCCACAGATCCCTGTTTTCAGCAGTGGGGAGCAAACCGAAAGGAGCTCAATGCCACAAGTCCTGCTGCACACCCAGACATTGACTGTGATGTCAGCCAAGCTGATGCTGCAGCTGTGCTGCAGAGGCTTAGCATTCTGTTATCAGGGTCCAGCAGGCAAACAGCACCCTGAACTTGGCTGCTGCTCAGCTCCAGCTCTGAAATCCTCTTTCTCACCTACCTCCAAGTTAAAACAGTAGAAGCTGCATGAGGACTGCAGTGGGTATAACCCGTATGTGGAGGAGATGAAAAGTTTGGAAGTAGGCTAGACTATTTCTTCTTACAATGCTTATTTGCCCTCTGGAAGCAATATTATTTTAAGTCATTATGTTAAGTCACCTCAGTGTGTTCATCTTCCCCATGGCACCTGGCTCATCCTTCAGTGGCACTGTCCATCCTTTCTTCTCCCCTTGCCACACCATGCCATTGCTGCTTCATTTGCCATCATAAATTCATCTAGCTGTGCCACTGGTGGGTTTCACTTGGGGTCACACCAGCTTTCCTCATATATCATTGCTTACCCAAGGCACACTGCTGGGGCTTGTTTTCTTTCCAGACCTATGGCCAGTTGGTGTCTTTGTGATGCTGTGACAGAGAGTAAAGGGCTCTGTACATACCAAAATAGGGCCCATCTTTCCTTTATGCCCCACATCTGCTCAGCCTCATCCTGCCAGTCTTGCTCAGACAGCTCTCTTTTTCTTATGGCCATCTTCTCTCTCTCTTAAAGTCCCTTGTCACATGGTATTTTATTATATGATACAGTAAGAGAGAGGACAAGGTGAAGGAGACAGTGAATTTAAAGTCAGCATTATACCAGACTTTGGTAGGAGGGATGATGACCGGAACCCAGGTGGAAGGAAAACACAGGGCAAAGGGACAGAGAGAGGGAAAGGGAAAACATAATTGTAACCTGCCACAGCAGTGACAGATAGCAAAATCAAGTAGAGTCAGGCTTCCAGTCCAGCCAGTTATACTGCCAGTAAAGATATGAGAGCAACTAATACCATCCTTGCCCCAGGGGTTTTTCCCCTTATTTATAACCCCATTACTGAGAGAGACACGACACTGCAGAACAACTAACTGCTTGCTTAGTTTCAGGAGCAAGGAATGGTGAGCTGCTCCGAGAAGGGGGAAGGGTCCTGAAGTGGGATATGAAAAACATGGGGGGTTTTTAGCCTGAATGGAGGAAAAATGTGATTGAAAGAATCTGAAGTGGACACAATAACTAGTTCAAGATAATGATGTTGAAAGAGGCACTATGTTTCTCCATGTGATTTCTTAAATGATGGAAGCAAATCCATGCCCAGCCCTGGAATCTTTTACTTAGAAACCTTTCAAATCATCAATTACTGACAATATTCTTGTTTTTTCTTATTTTAATACTGAATGTGTCGGTTTTGTTTCATTTCCTTCTTTCTTCTCATGGCCGAATGATCTAGATTTTTCATGCATGAAATTTTCATCTACTTTAAGTATTATTTCATTTACTTAAACTGTTATTTACTGAAGCTCATTAAAGAAATTTCTCTGCAAATTTCAGGGTGGTAACTGAGAGCCTCTAATGTCTATTTGGAACAGGGAGAAGTCAAGAATATTCCAGATATTCCTCAGCCTCCAGGCAGGATAAAATGCCGGATTAACAATGTACTGGGGATGTTAATGGAGAAGCTTGAGAGTGAAGACAAGCCTCATGCTCATTTCTGACATTGTTTGGGCCTTTATAAAACACTTTGTGCACATTTGAATTCCTCTAGGATGTCGTAGCTGGTGTCGTTTTTACTAAAGGCTGGATCTGTTGACCACATGGGGCTGTGGGGCAGTCAGACCACCCATGGCTGTGTCATTTTCAATCGCTTTATTATTTAGCAGAGGGTAAATTTTACCATATGAGCATGTAGAAAGTTCATTCTTCTGTAGACAATTCTACAGCTGTCTCTTTACAGAAACGACCCTAGTTCTCAAGTTATTTGTTCAGATTTGAAGTGATGCTGTACAAGAAGACATTGAGAACCAACTCAATTGTGTAGTGGCTGATGAACCCCCCTAGGTCAGTACAAAACCATTTGTAAGTTAGAATGGGCTACATTCCACTATCTGAAGGGGGTCTACATGGATGCTGGAGAGGGACTCTTCATCAGGGACTATAGTGATAGGACAAGGGATGATGGGTTCAAACTGAAACAGGCAAAGCTCGGGTTAGACATAAGGAAGAAGTTCTCTATTGTGAGGGTGGTGAGGTCTGGGCACAGGGTGCCCAAAGAAGTGGTGAATTCTCCATCCTTGGCAGTGTTCAAGGCCAGGTTGAGCAGAGCCTTGGGTGACATGGTTTAGTGTGAGGTGTCCCTTCCTACGGCAGGGGGGTTGCAACTGGATGATCTTAAAGTCCTGTTTCTATTCTATGATTCTGTGATTCTATGAAAGAAAACCAAGAGCAATACATGAAAACAGGTTCCACACAAGTCTCCTGTGCTGCAGAGGGGATGCATGTCTAGCCCAAATTTTCATGTCATGTCCAGTTTGGGGCTTTTTGTACGTATCCAGGCTGAAGCTTAGTTGTGCAAATGCTGAGCCTCAGCACCTCTCAAGGGCTCCTGATGGACTTGAGGCCCAGGCAGAGCACACTGGGAGATGAGGTGCTCTTTTCTCAACATTTTCCAAAGTTATGACATCTGCTTTTAATGCTCAGCTTTAAATACTTTTCATGAAAGAGTGCAAGAGACCACCCAAAATAGCCACCAGCTCAGTGGTTAGGAAACTCATTTGGTTCTGGTGTCACTCTTTTTCTCCCTTTCTGGTTTGGAGAAGAAATTCAGCCCGAAGCTGGAAGGAGTTGATCACATTCTATTGTGACAAGCAGCATTGTATATCCAACATCAACATGAAGAAGGGGCATCTCGGGTTGTAATGATGGTGTTGCTTTTTCTGCAGGGGTTGCAAAAGTCTTACCAGCAGTATTTGAGGCATTGTAACTCTTCTGCAAGAGACAGTATGTGAATGTTCTTGTTTAGTGATTATAGATCACATTTGCTCCCAGATGTTAGTGACCTGTTCATTGGAAACAGTTGATTCTGGAAACCAAGCCACTTGCAAGATGACCAAATTCATACAGTGAATCCACAGTGCAGAGAGAGAAAATTAATCCCTCTGGTCTGAGATGTGGCAATTGGGCTGGGCTTCCTCTCTGCGCACTTACTGCTCCTTAATGGAAGAATGGGATGAGGAATTAACATTAACGTTAAGCTCAAGTGCAGTTTTATGGTCTATAGTCCCTTATAGCGAGAGAAACCAAATGGAATAGACCATTACCAGGATCTATAAGGAGCAGTTGCATGTTGTGGTGGAGATGAACCGAACTGGTCCTTGCGTTGTTCATCCCTTTCTCTAGCTTCCGTCCCTGTAAATCACTGCTGCCACATTTTACTCTTACCCCACTCATACAGAAATAATTAACCAGCTTTGGAAGGGAAGTGCTTCCCATGATAAACCAATTCTCTCGTGGTACTTAAGCACTGTGGAAAATTGACAACAAATTGACTCTGACAGGATTAAGGGTCCCCGGTGAGGGATTGGGTGGAATCTCGAGAGGCACCTGCAGCATTTCCTCCTCGCCTGCCTCTGGCACTGCAGTGACTCATCCAGGCTGCCTGACCGCCTGCTTTCCCGTGTGAAGCAGCATGAAAGCAGCTTTGCGAAGCAGAGTTATCATCATGAGAGGCTGGAGGGACTCAGCATGCACCAGCCAGTGTCAAAGCAGGGTCACTGGTGGCTGTGCCAGTGCAGGGTGAGATGCTGGCCAGCCTTGCTAGACAGAATAGCACTTTTGCAGTCTAACTAAAATAAATGCTGTTGAGTTGTGCTTTCTACACCTGTAGCAGAGACTGATATCCTTATTTTTACTTTCTGTGGCAGAGTGTTGGGAATCTGTAGGTAACCATACATGAAAAGCGATGAGACTGTGTGCAAGGAGAGCGGCTAATTTCATCGTTGTCCAGTGGAGGCCGCAAGGATGATTAAGGGTCTGGAGCATCTCTCTTATGAGGAGAGACTGTGGGAGCTGGGTTAGTCTAGAGAAGAGCAGACTGAGAGGGGAATCTTATCAATGCAGATCAATATCCCAAAGGAGAGTGCCAGGAGGATGGTGCCAGACTCTCTTCAGTGGTGCCTAACAACAGAATGAGGAGCAGTGGCCATAAGCTGAAACATGGCAAGTTTCACCTTGACATGAAGAAGATCTTTACACAGGGTGGCAGAGCCCTGGAACAGGCTGCTCAGAGGGGTCGTGGAGTCTCCCTTTCTGGAGACATTCCAAACCCACCACGGACGTGTTCCTGTGTAACCTGCTCTGGGTGGCCTTGCCTTGGGTTGGATGATCTGCAGAGGTCCCTTCCCACCTTAATAGTTCTGTGATCATGGTACAAGCCCCTACACCCTCCTTATGTACTTGTGTCCAGGCTTCTTTAAGCAGCAGTGCTGGATTTGGTTTTTTTAAGCCTTTTTTCCCCTTCTCTCCTCAAACACTGAGCTCTTCCAGAGCAGAACCCCACTGCTTGTGTTGGCCGCATCTCCTTTATGCAGTGAGACAGGCTATAACAAAATTTATTAGACAGCGTTATAGAGTAGGTCATTCCCTTGATAGTTTTGAGTTCATACAGCTGAGCAAGAGCTCGAAGGCAGTGGCACAATCCACAGCTTAATGGCAGCCACCTGGACCCACTAAGAGCTAGCCCCATGGGCTTGCAGGGAAATAAAGGCTTGTCACCAGTTGTAACAAGCCAAGGTGGTTGAGGTCAGCAGTGCTGGAAAACACTGGCTCGCTCAGCCCTGGCTATTGGCAGCACCTTAGTGCTGTAGCTTGTGACCAAGGGCAGCAAGCATCCTGATCCCACTAGAGCTTCCTGCTGGTACCAAGTAAGATTCTGCATATTGTGGGCTTGTTATGATCCCAAAGTTTGTAAAGCTGTTGGTTCATCCAGGCTGTTTTATCCTGGGAGGGAAAACCCGGTGAAATGCCTTTGTCCTCTGCAGTGGTTATCTCAACTCAAGCTCTGCTCATTTTGAGTGGGCTTTTCCCCTGTATCTGCAGCTGAAGAGGTCCTTGAATACCATCAGTAAGTGTTGTTGGAGGGTTTCTTCCCTGTAGTCCATTTGGGCCTGCTGAACAAGGCTGGAACAGGCAGCATGATGTAGAAGGAGTTATTGTGTGTGATGGCTTTGAAGTATAAGTCCCTATTACAAACCATTTTCTACTTGTTTTTAAAGGTTTAAAGCTTTAAAAGCTTAAGGCTTGTTGTTATTACGTTTAACTGGACGCTTGGCTAATGTCTTGCAAAGCTGGGATGTAAAATTGCACCTGTAGAGACTTCACCTGCTGAGCCTGTATTTCAGATGTTTAGTGTAAACTACAGGAGCATGTGCAGGCAAATCTGCATCTTTGTTTCCTTTCAACAGCTTGCCAAATGAATGCATTTTAGTGTGCTTTGTATGAACTGTGGTCTCTCACTTCTGCCAGGCAGATTTTGGTTTGCTTTCCTTGCTCTGTAATGCTTCTCTCTTGTTTTCATAGCAAACCAAAGTCATCTTGGGTATAGCTCAGTATGTATAGGCTTGGAGTTGACAAAGTTGCCAGGTTTTCCTGGGATTGGTTATCACTTGATTTTGAAGTGTATTATGGAGGGATGCTAATAATAGCTTTAAAAAGCTGTTCTTACTAACCAGCGGCTTTTGCTGCTGCCTGTGTGAGGTGGAGAGGCCCTGATGGCAGCGAGGCTACTCCGAGGGTCCCAAGTTTGTGGTTCCTCCATGATCCAACCCTTATTTAAGTGATAATGATAACATTCATAAAATCCTGCAAGCTGTCAGTGGAGCAGAGTAAGTCTGGTGTTTGGGCCTTGTTCTCTGGTGTCTAAACATAGTGTTTCCTGGGACTGTGTCCTGTCATTGATGGCTTTTTGGGGATCTGATAAGGGTTGAGCTTGCTTTGCCTTTGGTTCAGTGAAGGCTAAGTGTTGCTTCCTCCCTCCAACGTAGCTTTTCCTATGGAAGCTATAGGGGCTTTGTGTTTCTGACAGCATCTCACTTGGTTATAAATATTTAATGGGTTCAAGGCTGACTGTGGGCAATGTAAAATGTGTTCAAGACTGACTCTGCAAGTGCACAGGAATTGAAAATATGGGAAATAACAGCAATAAAAATGACACTGAGATGCTATTGAGTGCCAGTGGGAGGTGATACCTGAGGGTCATTGGGACCTTTGGGATCTCACGCACTGCTTAAGTCCCCACATGCATACATTAGCCTCTGTAGTGAGGAGCTGGATCTGCTGGTGTTGGCCCTGAAATCTGCTATAAGTTAACTGAAATATATGTTAAGGTGCCTTGAAGCTCTTGTCAGGTCTTGGATCCCATTAGTCCATGTTGAGGAGTGATCTAAGGAAGCCTTAATGATGGAGGGATTTTGCTCTTGACATGGGGAAACACTTCATGTTAGATATGTTGGATTTCTTCAGTGAATGCAGTGGTGCTTCTAACCCTCCATCCCTCCAGACATCTAGTAGGAATTGTCCATGAGTGGGTTTCTGGAACCAAACCCTTCAGCAGGGAGGGGAAAAGCTGCTGGTATCATCCCTGTGCATAAAAAGTGAAGGACCGGAGAGCTGAGCAGGAGATTTCACAGAACTGTTGATGGATCTGTGTGGGTTTAATAAAAGCCCCACCAAACTAACTTACTAACTTGCAAGAATTCAGATAAGGGCCACAAACTCAGGGCTGGGGTTAGAGAGGATGTTTTCCGATGGTGAAATCAGGAGCTCAGCCCGGGCAAGAGGAGCAGAGGTGGAGAGGAAGTCTGAAGACAGTGATGGCTGGTAACTGAGGAGAAAGCCGTGAGGAAAAGGTTAAACAGGGGTCCATACCTGGAAGCCAAATACAGCAAACGAAGTGGACATTGGGCACAAAGAGATAAGAAAGTAGTAAGCCATTTGGATGAGCTGCCCTGGAAATTGAGGACATTTTATCTTGTTTTCCAATCTACCTGCCTATCTAGAGGATGAATTTGAGCCTAATCTGTCCTTCAAGATCAAAATCTATCAGCGAAGGCTGAAAACTTGTTGTAGGCTTGAGGTAAATGCCACCAGCTCACAGCACAGCTGGATTGTTGCAGGCAGTTATTCCATAACAATATCACCTCTCTTCTGCCATTTACTTTGGATGCTTTGCCATCCGAAGTTTGATTCATGTTAGGATGTTTATGGACCACAGAGAGAGAAAATGCTGCTGTGTTTTTATATCTGACTGCCCTTTGTGTTGACAGGGTGATACCATTTGTACTGACGCCGAATGGAGCTTCCGCCAGTTCAATAGATTTCTGCCAAAAATCTGTTGTTATGAAGTACAAGCTTGTGGTCTTATGGTCAAACTTCTAATTGCAACAACACAGGTTTTAGGAGTGGTTTGCATCTTAAGCCCTTATGTCTGGAGGAGAGGGAAATGCAGGCCAGGACAGGTCAATTCATCATGTAGTTCTTGCTTCTCTTCCCAAAGGAGAAACTGGGGAACTGAGAACATGTTAACATTTGCAGAGTGTTTCTGGTTTTGCTTTTTCGTGCTTGGAAAATAGATGCTCACTGGAATTTAATAGAAACTCATCTCCAGTAAGTCTTTAATTTTGGGGTTTGTAAACCCTTTATTTAACTGGAGATGAGGATTTCTGGCTTAATTGCTTTATCTGAGGAAGGTGTTAGACTGTTGGTTTGTGGTTTGGGGGTGTATCTGGGTCTTGGGAATGGAGAAATCTGATTTTTTGACGGCTTTATTTCCAGTTGTCATTTTAGTTGGTGGCAAATTATGCACATTTTTATCAAGGCTTCCCCCCGAATGATACTGTATCCCGCTTACGGAAAGGGCCCCGCTAAGCATACTGTCTCAGCATAGACTACTCCTGATTCTGCAGTGCTGAAAAGTTACTCTGCAGGATTTTGTTGCACTTTCACAAAACTGGAATAAAATATATCAAAGCACTGACCGGTTTTGCTCTCAGAATGGGTTTACTTGAATTCTGTTTGCCCCTCATTTAATCAGAAAAGAGATGATAAAGTACAGAGATGATAAAGTGCTTGGAGTGCATCAGAATCTGTCATACTGCACAGTCTGGAAAAAGCATAAACAAGAGGACAATTCAAGTTGGATAGCCCTGGCTTTTTAAGAGTAGTTTGGCAGGAAAGCTTGCTTAGATAGAGAACACAGGGTTTGTGGTGTTGAATTCAGATGGCCTCAGTGCCACATGTGATGATTCAGTCTCAGCAGGCTGCTGCTCTTCTTTGAGAGTAGTAATCTTGGCTGATACCCTTTTGGTTATGTCCGTTTGTTATGGCAGTGGCAATGTTGATCAAGATCATATGAAGTCCATGGGTGGATTTGAACAGTGAGCATCTAGTAGCCTTTGGGAAAGCTGTCTGCCTTCATGCAGTCATGCAGGACTGTGAGAAAAGACAGAGCATGCAGGTGAGACACAGCCCTGGAGAAAAGGGTTTGTGTGCATCAAGCTCTGGCTTCAGATAAAATATCCTCCTCCTTCTGTTGACGTTCCCTTCCTCAGTGTGGGCTTCATTAGCAGGGAAACGGGCCACCATAAACCTCATGCAATCCCAATTTCAGGTGGTGGCAGGTGGTGGAATAAATGATGGAGCTAATGGAGCCCATGGTTAGAAATAGCCATGCTGTTCCCTGGCATGGCTTGGCAGGGATGAGTTAGCCGTTGGTCAAGAGGAATCAAATTGGATTGTAAAATACTGAAGCAAATAAGCTGAGATCACGGAGCCTTTCCCCAAAATGAACTTTCCTGTGTTATCCACTGTTGTTGCCCCTCGACCTCCCTCCCATCTACCTGCTGAGGAGCCCCCTCCGTCGAGGCCTGGCGTCAGAGCTGTTGACCATCGACCTGGGTGCCTGTCAGCAGTCCATCACTCCTCCACAGGCCATTAGCTGTCCAGAAATCCCCAGCCTCAGGTTGTACTTCCTGGCACAGTGAAGAACAGCTGTAAGCACAGCCTGACCTTAAATCAGAACCAAAGGCCTCATCACAGCTTCAAACCAGCTGTGAGGGGAAAAGGCTGGGTGATGGATCCATCCTCCCCTACCAAGTTAATGCAGGGGCTCTCTGTCCTTTGAGTTTCAGTTAGTGCCTCTGTGTGTTGTGTAATGAGATGCTAATGCCCTGCTAGAAATGACGAGGGGGTGGTAGCTCTGCTGGATGGAAAAACATGCCATTAGGAAAGGCTGACAGCAGCCAGTGGCAAACCACAGCGGGCGGCGTGTTTAGCAACCTGGGCTCCCCGCTGCACAAAGAGGTTAAGAGGAAGGAGAGAGATCATTCATGAAAGAGCAAGAGGGTCTTACTTGCTGGTAAGTCATTTCTGTCAGGCTGCTTCACACAGGGCATGCCAGAGAGCAAACCCAAGCCACAGTGGAAACAGTAAGCGAGTGTGTGGGGCTGTGCAGGACAGGTAATAATTACTGTCTGTTCCTCACTCCACTTAGCTCTGCTTCTGAGGAGCATGCACATCTAGTAAAACTTAATGCGATTAATACCTTTAGGTTTACTAGTTAACTGTACTAAGTGCCAGAGATACGCATTGAATGAGTAGGTGTTTTCTATTCATTTATTTGAGCAGGGATTGCAGGGGTTTTTGCAGCAAGGCCATAGTTAGCAACTGTGTTTGAGATCACAGCATAAGCCTGGGAGAAGACATCTTCAGTCCCATTGCTGTACCTGCTTTTTCTCTTCTGATGAGGTTTGACTCCTACATCACAGCCTTTGTCTCCTGTTTTGAAAGCTGTCTGTTTATGGTTATGCTCCTTCATACCCTTTGTTTTTTGGTAACTCGGAGGTGGCAAAAGCTCCAGGCTTACTGAAGCAGCTCTCTTGGTGGCTGTAACATCTGAGGCTCAAACCCATAATTATCACAGCTAGAGCCCAGCTCTGGAGCACTCTGTGCAGTGAGGGTGGTCAGAAACGTCTCTTTCAGGATGTGCATTATGATTTTTGTCTCAAACCACCTATTGAAAGATGAGTTTGTTATGTGCTGAGTGCCATATGGGGGTCCCTATGTGGCATGGGGTGAATGGAACAGGGCATTTCCTTACTACACCCACCAGAAGGCTCTTGAAAATACCTCAGAACAAGTTAGGAAGTGGCATGTTGCTTGGCATTGAAATGTGGTAGGATGCTGCTCTTCAGGTGGGCAAAAAGTCATTATTGTTGTAAAGGAAGAGACTTGTGTTGAATGCTCACAGTTCTGCCATCTGTGCATGTTCTGGGTGGTTAAAGTCCCCCCATAACACTTATGGAAAACTTCAGGGAGGCAGCAGCCAGCCCTGACAGTGGTGTCCCTCTTCAGTATGGATGTTATTTGACTGTATTTGTGGTTCAAGCTTCTTTTGTGTTGCCCTAACACAGCTAACATCTTTATTTCTGCTTCCAGTGCCTTTGTGGGTTTTTTTAATCCACTTACACTCCCCTTGGTCCTGCTCTTAGTTCACCTCCCCTGAAGCTGAGATTTGTCCTTGGGTACTGCTTGACCTGCTTTGCCAAGGTGTTTATCTTCTGCAATGCAGATACCAAACTTCAGTTTAATGTTTCCCCAGGCAGTTTGTTGGCTGAGGCAGCACATGAGGAGGTTCCCTGGGGAGGTGCATTTGCCTTCTCTGATCCCTCCAGATATTTGAAGACCAAGTTGAGGGGTGAAGAAGATCAGACAAGGAGGTGCATGGAGGGGAGAGAAACAAGCAACTTCTGCATGGGCAACAGGCCTGCTGCTTTGTGAGACTTGATGTGGATTGAAGGGGATATTTATTACTGGTGAAAAGAAAGCCCAACAGAACTTGATTTTTCTGCTCTCAGGCTGAAAAATCCCATTTGTATCCTGTGGTGACTTTGAATTGGTAGGAGAGCCTCTTATTTCGTGGGGCCTCTCTGTGAAAGCCAGCAGACAAATCCTTGCAGGAGCCTTTAGCTCCACACAGTATATATAACTCCTGTCCCACAATATTGTTTCTCCTCATGGAGAAAGGTTGCAGTGAAATGATAATAAATGATATGGCAAGTCTGGAGACTGTTAGTTTGAGGGGCAGTTGTTTCCATTGCGGTTGCTACTCCATCACTCGGCACTGGCATTGTACAATTCCTGTTTCTTTTACTGCTCTCATGATGGGGGAGCTCAGACCAGCAGCCAAGGCCGATGCCAAGAGCACCTAATCAAATCTAGTCATGCAGATCCCTGACCATGGGCCGGGCAAACCACAGAGGGTTTCAGGGCTGCAGCAAAACTGGATTCACTGTCCTCTTCCTGCCTTTAATAGCAGCTAGAAGAAATGGATCCTCGGATGCGTTGCCTCTGCAGGTACACCACTCCTCCACCCTCATCCCCTTCCCTTCTTACAGGACATTAATAGTGATGGCCCAAGCACAGTATCTATGCTGTAGGGCTGCTTTCCCAATTATTCCCCCCTCCGTAGTGTCTGCAGTCGCTGAGGGGATGCTGGGATGCCTGGGCGGCCTGACCAAGCAAGACTTTCTTGGCCTGTTGACCAGAGAGAGGAAAGGTGTGTCCTTCCTTTGAGTCTTGCAGGGCTTTAAATGCACTGTTCCGGATTATCTCATTGCTTTAAAATATGTGTTTACATTGTCTTAAATGCATATTTTGAAGCAACGAAGGGTGGCTCTGTGTTATTGCTTAGGAGACCCCCTCACTCATGACAGTGGTAGAGATTGCCTTCCATTCCAGCCAGTATGAATGCATCAGCTCACCCAAAAAGCTTTTGAAGCAGCTCCAGCACCAGGTTGGTGCCGAGTCTTTTGTGCATCCCACTGTGATACAGGACCTAGGAGAAAGGATTAGCACTCACCGTTGCTGGTGGGTAACTGTTTTGCTCACAGGTTGTTGTGCTTTAACACTGGCTAGAGCTCAGTGCCATGCAGCCGTTCACTCCTCCTCTGCGGTGGGATGCAGGAGGAGAACCAGAAGCCAAAACCCCACCAGTGTGGCAGGACAGAGCTGTGCTTGTCCAGAGCAGCACTGAGAGGAGGCAGGATCTGGCCAGACAGCACTGACCTGGCATGCCGCTTCTCAACCTCACTGTTGGTCCTTATAGGAGGGAACTGATCTGGATGCCACTGAGCAGGACAGTGTGTGACAGACTGGAGGTGGAAAAGGATGTGCCCGACTCTCGGCTGTGCTTGTGACGCACATTTTGCTTACCACAACTGCTTTGTTCTAAAGGCCACCACAGCAGTTTTAATGCGGTCTGTTCACAGCCTCTTCTGCCGACGTAGGCATCTGAATGCTATTGTCTGTGCTCTGCCCCACCTTAGCTGTTTTACACCCTCCTGCTTCTCTCCAAATGGTGGCAAGAAGAATTTGGTGGTGAAAAAGGCACCAGGGCAGAGCTAGGAGCTCCAGGGTTCTGTGTGACAAGGCTATGTGTATTGGTTATCCTAAGTGTTTTCCTGAGGAAGATGCCAAATAGAGGAGAAATCCTTGTTGGCTGGTGTTGCTCCCTGGGAAGAGCAGCTCCTGAGTCTGTCTTGGTAAGCTGAGTGAGTGGCAGTGATTTGAGAAAGGGTGTCTCTGTTGCAAAAGTATGATGGCCCAGCAGTAGGACATCATATGCATGTATTTTTTCCACTCCAAACAAATTCCCTAGCTGCAGAAGTGTTGCCCCTCTCCCCCTACCACCCGTCATTACCTCCACTGATCTTTTCAAGCCCTTGCAATAAGGGATTCTTAAGCAAACTCCTCTTTTGGCCTTTCACATCCTTCCAGCATGGCAGCCTCGCAGCACCACTGCAAGCACCTGGGAGTGACAAACTGCTTCTGTGTGAGGCTGGTCAGGAAGAGAATGATGCCCTCCAGGAGAGAAATAACCAAGGGGCTTGGGAGTAAAAACCAAATCCACCCTTTGCATATGAATTCTTTTGCTTTCATAACATTATTCTATCTTACGCTGGTTTGCTTTACAAGAGTGGAGGATGCTTTGACTTCACTGAATTAACTTTGGTTTCTGTAGAAGGAGCAGAACAGCTGTGAGCTTGGGCCCCATGCATGTAACTGTGCTGTAGAAGTGGTGTTGCTTGTGTTTGAAGATCACAGCTTCAGGGTGCCAGCAGAAACAGCATCCTTTCTCCAAGCAAAATGCTACAGGAAAAGCCAGCCATCACAGCTGCAGCTGCTGGAGAGTTACCTGCAGACTGCATGTGAAGGAGAAGCACCAACCTGTCAGCCCCACTTTGTAGCACAGCTTTCGAAATGTTGGAGCTTTGATGTGCACATACGGTATCTCACCTCCAACAAAGCCATATCTGGAGGCTGGAGCAAGGTGTGAAAGTTGTAATTGCCAGACTTGCTATTCATAGAAGTATGGTAATGCCCTATGATGACGCCTGAAAATATTTCTACACACAAAACCTTTAATGACCTTGTGATACAGTTTTATGCTTTAAGGCATATTTTATGTCAAAAACATGTACTTCCAGAGAAAGAACTTGGCGTGCTTTTTAGATCCATAAACATAAGAGCTCTCGGACAAAGTACATGAGTCTGTGCTGTCTGCCTCGGCATTCATATCTTTCATCTGTTGTGCGTTGCCAAATTCATTTGTTGCCTTTTGCTGTCAGTGGAGATAAACCAGTGCTAATTTAGTCCAGAATATTTATTCCTTTTTTTCAGCCTTGTGCTGTGGAGCCAAATGCTCTGCCCAGATAAACCAATACCCACCTTACTCACTGGCCCAGGCAGCTATGGAATAAGCGGGTTGCTGCTGTGCCGGGAATTACACTGTCCTGCACCTATACCATGTTTGGCCTCTGCAATTAGAAAGTGATGCATGAAGTTAGCAACTGCTGTTATTGATGCTCATTCTGCTGACAACAGTGTTGTATGACACTGGTGTAGGTGTTTCCTGCAGCCCCATGTGAGAGCATGCAGGCTGGTTTCCATTCTGGTTTAACATTTAGGTTGGGATTACACAGAACTGCAGAAGCAGCAAGGTGTGATCTAGTGTCTGGGCTCCTGCAAAGCCTCAAAGATAAGGTGCTTTAAACCTCCCCAACAAAACATTAAAATCAAAACAACAAAACGCAACCTTGCCCATGCCACCTTTGTGTCTCCACACAAGGAGGAAGGCTCGGGTTTGGTTAATTGCCAAATCCAATAGGAAAAGAAATAATCATTTTTTTAGATATGAAATCTCTTTGCTATGGAAAAATACTTCAGTCTAGTCATTCTTTTTCTTCAGCTATTGTGAAAGAAGACCCCTGAGAGGTGGAGAATAATTTCCATTCCATTAGGGAGATGGGGAGGCTGGAGCATGGACAGAGGGAGCCAGCTTTCTCCACGGTCACAGAGCAGCCAAAGCTGTGCTTGGAGAGTATACCCAGTCCTCTTGAGTTCTGTTTTCTTGCTCTTTCTGTTTTACTGTTTTCTGTCACTTCCAAATTCATTTCAACCCAGTCCTGCTACTTTAACAGAGCTAGGAAAAAAAAGGAGATGGGGAAGGTGTTAAAGATGCCAGGCGGAGTCATCCGTGTCCTCCTTTCAGATGCAGTTCATAGATGGTATAGGAAGAAAGGTGTCTCCTCCTTCTATTTCCAGGCTGTTTATGTGTTTTGCTTGTAGGTATAAGGGGCTGGCTGAGGCCGTGTGAGCCTGGGGATGGGGTAATCGCTCTCACAGCCACATAGGGATGTGTTTAGGCTCTGCACCTGGTTCCTCAGCTCCACTTCTAGTGCAGTTCAAATGAGAACTGTGTAGTCAGAAACAGGCATTGACTCCAACACGTCTTGTATCTGACAGGTTTCAGCAGTGGATGTGTGAACTGGGATGAGGTTTTCCATAACCATAATGGGTTTCCCTCAGTATGGAAATACATCCATAGTGACTGTATACTTGCCCTGAGCTGACTGTTGCTGTCATCCCAGGGATAGGGATTGAAATATGACTGGGTGGCATTTTAGTGTGAACAGTTACTTATAGAAAGAAAGAAAACAAGCAAACAAAAGCAACAAGGGGGTTGGGAGAGCAAGAGGAAAAGAAACCCCAACTCAAACTGGGGGGAATGGGAAGCAATTCCAGGTCAGGCAGATGACTTTGCTAGTCAAATGTGGCAAGCTGTTTGAGTGGAATTTCTCTTGGGAAAGTTCAAGCATTTTATTTCAGACTTTTAAGCAAAACTCTTTTGTTTCTCAATGGCTTTTGTTCAGGAGTTGAGCTAATTGCACTTACAATGTAAAAGGGAGAAAGGGCTGGTAGGGATGGAGAGAAACGATGGAGCCAAGTGTGAGGAGCGTGGCGGGGTTGGTAACAGCAATATTATTTTAGGTTAAGAGTAGTGGAAGTTGGGTCTTCAGGTTTGTTTTTTTTACTGGCTCTTCCACCAAAATGCCTTATTTTGCACTAATATAAACTGTAGGGATCTTGGGTCAGAGATGATTTGTGCAATCGAGTGTTTGTCAGAGGAAAATGAGAAAAGCTTTGACATCCCTGCCTTACGCTAGGGCTTTGTCTGACTCCAGCATGGAAGATGATGGATGTTTCTTCCTCTAGCTTCTTGGAAATGAATTTTCCACTGTCTGCCTTATACCTGATGAGGTCTCTGATGTGATACAAGAACACATCAGAGGCTTTTTCAGGCTCTTAGTTAAACGTTCAGGCTGGGCAAATATTGCTCTTGATTAGCTAATTTTAATTCCATATTTATATATATGTAAATGCATCCATTAAAGTATATTCATATAAAATTATTAATAACTTGCACTATTATTTTAATTAATCTAGCCATAATTTTTTTTAGATGTACATATATGAAAAACAGCAAGTTCCCCTCCCACACATGGGAAACTACTACTTTTGCCTTTGGATCAATTTGAATGTATGGCAGTGACTGAGGTGGCTGCTCCTCAGATCCATACACAGATAAATGGGTTATGTCATCTTTCCCCTCCTAGTTCTGAAACTGATTTGCAGAATTCCCTTTTCTAATCTGCCCCCTTAATCCAAGCTCATCCTTCTGTCTCAGGCCGGCTCCTGATTCTTTGAACGGTCAAATAGGTTTCCTCTCTTTGTTCCCCTGCTAAAAATACAGGCAGTTCAACAAAGCTGCAGTTCCTATTTTCCTGTCATCATGTCCTTCTCTTTATCAAGCCTTCAGATCAAGTGTGGGTATTCAGATGTGATGAAGGCGCTGCTTCATCAGTTTACCCTTTTGGTTTGGTGGAAGGTGGGTACGGAAAAACCTAAGAAAACTCTGAAAAAAGGAAAAACTCAATACTGACGTAGCATTAATAAGCCTTTTATTTAATAATGTGTTGTTTGGGGTTTTTTTAAATCAGAAATCTGAACTTCTGTAGCTTTTTATTTCTGAGGGTGATAAAAATAAGCTCTCTGGGAAACGATTCCTCCTCAGTGCAGCTCTTTAATTTGCCTGTCTGAGCCTTTTAATAATGTTGCTGCATCCTAATTGGAAGTCACTTGAAGGCAAGCGAGGTTTTGATTGTGATTGATTTAATAGATCGTTGTTGTAGCTGGTCTTGAGAAATCTATCTTGCTCTGGAATGAAGTTATTAATAGGCCCTGCTGTGTACTGCTGATCCTTGGCAGGTGTGGAAGTACAGTCCTAAGGATTTAATCTTGCCCCATTGTAACGTGTGGTGATATACCCTGCAGATTGGGTGCTGTTGTGGAGGAAACTGCAATGGTTTCTTCTGTGAGGTGTGGGGACCACAATGCCAGGAGCTGCTGTTTCTTTACCTGCAACTTGCTGTGGTGGGGCTCCAAAGAGCTGCAGCCCCATCTTTCAGTGGAGGTGGGATTTGCTTAACTGGCATGAACCCAGTTACAGTGCAGCCAGAACCCTCCAAAGAAGGTACCTTTACAGGTGTGTTTAGCTGATATTCTCCCCCTCCAGTCCTTTTGGCACTTTGTAGTGCATCTGTGGTTTCCCTGGGACAGCTTCCACCAGCAGCAATGAATTTGGACCTAAATCAGTGTAGAAAGGGTCGGAATTTGGCCTTATCTCTGTACATATAAATTAAATAGGAGTTACTCAGCTTCCCTTTCTTCACACCCTACTGGAGCACAAACCAGTCCTTCTCACTGGCACAGTTAAGCTACAGTCTAATGCTGAACTGCACTAACTTCAGTTTATAACTGGAGTCTGAATACTGCCCAGACCCATAATGTGCTCTTTGATGGGCTCACATAAGACCAAGGCGTATTTTCAGCACCCCATCACTGATTCAAGAGCAATGAATATTAAAATGTCAATCAGTTTCATTTAATTATGCCTGGAGCAACCTGGGAGAGCTGCTGATTTCACTTGGAGAATGCTGTCACTTCTTGACAGGGCAGAAAGAAGCCTGTGCCAGTGGGACGCCTGACCTGCAAAAGCACCAAGGTGAGGGCGGGCTTGTTGGAATAAAACTGACTCTTACCCTGCTGTATCTTATTGCTCCTGGCCAAACCAGGAGCAGCAACATGGGACATGCTGTTTCAGTGATGTAAAATGTTGCCTGACCTCATAAAGCATGGTGTTCATCAGCTAGCTGCTTTAGCATCTTATGAGACTTGTATTGTCTTTCCAAACAAGTGAGCTTTGCCTTCTCATGGTGGAAGAGAGTAAATAAGTTGTGTGAAGATCCTGGCTCTCACCTGCAGAAATCGTTAAGGAGCACGTCCTGGTCCATGGGAGCTTTACCACTATTTCAGTGGCTGTGACATTGAGCTCTGTGTCTGAGCTGTGACACACTTTGTGCTGGCAGATGCAAGGAGATTTCCCTTGTACACATGATGAATTTAACTGCTTGGCTACACATCGCTTGTACTCATTCCTCTCCCAGCTGTTAGAGGGCTCTCATGCTGTGCCAGTGGTACCAGCGTACTTCTCCGTCATCCCTTTTGGGACACTCACATCTGTCTCTCCCCCTGTTGTGTTAGCTATTGACTCATTTGTAATGGCAGTAAATGAGAAATGCAGAGTGCTGAGTCACGGGGTAATGATAACAGAAATGTCATTTGTGCTGGACAGATTAACACTGCTGCCTTTAGCATGATGACTGACCTCCTGTGCAGAGGTCTCTCAAAGACAGCAAGTGTTCTGCAGGCTGACATTGCCTCCTTCCCCTAAAGCATGTCCTGCAGCATCAGCTTACTGCCTAGGTTCCCAAGGTGGTCATAACCAGCTATGCCGGGAGCTGGCCACCTCTGCAGCATCCATTCTGCCCTCCTCTGCCGTCTCAGTGGTCTCTGTTGCCCTGGAGTTAAGCTGCCGGGTGAATTGCAGGACTTTGTGCTCATCCTTCTGCTTGCATGCAGGGGGGTGGTGGAAAGATGCTGTAAGATTACCAACGGCTTATTTGCTGTGTAAAACAGTGGCAGGCTTCAGATGCTCACCATTAGCTTGGTGTAGATGCAGTGTCTCAAAACACTGATCTGTGTCCTTGGGCATGGGGGTGGTGTCACCTCTGGTCTGGTTTGTTCCCTGGTACTAGATAATCAGATGACTCATGATGGAGAGCTGATTTTCCAGCTAGAGGGCCAGGATACTCAGCCATGGACCATCCATAGTAACATAGCTTCAGTAGAGCTCCAGCTGCTTTCTTGGAGCCGCAGTGACTCAGTCAGTGTGTACTGATCATGCAAACAGAGGCAGCAGCCTCTGCACCACACGAGTGTCCATGGGGATACTTGGGATGTGGGGATGTAGAGGGCAGGAGAGCAGGGAAGGTGGTGCCATAAGTACTGGGGGTTTGCTGTGAGTGGTCAGGGGGCAGGTGAACATGGGAAAGGTCAGGACAAGGGTGATGTGTACCCATACTGAGAGAAGCATGACCTCAGGTAAGGTGCAGGGGTTAGTGCTGGAGCGGGCAGAGCTTGTCCAGCCACAGGAAATGCAGATCAAGCGTATTGATTAGACCTGGTGAAATGGGAGGTGAAAATCTGATGCCTCTAAGGACAGGAGCTGGCTAGAGATGCAACTGTGGTGTGGCATAAGGGCCAGGCTGTGGCTGCCCCCACACCTTCAGGGGCAGGTGGGACATGGAGAGCTCCTGGGGGCACTGCAGCGGGGCTGAGAGTGAAGCAGTGACGTATGCTGTTGATCCTGGTAGCTCCTTCTCCCTTTCTGTGGGTCTCTGTTATGCTTGTTTAGCTGCTGGATTGTAAAGTGTCCTCTGGGCTGGGATGTGGCTTGGTGAAGGAGCCATTGCTGTGGCTACTCGATCACCTTCATTGGGTTCAGGCGCAAGAGAACACTAGGTGGGTTTGCTCTCTCCATCTGCACTGAGAAACCAGACTGGTGTTTGAAGCTCACGCAAACAGCAAACATGAAAATGGCCCATGTAGGTATTCATAGAGAGGAAATGACACTGGAAAGAAGCCTCTGCAATGGTCTGAGCGCCAGAATGTGCACATGAACCAGGAGACGTTTAAGGCAGACTGAAATGAAGAGCTTGTTCCTCTTGTGCTTGCCTGACTCATGAAACAATTCCCTAAACCGAATCTGAGTGCTTTTATACTGTGTGTTTGTCAGTAGCCAAACCAAAATCTGTAGCTTCTGGTTAAACAAGTCAAGATCGTTCTCCTTCTCCAAGCTTCAGGCTCCTTTGCCAGAGACACCCTTCACATGCTGGGTTACCACCACATGCTGTGCAAGCACCTGAGCTTCAGGAGCATCCTCTGTTCCCAGGGCCTTTAAGAATGCAAAAACCCTGAAGGTCTTTCAGTCAAACCTATTTATTCCTTTTTTCCTTTTATTTTTGTCCAAGCTTATTTTGCAGTTATGGGCTGTGACTTTCAGCATGGCTGTGCCCTGGATTGCCCAGTCCTGGGGGGAGGTTTTCTACATGAATTGCTCTGTATAAATAAACCCATGACAACAGTGATGAAAAATGCAGGCTTTTGCTGTAAAAGTGCATCAGCTGCTTCTTATTCTTCAAGAATTCTTCCACCAAATCATCACAAATCATTATGCCTTCTTCATTTTTGTGTTGTCTGACAACAGTATTTTTTAATAGAGACCAAAAGAAGATGCACAGAAAAAAGCAGTAACTATACAGGATTCTAAAAGTCTGTTGAGCAATTCCCCCCTGGAAAGAATAACTTTACAGCATATGCACATGAATTTTAACTCTTGGCTGCCATTTAAACTTTGTTAGTGTATCGGGTGTCACTCTGGCTTCTTTTTCTGGGTCCTAGGATGCTGATAATTTGCTCTCATCATCCCATGGTGTATATCCGTGCAAGCCACTTCATTGCACCATGGTGTCCTACAGCTGGAGGCGAAAGCTGAGGGGAATGGGAGGATGTTAGTCTGAGGCTACAAATGAAGGTGTGTTGGTAGTGCCTTGGGGCTAAAAGAGGTAGATGTGAGCAGGACCAGGTGCCAAGTACAGTACCCAGCATGAAAAGAGGGTCTCCATGACCACAGGCTGGTTGAAGGGGAAACAGCTTCAGCTAGGCTACCCTTGTCTAAAAGGTCTGGCACATCACAAGCAGCTAGGTGAGGGTTTGATATTACTGTAGCACACTGTCTTTCAACACTTAGGGTCTGAGATTGCTTTATGGGTGCTTGGGAAGAGGTGTTTATGCCTTGCCTCAGTGCAGCCATTCTTCATCCCCTGTTTCAGTAGCCAGAGGATGCCATCAAACTATGTGGTTCCTCTGTTCAAGCTGCTGCAAGATTTACTAGCTCTCCAGCTGCTGTTAATAACAATGTGTTTGTCATGTGCTGTTTAATTAGCATGGAGCATGAATCACAATAAAGGAGAGGAAGAGAACCGAGGTAAATGTCAGTTGATACACCAACAATATGGCTGTAAACATAAAATACCTCTGTGTACTAGCCACACAATACCAAGGTCCCTATTAACATAGCATATGGCTGAATAAGCATCGGAGAGCAAGGCTGCGCTGGTGCCGTCTTTTCCCTATGGGCACAAAGAACAATGGATTACCTGACCTTTGAGGAATAGTGTTTTTTTTCCCTCCAGACTTGACACCTGCACAGCATTTGATACCCGTTATCACAGAAGAATAAATCAAGAGCACAATGCCTGTCTTGCAAAAACCAAGCCAAGGGCAAATCCTGCTGTTGTCTTCATTGATGTGTGTTGTCAGTGTTTGACTCTGGCTGGAGGTGTGTAATAAGCTTGTTTAATTTGCTTGCTGTGTAGTTTTCAAAGTGATAACTGTATTGAAATGACCAGGGTTTTGTTAATACAGATAGGCTTGTTGTTCTTAAGTGCTGGTTTGGGATAGAGCTGCCCTAAGGGGTGCTTGTCAAACCTGTGTTACCCACTGGGCTTGCTGCTGGCCAACTGTGTGGTCAGGGGATGATGCTCTTCAGGCGAAGATTAGCCAACATTACATCCCCGTGTTTCAGAGACGATGGGATGAGCAGAGCTTCCTGGTGTCATATGGCAGATCTGTGGCAGCTGTCCTCTGAATCCCAGGGAATTCCAGGTTATTTTTCCATAGTTGTTTGCTGTCCAGGCACCTGGCAAGTGATGGGAATGTCTTAGTGGCTTGTACTTCAAAACTCGTCACTCTGTGGGGAGCTGACAGCACGCAGGTCAGGACTTGTAGCTGTGACTGATGGTGGGTGCCTTTCCAAAATGTCGCTTCATTGGTTCAGCAGCTGAGGATGTGTCAAGTCAGTACTAAAAAACCATATAAAGGAATTTACCCCAAAACTGCCCAAGTAAGAGTTGTGTTGATGAGCTTTTCAGTGCCATTGACCTGCGTGTGAGCTGTCTGCCTTCAGTTTGACTGCATATGAACATCGCAGGGTTTGCACAGAGGCTGAATTTGCATATGAAGGAAGTATAACAAGGCTGCTGCCTTGCTGCATGTTTTAAAGGGCATTAGAAAGCATTGCTTTTTAAAATGACAGGAAAATGCTGTGAGTAAACTAGCAGTATTCAGAAAGGCGCCTGTCTGAGTAAATGAGACCCAAATGTTTCTCAGAGTATCCAGCCATGCCAATCTTCTCATACAATTAATGCACTGCTGTACTTAAGGCGCAGTGGTGAATGACAGAGGAGGAGTGTCAGGAGTCAGCAGGCCAAATCCTGCTGTTCTCTCTTAGCCCTAACACTGCAGCCACTTACCTCAATACAGTTACTCCCTGGATCAGCTTCGTGCTGCATGACTGGAGATTTCTGTGATGTGCCACCAACTCAGTGAGGAAGTAGGAGTGACTTAACTGGGATGCCCACCATGGTACTCCTTTAACAGGTCAGTATGTGGTAAGGAAGGTAGCACCCCTCACCCCTGTGAGGTCTCTGTGCACCTAGCTCCCTTGTGGGCTTGCTTTCTGGCTCTCTCGGCAAAAGGACAACATACTGAGGTTAAGTTTTCTCATTATTTAGCCTTGCTAAATAATAGAATCATAAAATTATAGAGTGGTTTGGGTTGGAAAGGACCTTAAGATCATCCAGTTCCAACCTCTGCCATGAGCAGGGATGCCTCGCACTAGACTGTGTTGCCCAAGGACCTGTCCAACCTGGCCTTGAACTCTGGAAGACCTTAAGCTTATGCTGGTGTAAATCTGGTGGTGCGATCTGGTGTCAGAGAGCCTGTTAACTGATCTCACACTTGGCTTTGCCCTCTGCAGGCATGGCTCTCGGGTCATGCTTCTCTATCCTGACACCTCTTTCCACAAACCATGTAGGAACACAGCCCTCCCAAAGGTACCTGCGTTCTGTCAAACCTGGTTGAAGTCAGCCAGTGGGGAGGGAGGAGAAAAAGATCAAACTGTTACCTGTGTGCACATGAGGTACAATGGCAAAACCCGCATGTCTTACAGAGCCGGGTGGCACCATGTGTGAAGGAAGGTAGCACCCCTCACCCCTGTGAAGTCTCTGTGCACCTAGCTCCCTTGTGGGCATGTGGAAATCTGTCCTAACTCAGAGACATAAGGGTCACCCCAGTCTTGGGTTGAGTTCCTGCTGTGTCCTGAACAGAGGTAGAGCTCTTTCCCAGGGCACTGCAAATTGTGAGCACCCATGGCCATAGGGTTTTGCCTGGGGGCCACGTGGGGAAGCAGGGTTGTCTGTCTGCTAATGGTGTGTATGAACAATGTCATGGGTCATTTTCCTTGTTTTGGGATGTGATGTGATCAGGGAGCTCAGCAGGTGGTGCTGGCATGGGGCTCCTGGCACAGCTCCCACCCTGCCACATGATGTTGTGCCTTTGTGCTGTGGTGCTGATGGGACACCTGATGCTTTGAGATGATGTTCTGTGCAGGTTGTGATGTTGGTGGTAAACACTGAACCCAGGCTGAATAGTCAAAATGCTGTAGCACACTGCGGAGCACTCGAGAAATGACGTCATGTGTGAAGCAGTGGCCAAACTGGGGAAGTTAGACTTTGCTTTTGGCAGGCAAAGAAGGCACTGAGACAAAGCACAGAAATGAGCTTTTAAAGAGTTTTCTAAGCAAGACTGGCTGGGCAGGATCCTCTCACATGCTTATACTTGGTGTATTAAATAAGCTGATATTAGGATGAAATTGCTTTCTTCTCTGCATCATGTTCTGGTCCTTCTAGTGCCATCAGTAGTGGAAGAAGAAAAGAGCTCCATCCTAAGTCCTTCATCTAGGCTGTGTGGCCTCCTCTGCAGGGGCAGGCTGGCACTGTCCTTCCTACTGCTCTGTGCACATGTGGTGACTTGCTGATGAATGTCACACATGAGCTCTGTTCACAGCTTGCGGCTGCTAGATTCTACCCCTGAGGACCCTGCAGCGGGACAGAATTACCTGAGAGTAGGTGACTTACAGCCTGCTCTTGCCTCTACTTCTTTAGTGAGCATGCAACAGCAAGCCAGAGGCAGATGCAACCTGTCCCTGTCTTCTAAGAGAAAGAGTTTTCTATTATTAATGTGCATTTTTCATGCTTTGTCTCTCATGCAGAAGAAGCTTGGGTATGTTTTCTCAGAAAGCTTTCTTCTTAAACCTCTGTGGTGTTAATCAGGCACAAAGAAAAAGCTTTCAAAGATAAGTAGCGGATGGGAGGGTGGGAGAGGGCGTGCATTTCAGGTGACAGGTTCTGGGCCCTGATATATAAATAATCATATTTAGTGGTGGTGCGTTTCTTTCTTGGTAATTTTGGTTTTTCATGTGCTTTCTTTTCCTATACACTTCCACTTAACTAGTGTTATTCATCACAGCTTGTGAACATGCAAACCGCATAATGGATTCTGTTGAACCACACCAGGTATACGACTAAATGCTCCTATTCTGTCATTGCCATAACCCATTTTCATACAGTTCTTCCACACATTTCTTCTTTTCTGCTGTGCAAGAGATGTGGAGCAGGTTGCACATGTGCTTTTTCTGCTTCAGGAGCCATCTAACACATTAGTGGATGCTGAAGAATGCTTGATGCCCAGTGACTTGTAACAAAGACTGCCAAGGCCCTGAGGACCATGGAAGTATTTGGCCTCAGCCTCCCCTCTTCTCAACCCAGCCAACAGGTGGTTGGTTTTAGTTTGTGGTGACAAAGCAAAGGCAACCAGCCTCTGGGGTCCAGAGGAGTCCCCAGCCCTTAATGCTGAGTTTCCCAGATGAGCTAGAGGGGAGATGGGTTTTTAAGCACATGATCCCCACAAGAGGCTTTGCAATGTGTCAGGACTTGTATGTCTATTCCGGTTTCCAAGCTCAGCTTTGATGCCATTGAGCTATGGCACAGCACAGGGCCATTCCCTACTTACTTTTCACCAGTCAAAGAAGCATCCTTATGAATTTTTGAATCTGGTATAAATAAAACCATTCTTATGCAAAACAGGCCTAAACCCATACGAAAAGAAGAGAGAGGACAGCCATGCAGGGGGAGAAGGGGGTGCCCCCCCCCCCCCCCAGTTCTCTACGTTACAACTTGCAGTTCACATGTGTAAATTCCAGTGAAAGAAAAACTGAGCTGTGTGAAAAGCCAGGAGTGAGCTCTGACCTAAAGCGGTGAGTCTGTAACAATGCTGATGCTTTAGCAGAACCAAGTAACAAGCCTTATGAAAACCAAGCAAACAAAATTCAAATGGAAGGAAGAAAAGTCTCTCTTGTGTGCAAAGGCTGTCAGTGTCCACTGTACCACAGCTCTTGGGTGCTATAAAACCTACCAAAATCTGTGCTCAAATCGTAGAATCAACCAGGTTAGAAAATACCTTTGAGATCATCAAGTCCAACCATTACCCCAGCACTGCCAAGGCCACCACTAAACCATGTCGCTGCGGGCCTCATCTACACAGTGAACACATCCAGGGATGGTGATTCCCCTACTGCCCTCACAGGAGTTGATGCTTTGCTAGGTAGATGTTTATGTTGGGGGTTGTACGTGGGATATGTTGCTGTTAAAAGTGAAACAACCTTCACAACACTGGGAAAACATAAAAAAACAACCCCAAACAAAATACCTCTTTTGTCTTAAAAAGTACACTCCCTTCTTTCATTATTGTCTTTTGTATGTCCATGCCAAAAGCTCTGCTGTGACTCATTTCTGTCCATTGGGAACATTTAAGTGAATACACAAAGTCTGACAAAACCACAGTGAGAAAGCACAGAAGGGTGATGGTGTGATAAGTGATGTGGTGACCCCTCATCTCTCACATTGGTCCCAGTTTGTCATTCAGCGTTAAAGACTAGCTCCAGATTGTCCTTGATTTCCTGGGAATCCCTCTGGACTGGCCATAAATCCTCCTGGAGTGTTGTGGGTGGATGGAGGGAGGACTCTGACAGGGATATACATTACTGCAGGGAAAAAAGCTAGGAGACAAAATTAGCACTACAGTTAGGCACCCCAGAAGGGCTTCACCAATTCAAATGACCATCTTCCCACGCTGCAGGCTCTCTTTAGCTTGTGATCACAGGCGTGGGAAGTGAGATGTGCTGTATTTATAGTGGTTGTGGCCACTCTGCATCTTTGGTGCTACAGTTAAGGCTTGAAAGCTGAAGAACTTACTGAAGTGTCTCACGAATGGCACAACTGTTAAGAGGTTCTTGTTCTTCAGCTGAGAATTGACATATTGTAATAAAGAGAACATAAAAAGAAGTATCTAGATGTTGGCAGGGTTGGGCAACCACCCTGTCTATGAGTGTAGCTCACATTTTTGCTCATTTGCTGGGCCTTTGCATAAAGCAGGCAGTCTTGAGCTTAAAGACTGCTAAAGTCACTGATGTGTTCCCCATGCTACTCCTCTTCCAGGCTCTCTCTCCAAGGCTTTTCTTTCATCCCAGAGGAAGAATGAAGTAGATACTCAGAGGCTGAAGAAGGTGCTTAAGAATTTCCATGCTGAGGAGGCTGTAGCTGCAGCAAGTGGCTTCAAAGGGAGCTTTGGGGCCACTCATGCAGGAGGTGCAGCCAACCCTTCCAGGCCAGGCAGGAGAAGGGATCATGGAGCCCCCACTCTGTTCCTGGACTGGTGGCCTTGGTAGGACAGTTGGTGTGCTTGTAAAATGCCTGGGGCCTCTGTAGGGGCAGCACTGCTGGAACCAGCTGTGGCTCAGCCACCAAGACCTGAAGGCTCCTTTTGGCACAGCGTTTTCCTTGTCCTGCATAGCCAGCCCTTTTGCCTGAGGCACCCATGGTCCCCATGGCCCCATGGCCATCACAGCCATGCTGCCAGTGCGGCTGTCAGCCTGGCTCACGTGGGTGGCGGGGTATGGTAGTGAGGAAAACCCACACACCTCCTCAAGGCAGTGGTGGTAAGAGAGAGCTCATCTCCTTTATCTTGCTGTCTGTCACCTTCCCAAGCAGCGTTGCCTGTTGTAAAACCAGTTTATAGTCTGCGTACAAAAAGAAATTGAAAATATGGTGAGTGCCGAGGCTGTAGTCTGACACGTTTCCTTGGGTTCGTGAGGGTACCTGTGAAAACACCCATCCCAAGGTGAGCCAAAGGCTGTCCTGTCCTCCTGCAGAGTTTCTTACAGAGTAAGAGATTTCTTGAGGGCAGCTGTGCCTCTGAAGCAAGTCCTCTGTAAGGACTTCTCTCAAAACAGGCGAACAAACAAACCCTCATCCTTTTTGTGTGACAGGGAGGTGAGGGGAAAGGACAGATCCCCAGCCAATTTGGGGGATGCGGGCACCAGGCAGTGCTCGTGCTTCCTTAACCGTTACTCCCATGAAAGCCTGACACAGTGTGGCCGCTCTTGAAGACAGCCGAGCACGTTCTCATGGCAATGCTGCCCTAGTTAAAGTAATGGTGTAAAGTTGTGCGTTGAACTGAAGAGCTCAGGCATATTTTGGGGTTTATCTGGTTTTTTACTTTTTATGATTTCATGGATCATGCGGCAAATTTAGTTTGACCACTCAGTAACTATAAGCAGTCCTGTAGGAATTGTACTGTTTGGCTGTGTTGGCTGTATTTCAGAGTGACTTGCAAATCCTGTCTTTAAAATGTTGATCGAGAGTAAATATCTACAGATACTCTTAACTAATGCTTTCCCAGTGTTTGTGCCAGGACTGTGTTGCAGCTCATTTGCAGGAACTCAAAGCAAAGTGCTCCCATTCTTCAGACTGTTCTTCTTAAGTGTTATAGATCTTTGTTTCTTCCTTTCACTCCCCACCTTAACCCATATCTTGTTCTTCCTTTGAGTCAAACAGGGTTCCCTTCACACCACGCAGCTGCCGTACTGCCATCGGGTGACTTTGTTTCTCATATTTGCTCCAGTGAATAGCTGACACCTAATGCATGGTGCTATCTTACAGGTATTGCACAATAAATGCAAATGCAGCTCAAGAGATCAAAGCAAAGTGAGGTTTTAATGGCATAAATCGACAGACCCTAGGAGGTGTGTGGCATGTGTTATAACTCCAGAATCTTTTCTTTCTACCTCATGAATTTCTGAGCAATAATGGTAGAAACCATTTTGGAGATTTCCTCTCCCAAGTTAGGCTAATGCCATTTCAGACACGGTACTGCAGATGAGGACAACAGGTTTTAAAGGGGAGTGGGTGTAGATTTGGGGGATGTTTGAGTTAAGACAAAGGTCTTATTTTATCCTGCAGAAATATTTGCACCAGCCTCAGGGGAACCCTTCTCCTTGCTCACAACTTGCATGTAGAAAAGCAGCCTGGTTTGCACTGGTGTCATTTCACACATCAGAAGTGTGCTGGGCACTGGATGGAAGCACTGACGTGGAGGTGGTGTCAAGGTAGCCTTCTAGGGACCAGGAGCAGCTTCCCAGTGTTTGCTTGTGATGTGCTTGAGATATAGTGACCTTCTGCTCCAGGCTGTTCTCTGGGTGATATCTGATGCTGCCCAAGCTGAGGATGCACCCTTTGGTATCCTAAGGTGGACAGTGCTGAACGGTCTCGACTGTTACGTGGGCTATGCTGATGTGCAAGCTTATAGCCTTTGTTTGTGCGCAGGCACACATTCACTAGAGCAGGGAAGCCACACCGAGGGCACTGTTGGTGGGTAGGAATTGTCTCCCTTTCTTCAAGCCGAAGGACACAGGAGCTGTGCCTTGTGAGGACCATCTAGCCCAGCATTTGGTTCCTGACAGCAGCAATAAGAGGCTGTTTAGGGAGAGCAAGAGCTGACTGCTGTTCATGTTCCCAAGCCCTGTACCCTCCCAACAGTTGGGTTAAAGCTAATGAGTCTATTGATCGCTTTAGGACCTAATGCTGGTTTCTTGGCTTTGAAGCAAGCCTCAGGTACCTGGGACAGTGAAGACATCATTCTGCACAGTCACAGCGTGAGCGGCTGGTCTTGAGCTCTCTGACGCAGAAGCCAGAGCCATGTATTTGCATTCAGAGCTCGCATCTTATTCATGTTAAGTGTAGCCTCACAGCGAGTGGTATCAGTGTTAACAATCCACTTCTTTCTCCCACATTAAGTTGCTGACAAGTCCTCCTGCTGGTCTTTTAAGGGAAATAGAAGAGATTAAGCTTTAAGTATATTAAAGTAACAAAATCTTGGAACATATAAGAGGTGGCAGCATTATTGCAGTGCATGGATTCAACTGATGTGAAGGGGCAGGCTAGTGGCCTCGGTCTGGGAGGTGACAAGGGGTGAGACAAGTGTTATTTGCAAGCACTTGTGAAGAGGGAACTGGCATAGCTTCTGCTGTTGCCTATCTCCTGGGTGGTGAATGAAACTGCTTACAAGTATTTGTCATCCTTCTGCCACATTCCCACCTCCTACACACATTTCTGGGGCTCTTCCCCCCTTTACAAACAGGGTCCATAAGCCATCCTGGGGGACTCCAGCAGTTCACTTGAGTGCAGAGCTTGGGGTAGCCTCTGGAAGCAACACTGCTTAAAAGGCTGGCTCAGGTATTTAGGGGAGTAGAGGGGTGCAGTTTGTTGATATGTTTGTCATCCAGGACAAGGTTTTACATGAGCAAACAACAAATACAAAGAAGCTGCTCCTCGTGGACCTTGGGTGTAAGCAGTGGTTCAGTGTTCCCAGAGGGGCAGAGCTGAGGTGTGTAACTCAAGTTCAGAGCAGAGTAGAGAGTCATCTGTGACTTGGGCTGTGGTAAAGACTCTTTGGAATTCAAGGAGTAGGTTATGCTGTGTGCCCAGGCACAGCCTTTCTACACACTTGTTAAATCAACAGGGACTAGAAATGGTAATGTCCTTTTTGTCATTTGTGTATGTTTGCTTCTTTAATCTTCTTTATTCAGGCCTGATTGGAAGGACTCTTTCAGGATCCCTTTGACTCTGCATGGTTTTGGATTACCTTTGTAATGCTCTCTGCAATGGGGACCAGAGGGTGCATGGGATCCATGAATGTGCTAGAGGCCCCACTGTGCACACGCGAATAAATGTGTAGTGAAAGCCCACCAGAAACTCCAAAAGCTAATAACTGGAATGGGATTCTCAGGGAACCCTGGGAATCCTGTTACTCTTCCCTGGCTGAGAGCAACCAGTGATGCCAGTATACACAGGAAGTCTGTCACAAATCTGTAGCTTAGCCGCAGTTATCCCAAGCCTCATCTTCATTTGGAGAAGGATTACTTTGCACATTGGCAGCCTTACTGCCTGTCCCAACTAGCTCTGGGCTCTCACATCCTGAACAACTACCATCCAATGAGTCCTGCTCATGTTAATCTGTCTAAAGGAAATAGGGGAGGGTTTCTCATCAGGACTTCTTAGCAGAGTAAGTTTTCTACTCCAGGGTGTTTCTGATCAAGTGGTAAAAGAGAAAATATACTAAGGAAAGATGTAATCAAGAAAGGGAGAGGAAAAAGACTTCAAAAATGCCTACTATAAACAAATCACAAAATCAGTTTTTCTGCCTCACAGGTTACACCTCCACTGTTATGAGGGATGAGTTATTCATGGCCTTGTCTGATCCTTATTTCACCCTCTATGTGGTATGGTTATGCATGTCAAAATGCATGCGTATTAGCGTCTGTGTTCAAACTAGGAAAACTTGGAACCACTCTGAATAGTCTTTTACTTGAAATGAAAAAAATAGCTGCTGTCAGTTTTCTTCCCTGAATCTCAAGGTACTGGTAAAGTTAACACAGAGCATCACTGAACAATATACTGATTTATACTGGTGGAGAATGTAACCCTAGGCATTGTCATACTGCGTATACTGAAATACAAGGCAAGCTAACTGGCACCACTTTGAGGAGTATTAATGAGGAGGCATGACCAGAAGAAGTAAACAGAGACAAATAGTGTAGGATTTCCCACTCTGGAAACAAGAATCATCACTCACTGATGGTCCACAGAGTTGGCTGAGCTCCTTGGGTTGGCTCAGCTCCGTGTCTCCAGCTGCTAAACTACATTCAGAACAGATTTAAAAGATGTTAGAGATGTTCCTTATGTTACTCTCCATATAAACAATGGCTTTTCCAGTTTGGTAATGAGAAGCTGCAGATGACACAAAGATTGGTAGAGGAGCAAATGCTGGAGCTCTGGAGAAAGGTGATCCTCTTTTGCAGAGGACTTGGACTTCCAAATGAGGTTTTGTTGTAGGTTGATGGAGTTGGAATGCTGCTATTTGGAATGAAATTCATAACTTCTTGTATTTCTCATGCAGGAAGGCGAGGGTGAAGACCCCTGGAAGACCTGTAGCTCCCATTTCTCCAGTTTTGTGCCTGGCTTCTCTTACAGTTTTGTTGAAAATGAACTGTTTTCCCAAAACATTTGGGTTAGGAAAACTCCAAGGGAAATTCCAGTTCAACACTTTTTTTTTCCTCTGACTAGCACTGGTAAATTATGTTAGGGATTTTTCAGCTACACTGAGCAGTGTGAATCCTTCCATTCCAACACTCCAGTCATAGAGACCATCTCACCATGTATTCATGATGCCAGTAAGTTCGTAGCCATGCAGGTGTGCCTGTGTCTCTAACTCCTCTTGTTGATTCCCCATGCTATGTATGTTTGCATAGAGGCATTGAAGTAGGTCCCCTGATGAAGCCCACTTACTGGCTGGAGAGGCAGGAATTCCTTTGTGCTGCTCTTCAGGTGCTCTCTTGGTGACCCATGATCCCTCTTCAGGCTCTGAGCATGTCTCACTGGCATCAAACTGGGATGGACTGCGGTTTTCCTTGTCCTGGCAGTGTTAGTTGATATTACTGGTGGGCACAACAGTGAAACAGTCTGGTTGTGTTGATCACCTTCAAACAAAATGTGCTGAAAAAGATGGTCAGAAAAAAGCCTAGGAAATGATGCTTGTGTTTGGAGAAAATATTGTCCAAAAAGAATTTGAAGAACTCATCACACTTCATTTATCAAAAAGTAATATCTAGAGGTTCCTTGGTTATGATGGAATACCCAATACACGAGCAATACAGCAGTTACTGGATCTAAATGGATATTGAATTTAGTAAGAAAAACCCTATAGCAGAAATCGCTGACTGAGAACTGAGGCCGTTTGAACTAAAAGAACTGTTTTTACTGGTCTGTGTTTATCAGTCACTGCGATAACTGTTAACGGCAGCGGTGGATTCTCATCTCTGATGTCTTCATAACAAGACAGGCTACCTTTTAGGAAATGAATATATACCAGTGCATACAGATTAGTGGGTTTAGCAGAAGGATAAGTATCTGAATCTGAAGGAACTGTAATAGTTTACAAGCTAGCTTAAATGATCAGATGGTTTCTTTAGTCTTAACTGCTAACAATTTTGAGATGGGATCATGAACAATAGAGGAAGTATCTGAGGCACCATTCCGGCTTGTCATGACATTGCTTGCCATTGCAATATCAGGCGGCCATCACACTGGACAACAGAATGACAGAAAAATAACATAAGACCTTTGCCTAAGAGCACAGATCAGGGAATAGTTCCCTGACTTTGGAATCCTGCTTCCTTTGAAGGCTGCTGGAAGATGGGACTCAAGCTTTCATCTAGCCTAGGAATGGGATATGGCCCCCAGAGGGGTTGCAGCATTGTCCCTGTGATGCAGAACCTGATGTTGCCTGGTGCTGAGCAGCCTCCTGTCAGTGTCACAACAGGAAGGGGCCACTTCCAAAGCAGTGGGAACAAACCTGATTTTTGTGCAGCCTCGGTACACACCAGACATGCATTTGCTCATAAACTTCTATATTCTGATCACAAGCTTCCATCGCTCCTGGTTAAACAGCAATCAGGAAGACACATCAAGGATAGACAGTATTGGGTGATGGAGATTTAGCCCCTGTGACCTTGAGACTTGCAAATGAGCTATCACAAGTCAGGAAAAGTGCCTCTGCCTCTTGAGGAAAGGGCATAGATGGCATTGGTTTATGTGTCTTGATAACTTGCCAATGTGTTTTATTGACAGTAGCCTCACAATGAGGTCAGTCAATCAACTTCCATATTTCCAGCATATTTACAAGAAATGCCTTAAAGCATTTTCCGAAAATACAGATGTCCCTGTGAAATCTTTACATAAACAAGAGGCTGGAGAGGGAGGAATCAATACAGGTTTTATATATGTATCAATATGTCATATTATACATTGTCTGTAAATGGATAGTCAGATTTTATATAATATGTGTAACCTTATAAAACACATCCCATTGTGAAGCAGTCCTCTACTTGCCCTTTCTTTCCTATCATTGCGTAACTGCTGGACTGCCCAAATCCCACTTATTCCTGGCTGGAGAAAGCAGTGGAGCTCTTTCTTAAACCTCCTGATCACGATGCAGTAAACCAGCTTGTTTTCAAATTGCTATTCAAATGGACAAACTGAGGCATCAGACTAATATGCAGTAGAAACGTTTAGATTCAGATTCTCTGTAGAGTGGTACTATGGTGGGTCTTTAACCAAGGCAATGTTATCTGGGGACATCAGCCAACTGGGACTGTCATGCAGGAGTTAAATGAGAAACCAAAGGAAAAACATTGGGTTCAGGCACAGTATGACTCTGTTTCTTGTGTGGTCTTGGTAATATCTATCATTGTGCATATCCAGATCTCTGAAAGAGGCAGTAAATAATTGAGCCGTATGTAACGGCAGAGAATTGAATCATAAATTCTATGCTCAGTCAAGCATTGCTTAGTTTCTGTCTGAGTTTCATTTCCAGCAATTGCTAGACAGTCAAGATTGAACTCCAGACAAGCAGAGGTAGGACCTGGAGTGCATCAGGAATTATGTGTTAGTCATGAGAATTACAGCGTGATCTATTATTAGAGTATCAGAAATAGCCCTGTGAAGTAAGGAAGAAGCTGAGTAAGGAAGAAGCTGAAAAGCATAGAACAAGACCTGAGAAGGATCTCACCATGTCAAAATTAAAGGAAAAGACCTGTCTTCCCTTGGGGCAAATATGTTTTTAGGGGCTTAGTGTGGACTTGGCAGTGTTAGGGTTACAGTTGGACTTGATGATCTTAAAGGTCTTTTTCCAACCTGAATGATTCTATGATTCTGTTCTATGAATGCTGCCTCACAAATAGGAAGGCTATCCTATATCCAGACGTCTCTGGATTGCCTGCCTCCTTCGAGGGCCTTCTTGGCCCTGACTTTCCCCCTCTCCAAGTGGGTTGGCTGTGGGTCAGTTTCCCACCCCTGAGCTGAGCTGGAGGCCCTCAGCTCCCTTTGTTTGGGAATACTTCCTTAGCCTGCTGTTGCCCTTGGTCCTCCCTGACCAAGTGCCCTGTTGGCCAGATGCTGACCCCTGGATTCAACTTTCTAGCTTGGCCTTGGAGCTGCCTTGTCACTATGGACTGGCGTGGTGGTCTGGACTCTCTGCAGACCCTGGTTACAACTTCTGGATAATAGCTGGCAGAGCTAGTCTTGCATGTTGTCTTGGTACTGTTGGCCTCAGAGGATGGGTGGCACACTGCATGTGCAGGATGTTCCAGCACAGTGCCATATACGACAGCAGCAAATGCATGAGGACATGTTGGAGTTGCTGTGAAATCACCAGCTCTGCCACTGCTCAGCACGGTGCCTCCAGAGCTCCTTCCCAATTTATCACACTCATGGTCTGTACCTCTCCAAAACTCACTTCTCATTCTAACGTGTGAAACGTTTTGGTGGCGCTTAATTCAGGCCTGCAGCATCGCTGTTAAGTCATTTGTTATTGAAGGTCAGATAGAAAACCTTTGAGTTAAGCAGTCTTTGAATGTTTAGTCACACACAATTGTTACCAGGCAGGACATTCCAAAACTGAAGACTGACCCAGCACAGTGAACTTCTGTGGAGTACCTTTGTCATTTGGAACAGTGCAATCGGTTGTGGAGTTGCATGTTTGTGTTTTGGGGTGTTTGGTTTGAGGTTTGGGGTCTTTTTTTGAAGTAGAAATCACTACAAAGTTATGGGCCTTCTTAATTACAGGGACTTGTGAATTGATTTTTTACAGCTTTTGCCTTGGAGTGGGCTAGGAGTTGGTGAAGAGTTTATGGTCAAGATTAGCAAACAGTCTAATATGGGTACTGCTGTTGTGGATCTCTGCTATGGACCTCCTGAATAGGAAGAAGTTATAGATGAGGCCTTCCAACAACTGAAGGAAGCTTCACATTCATAGGCCTTCATGGGAGACCCAGCCCAGTATCTGGTAGAATAGGAGATTAGGATAATACAGGAGAATAATAGGAGAAGGATAATACAGCAGGTGAAATCATGCTTGAGCATCCATGTTGCCTTCCCAGTGAATTGACTAGTTTAGTGGACGAGGGGAAAACTTTAAATGTTTGAGTTTTTCTCTTATTTTGCCTGTAAGGGTAGTCAAGCACTGGCACAGATTGCCCAGAGGGGTTGTGGAGTAGCCATCTTTTGAGATACTCAAAACCGAACTAGACACAGTCTCAGGCAACTTGCTTTAAGCCCTGTTTGAGCTGGGGCATTGACTTAGATGATCTCAAGAGGTTTCTTTCAACAGTTCTGTGTGAATTTATACACCCTATTTTGATATTACAACTTGATTTCAACTGCAACAATTGATATTGTAGATTTTGCAACTGAAGAACCTCTCCATCCATATAGCACCAGTCAGCAGCAATGATGACTTCAATAAAAAAGGTCATTTGCTAAAGCTATGATACAAATTGCATTGAAGTCATTCAGAAGTCTCACTGATTTCAAAAGGCTTTGGCTTAATTCCAATACTCCTTATTTAAATAACTCTCTAAATGGCCTGATTTTCATGAATATAGGGAATGCAGCTGCTCCAGAGGGCTTCACTTGGCTTTGATCAGGCTCTAATTAGTTGGACTTGTTTAAAATGCTTCTAAAAAGTTGGAAAATTTGTGGGTTTGTGTTTTTGTTCCTCCTCACAGTCAACAAACTGAGTAATTCCTGGAGGGGTTTTGTTTAAACCCTCCCCAGAGCTCAACCTTTTATATAAAATAGTATTATAAAATGCAACTTTGAGTATGAAAAATCACTAGCATGGTGTAGAGACTGATCTGTAATCATAGGCTTTGGTGTCTCAGGCTTGTAAGGGCAAAATTCTGGGGTAAAGAGTGTTAGAAGGTATCATCCAACAAGTCTGTCCCATTGTCAGAAAGCAGAGATGGGAATAACAAGGTTGGGAAGGAAGCATTGAATCTCCGTTTCCTACTAGTGGCAGCTTTGTGTGGTAGACAGTAACTCCAGTGATGGATGGTTTTGCTTTCTACTTAGTCATTTAGTCCAGGATGTATGAATGATGATGTTTCTGAAAAGGACTGGTAATACAATATCTGAGGCTGACTAGAGGTCTGAGATTTGTTATTGAAAAACTGAAATGGGAATGCTGAAGCTGTTTTCTGAATGCTGGGAAGCTGAAATGCCACAGGGAAAGTGATAGCAGTGACATTCTGGTGACATGTTCATCAGCTATTGTCATACTTTATTAGTTCAATGAATTAACTGGCCTAATTGTTGAGGGTATTTATTAACATCTTCTGAATGTGTTAATCTTATTCTTAAAGAAGGTCACTGGGGGAAGTGTTATGTGTAAATTACTATCAAAATGTGTGTAATTTCTATATAAACTATTTTGTCTTTTCTGAAAGTGAAATTATCCATCTGTTAAATGTTTATAATAAAGCCCAGGCCTTTAGCTCACAGGGATATATTGGTATTAGCCATACTGTAGTTCCTGTGAAGAGCTTAACGTAAGGATAAGATGTTATTATGTTTTCTTTATAATACTTTACAGGCCTATATTCTCTTTCAAATTATTATCACATCTTGAGATTGTTATAGCCAACCTATGTGGTGTACATTTCTAATTTGGAAGTATAAGTAAGCATGGCTTACTATATTTCTCTCCTATCTGCCGCAAAAGCAAGAAGAAACTCTGATTGATGCATGTGACTATGGGGAAAGACAAAGGGGAAATATCCAGCCTGGTTAAATGCAAGCTAGAAATATCAAACCAGACAGCTAGCTAAGCAGATAGACAGATAAAAAAGATGGGGATGACCACAGAAATACACTGAGAATTTTACTTAGCTCATCTGGGAAAAGGCACTGAAGAAGTAAAGTCCCTCTTGAAGATATCTGAATGTGTAAGAAGTAGCCCGAGATAAAGGATAGAAAGGTGCATCTGCCCAATGTTTACTCTCCTACTGAAAATTCAGGGTATAAAGATAACCTTAAGATAAATACTTTTGTTTTCCTGCTGTAATAACAGTAAGTGGAAGTAATAACAAGTGCCAGAAGAGGCAAAGGTTGATTCTTTAAATGGTCAAACCAGACTCTGGCTGTGATCAGAAGGGACCAGCCAGAAAGATGGTGAGCAACAGTAAATGCTTCCTCTTCCCCAGAGACCATTGTCACTACAGAATCATGCTGATAGCCCAGGACAAATAACATGCCGGCAACCTACCCTGACCCTACGTGCAGCAACACAGTGGAACTCAATATAGTTTGTTGGCATGGTTTGAGAAATAACTTCCTCAAGTGAAAGCATATTATTCTGTGAAACAAATTGTTCTTGAATGAAAAAGGCAAAATTCCGGCATTCATCATTTCCACCAATGTAAACCCCAATGAAGCTATAGATGTTTCAGATTTACATGAATGTAAAAGAGGAAAAGATTCAGACCATAAACTGCACATTTCTGACTCACAGACTTTCAGGTTGTTCAGGAGGCGCAGATGCAGTGACTGATAAAACCAAAGCCTACGCTTTCTTGCTTCGCTATGCAGGAGGGGAAGTGGTTTTTCATCTAAAATGCAATACCACAAAGAACTAACTTTTTCCATGTCTGAGTTCTACAATGCTCTTTGTAGCTAGATTCTTGGCACCCATCAAAATATGACTAATAAAAAGGCTGCACTGGAAGAGATACGTGCAGGATCCAGCTGCAAAACTGAAGTCACCTTCATCTTAGTGTGGGTATTCCTTATCAGAGTGCTTCTGGGTTTCTTAATAGGGGGCGTTATTCATCCTGTCTACGTGGTTTTAACTGCTGACTTGGTGCAGAAGCAAGATACTATTACATAAGTTAACTATCAGTATCTTTAGCTGCAATGAAACCCTGAATCCATGGGGTACCTACCTGCTGCTGTAAATGTCCATGCTTCGTTGCATCCATTCACCCCAGTGGAATGGGTGCATGCAGAGGGAGGGAACCATAGAGCAAGGATTGCTGGGGGCTCTAGAACCAGTGTGCTTATAGCAATCCCCAGCTGCTGTGTGTTCTTGCTTCTGATCCTCCTCGAGTGATGTCTTCTTGTCGCATATTGTGAGGGACTGGAGAAATTGTGCTCTTTCAGCTTCTGGTCTGACACAACAGAGGGACTGTGGCTAAACTGTGGGGCAGAAATGCTCTGCTGGTGCCCCATAAACCTGACCAGAGCATGCTGAAGCTGCCTTCTGGCCTATGTTACTTGGTTTTGTTTCACATATTGGCTAGGCTGTAGAGAGGAAGAAGGAGAGAAAACCCTACATACCTGGCCACCTTCTAGCATGGAAGTGGGTTATCTGTTGTCCTGCAAGCTCCCAGGTCCTAAAGTTTAGATGAGGCAAAAAGTAGCTGATACTGAAGTCTTTCATTTAGTTGTATTTAGTTACTGAAAGCCTATGAGGTCTAATTTTGATTGCAGTAAGGCCTTATTGCACTAACCTGGAGAGGTAAAGGTACCTCTTAATGGTATAAATTAATTTCAGTTTTAAAGCACTGCTTTAATTCATTCTTCAGTGTTGAAGAGTGAAATATAATTGCATTGGCTTCTTGTTATCACTGCTGGTATATTCAGACCATCTATGTGCCTGCTGGCATGTCTTGGCAATGGCTAGAGAGCATTAGTGCATGCAGCAGAGCTGTGGAGCTGACCTGAGGTTTCCAGAGGGCACCAGAATTAGGGGTTTTCTCTGACATCATTTAAATTATCGTTCACTTGATTTCTTAAAAGAGAAAGTTCTGAAAGATGCAAGTGGAAACTTTCTGAAAGCAAAAATCCCCTGAAGCCCCACGCACTGTTTCTCAGGATGCCTGGAGAGCTTCCTGCTCTGACACTAGCCTGCCGAAACAAGGTGCTCTGAGAGTTCTCTTCCAGTTTCCCTTGACCACCCCAGCATTTACAGGGTCTGGTGATGTTGGGTTTTCGAAGTGCTTTAAGATCCCTGGTGAAAGGTGCTGTATAAATGGACCTCTTCTTACACAGAAAGAATATGGTCTGCTAGGACTATGTGTGTGTGTGTAGATTTGTCTAATTGCCGTGCCTTGGCTGCACATCTGGGAGGTAACTAAAGATGTTTTCCACTCTGTACTGCTGGGCAGGGCTGGGAGAGCAGCTAGCATCATATCACACATATATATATGTATACATATACACGCATATTTCTGTATGACATGAAGAGCAAAAGACCTCTTTGCAAACAGCACAAAAAAAACCCTCTTGCAGGTGCGGTGTTTGTGCATAAATGTGACTTCCCATGCTAGAGCAAGGTGAAAATGAAGCTGGTTTGCAGCAGTCTAGTACCCGATCTGTTCCTTAATGATGTGCTGTGGTCTCCTTCAGCTTTGTCTCAATGCTGGGATGGCCCCACCACTGTGTGTGGTGTGATCTCTGTGTGTCACTGTAACTGCTCTACCATATCACCCAGGGGTTCTTCCAACTGCATGGAAACATGTAGAAGTGATATATATTCCATATGTACAGTGCTAGCTGAAAGCAACCCGATGGAATCAGCTGTATTGGCCATGGCCTGAGTGTGTGCATCAGATCTTCATGTGTCAGAGAATGATCTGAAGGAGATGGGGAAAGGCAAAGCAGTGGGCAGACAAGTGAATTGCTTGGGTGCCTTTTTCAGTTCTGAGTTTCTATAATCAAGGGCCCTAAGAGTTCCTAAATGTCTGCTGATATTTGGCTTTAGGGAAGTCAGCATAGTGGGATAGCTGAGGACTGGGTTTCTTTCCATTGCTCTAGGGGTGAGTGTGACCGTGGAAAATGCGCACTCCAAGGACATAAAGGGTGGAAAATGCATCTACTTACATGCAAGAGATTTCTCATCAGACTCTTCTCTGTTCCCCAGATTTCAGTTAACTGTGTAGTAGATAAAAGTGTAGGAAGGAAGCCATCAGGCCTAGATTATCTTCTTGCAGGGAAAGCATGAGCACAGATTTAGAAGGTAGACTACAGTTAACCACATCAATGAGCAAAAAGTCCCCTTGCTTACATTAACAGAAAGATCATGCTTAGCATCCTACTTGATAAAGCACGTTTCACTAAGTGTGTTTTCTGTTTGTCTTTACAAAGGATGCAGGGCCTTGAATATGTTGCTATGGAAGTCCCATCCTGCTGCTGCAGGATGTGGTCCTTGTGCCCTTTCAAGCTGGGCTGGGAAGCACAGCACTGGCCTGAGTCTCCTGGGAGTGGGTCAGCTGCTGGATCATGGGTTCTCCAATGTCCCTTGGCTTTGGGTGCTCTGATAATTTTGCTGTTCGCAAATTTTTGTGTCCCTGATCCTAAATATAATGGTCTTTATAACATCCGGCATGTGTAATGTGCTGTACATAGAATGCAAGAATCATTTGCTTTTCTGCCCTGGCAAGCTGCCTTCCCTTAGGATGGAGGGACTGTTATTTAGCAGCCCATAGAAATACATACAGCAGCTGGAAAAGAAGTAAATAAGGAAACAGGAAGCGAAGCTCTTCCAAGAACTGAAGAAGCAGACTATTATTTAGCACTTAGGGATGCTCTCTATTCTTCAGGATGCTCTCATGGGGTCTTCTGAAACGAGGCTAGCCTTGTAATATGGCATTTTCAGCTGTAGCGCCTGATTTCTTTCAATCATCTGGCACCACACCTGTACTATGGAAAGAGGTTCAGCCGGGCAGCTAAACTTGTGCTTCCTTCTGATCTATCAATACATTTTGTTAGAAACAGCCAGTCACTCATAATCCTTCTACGACAACTGCAGTTTCTCCTGTCAGCCTCGCACACTGTACCATTATAAATAGATTGTCATATTGCTTGCAGCACTGAGTTGCTTTCTGCATTCCCAGTCCCTGGGCGGCGTGATTGACTTGGGAAGCCTGCCATTTTGGTGGCCCTCCAGGAAAAGCGATTACTTATTTTTGCTTCTAAATCACCTAACCAGGATGAAGCTACAGATGAGATGTTCTTCAGACAACTGGGAGAAGTTTTGCAATCGCTTGCACTTGTTCTCATGGGGGCTTCAACCTACCAGATGTCTGCTGGAAGTACAGCACCACAGACAGGAAACAGTCCAGGAGGTTCTTGGAGGAAGCGGAAGATAACTCCCTAACCCAGCTGGTGAGTGAGCCAACTAGGGGGGATGCATGGCTGGATATGCTGTTGGCAAACAGAGAAGGATGGGTGGGTGATGTGATGGTTGGAGGCCGTCTTGGGCAAAATGATCGCAAAATGGTTGAATTTTCTATCCCTGGTGAGGTCAGGAAGAAGGTCAGCAAAACTGCTACCTTACCCTTCTGGAGGGATGACTTTGGCCTGTTTAAGGTGCTGGTTGAGAGTCCCTTGGGAAGCAGTACTGATGGACAAAGGGGTCCAGGAAGGCTGGATGCTCTTCAAGAGTGAAATGCTCAAGGTGCCGGAGCAGGCGGTCCCTATGTCCCAAAGATCAAACTGGTGGGGAAACCAGCCTGGCTGAACAGGGAGATAGTGCTTGTTCTCAGGAATAAAGTGAATCTGAAACCTGTGAATGAAGGGACAGTCACCCCACGAGGAGTACAAGGATGGCTGGTGTGACTATTCAAGAGCAAAGGGTAATCACGCGTTGGAAAGTGCTTCCCAGGAAAGTGATAGATTCACCATCCCTGGAAGTGTTTGTGCAGCATGTAGATGAGGCCCTCAGTGACATGGTTTAGTGGTGGCCTTGGCAGTCCTGGGGTAATGGTTGGACTTGATGGTCTTAAAGTTCCTACCTAGTTGATTCTATGATCTGTTGCCAAACCTGTGTAAGCATGTTACCATTAAAAAGTCAGTATTTAAACACAGTTACCATGAAGGGGTATTTGATATGACAGTTGTTTCCTGTCGTGTTGTGTTTCTTAGGACACAAAGAGCAAATGGATGGTTTTAATTAAAGGAGGGGGGCCTTCCTAGCTGTATCTGCACTGCTTTGAACACACAATACATTCTTGCTTCTTTAACCAATACAGTGCTTTAGGATTTAAAAGCGCAGCCCACAAGAAAACCCCAAACCAACAGAAGGGTACCTGTTACAGAACTGGGGATAAGTCCCAGCATAGAACAAGATCTATCGCTGTAATGACCTGATGCAACCTTAGTGAATCAGTGAAAACTTCTCCGTTGAGATGAATGGGCTTTGGAACATACCTAACCCTTTATAATCCTTCCAAGGTAAGCCAGTGTGCCTCATGCCTAGCCCTGCAAAACAGGGCACATTGTGCTGCATGGTTCTTAATGAGGCAATGTCTGCTATGTTTTAATAGCATCCTCTTAGGCATTGGCCCAGATCAGCGCTCGGCCAGTGGCTGTTTATACACTTAACATTGAGTGCTCATTGATTAAAACCCAAACACAGCTTCACAAGCAAGGACCAGTCCATCCTGACCAGGCACCAGACTGATGTCCCCTCCATGCTCATTCTCTCGCTCTTTTTATCCAGTCCCTGGAATGGTGAATTTTTTACTGCAGGGTGACAGAGCTCCAAGGGGAGAGGTGAAGAGCTCCTCTTATCTCTGTTTCCCTTCTTCACCAATACTCTTTCTAGTCTGGACTGCATGTGGCAATTAAATGCCGCATCAGAAGACAGGTGATGGGCTGACATGCTATAAAAATGCAGTTATACAAAGGGTAGGGCAGGAGGTGACATCCCTAAAATTTCATCTTGGAGAGATGATGACCGTAGGAGAGGACCTGCTGGATTATTCATCCCTCAAGGAAAGTGGAAAACGGAGGAGACCTCTAGTTTACAGCTGAGGCTTAGGGTGGATATTATTAGGTTTCCCTAGGGAAACTCTAGCTCTCATCATGCAGAGACTTTCTGATGAACCTGATAAACTTGGGGTCCAGCAGGGATCTCGTGAACATGTGTTCCTCTAGGGCTTGGTGGCAGCTAGAGACTCCGGTTTGGGTGCTCCTCCTCTGCTAAAATGCTTTACTGAAATGAAACCTAAACCCAGAGACCTCAAAGTGCTTTTTGGAGTGGGTAAATAGAATTATTTCACAGCTTTGGATGAGGTAGGCAGGATTTCTAAATATAGCCATATATCTAGTACCAGGCAGGGAAGCCTTTAGTGTTTTCCCAAACAGTGATTGAACGGGTAGGTGCTTGAGGGTTTCAGTGAAGATTAACCTGAACCCCACTAAGTATTTATCTGTACCTTAAGGTATCTGAGTATTCTGAGAATCCAACCTCGGGGGATTTGCCCAGAGCCCAACAGAAGGCAGGTTTCAGATCTGGTCACAGAATATGGCTTTCCTCATCTGCTGCTTGCTCCACAAGCACTGATGGGCTTCAGCTCTGCTGCTTCTCTTGTCCACTCCTTCATGAGGGGTCCTATTAAGCCTGTGTTGTAACAGTGGGTTGTAGACAGCAGGCTTATACTTTGTGACTGAAGGTTAAGGAATAAAGGGCAGAAAGCATTCATAGTAGATGCTAACAAAAAAAGTATAGATATACCTATTGCTTTGATATAAATAAGAATTTAAAGTTACTTAATAGGCCAGGTACCATTTTACATCTGGCCTGTGGAGTGTTTTAGCAGTCTCAGCCCGTTTATATTGAGCAGATACTTACTGCATACTAATCAGAATACTTACTGATATAGCACATTTGATGTTTTTCATCTAGCTAATAGGAATCTCTTTAGTTGTTCTTTTCCTCCATAAATACTTTTCCTAATGTCCAGTGTTCTTTTTTAATATGAAAGTCCTCTCTCCTGAATCTGAAGAGCAAAATTAAATAGGATGCTTAAGATATCACTTATAAATAAATAGCTCTACACTATTAAAAGCAGCTGGCTAGTGAGTACTGTAGAATCAGCATCTTTTTGTGATTTCAACCAGAGCATAAATGATCTTCATGGCTGGGAGTACCACAAATCCAGGTCTGGGATAATTTAAGTGCAGAGATCCTAGAGTTTGTTCCAAAACCAAGGAAAATGAGAGATCACAAATCATTGCGTATCTGCTGTATTTTTCCTGCACTACCTTATTGCTGAGCTGCAGCACCTTATCAGCACTTCCTTCTGTCGTTCCCTATTGCCAGACACCTACAAAATGCCTGCAAAGCCTTTGACATGAAGTAGGAAAGATGCTGCCTGTCTCCAAGTTATGAAGATCATTTGCAAACCAAATATTTGAAGATGTTGCTAGTTATATGGTAACCAGGACCTTTGTAACTCAATGCTTTAATTAAAGGTTTCTGTTGACTGAAGCATGGATGATAGCTAATTTGAAAGCTATTGCTGCAGCGAAGTTTTATCTGCCTCTAAAACTGATACCAGAAAACATGTAATTCAGAGTAAATATACATTTTAAAAAGCAAGTTGCTGGCTGGTTGCTGTGCAAATGCAGTCAGCTATTGGTAAGCTGGCATGATGGGAGGAGTATCTCTGATGGGGGAAACTGCGCCCTATGAGAAAGCCTACTTCTTGCGATTTCTTTCATTTTATGGCTCTCAGTGGTTTTAATCTCTCCCAGCACTCTTTATCCACAGAAAATACCATCTGAACAACTCTCTGTGGGTTCTTCACAGCTTCTGACATCCTCTGTGGTTTGGCCAACATTGCTGCTAGTGGCATTGGATTTGGAGGCTTGATTATTTGTGTTAGTGAGAATCAGTGTGGGCAAGTACGTAATGAAGGACTTGGGTTGGCAGTGCAAGGGAATGAGCTCAAACCTTATCATCTTTCTTATTCCCAATAAATGTGAGCAGAAATCTTCCCTGAGGGGGATTTTAAGGAGGCATCAGCTGCTCTGGAGATGAATCCAAACCTCTGGACCTTTTGAGGTTTGCCCATCACTTCTTACAATCAGGAAAGAAATGCATGACTCTGTGAGGAAGGTATTTTAAGCTTATTTTCTTTAATCTTCTGGGTTTTGTGGTTGTGACTCCCCTGAGGTCATACAGATATTTTTAAATGAATTCTCACTGCTTGAGTAACAAGGAAATAACATCTTGGTTTTCAACTTCTGTATTTTTCAGCTTTATAACTTTGGGCACTCCTTAAGTGAAGCTGAAGTCCTGAGGCTGTTTCAAGAGTCCTTTTGTATTTACATTAATAACAAACCTTCCCTTTTGAAGAACATTTGCCATACTTCAAATGTTTATTGTTCAGCTGGGCCTGCTAACAGCTGTATTGAGCAAAGCCCCATGTGACAACCAGTGCATTCCTAAGTGATTATAGTATACTGCCAACGACTGTTTAACGTGTACATTGTGGTAGTATCTGCATGGCCTGAAGCACAGCTAAGGGGAACAAAAAAGAACCCTTTGCAATCTGAGCATGAAATCATCACATAGGGATATAAAAAGCAAGGAAGAGGTTGTTTTCACCCCTCGTAAAATGTCTTTTGTCCCTCCTTGCATTGAATTTATACCTGTTTTCTGACAGGAGAGTGCTCAGCCTGTGTATGTGCGTGCCTCAGCATGAAGGCTTTGGGGCTGTTTTCCTCAGAGATGGCTCAGATGTTGTCTCCAAACCACATTTGTATCAGAAAGGGGAGTCCCAAGTGTTGTGGGAGCACATCAGCATTGGGGAGGGGCAACAGGGGGGGATAGTGATCACTTGGACATACTCAGTTTGTTCTGATCAGTGCTGGTCAGACTGCACTGATTTGATGAGATGAAGGCATTTCACTTCAACCTGCTCTTATTCTCACTCAGCCTATTTACATTGAAGGGAATGATAATATTAAACCACATCAAAGACAGCAGCACTATATATTGTGGTATCATTGTAGAAGTGAAGTGTTTCCACATTGACTTCTTTTACAATCGTTTCCAGCTAGCAGGAAAACTTAAAAATTGGACTTTTGGGGTTTATCATGGCACAAACTTGGAAACACTGGAGGTGACTACAGCTTCCTAGCTAACTTGAATGTGTCCTTGAGTTCACATCATTTTTTGCTCTGTCTCATGCCAGATACCAATGTCTGAAAAAATACATTCCCAGACCAGAAAAGTGGAGGAAGGTATGGTTTGTCTCCTTATTTCTTCCTCATTAACTACCTCTGCCATGGTAAAGATGAAGGCATTTGAAGCAAACCAGTTCTCAGCTTTCCTAATAGAAATCTTTAAAGTCATCCATAGCGTTTAGATTGTTGCCCTGCCACAAGCTACTGTCTCATTAATGTCATCCAACAAGAGAGAGTGAATTACTGCAACTTCTTAATAAAAATAGTGTTAGTGCTTGGGATTGTTTCAGTCGTGTTCTGTTTGGATAGATTTCTGTACTAAGAACAGCGTTTCTTCCTTAGCCCCAAAGCTGAAACGGAAGAAAGGGCTACATACCTAGGATTGTCTTTTAGCAATTCCCAAATAAAGAAGGAAATTATAGTCAGGCAGGCCTTTTAAACGGATTCAGGAATCTCATCCGGACTTGTCTTGTGTGAGAGCCCTTTGCTTCACTAGCCCTCTGTAGAGGGTAGACAAGCTGGCTGTCCTCCTCAGTGGGACAAGTCATAATCACAAACGTGGGTCAAGCTGACAGTTGGCTTCTTTAAAAGCAGCTTTTTAAAATGGCTGTATGAGAATGAGCATTTCCAGCAGGGCCACAGAATGGTAAAGGAGATTTTGATCTGAAATTAGCTCCTTCTGATTAACTTTCGTGCAGCAGGCTGCCGTGGTGCCACCAAGAGTCTTCCTGTTAAAAAGGCTTATTTAAGGGGCAGAATAATGACAGTGTTGCAAAATGCCTGCTTTGGCAAGATTTTCAGTGTGATTTTGGTGGCTCAAAATAATCAGGTATGATTCTTTTGAGTTAAGCGTCGTCAGTATCCTGCTACCGTATCTTTGCAGGATATTGAAGGTTTTAAACATTGTCATAGTCCTATTTTTGTTAGGAAGTGGGGAAATAAGGCTTTGGAGGCTGTCACGCTAGGCAGAAATTTGGTGCAGGTTTTGGTTTCCTTTCTCTTTTTTTCTGCAAACCAAAATATTCCTTAAAGGAATGTTTCAGTTCATTTAATACTAAAAAAAGTTGCAGTTTGGAGAGAATGATGTCTCTAAGCCCCAGATCATGTCACGCCTAATCAACTCAAAAGAATTGATTTTGCTTGGGAGCAGTTAGGTCAGGTTCTTTGGGACTTGGTTTCATGAGATGAATAAGCTGTTAACCATGGTGCAGTCCAGCTCCCTGAACCCAAGAGGGGTAAATCCCCCCCCCTTTGTGTACAGCTCTTGGTCTCTTGTCTGCTAGCATCTAGGAAAGGTCTATGGGCTTCTACTCACTACCTTGATTAAAGAGAGGATCTGTTTGATGCCTATCTGCTTTTTTTCTTCTTTACCTGAAGTGGTGACTTTGGAGAACATCTTCTCTGGGACAGTGGGGAATGAGGTACAATTTTTCCCTGGATTGCTTTCCTTTTCTGTTACTGTCTAGGCTTAATTAGCCCAGCAGGATCAAATGCATGGCCATTTTTGTGTCCCAGTTGAGCAGGTTGGAGCTCTTAATGGTAGGGAGGTGGTTGCCCATATAACTGCAGAGCAGGGAGATGAGATGGAAGTGGCAGTGAGATGAAAATTAATCTATGACCACATTGAAAGTTTGGAAGAAAGATTTGAGATCTTTTGCCAACTGTGAGATGGTTTAGATAGAAATGAGTTCATCAGGCCTTTGGATGAGTGAGAAAATGCTACATGGCAGTGGGACTACAAGACTGAACCATGCGGAAGGGAGCAGGGGTGCCTTTGCATCCCTGGTGCATTGATGCTGGATGTCCATTGGGATGCTCCAGCACATCCTCCCTGAGGCTGCTGCAGGGGAGGCACAGCCACAGTGGAGTCTCAGCTCTGCACTAACCTTGTCCCATGGATAACTGGAGCCTGCGTTTATTTTCTATGTGTAGTATTTAGGGGGAAGTGTGGCATGCTGATGGGAAGCAGCTGAAAATGAGCTGGCTAAATCTGCTTGGACCTGCAATATGTTTCAACTCTGACCTTTTATCTGTCACTGTCTTATGTGTTCCTTTATCTGAGACTTTCAGTCTCGCGTCAATTTTAAGACACAGACAGTGGGCCTTGGACAGTGTCGTGGTTTAAGCCCAGCCGTAAATCAGCCACACAGTTTGTTAGCTCCCCCCCTGCTTCCTCCCCCCACTCCTGGAGGGTTGAGATAAGAGCGGTTCAGTAACGAAGGTATAACACAAACCACTGCTGCTACCACCAATAATAATAATGATAAGGGAAATAACAAGGGGAGAGAATACAACCGCTCACCACCCGCCGACCGATACCCAGCCCGATCGAACCGTGAACTAATTCTTCTGGGACCCTGACCCCAGTTTTTACATCCTGGGCATGGTGTGTTGTGGTATGGAATACCTCTTTGGTCAGTTTGGGTCAGGTGCCCTGTCCCTGCTTCCTCCCGGCTTCCCCTCCTCCCTGGCAGAACATGAGATTCAGAAAGTCCTTGGTCAGAGTAAACATTACTGAGCAACAACTGAAAACATTGGTGTTATCAGTGCTGTTCCCAGGCTGAAAGTCAAAAACAGCACTGCACCAGCTACTAAGAAGGAGAAAAATGACTGCTACTGCTGAACCCAGGATGAGCAGTCATTCACTGGAGATTGGGAAGAGGCTTTAACAAACTCATTGCAGCAGAAGCACTCTCATGATGGTAGCTTTTGAAAAGCCTTTCCTAGGGCAGTTGCAGCAAATCTGGGGCACGCCCTGCTTTCCTTCACTTGAGATGCTGGCTGCGAGGCATGTTGTGCCATGTGAATTCTCTTCTGCATTTCAGAATGTCTGCTCCTGGGGTCTGGAAATGAATTTGGGAGCGCATCCAAAAAGTGGTGGTGGGTGTGTGTCACGGCTAGTGGGTGGAAATCCCTGTCAAACAGGGGGATATGGAGAAGTGGCAATGCCAATGTATACCCTAGATCCCATGTGGAAGGAGGGAGGATTTGTTTCCGCAGGGTGCGTCAAGATGCTGACCCAGATCCGCGGTAGTGGGTTTTACACAGTGCTGACTGCACAGGCAGCAGCTCAGCAGGAAACAGCCTGTACAGCACCAGCGTTTCATCACATCCCTTCCAGGGTGGTGAGTGGAGAACCTGGAAGTCCTTGCAGCTGGACAGCTGGATTGGGAATTGCTTCCAACTTCCCACCCACTTCCCCTGTATAATTACCACTACTGGTGGGATCTTGCCTCAAGGTCAGCTGCATCTTTGAGGCAAGATGGTGAGCGGGTGGTTGCAGTGGGTAACCCCGAGATCCCACCCGAATCACCAAAATCAACAGCGTTATAGCAGTATGGTGGTGGTATCATGTACACTACTGCAGAGCTGGCTGCAGGTGTGCCCAGCTGCCTGTGCACTGCCTCGGTTAGAGTTCACCCCTTTCACTTCCATCCTCATTAGTTGCTAAATGACCAGCAAATGACTAGTGTTAGTGTTTCCCCACCATCAGCCATGTAAAACTGTCAGTGTTATTTTATAACTGATGCAGTTCTGATAAAGGAAATGGTGCTATTAAAGCACCCACATGATGCAGAATTTGGTCTGACCTAGAGCTTACTTAATAAAAGCTTTGTCTGTTGAGTTGCTTCCACTTTCTGCTCAAGTTACAGGACCACAACCTCCTTTCATTTTCACTTACCTTCAGGAACCCAAGCTCAGACCTGTAGGGAAGCACCAGAGAAAAGGCTGGACTTTCTGCTATGGCAAGTCTAAAGTGTAACTCAGTCTTGGTGAGACCTATTTCCACTGTCATGGGCTTATGCTTCCCATTTTTGGTCCCCTTTTCTGCCTTTAGACAGTGGGAATTATTTCATCTAAGTATTAAATAGCTCAAGGAGTTGAGGCTTGGAGCTTGGAGAGTGGCAGCATCGTGTGGTGCTCAGAAGTTGCATCATTCCATCAATCAGCAAAACCCACTGGAAAGGACGCAGCGGTTTGGGTTCTTGCTCAGCCCTCTTCCCCAGGATTTGGAGGGATACTCTCAGCAGTTCGCAAGCCCTTAGGTCTGTGGGTGTGCCTGCACACATGGCCATGGGGCAGCAGTTCTTGGGCTATTTCAGGTTTTTTCAGTTTCCATTTTGATGAGGCAGCAAGAGGAGAGCCTGTGGTGCAGCTCCTTGCAGTGGGCATCAGAAATGCCACCGCTCCTCCAGTTCTGGCAAACGAGTCGAGACTGATGTTGTCCTAAGTGAAAATTGCTTCTCCTTATGTCCCCTTAGGAGCTGCGATGGAAAGCTTCCTGCAGATCCACTTCTGTAGCAACTTGGCCAAGGAGGAGTTGGGTTCCTGATGCAGGGCAGTGCCAGGCTGGCAGCAGGGACTTGGGTTTTGGCACCACGCTGGATCCCCATCCATGGGTGAGGTCACATCTTTTTAACCCTTTGCGAGGGCAGGAAGCAGCTCTCCTTGCTGCTGAAGGCCAACACATTAGTGCTGCGTGATGCCAGCCGCATGTCTGCTCTCAAACATGCTCATTGTGGCTGCCAGCATTGATTTCACTGAAGGGAAGCCCTCAGTTTATCAGGCCAAGCTCCTTTTTGTGCCAAGATCTGCTTGGCACAGGGGAGAGGGGCATTTGTCAGGGACTGCAGCTATGCCTGAGGTTTGCTGGCAGTTTTTAAAGCTGATCTGCGAATGGTCATGACATCCACTTGGTGGCTGCAGCTACCAGGTCACCCAGGAGGGACCTGGTCATACCAGGACGTGGAGGGCTGCAACTGCTCCTTCCAGCCAGCCCAGTGGGATGAGGGAATGATTCTGCCAGCACTGTGCTGGTGAAGGCCACCTCTCCATAGCAGGGAGCTTAGCATGGTCCCCACGATCAGGATATGTCCCCTTTACCTGGCTCAGGCTGCAGAATGGCTTGGGAGCATGGCAAAGAGCTGGGTCTGATGCATGTGATTCTATTGCTTGCTACCTCTTTGATCTGATTTTCCCCCTGCCCCTGGTAGGACAATAAATACCATCTGAGGCATGTCTAATTCTTCCCTATCTTTCTCAGCCTGTACTTCTTTCCTTATCTGAGTGAGCAAAAATAACCTCTGCCTTCTCTCCTTTCCGAATGTTGTTCAGGAAGGATGAAGGATTGGCCTTGCCGTATGCCTGTAGCAGAGTGAAGCACACAGCTTGGGTTTTGTCGATAGACAAAAGGGGTTGAGCTGCAGTAAAGAGGGGATTTCCAGAGGCAGGTCCTTCTGCAGCTACTGGGGATTTTCCAAGAAGGATGACCCAAAGCGGAACCTTGTGTAGACCTCATGGCATCTGTTTGGCTAGGTTGCATTGCATGGACTGTGTATCACAAGGCACTGCAGGAAAAAGTTAAGTGTTCTGGATTTAGTGTTGGTTTAAGGTAGGTTTCTTTCTTTTATTGCCCTCTTTGGTATGCTCGCTCGTGGTTGCTCGATGCTGGTGCAAAAAGATGACGGAAGCACTGGTGTAGAAATGTCCTGTGTGAAAATAGGGATAAGTAGAGAGGGGCCACATCCTCACCAGGAGATAAATGGGCGCAGAGTGTCTGCCTACAAATGCAGCCACCCCTGGTTTTATGCTGCTCTAAAGACCTGTCTTGGTGAAAGTCAGCTGAGCTATGGAGCTAATGTACTTGCTAGGGAAAGTGATGAGAGATGCATCTGCATGTCCCTGCCACCTCCCACTTGCTTTCGTGGGCTGTTCTATGGGCTGGAGGACATCTGATGGACTCAGAGGTTGTTCCTCCATAGGTGAACCTTCCCCAAGGTGACTGTTCAGGCCAGGATGGCTCAAGTATGGGGTGTCCCAAGACCATGACCACATCAGGGAGGTGTTGCGGGACTGGCAGGAGTTTTACTCTGGATTGAAGGGGGAAGATGTGGCAAGAGCCTGGGTGGTGCAAGTGCTGCACAACCCTTGCACGTCTGATGCATGACGTATCAGGAAGCACTGAGCTTTGTAGACAGCTTTATTAATATCTCCCAGATAAGGATGGACTGTGGGGGTGATTGCAGGTAAATCCTGCTCCTCTGGGTGGCTGGGAGCCCTTGTCATGCTTTCGGATTCACATTAGATGTAGCTGAAAGCTTAGGTGAAACAAAGGTGCCGCATGGACCTTGTGCTGGGCCTCTGCATGACAGGGAGCTCTGTGAGCCTGAAGAGTCCGTGTGGATCAGCAACATGCAGGATGTGGAAGGAGATTTGGAGGAGGATGTGAAGTGGGAATCGGTCCATGCTGAGCTTTAAGCACTCAAGGAAACTTTGCAGTTAAAGAAAGAACAGACCCCCTCCGCTCTCCACCCTGCTGGTTTCTGTGCATCCATGCATATAAATCTATATATAAAGAGTTATTTTAGAAGGCTGCTCAGTCATCTGCCATCCTCCACGTCTCATTCATTCAGGAGGGTGCTGCTGGTCTGGTGTTCCTGTAAGCAGTAATTCAGTAATGCAGGCCACACAGCGCTATCGAAAGTGTCACTTGAAAGTCAGGATTATAGCCAGGCTTCTGATATAGCAATCTCATGGAATGGTTAGGGTTGGAAAGGACCTTCAGATCACCTAGTTACAACCCCAGCATGACTATTGGTAACATTTCCCTTTTGCCTTGCTCCTGCATGATGTTCAGTTCTTCCATTCAGGTGGAGACGGGTAGCAAATGTGTGGTATCTTCAGTAGGGCCAGGGTGTTTATTTCATTGCCGACCTGGAAGACAGATTCTTGAATGCTGTGCACCACTCATGCACCATTGAATAATTCTTGTAGTTATTTTCCCAGGTCTTGTCTTCTCAGGATACACATATCCTGAGCAGATACTAATGGCACATGTAAGCTGGAGGCAATGGCTCTGTCCTTGGTTCATCAGAAATGCTCAAGGCATGTGCTTATGTGGAGTGAAGCCTTCAATCAGTAGGTTATTACTACTGGGTCTGGTAGTAGCAGCAAAATATCTTCTTTGGGATTAGTAAAGGGATTTATTGGTCGCTTCCACTCTCCCTTTGTAAGTAAGGGCATATCTCAAGTGGCATAATGATGGAGAACTCCCTTGAGGTCACTGGGGCTATTCTGACCAGCGTGACAGGGGACAGTGGTCTCATTGTTACTGTTGGCCTTGGTTACTCATTTTTTCAGGTTTCCACTCAAGAGTTACTCCTACCAGTTTTTCAAATGGGATATGTGTGTTGACTAAACAGGGTTGGATGAGTCTAACAGTTCTTTATACTAACACGTGTTGTTATTTTTAATGTACTGGTTTATGAATAGTGTATATATTGGGGGAGACACAGTATTTTACTATATACAGAGATCTCTCCTAATACCACATCAACTTTCAGGCTTACTGGTTTCCATGCAGCTATATAGAAGTGGATTTAATGCTCCACAGGGCTATGCTCAATCATGCATCAAGGGAACTTGGAGGCAAAAAAGGCTTTTAAATGCACTGTGATATTTAGCTCCTGATGTCAGTGCAGAAAGGAGCAGTCTGAAACATTTGGCAGCACCCACAGTCCCAAGAAGTACTGTCCCCAGTTTCCCTGCTGTCACGGGGTGTGCAGCACTGCATTACTTACTGATGGGTTATCATGCTCCTCTGACAGTCCATCAGCATAGAAGTGTATGAATCCTTTGTTTTTTCTGCCAACAAAGAGGTATCTTTGAAGAAAAACAAAACTAAACTGGCTGATTAGGACAAGTACATCTGAGCTGAAAAGTTGAGAGACCTCTATCCTGCCTATGCCTTTATAGCTACCCATAGCCTACGCTCAGATCCTTTCTCTAAGCAGCTGGCTGAAGGGGTGATGGAGCTCTGTGGTACTTCACCACCAAGAAGGTGTTTTTCAGCTGGAGGAGTGTTCTTGAAATCTCCCAAGACCCAGGGGATACTGCAGTGTCCATAGGACATCACTATGCTTTATAGCGTATTCACCTGACTGCTGTTAAACTGTGGTACTGTGAAGCCCTTAGGTACGCGTTATACCCTCTATTGGTGGTGGCACTTCATCAAAACCTCTCTTCCACTGCCCCACAAGGGTTAGGTATAGTTCTATATTATTTATCTATATCTACAAGTATATATCTATTATTATTATCTATTATCTACAGTATTTTCTGTATTATATATAGAAAATCCTCTCTGGGAGCTGGCAGGGTGTGAGCTGCATGCGGGTTGGAGGGGAGTGCTGAAAGTATTCACTTCTTATATGCTGCACCACTTTTCCAGTGAGGTGTCCTTGCCCATAGGTTGGAACTGGATGATCTTAAGGTCCCTTCCAACCCAAACCATTCTGTGATTCTATAAATTGCTACCTCACTGTCAGTTTTGATTTATAAATGGTTAAAGCTCATGAATCACCTTTTGTTTCCCTTTTCCATGATAGCGAATGCTTTTCCTTTAAAGTGTTTCCTGTGCTGCAAAGGTCTGACCGTGAGTGGTCAGCTCCAGTCAGCACCATCCTGAATGACTGCAAATTGTGCAACATTGTCCCTTGATGGAGATGAGTGAGCTCATTTTGAGACCAGAAAGTGACTCTTCTCATAGGCATTTTTTGTCATTAGCACGGGAATAAAGTCACAGAGGAGAGGAAGGATCCCGTAATGGGAAAGATCAAACCAGAAGGTTAGGAAATGGCTCACTGAAACCCGCCTCAGATTGTCACAGCCCTTTTTACTTGGCTAACAGGCACGTGAAGTTAGGTCACCAGATTTTTGCAGTGCTTCTCACAGTGTGGGAGCATCCCAGAGAAACCAGGGGCAGCAAATGCGTGAGGAGTAATAACACTCTGTTTTACACTAGGCATCATTAACACGTGGAAGCTCCTTTCAGAGATGTCAGGAGGCAAGCAGGATTGAGAGAGTGAATGAAACACTTAAAGGGCTAATGAGACTGCTCCTAACAACTCTGTTAGAAGGAATCACAAGCACTAATGAGTCGCCTTCAGGAGTGGTTGCCAAGGCTCGGGTAGTGTAGCTGTTCCACTGAGGGGTTCATTCAATCTTCTGCTGAATCTATTTGCTCTCAGAGGCTCAGTATCAGTATCAGAGGGTCACTGGGATTGCCCGCAACACCAACTTGTTTGTATAGCATGGAGGGGATCACCAACATCAGTGTGTGTGTTGGTTGTTTACACACATATATGCAGTATGTAAATTGAAACTATTTAAAATGCATCATTGTTCAGACCTCGCTGAGTTTATGGCTGAGAAGTCTGAAGGCATGACATTGTCAAGGAGAAAAGTTGCATTTATCACCTTTTTGCTTGCAGGCTTCATTTTATATACTGACCTCAGCAAATACAGCAAAGAAGACAGCAGTACCAAGGAAAAAAACTGAAAACAAAGCCTCCCAGCTGCTTACCCATGCATGTTCCCAAATCCTGCGCTGAGCTAGGGTTGAATTTTGCAAGGCCTTTTCTTTCTAATAGGCTGAACAAGCATTCAGGTTAAAACCACCTCCTTTTCCCTTCCTGCTCTCTGCACTGTGTAAGATGCATTTGTAGTTGAAGCTAAAATCTCTGAGCTCTTCCTGCTATCTGTGTTTCTTTGGAATACCTTTAGTGGAATATGCATGTCCCAGTCCTCTGGGCTAGAGATTCCTGCTGTTGCCCAGCGGGCCAGGCTGCAGGACATCAGTCCAGCCAGGATGACAGCATATTTGGAAGCTCCTATCACTCTCCTGAGCCCAAGCTGAAGTTTTATTTACACTAAATTTGCCAGAATAGCATTAGTCATGAGTGAAATATCCATAAGATCACACAACGGCCTTCCTAAGCTTTTATTTCATCTATTTTTAAAGGATGTATAATTTTGCACTACAATGCAGTCTTTTAAGAAATGCTGTGGATGACTTATATTTGCAGTGACAAATGGAACAGATGAAGAGACCTGTTGTTTATTGTCTGCCCAGTTGCATACATCCTTTGCCTGATGAAGCAATTCCTTATGTGTGTATTAAGTGCTAATTGTTTGTATTTGCTGCGGGGGACAGGGGATGGGGGACGGGGGGGCGGGGGGGGGGGGACACGGGTGGGGGAGGATGGGGGGGTGGGGGACGACTGAGGGGGACAGGGACACATTGCTCATTTCCCTGACATTTACAATTAGTGCTAATTACAGACAGCGGAGTCAGACGTCGGTGGTATCTGAATCAAAAGCCCAAAGGTGTGCTGATCTTGTTAAAACTATTGGTGGGGACATCACTATTTCCTTCACCAGGAGCAGTTGTCCCTATTACAGGCACCCTGTGCTACCTGAGCTCCTCGTGGGAGCTGAGGTGTGATTCAAGAGGGGACCAGTGGACAGGACAAAACTCCAGGATGCTTGGGAGCTGCAGGACCCCTGTTCTCTTCTGGGCTTGATACCCTGATGACAGAGCAGCAGGAGGATGAGGGCAGAGGAGAAGCAGTGCTCAGGCAGTGTTTGGGATTAGAAATGTGTTCCCTGGCAGGGAAAGCTTTGGTGATTCATTATCAGAGCCTCCACGGGGCTGAAACAATTTTGCTGCACATTTCTCAGTCCCTGTTCTGCTCATCCTGCAGATAACTAGGTGACAGGCAAAGACTCAGGAGGAAAAATGATGTTAGAAGCGAGGTAGAGCATCACAGCAGCAGCTGGCAGAGCTGCTGAGATAAGGGCTTGTGATGATTCCCATTACCCTGTTGTTCGAGTGCTTACAGTTCACCCATTAAAATTAGTTTGGAGCTAAAAACTGACATTGAGTTGCTCATCTCCAACACTGGGTGCACACAAAGTGAGGTTTTTATAGTGTAAGTTCCCCATTCTTGACAAAATTTACAGTAAATAGATTTGCCCCCGTCTGTTAGCTCTGCTTAGACTTACGCATGCAGCTTGCAGATGGCCGGCATAGAGCTACAAGGGAAATTATGCAGGTGTGGCCCCAGAGCTTGTTCTCTGCTCTCAGAGCGGGCAGGCCGAGTGCATAGCACATCCCAGAGCTTCTCCATGAATGCCAGAGGGACCAGCTCACAAGCACACTGGTGTACTCGGCTGCGCCTAATGGGACACACAGCCAGGCTGAGCTGTGACATTTGCTGGTCCCTGTTTGGCCTTGATGCCAAAAGGAATTTATTAAATTTTATTTTTTTACCACAAGTTTCAATTCTTTACATTTTTATTTTTAGAACCTGTTTAGTCAATGATCTGTGCCCTTAAAAGGGTAATGAAACTCCAGTTCTCTTCCGTTTCTGCCCTCCAACAGCCCCTGGGCAATGCCGCTACTGCAAATAGAGGCAGAATCGTGATGTCAGGCCGCCCATGTGGTCCTGTAATGCATCTTCAGTACTACATTGGGAAAAGTCCCTTTGGAGTGCTTATTTCTGAAGAGGTCATTCTGCGCTGTAGGAAGTAAAGAAATAGAGAAGGTAAATCTTCCTGAACATGCGTGGTGCCTGTACAGCACGCAGGGGTGTGGTAGCCACTGTTGTCAGTGTATATGTTTCCTGCAATGCCTCTGGAAATACCTCTTGGAAGAGCTTTCTTCATTAGTGAATTTCTGTGGTGTTTCTGAAGTGCTGTTTTTGCCTCATCACTGCTTAGCGGGTAGGTAGGCTGGGGCCAGGATGTGGAGGGGAACTGTGATATCTTACCCCAGGTGAAGGGTGTAATTCTGTCTTTGGGGTGGGGAAGAGCCAAAAGGGATCAGGGAGATGGTGAGAGAGTTTCCTGAAAGGGATGGTAACTGCCTCTTGCTGAACCTGAATTCCACAGTGGATGTAGGCTCAGCACACCCTTGTCTGTTGCCCCACCTGAAGACCATGATCTACTCCCAGCTCCTACAGGGGCTGCATGACCATGACTTATTTAGCACTCACCAAGAAAGAATCTTACACTTCATTGTATCATCACTTTTTATTTTTACACTCCTTTGATTAACATCGTGAGTAATTACTCGCTGTGTTGACTCTGCATCTCCTTGTAGATGCAGATAAGCAGTGGACAGGAGGTTGACTCAGAGCACGGGAGTGATCCGGAGGCAGTGTCTAATTTAGGCAGCGACAGTTGGGTGCCTCATCCGGGTGGTTTGGGTGCCTCAGCTGCACAGTATTGCTGCCTAGAAAGGAAGAGGACTAAAATCCTCAATGGAAGTCCCTTGGTAGGATTCAGAGCAGCCCCAGTGATACCTGGAGTGATGGTGTTCACCATAGTATCACTGCATCTGACAGGGGGGTGAAAAAAAGCTGTTATTTACTTTCTTGCTGGCCAGATGGGCTTAGTCATTGTTGAAAACTACTTTAATCAGACTAATAGTGAATGTACTTGCTCAGCCAGGAAAAACCCTTCTCCTCTTTGAGGAAATCTGCTTGACTTGTCTGATGCAGCACGAATGATTGGCATGGCTTAGAAATATTTGCACAGTGCTCTGTCATGGTGTACAGGTGAATGTTTTACTTGCCTTCGCTATCAAACCTTTCCCTTCTGCTAGGTTACAGCCACTTACACTGGCTTCCAGGGTGCTTTAAGGCTGAGTCACCACCTCGTAAATAACATACAAAGCCCTGCAAGTTTACTGTATCTTTATTATTAGATCTGTGTAATTAGTGGCCTTATTTTGGAGAAGAAGGAGGGGAAGCAGTGTTTTTTAAGCATGTTTATAAAAGCAAAACTCAGCGGGGCTTTAGGGAGAAGAGCAGAATATGGAAACGCTGGTAAAAAACACCCAGGCGTTGTTTATGCTATCAGCCATTCCTTGTATGTTGCTGCTGATGCAGGATTCACAAAGAACTGAAATTCAGATGTCCTGGCACAGTCTTACTGGTTTGATGTGGGGGATGAGAGCCATCTGCCCTGGATTTTTCCTTCTGGGTCTGCTCCTCACCCTTTTATGTCCTAAACAGTCTGGTTTTAAGACACCTGGGATCTCTGCACCAGCAGGGACCCCCCTTTGGATGGAGTCTTGTCTCTCAGATGGTTGCTCTGGAGCCCATAGGGCCAATTCCGGAGTATGGCACCATCTGACTGGCTTGCAGAGTGCCAGGTCCTATTTTCCTCAGCTCATGCACTGATCAGTGTGCTGCTAAGGCTGTGAGGACATACAAGGTCCATTGCTATGAGCTCACTCTAAACTGTTCTTCAGTGGTGAGGAAGGAGGCCAGCCTAGGAGTTGCTGGGGTTGTTGCCACGTGGGTGCTGTGGGCAATGCTGACTCAGCTGTGGGGGACTGGCACTACCACTGCTTTAATCTGGAATGACTCTTTCCAGCCCAAGCTCAAAGGATGACCATGTGTTACAGCAAAAGGCCACCATGGGGAAGTGATGGAGCAATATGGTGGTGTGTGCTAGTGATCCTTATAGTAGTGAGCCTGTCCCACACCTCCCTGAATACTACAAGTTCAGATACTGCTTTGAGAATGCGAAGGGGGCTGTGAGTAAAGCTTGCCCATCCAATTCCTAATGTCTGCAGTTGATTGCTGTGGAGAGAAACAAGGGCTGAGCTGATCAAAGCCACCAGCAGACACAAGTGAAGCTACAGTGATGCTCTTTGGGCGAATTCCTCAGCAGAGCCACGTAACTGTGGCGTGAATGTCTCACTGAGAGGTATTTTCCCAATACATTGCACCCGATGCAGGGTGAAGTGCTTCTAGAATCTGGAGCCAGGGCCGCTGCTTGCTGGTAGGGATTTGGTAGCCGTGTGGCTTCCTAGTGAGAATGGGATACGTATAAAGACTCAAGGAGCTCATTAGAGGTGAGGAGAACTGCAGGAATTGGACTGAAACATAAAGAGGCTGATCAGCTGTTGGCTGAATGCCAAATTGCTTTCAGCAGGTAGCAGTGAGGAAAATGATGATTGGTCCGGCCGACAACTGAATCTCTCAAGGAGGTATGTAAGTAGATGGTAGGTGTGGTGATAATCCTCAGTGGGCTGAGGAAGCAAGCCCGCAGTGTGTAATCTCCACTGCTGACATCTCTTGTGTGAGTCCCTGCACTGTGGTTTCACAATCCATCCATTGCAGGATCATCAGCGTGGGAAAACAGAAGTTGTAGGTAATGCCTGGGACATTAATATTAACCCTAAATAAACGGGGTTTCATTTTTAGTGCCTTGCCGTGTAAGAGAAGGGTGCTGCCGTTTCCAATTAGGAGCAGCCAGCCTAACCCCCCCAGCATGGGTAATCTGCCTCCGAAGCAAATATAAGCATTTTGCACAAGATCTATATTTATGGCCAAATGCTGCTTGCTGTATTCTCACAAGTGGACACGAGGGAGCCAGCTTCCTCTTCTCTCTTGGTTACATCACATTGTTTTCTTTCTACCAAGAGTGGTGGAAGGCTCTTAGGAAGTCCCTCAATCCTGTGAGCCAACTGAGCAGGATTTGCCTTAAAATCTTTATCAATTGCAAGCATCAATTACACTGATTAGCTGATTATACTGTCTCACTGCTCTGTTACCAATTTGTGTGTTGAGCGTAGTCTGCCTGCTCAAAGTGTGGTCGCAAGCACAAACCACAGAGACAGGCTCACCCAGTAAGAGCTGAATTGATCTGTAGTTTTCTTCTACTGTCTTTAACTCTCAGTGTCCTTCCTTCATCTCCCAGTGTTTTTTTCACCTCACAAGAGGGGACACCTGAACCATGATGAGAGAATGTGCTGTTGCCCTTGGTACAACAGCTTTTTAGAGGCTCAGCAAGGCCAATGCATGGCACTGAAAAGCATTAGTGACCTCCCAGAAAAGAGCTTGGTGCCATCAACCTGTAAGCTGGTGTCCCCCATCACCTCCCCTGCAGGGAGTAGCAGGGGCTTGGCCTCCTGCACCCACTACAGGAAGTCGCATCACCCATTGTGGTCCATGGGATGAAATTAAGGCGGATCTCAGGCGTGTTGTGGGATCAAACTGGAGCTGTGAGAGCAGAAGGAAGATAGGAGTGGTTTTCCAATGGGAGGGAGGATCTGTGGAGCCAGGAGATGCTTTTATTAAACTGTCATCCCTTTCAAGGGGAAAATCTCTGCAGTGAAAGCTGCATAAACCCGTGTGAGGCTCACTTAGTACAATAGAGTGGCAAGGGGAGCACCTCTGTAGTTAAACTGGTTTGTTTTATCAGCGTGAGGGAGATGGTGAGTGCAATTACTGCTCACTGCCCCAGGGAAGCAGAGGAGGAGGGAGACAAGCTTGTCCGGTGACAAAGAGCACTTTGAGATGAAAGTTTGGAGGCCATTAATACGAATTCCACTTTCCCTGTTGCCTGACTTTGGCTGCACAGGGGTGACTAACCATGGTGGGAAGCATGGGTTTTGTGAAACAGCCAGAGGGTGCTGAGGAGCCTCTGCTGTACCTGGATTGCCTTGTGCTGGTGATAAAGCAAGCTGTGGCTTATGCTGTGGTAGTCATAAGTAGAACAAGGTCGACTGCCTATTTCAGTCAATGTGACAGAAATAGAGTTGATCTCAATAAGATCCCAGCTCTTTCTTCCCTCTAACTTCCAGTTTCAGGATTTCTGTTACCAAGCTGAGGATGAGGCCATTTATCCCATGGAGGGCAAGTTGCATGAAGCCCAGGCATGAAGACAAGAGATGCTTGAAGGTATACTTTAAGAAATGAGTCTCTAGCCCATGGAAAAAACCTATGTGGTTCATGAGTTGTTCCCATCTGGTCATAGGTGTGGCTATGAAGAAGCAGCAAGGGTCATACTGGGACCTCTTCTTCCCTTCTGTTGGTGGCCGCACCAAAGGAGGAAGGTGGTTGGGCTGAACCATCAAGTGTGGATGAGCAACAGTTTCCAGGTTCATGAGTCTGCACATCCACTAAACTGTTAAAACTGTGGCTTTGTGCAGAGCCTCCCTGCCTGCTGCCAAGGAATATTGATGCTCCTTTTGTTGAGGCAAGATGCTGACAGCTCCATCAAATACAGACGGAAATTGGGTGGGGTGAAAGCTGGCACTGAATACTAATCTAAATGAGCAGCAACCTCCAATACAAAACCTCTGCTGTAAACAGATTAGTTAGGATGTTCTCTTAGGACAAACATTTGGAGTAGTTTTATGATCATTCAATTAGTTTCCTCTGAAACACGAGTGCCAAAGTGCGGTGCTGCTGACTGGCGCGCTTTACCTGCACGTGTGTGTCCTCCAGCCCCTGGGCTGGAAGGAAGGATGGGACCCAGGTTGAACGGACAAGTGTGCCATGCTGTTAATGCCCCTGAGAAAGGCTGGTGCAGGCTCAGGTGGTGTTTGAGCAAAGGAATGAAGCTGATGGTTTCCCTGCGCACGTGAAGCTCTTCTGCTCACCACTGCCCCTCTGCTGTTTTGGCACAAGTGCAAAGGTGAGAAGCAGCCTGGTGTGAGGAGAGGAAGAGGAAGAAGGATTCATACCTCTTCTACTGGTTCTTGTCTTGGTGAGATGAGCTCCCCATGTCTGGCACACAGCTGGAGGTGACTCAGGCACAAAATGATGGGTTGAAAAGTTGCTTGCAAACCTGGACTGCTAGTGCTGGTTATTTAGGCTGTGATTTGACCCCAGTAATCAGGTTACTCATGGCAGTAAGTGGGGCTGGTAAGAGGTCAGCTCTCCTGTAGAAGTGTATCTGCTGGTTAGCAGGGCTTCATTGGGCTGTGTAGCATTCAGAGCCCTGACTACATAGCCTGACTGGTGTTTGCAGCTGAGCAGGACCAAAACTGAGGTCTGGGTGGAAAGTCTGATGCGAAAGCTTGCTCTGGAAGACAAGAACCTTCTCATGTAAGACAGGAGCTGCCTTTCATGAAGAGGGACCTTACAGGGACCTGCTGAAGCAGCTACAGTGACAGTTTAAACAAGCATCTCTGAAGATCTGTTCTGGTACGCTTCCAAGTGTGTATAAGCCATAAAGGTCACATTCCTGTCCTGTTTCCCGTCCTGCTTCCCCTTTGTTCCTGGGTGTGGAGGCAGAAATAAGCAAGACAGTATTCTCACCCCTGTGGGAGAGGGGAGCTGCATTGGCCCATGGAAGATGGACAGAGAGCACGCAAAGGCAAGAGCTGTCACTCTGGCAGGCGCACAGCTGTCCCCTCTGGCACAGGAGGCCTTGCAGGACTCAGGTTTGCCCAGAAGCCCACCTACAGCATCTCACGCCAGGGGCCTCGGAGGACCTCCAGAAGCCTCCTGTTCCACAGTCTGAGCTGCAGCATGCCCTCACCTACCCTGTGCATGTCCATCTGCAGCTCCCAGTCTGCCAGGACAGGACAACCGGATATTCGCCCCTGGGAAGGAGACCTTGTACCAGTGTGCTCTCAATGTGTCGATAGGGCAGTTTGGGTGCGATAAGAGCAGTGTTTGGCCCAGCTGGTTGTCAATAGCGCTGCAGCTTTCTCAGCTCACAGTTATTGTCAGGGCAGCAATTATTCATGTGCTTATTTTCCAATAGAGCTGATGTGAGTAATTCACCTTCCCTGATCTCTTTGTGAAGCCACGAGGGACTAGGCTTTATGACCCCAAACTGCTAACAGAGCTGTAGGAGTGACTCCAGCTGGACTTCCTCCAGTCCTCTCGCTCTGCTCCCCATCACTGGTGTCTTCCCCTTTTTCTCTCCTAAGGAGAGACAGGGTGAGGGATCTCACCAATCTCTAAGGAAAGGAAGTTAGACCATGTCTGGCCTGAACACAGTTTATAAAAAAAGACCTTCAGTAAGAAGTTCCTTTTTTCTTTTCACACTCTTTTACTCCTCCCCTCCCTGGCCCTCATGTCCCCTCCTGTGCAGCACATGTGTGCTGCTTGTCCCTTCCTGTTGACATAGAATCATAGAATGGCTTGGAAAGGACCTTAAGATCATTCAGTTCCAACCCCGTGCCATGGGCAGGGACATCTCACACCAGACAATGTTGCCCAAGGCCTTGCCCAACCTGGCCTTGAACACTGCCAGGGATGGGGCAGCCACAGCTTCTCTGGGCAACCTGTGCCAGGGCCTCACCACTCTCACAGTAAAGAACTTCTTCCTTATATCTAACCTCAGCTTCCCCTTTGTAAGTTTAAATCCATTACCCCTTGTCCTATCACTACATGCTCCTGGTGTTGCTGTGTGCTGGTGGTATGGGAGCTCCGGGAGCACACCTGAGGCCTTCTTGTGACTGGACTCTGTTCTGCTCCCTATGGTACATGAACCCTAAAGAGTTTGGTAACTGTGCTCACCCAACAGGGAAATCATAAGGATAAAAGGACTGTAAAACAAACGGTCTATGTGTGTTCCTGGCCAGGCTGCAGCCAGGGGTGACTTGAAGCTTAAATACAAATGAGCAAGTTGGACCCAGGCAGGTTTGAAAAGCCAGCCAACTTTACTGAAGCAAACTCTTATTTAACCATTCCCTTGTTGCTTTCAAGGTGGCATAGACTGCCAGGTAAGTGGAATTATGTTTGTTTTGGAGCCCTGGGTAAATGCCATGTAGAGGAATGAAAATGTCAATCTGCAGCTGCATTTGTTTAATGGAATTGTATAAGCAAGGCTGTGAGCACAGATCATCTTCTCACTTGAGCGCCACGTCTTGAAGGTGTTGAACCACTTCCCACTACTCCCAGCACGCAGCCATCCCCGTGCTGTGCTGGCACAAGGGTCACAGGGATGCTCACAGAGCATTCCCCTGGGTTAGCTTGGAGTTACGGTGCCATATCTATTGCGTTTTAATTTCTCACCTTTTCTTTTATAGCAGCTTCCCTGCAGGCACTAAACCATAAAGAGCAAGCAGGAGTGCAGGGATGCATCTTTATATTTACTACTGCATCTCATTTTGTGCACAGTTTTAAACCCACCCCCTTCCTTAGAAGAGGAACAGTTTGTCTAAAAGGGGTTATCTTTCCTCTTGTACTAGAGAGTCAGTTAAGAGGAAGGTTTGTGTTTCACAGAAGGTGGCCGGATGCTGCATTAAAACCTACCGAGAATCAGAGTGCTTAAAAAAAACAATGGGCAAACTTAAGTACTTAACAGATAGTTCATTGTGGCTCCAGGGAGATCTGCTTTTAATCAGTGCGTGTGATACCTGCTGAAGTGCAATATACAGGTTTGCAATTCAAGTACGGTGCTGGTTAGCACCTTTGCTTTCCCTAGGTTTCCCAGTTTTCTGTTCCAGGGTGTAAGCTGTTGTGTAGGTTTGGGCAAGGCGTTCAACCTCTTGCTTCCCATTTCTGCTGGTAAAAATGGGAACTTTATTTGCTCTGTTTAAATCCCACTCTCAGGAGGGGCAGGTGACTGTCTTTTATTGTTGTTCCACAGGCTGTTACGCTCAACACCTACCTTTGGTTGTTACTCTGCTCCTAAAATGAAAGTAATACTACTAAGGATAAGGTGGTGCTGGCAGCAGGGGTGCCTAGCCCAGAGCATGCAGTGATCATGGTGGAGTGATGCACTGTCTCATACATGGGGTCAAATCCTTTCTCCACACATCACTTTGGAGGAGATTTCAATGTTCAGGACAGTAGATTTCCCTCTGTTCAGACACAGGGTGGGTGCTGTACATGGCTGTGTGGGTGAAGGTAATTATATATATATATATATATATATATATATATATATATATATGTTTTTGTTATCCTAAACAAGAGAAAAGGTCCCTGATTGTAGAGCAGAAGATAAGAATGGTTGACGTGAAATACATCTTTCAATAACAAGGAACTCTTTGGTTTGAGGGCACTTAAAGGATGTCTGTGTTATTGGCGAAAATGTTGATGGCTTCTTTTCCACATCTGTTAAATATTCAGCATGTGTTTTCAGCACTCTTTACCCTTTCTGCGAGGCTGAACATGTTTGATTGGATTTCATGCAATTGGTATACTGTGAGGATTTGCTTCAATTCGGAGATGATTTCTCTTTGTCTGCTTGTGGTTTCCTGCAAATAACTGAGCAAGTGCACCCTGATGGCAAAAGCATTTGAGGAAAATGGAAGTCAAAATCCAGTGGGAAATGGGAATTTAACTGAGATCTGTCAGCTTTCATAGTAAGAATTCCTGTATGCTTTTCAGAAAACTGAAGTTTAGTTGTTAGGGGATAGATAAGTCGTGTCTGTTATGGGTGTTAAATCACAGAGAGCAAAAGCATTTAGAAAGCTGCTCATTGAATATGCTCAGGGAAAAAAAATCACAGTGAGTTGTGGTTTTTGAGATCAGGAAAAAGGCCAATCTTATGTCATAGGCTAATAAAATGTATTAAGGATGAAGTCAGTGAAAGTTCTGTAGGAAATCCTCTGAAACCAGGGATGAATAGCAACTTGTAGTCAACATTCTTAGAAAAATAGAAAGTTAAGTCAAATATGAGACAAAAATTACATTTGGCCTCCCTTTGTATTGCAAGAAAACTTGGTGAAGGCTGAGTGTCCTTCAGAAGGGAGCACTGCTTGCCTTGGGTAAGCTCTGCACGGCTCTTCTGCGAGGTGAGCCCCTCCGTAAACAAGTCACCAAACAGTTCCTAAGCACACTGTTAGTACTGAGAAATTTGGTTGGAAAGCAGAAGATGGCTAAATCAATGATTCCAAGTGTTTTCTAGCACAAGTTTGCTTTAGGACACGTCTAGCTTTGGGAGGATGCCCAAACACAGAAACATCTTTTCCAGCTCCCCTGGTTGGGAGGACCATTTCAGGCGGTGAATTGAACACAAGCCCATGGGGAGCTCCTTCCCCAAGCCTGAGCATGGCTTGAAAGAGCTGTTTTGAGAGAAACATGAGCCAACCCTTCTCTCTGCAGTGAGCCCAGTGCCAACCTCAGCAATCCATGGACAAAGAGGAATAGAGAGCATGGAAATGTGGTGTCTCATGTTGGCACCTCGGGGGAAATGAACCATGTTTGTGGGGAGAGTCTGACACCAGTGCATTTCTCCATCAGTCTGTTTGCTGTCTCCCTGTTACATAGCAATTGCACACCGGTATGAGAAGCCTGATTTGCCTTTTTGCTGGGTATCATGGTGACTTACATTCTATAAGCTTCCAAAAGGCAGTATCTCCAGGCTGTGGTCTTTACTGGTGTGAAGATAAAGCCACTCCGTGACTGACTTGCTCTAGGTCTTTGCCTTCGTGTTTGCTGTTAGTGGGAGCAGGAGGTGAAGCTGTTGCATATGAGAGCCTTCCCCTGGCTCCCCTTTCCTCTGAAGCATGCAGGAGAGCTGGTGGCCTGCTGAGGCATTGCAGCGCCTGAAACCAAAAGCCTCAGTTTGTGCTGGATGCATCCTGCAAGGAACATTTAGTTTGAGGGATGGCTGTGAGAAAGACTCAACTTGCTGTTTAATAACATGCTTGTTAGAACTGTTCATCAAAAATTCAACTATTCAATGCTTCTGAAATCTTGCTTGAAGTTAATTTCATGAGATCTTTCTACTCGGAGTTGCTGAATGCTGATATTACTGCATTCTACACTTTTTTTGTAAGAGTCCCCATTGGTTTGGTAGACACAGCTTGAAAATCCCACTTGAAAGATGAATTCTCCAGGTATGCCCCAGAACCAAAATGTTTGGAAGCCAATTTAGACTCTGTTATCATCCTGCCAACATCTTATCTGGTTTAGGTTCACTGTTCCTCTTTTAGCTCAAAGGGTTTGCATTCGCTGTTGTAGGTGGAACTCTCTGGCATTCTCTCCATCAGGCAGGCCATGGTGGGACGTATCATTCTGGCAATGCCACTTGCCTGTCTCTGACTTGGTGAATTGATATGTCGTGGATTGATACATGATGGGATGTGGTTCCTGAACCAGGAGATGCTCAAATAGATTGCACAATGGAGAAGGAAGAGGTGCAGAAATCTTGTGTTGCTGCTGCCAGGTACCCTCCTAGTGTTTGCTGAGTTAATCCATATGGCTGGAAAATCAATTTCCACCTTTTGCCTTGTAGTGTACCTGTAGCAAGGGTGAGACCTCATTATTGTTTCACCCAGGTCAAGGCTAGAGAGAAAGGATGAAAGGGATTTATATTTGTCCTCATAACAGGTCCCTAATCTTGTCCTCAGGCCTCTGTTGCTACCCTTTTTACACCGAGAGAGTCCAGTCTAATCAGCTCATGATCTTTGCCGGACAAGCATGGACTGGCAGCGTAGATTTGATCTGAATTTATGTAGCACGGAGCAACCACGTCTGTCTGTACAATGGAGAAGTCAGGCAGGTGGAGACCTACAGACCTGGCCAGCCCCGAATTGCATGTAAAAGGGGCATCTTCTGCCCTTCGTATGACTTAGAGCTGCTGTGCAGGGAAGTGAATTGTTTTATACTTAAAATACCTTGTGCAGGCTTATTTGTGGAAGTTGTTTTCTATTCAAAGTATCTGTGTAAGCTTATTTTTGCTAGAGAATGGCTCAGGAAAGCCTCTGAACAGCAACCTCTTTGATGTGACACCACTTGTACGGCACCAAAGTGCTTATTGTGGGGCTGGGGGGGACCGTCCTGTGTCCTGCAGTGCCCGGCACTCCGGGACAAGGGCTTCGCTTTCCCTGCCCTGCTTCGAAGGCGGTCGGTGGAAAACGCTTTGCCTGTGGGAAACGCTATCCCCGGGCTCTGTGCGCCTGCAGTGGTTCTGTCAGTGCTCTGAGAGGCTCTCGGGGGTGGCGCGGCTCGGTGACCGGGGTGCTGGCGGCTTTCGCTGCCGAAGGGGCTGCTTTGTGCCGCTCCCCGGTGCGGAGCCGCGGAACCGGTCCCTCCGTCGCGCCGCCTCCATCAGCGGTTGAACCGCCGCCGACCTGCGGGGGGCGCTGCCGCTGCCTGTCAACGAGGCAACCAGCCGCCGCCGCTCCTCATTGGCTGCCGATGACATCACCGGGCGGCACAGCCGCGCCTCTAGCCCCGCCCCTCCGCCCTGTCGCCGCGTTGCCATTGGCCGGCGGCGCCGCTCGTCACCGGCAGGCCCCGCCCCTCCTCCGGGCGGTACATTTACGCGGTAGCAAAAGGGAAAGTAAAGAGGATGGTGCGGGCGGCGCGGGGCGGCGGGCGGGACGTGCAGCACCGGCGGCAGCCACCGCAGCCACAGCCGCGACGGACCGGGCCCCAGCGCGCCCCGCCGGTGAGTGCGGCACGGGACGAGCGGAGCCGCGGGGACCAGCGGCCCCGGCGTCAAACTTGGGTTTCACCGTGTGCTGCTCTTGGCGTCCCTCCGCCCGGTAGCGGAGCCGGGATGCGTCCCTCGGTTGTTCACTTGTGTTAATTGCAGAGGCTCTCCCGGTGTGCGTTTATCTGTTTTCTAAGCAGCGGGAAGGGCGAGGGGAAAACGGGATGGGGAACCTCCGCGCTCGGCCCCTCGGAGCTCCGCAGCTCGCCGGTCGCGGCGTCTGTCGCTGCCCGTTGAGCAGAGGTTGCTTCGGAGCCGCCCCGTTACTGGGTGTTGCTGGACGGGATGGGGTATCTCCGTGCCCGCTATCAGCGGGGCTGGATGGGAAGCAGGCCGATGTCCGCCCGCTGTTGGGGATTTGCCGGAGTTCGGGAAGTTGGTGCTGGGATGTGTTTTCCAGCGGGAGCCGCCGCTGCTCCGAAAGTTGCCGGGGAAGGGGAGCCAGTGCCTGGGCTTTCTTGGGTCGTGTGGCTCTTGTCGTCCTGCTTCCTGCCCGAGTGGAAAAGGGGGTTTTAATCCCGTGTGCTGTCTCTTATTAAAGGTTTGGCAGGCTGTGACCTTGCTGGGGCGCAGGGGACCCCTCTTTCTAGAAGCTGTGAGATGTGCTGGGGAGGAAGGAACGAGTTTCCCTGGGACTGATGGAGAGCAGCCTTCCTGGAGCTGGGGGCTTAACGGGGGCTGGATTAACCTCTAACAGGGGGATGGAAGCTTTACTTTCTGTAAAGAACTCCAGAACCTAAATATCCCATTTTCTCCTGGGTATTTTTTGTTTAGCTGTATGTTTTCAAGTTTGTAACCGTCTCAGAGAACTTATTCACCAGCTAATTTTATTCCAGCTTGGTGGAAAAGTTACATATCGCCGCTGACACATGCTGCTCCTGTGTGTTTCTCCCAGTTGTAGAGTCAGCCCTGTGGTTGCTTCCCTTGCAGTAAGCAGGGGAACAAGAGAACGTGCCTCTCTGTCATTATCAGTTGCATGCCTTGCTTGCAGCCTGGGGTTTCAGAATAGCTCAGCACCATCTGCATGTAGACAAATGCCTCCTCCTGGGTGTAGCTGCACAGCCCAGGCTTAGGAGCGTGTATTCTGCATGCCATGTGCACACATGCAGCTAGCTCAAGTATTTGCTGTAGGATTGGAAAAGGGATTTTGGCAACTGCTGTGAGCTGGTAACTATCAGAGAGGTTGGTCTGTTGTTAGCTGCGGATGAGGGGTGTTGGTAAAGTAAGTTGCTATATCTGAGGGCTTATGTGATTTCATGATCTGTTTGCATCACCTTTTTCTTCTTCCCATTCCCCCTCCCTTTTCTCTTTTGCAGGGTGATCTTGAGTTCTTCTTAACTTGCTAGTGCTCAGCCTCCTCATGCCTCCATCTCCTTTAGACGACAGGGTAGTAGTGGCACTTTCGAGGCCAGTGAGACCTCAGGATCTCAACCTTTGTTTAGACTCTAGCTATCTTGAATCTGCCTCTTCTGCCAGTGAGAGCCACTCCAGTCTGCTCGGCACAGCTGTCGTGTCCCTAAAGACTGCTAATCTAACGTATATGCCCTCATCCAACGGCTCTGCACGTTCCCTGAGTTGTGGATGCAGCAGTGCCAGCTGCTGCACTGTGGCAACGTACGACAAGGACACTCAGGCCCAAACTCAAGCGAGCACCAGCGGCGCCGGAGCCTCCACTGCCTGCCCTGCCAACCAAATGGTCAACAGCAATGAGAATGCCAGCAGCTTAAGCCCACTGGGCAGCGTGGGGAGCCCAGTCTCAGGCTCCACCAAGCAACTCGCTAGCATCAAAATCATTTACCCCAACGACCTGGCGAAGAAGATGACCAAATGCAGCAAGAGCCACCAACAGAACCAAGGGCCTGTCATCATTGACTGCAGGCCGTTCATGGAGTATAATAAAAGCCACATTCAAGGGGCTGTCCATATTAACTGTTCTGACAAGATCAGCCGGAGAAGGCTTCAGCAGGGCAAGATCACTGTCTTGGACTTGATCTCCTGCCGGGAAGGCAAGGACTCCTTCAAGAGGATCTTTTCCAAAGAAATCATAGTCTATGATGAGAATACCAATGAGCCAAGCAGAGTAATGCCTTCCCAGCCGCTCCACATAGTGCTGGAGTCACTCAAGCGAGAAGGCAAGGAACCCCTAGTCCTAAAAGGTAATCTTCCTCTTTGCCCACTTGTAGTGGTTCCCTTTGCAGTGTGTGTCCTCTGGTGTCAGCCTTGCTGATGGTTGAGCTTTGAAAGCTTGTGTTTACCTCTAGAAAGGCCTGCATGCCTCGAGCCACCAGCGGCAAAGCAAATGCTTTCCATGGATTAATTATGGAGCTGGTAGCAGGGAGATGCTTTTCTCTGACTGTTGTCCTTGAGTAGCAGAGCGGGTGGGAACTGGAAGGAGGAGGAAATGTGCTTCCTGGTGTCTGTCTGTGCAGACAAAGAATTCCCCCCCCGTGTTGGCTCCGAGTATTTATAGCCCAAGGGGCAGAGGTCCAGGAGAGTATATTTCTCTTCTAGCTTGTCAGACTGACCTTTACTTAGCAGTCTTATTTTAGTCCTCATAAAACTGGACTCATAGGTGCTGGAGATGGACAGTGGGAGAGTAGAAGGGGGGAGGAAGGAGTCAGGAGGCCACTTGGTCTGAGGCATTGCATCATGGACCACTCAGCAAAACTTGGGGAATACTCAAGCCTTGTTTTGGTGGTATGGAGTCAGAATAATGGACAGAGAGAGATAATTCATCTAAAAAGTGATCTGAAAATGTTGTGTTTACATGTATGTGTGTGTATGGTTTTCCTGTAAAGGCTCTTGTTTTAATGTGGCGTTTGGTCTATCCTTTGGTCTATCCCTTAATGCTTTGGGGGAAACAAGCCCATTAAGGCAGCATCCAAGCACACTTCCCTTTCTTCAACTTTATTCTGTAGCTCCTATTTATAATAATGCTGCCCTCTAGATTGAGTCTCCTTTCCCCTGGGTGTTTAAGCCATTCAGAGGCATGCATGGTTGGCAGAGACTGGCTGTGGCACTGGGAAACTATGGGAGGTTAAGGTCCCTTCCAACCCAAACCAATCTGTGATTCTGTGATTTGTTGATTAGCTCGTACTGTATTTAATTCACTCAGTTTTTCTGTTCCAGCCTGCACAATGTGGCAAGACAATGGATCAGGCTGGTAGTTTATCCCTTTTCCTCATAGGTTTATAGGCACTAAGTATCCTGTGAGGTACTCCTCTGCGTGTGTATCTTGTGGAGGCTTAAAATTGCACTGAGCTTTGTCTTTGCTCCCAGTGAGTATATTTTCATTCTGGGCTTGCTTTGATACTTGTTACAGGTTCCCCGTATGCTCTTATTGAGTCTTTCAGGTCATGATGGTGCCCTTCATCCATTAAAGAGGAGGAGGAGGTGCTTTGCAGAGTGAGGTTACCTCTGAAGTCCTGCATTTCTGGTGATAATCGTTCTGTTGTACAGCCTTTGCCACCAGGTGTATGGCTGTAGTCTACGAACCTTCCTATCCTTAGAGAAGTGAGTTTCCGAAGGTGTTTTTCCTCAGTGTTTCTCTGAAAGCACTGGAACTTGCGTAGACCTCAAACTGCCAGTTATTTCCTGAAGTAAGATCCTGGCTGGGATGGAGCTGTAGAGCTGTAGTTGGGCAGCACCGAGCTGTTGGGCCTGTAGGCAGGCTGTGGGCAGCCCCTTCTCCCACCACCCAACATTGGGTTTAACAGAGTCCTTGGGGTTTACTTGGGCCATTTTTGGTTTTCAACCCTGAGAACTGTTAGGATCTGCCTCAAAGACCTGCTTAGTGGGAAGAATCCCTTCCCCAAACCATTCTCCTAACAGATACGGATGAGAATACAACCAAACCCTTTGCTTTTTGGATGTAGTGCTTGGCTGGGCCAGAGCAGGCTTCGCCTCTGGAAGCATGGAGTGAATAGCATCCTCATCACCTTAAGCCTCCTCCCCTCTTTTGGAGTGGAGCTCACTCTGGGTTCAGATGGAGTTGAGTGCAGTACAGAGCAGCACTTAGGAAGGCTGTGGTGAAGTTTCCAAGCAGAGGAGCAGTGCTGGATGTGCTCATTGTTTGGTTTCACTTGTCAGATAGGGTTTTTTCCATCATGCTTCAGCACACGCCTGGGTTCAGGCTCCGAACTGAAGCTGGGGGTAGCTGAGGAGCCCTCTTTGCCTCTGTTATTTCCAGCGCTTTCTCTCACTCGCTGCATTCTGGTCCTAATTTATTGCCAGCCCATTTGATCCCCCTCTGTGTTGTGTTTGCAAACACTGGTTGCTAGCCTGCCTGTCCAAGTTTATGTCCCCCTGATCCGGTGCCACCTTCTCCATGTTTGGTGTTCCCTGTCAGCCCTGTTGCCGTTTGGGGTGAATCTGATCGACAAAGCCAAAAGGGTTGAGTTACAGCATGCTGAGGGGATCGATGTGGCCCCATGTGCATTTTGGGTTTGGGTGCCTGAGTCTTTTTAAGCAGCAGAGAAACCCTGTGCTGCTTCCAAAGGCGAGTCTGTGATCTATACATAAATGTATGTATGGGGCACCTTATTAGGCTCAAGTTAAAAAGAGGTGGCCTGATTTATTTTTAATGTGGTAGACCAGTATATAAACTAGCATTGTGAAAAGAGAGCTTTGGGAGTTTATGTACTCTGTGGTATGGGGGTATTTTAATACCTGTGTTCCTCCCTTCCTATCCTGTGTGTCTCTGTTGTTTGCTCTATCATGGAGTGCTTTTTTTATCATAAATAAAACATTTCCATAATTCTGATTTAAGCTCCTTAGAAGCAAAGATTTGCCCATTTCTTTGTTCACAGCCAATAGCACTTGAGGCAAGCATAAACCCCCTATTTAAATACACAAAGAAACAAGCATCTATTTCACAGTGCTGCTAAATGGGCTGCAGCAGGCTAAGCTGTCAAGACTGAAGCTGCTGCTCCTCAGTCTGTTTGTATACAAACCAGGAAGAAATCAAGTTTTTCCCCCATACCCACACGCCTTCATACAAGGCCATGGTATTGCATGAAACTTAAAAGGCCTCCCTTTTTGTGGGTGCTTTTCCTTTTCTAGGGAAGGAGAGGAGAAAAAAACAGTGATGTGAGCCCAGCATCCTTCCCTTCTGCCTGAGGCCAATAGCAAAGCTGTTGCTGAATTTGGGGAGGCAGAGCATGGCAATGCAGCCCTGGCTCTCCTCTGAGGGGTTGTGTCCGTTTCCTTCCTACAAACCCAATGGTGAGGCGTCTCTGCGTTCCCTGAGCACCTCAGCTCATAGCAAAAGTGAGCTGAAGCCTTGGGGGTTTATGTACTTGAGTTTGCCACTGGATTTGAAAGCAGAAAGTGGGAAATTCATTTGCATTCAGATGAAAAGTAGTATTTTTCCTAGAATGAAATGCGTAGGTTTGGAGTTGAGCATCTCTGTTTTCCAAGTTAAATAGAATCTGCAAATGAAACAAAAATGAAAAACTGAAGCATCTGTGCCCATGCATTTCAACAGCTTTTAATACAAGAGGATTTGCCTTTGTCTCCCTGGCTGGTGTCTAGTGGTATTGTCTCCATCCTGCCCTTCCTCCTCTGCCTCCAAGCCCCATCAGCAGGAGCCTTGTGAACCTGCTGAAGTCTTGTGGTTAGTTTTTAAAGGCTTCTGTGTTTGACTGCAGGGAAACAGCAAATTCAAAAGCAGAGGTGCAAATTGCAATTAGGCAAATAATCCATTTCCCCCCTGCCATGTGCTTTAAACCAATGGCTAGACTGCTGCAGGGGGTAGGGAGCAACCGGCTGATGGTGATAACAACTGGTTGCTTCTCTGTTCTTGTTCCTGGTCTCAGGAGCTTATTTATGCTCTGGCTTTCAGTCTTCTCGTAGCTCATCTAAGGGAAATAAATGAAGTGACTTGCTCTCATTACAGCAGGGAGTGTAAGACCTGCCAGCAAACCACTTCATGCTTTCTACCACGGTCTAAGAATAGCTTTAGATCTCTTACCACACCAAAGTCGCATATCACAAGTTGGAACAACTATAAAGAGGTTGAGACAGCTGGAAAAGGAGTAAGTAAGTACCTGGCTTATGTTGTCCCACGTTCATGCAAAATGCTGCCTTCTGGAGTACCTGACCTGGTCATAATCTGTTGCAATGACATCATTAATTATGATTGTAATTATATAACTTAACGGTGTTGGTGTTACTTTAAGCCCTAACTGGATGACAGTGCACAAGTGTATTGGAGACTAGATTTGACGCAATGGTCAACAAATCCAGCTGACCAACGAAACACGTGCCTGGTGCCTATTTCCACCAGAGATCTCCACTGAATAATTATTAGGTCATGGTCCTAATAGGGAAGTGTGTATTTTTAAGTGTTAAGTAATGCTTGTGAAGCATCCAATGTGCTTCAAACTAAAGTGTGTTCTCCCTGTGCTGCAGAGGAAATCTGGCTCCATCAGTCACTGGGGAAAAAACTTCTGCTGTCTCTATTAAAGCTGAGATTTCACCTTCACTTTTCAGACTCTGGTTGCTAGAGCTTAAAAAAGTATCTTTGTCCATTGGAATAAATGATTGCATTGGTTGTAACCCTTGAAAATCAGTTGTGTATGCCTGCACCTTTTGCATATAGATAAACTGGAGCAATACTGTGATTGTAGACCACAGGCTTTTCTGTATTTTGGAGGGATGCTTCTGTAGAGGAGTGTACCTCTGAACTTTGCCAATTCAACAGTAAGAGAATGGAAAATGTAGCATTTCCTCCCAGATGATGGCATCTGAGAGTTGGAAGTGCTGGCTCACAGAGTGCCTGTCACATTTTAACTGTCCTTGGGGAGAAGGGGGCAATGACACTGCCTTGGAAAAAAAGGAACAGGAAGGAGGTTTGTTTTGGTGTTTGGTTGTGGGGTTTTTGAAGCTCTTCAGCTTCTCATACCCTTGGAAATCCAACAGAGAGTCGGGAAGCAAACTGTTACATTAGACAAAACTCTCTGAGGCTTGTAAAGAAAAATGTGTCCCCAGTTCTGTTTAAACTGGAGGGACATTCCCTGCAATTTTCCTGGTAGGAAGATGTTGGGATTTTAATTAGCTGGATGCCTCCCTCATGTGCATGCCTGCTGGAGGCGAGACACTCTTTACTAGTAAAATCCTTATGGAGTTGCTTGCTGGTGTGTCTTCTGGCTTTTTATTCTTCAGGTGAGCACAGCCCTTTTGGGAGGCTCAGGGTGGTAGAGAAAGCTGTTGGAGGTGTGAGTGGAAGCTGGGTGTTAGCTAGTACAGATGGGCATTTTTTTCCGGACATACAAGTGGGTTGTTTGCCTTCCAAAGCAGCAGCCGATGTTCTTGCTATGCTTAGGAGCACAAAAGTTTGTAGTGAGATTACCTTGGCTTTACGATGCGTTTGAAGTGAGGATCAGCCACTTGTCTTTAGGCTATGGCCATTTACTGTGTGAAAAGCCATGTTATAGTTAGGGTTTTATTTATTCAAGCAACTCTGAAGTGAAGAAATGCCATAAATAGGAGCAGCATGTACACAGTTTTAATATCTGTCTGTTTTGCATGTTTAGCAGCTAACCAGTAGGGAAATATGTCTCAAATATTCAGTATAGGCTTTCAGGGCGATAGAATTCACACTGTTTAAAGAAACAGGCTGTGGGAATCCATGAAGGTGACCTAATGCATTGTCCCGTTGCATGTGAGATAAGATAATGTGTGGTCCTTAGCCTTGTTGGGAAGTCTGGTGGGCCTGGGAGAGCGCTGGCTACAGCAATCACAAAGCCGAATTGTCGTGAGCAGTTGTTGGGCTGGAGCTTTGTTTCTAGGTGCTCACTTGAACCTGTCTAGCGCTTTTTAAACACCTCTGCACTGTAAAACTTTAACCCTTGTTGATGTTGTTGTTATCACCAAGGTGTTTGGTAAGCTGGGGTTTGGTAGTTGGTTTTCCCCTACTGCCTTGTGACTTTTTTGCTAGAAGAAGCTCTTTGCTGCAGCTACTGTCTGTGATTATGGCATCCTCCTGTCTGGAAGCATCCCTGCCCACTGGAAATTGGTTTTGATGTGTCCTCCCTGCTCTGAGTGTTGTTGGTTCCTCTGGAGCCTGTGTCCCTCCAGAAGGTGGTTCTGGAACTGTACAGCAGCATTTTAGGTCTTGAAGGAGAAGAGGGGGAGATGGGAGAAGTAAGCATGTCTCCCATGTGGTGCAGAAAGGGGGTAATCTGGCTAGAGGGATAACTGTGCCTCGATAGCAGGGCAGTCTTGGGGCCAGGGGAGCTCTGGCCAAGGCTGTGCAGTGGTTATTCTCCTGCTCTGTGACAGCACACACAGCAGACTTGCTGTGAGGCCATGGATAAGTTATTTTAATCCGTCTGGGTTTTCTTTTTCCGTCCTTTGCACTGTTTGTTACACCGAGCTTATCTCTCTTGTTGCCGTCAGTGTGAAGTGTGGTTGACCCAGGTTCATCCACCATCACCGGGTTCCCTGGGAACAACACAACTACCTGTTGCAGAAGGTGGAAGACAGAGTTAGGAGCACTCCTTTCTTTTCCCTTTTTGCTGCAGTGATAAACTTCAGACTCTGATTTTTGCCTCTAGGTGGTTTTTTGTTCTCTTAAGTTTTATTTTCATATCTTTCTCCTCTTGGGTGAGCAGGTTATCTCTGTTCTGAAGGAAAGCTCTACTGCCAGTGAAGAGACCAAGGTCCAGAAGGGGCACATGCTTATGATCTCCTGGCAGTTGTTTCTAGAGGTGCCTCATAGAGCATGTCCCAAGGGGTGAGTGTGTGCACAGAGACCTGGGCCAACAAGCCTGCTTGGAGCAACTGGGACCTTGTAGGTTTTGGTACCACTTAGTCCCTGTTGTCATGAAGGTCCCTTCTAACCCATACTATGATTCTGTGCTGCTTTGTACATGTGCATCACTGTGCTTCCAAGATAATTGATTTGAAGAAGGAAATTGGGAAACATAAGTTCAGAGAATAATAATAAAGTGATGTGATCATGTTGGCTGCAACTCTTGCTATGATCTAGCTTAAGAAAGTGTACAGCATGCCTGGGTTAATTCCCACTTGACTCACTGCACCAGAGAGCTGCTTCTAGCTAAAGGTGATAAAAAGAACAAATATTGCTCTTTGTGCACACATGAATTATCATACATATATATTTTTTGACAGTGGCTTAAAGAGATTTAGAAACTAGAAGATAACTTGCAGTCTTCTGTCATAGCAGTTGAATTGGCTGTCTTCAGTTTATTATGCCAAAGTGTGATATTAAGCCTTATGTAAGCAGTTGACCAATAATGTTTTAAAGGAAAAGCTGTTGTTAGAGCCGTTAACATGTGCTGTGTTGGTGATGGGCTCTAATTCTGCTTGGTCTTTGGTAAAATAATGGGTGTCTGTTCAGCTTGGTGGAAACTAAAACCAAACCTTTTGCTGCCACTTAGAATTTGCTGTGGTATTTTAGGTACAAAACCATTTAATGTGATCGTTTAACATGAGGTTAATCTTAGGTTCCTAAGTGTTTGTGTTAGTCCTGCAAGGCAGCATGGCGTTGCTGTTGAAGGCTAACATGGTGCTTATGCTTCCTGGGAAACGTTAGTGTTAACTTGCCTGTGGAGGCAAGGAAACCTGGTCTGCTTTTAGTCTGGCTGAATAGATTACTTGCTTCATTGTTATTTAGCTCTGGATTCTGTAAATGTGTCTCCTTCTTCTTCCCTTGACTCTGGAGTATGTGGGTGCAAACTGGGTCGACTCTTTCTTGCCCTGCGGGATTTTTAGGGTCTTGCCTCCCTGACCTTTAGGATTGGGATTTAAGTGCTGGCACGGCTGGCCCTGAAGTCTGTGTCAGAGTGGGGGTTGGCTGGCACCATGCTAGTTCCAGTAATTTGCTGCTATGTCAAGACAGCACCCTTTATTTTCTCTGGGTTTTCTTCATGTACACTGAAATACCCTGCTGGAAAGTGTCAAATCAGAGCCAGATACTATTATTATTTCTAGCCAAAAAGATAGGAACTTTTCCTTTTAAAAAGTCTAGATCCATCAGGAATGGATGGCACTCCCAAACGCTGGTGTGGTATATCAGCACCCTGTTTTCCTTTCACATTAATGCAAATGTTGCTGGTGTTTGTCGTGTGGAGGGGCAGCGGTTTAGACCGGGAAGGAGCCTGTTCATCCTCAGGAGAAGCAAAGCAGCCTGCTCTTTGTTGTCAGAAACAATGGTAATGTGTCCTGAAGAGGTTGCCCTTAAAAGGGTAAAGTGAATAAATGGATGGCTGAGCCATGAAAATGTCAGTGTTCTCTGAAACATGTGAATTAAACAGAAACGTCCACTCCTACATATCCAGGATTACAGATGTCTGACACGCTATCGGGACCATCCTCCCTCTTTGGATGTGCTGAGCCAAAGCCCTTTGCACCGTGCTGGCTGTTGGCTGTCTCCAGTTGCTTGAGGGATGCATATGGTGATGGGCAGGGAGAGAACTGGGAATAGATTTAAAAGCAAAACAAAACTGGTGTCTTGGGCAAATCTGGTCTGCTCTACCTCTGTCTGAAAGCAGACTTGTAGCTCTCCGTCAATGTAAGACCATCTGTGGTATCTTTATAGCATTAAATTAGTTTCTGTTCCCTCCCCCCTCACTTCCCCTGCTCCTTTATACATAGATGTAGCGTTTCTTGGTGACCTTTTTGCTAATATGATTTCCAGTGGGAGCATTTCACAGTAGAAGTATGTATTCCTTCAGGGTTTATGCTGACATTTCCAGTGATTATTTAATTGGACTTCATGTTAGCCTACATCCCCATGGGAATGCATACTTTTGCTATGAGAAGTTGTAACGTGTCTAATTTTGAGTTTCTGCTATAAAGGCTTGCCCTCCAGGGAAGGCAAGTCCAGTCCTCGTCTGTGGCTGCACTATTGTCACCCGTGTGTCTGGGATGTGGGGTTTGTTGTCATGTTCCTAATTACATTCTTGTATAGCTTAATCCTTGTACCAAAATTGAGAGCGGGCCTTCTCCTTTGACCTTCCTCACTTGCTCCCCAGTGATAACGCAGCACTCTGAAGGATGCTGACGTGTGCTTTATTTTCCTGTGAATGTATTTTTGGTGTTATTTTTCCTTTCCTTTCAAACGGGCAGACTCAGCATAGGGGAATTTCCAGTTACAGGCTAGAACTGCTGTCTTGAACGCACAGATGTGCTCCTGAAGTATTCACAGCAGCTTCTGGACAGGCTGGTGAGTAGTCCAGAAGGTGGTGGCATCTCTTCGGAAAACTGGTGGGTAAAGTGTGTGATTTGTATGGGTCCAAAACTTGGGATCTGAGGAAAAACTGAAGTTTAAGGCACAAAAGTAGAAATAAATCCCAGGGAGGGCTCCCTAGTGGCAGGTTTGGAAAAAAGAAGTAATTCTTGTTTGTTTCTAATTGGAACTAATTTGGGTGATGTAGTGGTCCTCTGAGGAAGAAGAGCGAAGGGTTGAGAACTGGTGTAGAGCTCTGGCACAGCCTGGCAGGGGAAGGGTCTGTAAAGGCCAATGGGAGAAGATGTGCTGTGACAAGGGGTGTGAGCACTAGTGAGGTGGCATTAGAAACAGCACGCAAACGCATGGACACGTGCCTCAGTGCTGAGGGGAAACCTTGCCTCTTTGTCCGGCGTCACACTCTTGACTTCTGCAGGGACCTCAAAGCAGTTGTGTCAAGGATGTGCTCGTAACTTCTCTGGGCCAGAATTTGTGTACAAACCAAGCTCTCAGGATGGTTCCCACATGGAAAAAAACCTGACCTTGCACGTTCTGTAGAACGCAGGGGTTTGCCTGTTTTTGAAGTGCCGTTGGCAGCTTGATTAGAGAGAGAGCCTAGATTAGATTGAGTGTGTCGAGGTGGAAGCTGTTCTTTGTGAGCTGTGTTTACTTTTACTTCTTTATGTTTGTTTAAAGCTTAATCTTTTGTGGCAAGGCTGATGCTGAATGTTGTGTGGGCAACAGGGAAGGAAACCCTGTGCAGGGTCTTTTAAACCTCCTGCAGACAGGTGAGGAATACGTTCCTAGAACCAGGAAATCAGATCTGTTTTACTTGCTAGCAACAATAGAAGTAGAAAAACTTTCAGTTATGCCTTTGATTTTGGGAAATGGGGGTAACATGGGTTGTTGAAGAAAACATGGAGGCTTATGTTATAGAAGAATGGATTTTCTTTGTTCCTTCCTCCCTTTGCTCCCTCTCTGTAGCAGCAGGAATGGTAATGTGTAAAGCAGTCCCGGTGTCACTGTGGTCTCCTTTGTACTGCAGAGTATGGGCTTCCTTCTGCTGTGGGCTTAACCTCTCATAAATCTCCTTCCAGTGTTCTAAATCCAAGCAAACAAAACCCGCCAAACCACAATTTCCTTGAAATCAAAGGAGTAACTCCTGATGTCACCTGGGTGAGTGGTGCCCGATAGGTCCCCGCCTCTATTGACAGAAGGAAGTTGCCCTTCTCAGCTCAGCTTCCCGTTGTATGGGCCAAATACAATATTTTCAACCATGCAGAGCTTCCTATGGCAGTGTGGGCAAGCACTGGGTGCTGCTCAACAGCAGCTGTGGTGAGAAGGACATCTGCCTTGGAGAGCAGGACCACTCCTACAGCGAGCTGCTTGGATTAGCCCCGTTGCTTTGGACGAGGTGTGGGAAGCAAAGCCCTGCTTGAACAAGGAAAGAAGCTGTCTTGGGTTGTTCAGGGAATTTGAACATCTCTTCTTTCGGTGCCTCAGGATGAACAGAGGATGATCCCCAGTGCGCGCTGTGAACCATCCTAAGATGGTGCCAGCAGCAGCAGTGGGAAGGTGCTTCACTGAAAGGCGGTCTTGTCCCTTGTGCTCTGTGGGTACAGCCCCACTGCTGCCATGCCCTCCCTGCCTAGTACCCAGTAGTCCTACCCCTGCTCAAGAGGGAGTATTAGGTGCTTTTCTCCTGCTTTTACTCTCTCCATGTTATCTGCTGTTGTTGGAGATGAGGTAGTGAGTCTTTGATTTGGTTTTGGTTGAGATGCAGGGTTTGTTGTGCAGAGCCAGAAACTTCTGCAGACCTGGCTGTGTTGGTCAGTGCTATGAAGAGGTGGCCTGTGTGGATGGCCCATATCCTGGGGGTGGATTTGGTGTGTATTGGGTGAATTCTGCTTCAGCCTGTACAGCTGCTTTTCCCTTGGCGGAAGGAAGCAAGCGGTGGTGCTTTAAGCCTACCCTTATTGGAGGGGAGCAGTGTCCCCGGGGCATCTCTGTGCTGGAGCTCACTGCTTCACCTTGCGTGGGAAAGTGCTCCTACCACAGATGTGTGACCCGGGGACAAATCATTGCCTCCAAATAAGCTCAGCCAGCCTCACCCTCCATAAACCTGCTGTGTGAAGGTCAGCACAAGGACAGCAATGCTGCCTACCTACTGAAGCCAGTGGAGGCTGTAGACCAAGCCAAAGGGGAGGAATACGTGACAGTAAGGAAAAAAAGATAAGAGAACACGGTGCTCAAAGTGCATCTCACTTCGTTCTACTTTCCATTGCATGCCTTGCCCATAGTACAGGAGCAGCCCAAGTGCTGGCATTAAAGCAGTGGTGGCTCAGCACCAGTGTGGCACCCTGCAGCAGGACCTCTGGACTCTGATAATGGCACAGCAGAAGGGTGCCTACAGGCGCTGGACTGTCCTGCCAGGCTAAGGAAAGGCACAGCACCTTGGTGGGCAAAGCATGTGGGCAGTACCTAGCCTCTATTTTTACATGCTGGAGTCACGTTTGCTTAATCTCGAGGCATTCTGCACTTTGAATCAACTTGACACAAAGTCATCTGTTCATTAATAACACAGGAGCAGTTTAATTGTTGTCTGAGTGGAAAAATACATGAGACTGTCATCAGCTGTTGCTTCTGGCAGTGCTTTTCTGCAGTAATGTAAATAAATGAGGTCACGGGTTTAAAGGAACAGGCTGTACTTGCACAAATTCAAAGCGTCATCTTAAACAGATACACACCAGTTGTCTGATAACTCCGTCCTGCGCCCCAAATGCCCACTGTAACACGTCGACCTTAAACACTCAAACACAGCCTTAGGGGCTCAGTTTGCTGTTGGCACTGACAGGGTTCATGCTGAGTGGGTCTTTTAACACTTGGCTTTTCCTGAGTGAAGCTTTTGGTGACCAGAACCCCGGTATCCTGAATTCTCTGCTGCACCCCTTGTTAGAGCCCAGCCGTGCAAGAGGAGGGGCAGTTACAGACCAAACATCTCTTCTGCTGATGCTCCACAGCATCCTGCAATTTCTGCTCTTGCTGCACATGTGCATGTGTGTGTGTTGGTTTATTTTTTTTTTTCCAGCTGGCTTTGTGGTATTGTAGTCGAGGATGAGTGGATCCAGAAATCTGCCTGGACCGCTTTGAAAGCGATATAAAAGGTCTATTTGTCTCCCGGGACCATGTGTTCTGTCTAAAAGTGGATCCCACATCTGCAGCCTGTCATGTATTAAAAATGTGTTCCTGTTTGCAATTGTAGTGGGAACACCCAGTACCTGCCACGCTCAGAACAAAGTGTGGCCATGCTGATGAGGTAATGCAAAGGTATTGCTTTATGGTGAGGGTATTGCATGGTAACTGCTTCTCTATAGAGTGCTCTCACAGAGGGGAACAAGGTCACTTACTCCCTTTATTGTGGGGTTAGAGCCTGTTTCCAGGTGGGAAACATATTGCAGATCTACCAAAACATACTGTAAACCCACATCCTATTTGCTTGTAGTCACACCGCCACAGAACAGCCGTGGTGGTTGAAAGAGGTCCCAAAGGAGATACAGAGGAGAGGCAGGTGGTACTGTACTCCTTGTACTGTAATTCTCAATCTTCTATTAAAAACAAGGGAAAAAAAGACAGCAAAAAATGCAACCAACAAAAAACCTCCACTTGTATAATACCTGTATAGGTAAGCTTTGTTCTTTCTGCTTTCTTCAAAGATGACTGTTTCTATGGCAAGGTCATGGTCCCTTGTGAAAGCGGGTTGCCTAGTTCCTGCCATACTTTTTGTGTCAGTTCTGCATTCTGTTTGCCCTCTTTCTGATGGCAGATGACGGACACCATGTTTGGCACGGTTTTTGTGCAAGCACCATGCTGCTTGTCTTGTTCTATTTGTTCAGAGCTGCTTTGGCTCCTGTTCATCTGCTCACCTGGTCTTGTAGCACTGATGTGAGCCCTGGGCTCCTGGGTGGCTTTGGAGCTGGGAGATCTGTGCCCGGGTGCTGTTCGGTGGCGGATTTTGAGGAGCATTAAGAGAGATATCTATGGGCAGATGGCTGCAAAGAGCTTAAACAAACAAGTGTGAATAGCTGGAGCATGTGCAGTGCAGACTTGAAACTTCCTACAAGTTTTGAGGTCTTGGACAATCCAGAGTCTGCTGTCACTTGCTGTTTTGGCAGGGCAGGATGCTAGAAGATGTCATACAGCGATAACTGCAAAAATATGTTTCACATCAGTGGCAAGCAAGAGCTCTCGGTCTTCTGTTGTGTTTTGCTACATAGGCAAAGCCATCTGCCACATGAACTGTCCTGCTTCATTGAGTCATTTCCTTATGGAACAAATACCTTGAGTTCCCCAGAGTGCTGGGCATCCTCGCATGTCCATCTTCATTAGGATTTGAGTAGGTTCAGCCTCCACTTGAAAGCCTGCCCAGCAGCTGTTTTGGAGCAGTGTGAGCAAAAGCACTTGATGTTAACCTGCATCTGTGTGTGGGCTGTGTCAAATGGCCCGGCCAGCAGCCTTTTTGCTGTTCTTTGCTTATTAAAGCTGTGTGGTAAGTTTAAAGCACGACATTCGTAGAAGTGGACATTGGCAGCTTATCGAGCTGTTGTTTTTTGCTGAAGGTGGCTACAGAGCTGCGTCTAGGCCTCATGGCTGTTGCTCAAACTGTACTGCTATGTATGCTAGTGGTCTTTTCTGGTGGATGTATTGTATTGCCTCTGTGCTTATGCTGCCTGTGTATGATACATCCTGCCCTGCCAAAACAGCAAGTGACAGCATACTTTGGATTGTCCAAGACCTCAGAGCTTGTAGATGCAAATAGCAGCTGAAAAGCTGCTTTTAAAGTGTAGCTTTCTTCTGTGTAAGTTGGAGGCTTTTGCCAGGTTGTGCTTCTCCACACTCCCTGTTACAGCCCTCTGTAATGCTTCTTTCATGTCCCTGGTTTGGGAAGGCTTGAGCAACTTCAACCACAAAACAGCTTCTGTTACAACAGAGTGGAGACTCTGCATCATAAAATCAACTAGGTCGGAAAAGACCTTTAAGATCATCAAGCCAAGCCTCTACCCCAGCACTGCCAGGTCCACCACTAAACCATGTCACTAAGGGTTCCCGGGTCTCCCAGCCATTCCTCATCACACTTGTGCTCCATGCCCTTCACCAGCTTTATTACCCTTCTCTGGACCCACTCCAGCAACTCAATGTCTGTCCTGAGCTTCCCTGTGATCTGGAGTTGCTGTCAATAGCAGTGATATGTTTTGGTCCTTGTTGAGTTCAGTGAATTGACTCTTAAGCCAGGTTTGCAGTAGCTACGTGTTGGCCTCCTCTCCAGGTACAGCCTCTTCCCTCCCACCTCCTCTCCTCCACTGCATGAAGACTTTTAAGTGCCGAAATAGGAGGTGCTTGACAAGGGAATACAGATGCACTTGAATACCCTGTACATTGTATTTACAGCTACGAGCAAAGGTCATGTGTGGTGAGCATGGCGAGAGTGGATTAAGGGAGCAGCACTCACGAGATGTCTGGATCCTGGTCTGGGACCTGCGTGACTCTTGGACGGTTCAGGTCCAAGCTAAGACCTGCTGTTGGCTTTAGAGTTCAGCTTCCCTGTGACTATATCTTGCTGCATCCTCTCACTGTGTACCAGTATTCTTGTCCGTCCTCCCTTTCTCATGTGTCTGAGCTGGCCCAGGTTAGCAGTCATCTCCCCAGTAATGTGTTGTTCCAGGGACATGCTGAGAGCTGCTTGGGTATGGTACTTTAGATACTGCTTGGACTGACTCTGCACGATGTAATGGTCTCTTGTCCTCTCCTCCCTATTCTCATATACTGGACCAAAGCTCACACTGAGGAAATGTTGGTAACAGGAGTAATGGTGTCTTCTGGCCAACAGGGCAGGCAGAGGCCCTGAAGGGAGGTCATAGGTGGTGAGGAAAGAGCTTGCTCTGGACTCCCTAGCTCTGTTGTATCTTACAAGGCAGCTGGTGAAACAGGATGGTGTCTGCTACGCCACTGGTATGCCCACACCTGAGTGAGGAACCAGTGGGATCCTACCTCTACCTGTGGCCACTTACTCCTGGAAGCTTGCTGAAGAGGTGGAAAGTGAGTATTGTCTCTGGTTTCACTAAAGCAACTTATTTTTCTGGGTTTTCTTGGGAATCCCATCATGCTCTGGTTATTATTTAAAGCACAGCATTTAAGCTGAATGGATTGCTTGTACATGCAGGAGGATGGGAATGTGGGTTAGGTTGAGTCTTTTGCCCAGACTCTAGGCTGGTGCTGTTGGTTTGGGTGAGGCCTCAGACATCTTCAGCTTGGGGACCATAGACTTGTTTGTTTTCTTGAGTGGACTAAGAAGACTTTTCAGACCCTATCAAAGATGGTTGGTGCAGTTGGCAGTTGAGCTCAGATTCTCATCGTTGCTCTTCTGTCTGTCCTGCTTCACTGTTGCAGCAACAACTTTGTGAGTAGAGATCTTTAAAGCAGATCTGTTTGCTCTGCGTCTTGTAGACAGCAGGAACAGCTGAAGACAAGCATACTTCTGAGGTGGGGGAAGTACTCTGCATTTTGAGGGCAATTCAGTGATTTCTGGGAAAGTGAGTTACAAACAGCATGTGAAGAACAGCAGTGTTAGAGGGGCTTGGTTGTAACTTAGCCTGGGTGCCTGGTGCCCACTGAGTACTGCACAGAGTGCTGAGATGCCCACCTTATGGGCAGGTGTGTGGACACAGTGAGATGCAGCACTCAAAACATAGACATCAAAGCCTTTTGCTGTGTCCAAGTCAGAGTCCTCGAGACAGCAAGTCTTGCTCTGTTGTAAAATATTCCTTTGCTAAATCACTGTGAAAGAGCCTGGAAAAGACAAATAACCCTTTCTTTATTTATTTACTTTAAAATAACATTGGGATGGTGACATTCACATTTATTTTGGCTAATGTAGCTCTTTCGAGTAACTTCAGCATAGCTCTCCCCCCTCCTGGGTTGTGTTTTTTTGGCTTGCATTTGACAAAGTGCAATTCAGTCTGAACACTTGGCCCGTCCCGATGCGGTGCAGGACTCCCAAGTATCCTGGTACAGCAGAAACAGGCACTTTTGGGGGGGGGGGGGGCCTGTATATATCACTGCATTTCTCCTCTTTCTGCCTTTTTTTGCTGGAGGAGCCACCTGTTAGCATTACATCAGCGGCTCCCAGGAACTCTCCTCCTACCAAAAAGGCCTTACACAGAGTAGTTCTTCTTGTATTGTTTGTGCTCAAAGAGCTGATGTCATGCTAACTGATGTCATTGTGTGCTCTGTGCGATCGCTATGGGAACTGGGCAGGTGGGGAGCCTGATGTAATCGCAGAATGAGGTGTAGAAAGAAGGTCTGCTCCTGGTGTTCCAGCTCTGCCGAGCTGGCAAAAGGAAGGCGGGTGAAATACTGCTTAAAAAAGACAGCAAGATGTGCAATAGAGCCAGGGAAGCACGAGCCAAAAGAGTAAAGCGACTTCTCCCTTCCCGCTCAGATCCACTTCCCCATCCATATTAACGTCCTAAAAATAACTCTTGCTGGATATTTTCAGGCAACCAGAGCAGAAAAAGGAGAGCTGTTTGCCACATGTGAAGTGAGCACCTCAGGTGCTGTTGGGTTAGGAGAAGAGGTTTTCTTTTGTTCTGCACAAATGCTTATGTGCTGTTCCCCAGAGCAATGCCAGTGTGAGCTGTGCCTCACACAGAATCATAGAATGGGTTTGGGTTGTGAAGGACCTTAAGATCGTCTAGTTCCAATCTGCTTCGGGAATGCCCTGCAGGGCTGCTCCTGGCAGGCAGGGCTGCTATGGCCAGGGAAAGCTAAAAGCCTGTCGCAGCTGGCTCATTGTGTTGCTTTGGTGTGATGCTAGTCTGTTTGCTTGTGGTTTTGATTATTTCCTTCTTGGCAAAATGCCTTTTGTCCTGTCCCCTTACCTCTCTCACAGGCTCGTAGATGGGGAAGCCTCAGCACACTGATTGTAGGGTCATAGAATGGTTTGGGTTGGAAAGGACCTTAAGATCATGCAGCTCCAACCCCCTGCCATGGGCAGGGACACCTCACACTAGACCATGCCACCCAAGGCTCTGTCCAGCTTGTTCTTGAACACTGCCAGGGGTGAGGCATTCACAACTTCTTTGGGCAATCTGTGCCAGGGCCTCACCACCCTCACAGTAAAGAACTTCTTCCTTATATCTAACCTGAACTTCCCTTGTTTCAGTTTAAGCCCATTACTCCTTGTCCTATCACTACAGTTCCTGATAAAGAGTCCTTAACCTAAATCTCAACCTCTGTCTAACCTAAATCTCCCCTCTGTCAGCTTAAAACCAGGTCCTTTCTGGGGTTGCATGAAGGTGTATTTGCTTCTTCCTTGGCATCATCAGCCTCGTGGCGGGGAGGACAATGTGTGCCATTGATTCATGGCACCTTATTGCTGGCAGCCATGCTCTGAACAGTCACCATGACAGTGGTGGTAGGGACGATAGTGCCAGCTCCAGCCCTTTGCTCTGAAGAAAGGTTTTCTCCAAAGCGCCGCTGACCTCGGGTGTGTAACCATCATGTCTGCTTGGTCTCTCTCCCCAGGAGGACTCAGCGGTTTCAGGCAGAACCACGAAAACCTCTGCGATAACTCCCTCCAGCTCCAAGAGTGCCCGGAGGGGGGAGGCGGGGTCGGTGCATCCGCCGTGCCCCCCACACTACCTCAGTCCATCCCCACCACGCCGGACATCGAGAACGCTGAGCTCACCCCCATCCTGCCCTTCCTCTTCCTCGGAAACGAGCACGATGCTCAGGACTTGGAGAAGATGCAGAGGATGAACATCGGCTACGTAATCAATGTGACCACCCACCTGCCCCTGTACCACTACGAGAAAGGCATGTTCAACTACAAGCGGCTCCCGGCCACTGACAGCAACAAGCAGAATCTCAGGCAGTATTTTGAAGAGGCTTTCGAGTTCATTGGTAATTACCCTTCACTGGAAATACTCTGCGTGGTTTCTTTTTTTACCTGTTGTAAGGATCTAGAGTGAATTTCATGCTTTGCTGACTACCCTGAAGGCTCTGTGAGGCCAGATTTGCTTTTGTTTAGGTTGTCAGAAATGCTGAGCAGCACCTTGTGTTTCTCCTTCTCATCTCTGGTATATCCAGTTAAGTAGTCTGGGGGTACGTCATCAATAGTGATGCCTGCCTCCAGGCTGCCAAATTCAGGAAAACACCAGAAATCTGACACTTTTGTCATCCCCTTTTCTTGATTCCTTTGCATTCCTAGTTCCAACAGTGGCTTCCAGCCAATTTTTCATAGTAACTATTCTTAATGATGGCTGAGTCTTTCCTAACTTAATCACATAAAAAAACCTGACAAACTTGCACACTTCACTTGTTCTACCATTAGATTTATAACTTCAGAGTGTGTGTGTGAGTGGATTGTGATGAAAACTTGTATTAATAAACCCCTAAACCCTTTAGGCTGTATGAGAGAGTTCACCACAGAACCCGTGAGTCCACAGCAAACTGGGGAGGTTGCTGAAGAAATGACCCAGCAGCGTTACCTGTGTTGCTCTGAACCTCACTATGATCCACACAGCACAACCCTCACCAGCTTTAGGAGTTCATTCATCTCTGGTCGGTCATTTAGGCTAAAGCCAGGTGGCCTCTTTAAGCAAGGCTGGTCAGTGAGGACATCAGCTTGTGATACTGAAAGCTTTTGGGGACCTTCCCTTGCCTCTCTATGTGTCTTTGTGGGCATAGCTTTTGCAGTATAATCAATGTCCACTTGTGCTTCCCCAGCACAAGTATGTATCCTGAGAGGTTTTCTGAAATATATGAGCTGGGGACATATATATGCACTGAGATATCATTTTATTTCCTTGTGCTGAGGCTTCACTAACCTCTTCAGGCTTGATGGTGGAGGACTAAACTGAGGAAGTGTGCTTCTGTGCTATATCACAGCTTAGGTCCTTAGCTGACCCCATGCTGAAGTGGGTGCAGAGTTGTCTTCCTCCTTGCCCTGTGTTTATGGCACTTGAGTCAGCATGTGGGTACAGTGCTCCTGAAACTCAAGCCTGTTTGTGCTGTTGGGTTCAGCAAGGATTGTGCCCCAGCTGTGGGACTAGGTCCCAGGGCAGGATGTCCAAGCTCAGCATATTCTTCTGAGCCCATCTGCCCCTGCCATATGCCTTGGCATGGGCTCTCTGATCTCAAGCAGACAGCTTGCCACATTTCTGTCTGTGTTTGGGTTAGCAGGGGGTCATTGTGTGCCGATGCATACAGTCTGTAGCCATGCTACTTCAGTGAAGGTGACAAGGCAATCACTACTGACACTGCAGCTCAGATGGAGTGCAGCACTAAAGCTTGAGTCTTACCACTGAGAGCTTCTACTAGGAGCCCTTGGGCTTGTCCTCTACAGTGTAGAGGACCAAAGGATCTCTACATAAAACCAAATCTTCCTAGTGTTCCTAACACAACCCTGATGCTACCAGTAGTGCTGTCAGCTCCCCAAACTGCTGATTGCTATGTGCATGGTGAGCACCCCTTTTTGAACGAAGAGAAGCCCTCTCTGAGGACAGGGGAGAGGGACCTCACTTTGATCCTTTGGGAAGAAAAGCTGGGTAAAGGAATCCAGTAAAACCTTAAACTTTGAATTCAACAAGATAGGGAGATGCAATAGGCTAAGCTTACATAAAGAAACTGTAAAGCTCAGTTGAGGTTCTTTCGGGGTCCTATGAACTGCAGGATTAGAGCTCTTGAAACCACTAGAAGATAGTGTTTGGCTTATGACCTTACCAAGGGCAGGGAAAGCAGCCTTGCTCTGTAAAGGTTTGGAAAGTGTTTGAAAACCCATTTTACTTTCCATTTTAATAATTACAGCTTGAGGGTCTGTCTGTGTTTTTAATAAACAAATATTTATCCATTGAGAGTTTTCTTCCATAGCAAATTGAGCCAGCTGGGGAAGTAACTAGTCAAAGCTTTCCTTTCCTCAGGGTAGGCTTTAAATTGCATTTGAGAAGATTTGGAAATGTTTAAACAGCGCATCCTTGGCCTATGTTTCTTTAAATAGGTCTTGAAACAGCCACAACCAAACCCAGGTTTAGCTCAAACTAAAGCCATAGGAAGTGAAATCATCAAAAACTCTTTGGGAAAGTGTGTCAAAATGCGTTAGAGAATTTCAGCTTTCTGAAATAGTAACTGGCAAAACTCTCTAGAGGGAAGTTGGCTTCATTTATGCTTTCACAATACAGGTTGAGCATGTGGGGCTCCGGATGAACCATACTCTTGGTGAGGTTGGGTTCATGCCAGAACTCGCAAACTAAATTTGTGCTTCTCCTGCAGATTAAAACAAAATAGATTGAAATGTCACATCCTGGAAGGTTTATCTCCTGTGGGAGATACCAAAAGCAAGCTGTGGAAGATGAGGATGATGTGGTAGTAACTCTCCTCCTTCTTGTGTTCTAGTAGAACACGGTTCCAGGGGCTCTGCCCTCCCTAATCCTGCCCAGGTTGCATCCCTCTAAGTGATGTGTCATGGTGAATAGCATGACTGTGTGCAGCCAGCTCCTGCTTTTGCAGAGACACCACAGCAGAGTGCCCCACTGAGGCTGCTTCAAGAGTAGCTTTGCGAAAGGCTTAAAGAACAATAGGGCTTTGAAACAGATGTTGTTAGGAATTGAATCTGAAAATACCTGGTTTTTGAAAAGGTAGCGTGCAAGTAACACAGTGGCATTGTGACAGAGGTGGAGATTGAGCCTGACCTGACACATCATATGGCCTATGTTGAGCTGCTCATGCTCCCTGTCAGCTCAGCAGTGTCTCTTAATATGCAGTTTGCCTAATAAAGAGATAAAAGGGAATGTGCAGTAACTCTGAAGGCTCAAAGGAGGATGGACTGGAGGGGAAGGGGACAGTGCTGTGCTTGTAATCAAATAAATACAGGGACTTTTCACATTAAGTTACTCTTAATTGCAGTGAGCTTTTTCCTCACTTAGGAGCTGGCAGAAATCTTACTTTCTCCTGTCTTTCCCATTTCCAGAGGAAGCTCATCAGTGTGGAAAAGGTCTCCTCATCCACTGCCAGGCCGGTGTCTCCCGCTCTGCCACCATTGTTATCGCGTACTTAATGAAGCACACACGCATGACCATGACGGATGCCTATAAATTTGTGAAAGGCAAACGACCAATCATTTCCCCAAACCTTAACTTTATGGGGCAGTTGCTGGAGTTTGAAGAAGACCTAAACAACGGTGTCACACCACGCATCCTCACACCAAAGCTGATCGGCGTAGAGACCGTGGTGTGACAGCGAGGATGCGGTCAAGGAAGGGGCTTAACCTATTCTTCTCCTGATTTGGGGCAGTGATGGGTGGGAGGTGGGTTTTTCTTTTTAGCTTTCAAAGGGGGGTTTTGTGGCAAACTTTTTGTGAATAAAAACCTTTTTTTTGTAAGGAAAGGTTTTTAAACGATCCGAGAACTTTGCCGTGTTTGGGATGCTGTTGTGATTTCCTTCCCAGATGCCGGCAGAGCAGGGAGGTTTTGGGGCAGAAGGAGTACTTTTTAAAATCAAAACAAGATGAAGAAGAAATACTGGGCTTCCCCTGCCCCCCCTTTTTTTTTCCCTCCTCTCCAGCTACTTGTAGAGTTTATGGCTAAGTAGTCTGTGCAGGTTCATAGACTGAAGAAACCTAAGTTGAAGACAAAACACAAACAGCCAAAACAAAGCAGAAATAAAACCCTCCCTGAAACAGAAGGGCCTTCGTTCTGCAAAGGCTTTGCTAAAGATAACCTGGCAAAATGCTCACCGATGCAAAGGCAATTGGAGCAGCTTCAGAAGTCTGCAAGGCACTTTTCACACTCCTGACTCAACCTAAAGACAAAATAAAGAGAAGTTTATTTGGCGTGTTTCATGTTCCAGTTCTATTTTTCTATTTTGGGGTGTAAGGTTTTAACAGTAAGGGGACTTTGATCATTCTATGCCATATGCCTTCACTGGCTTCTTGTGCAATAATAATTTGGGGTTTGTTTTGAGTGTTCAAACCAGATACTGTTGGCTGCCTACTAATAATTTTTGAAGTCTACTAGTGCAATGGCAGCAGCTTGGTTCAGAAAGAATAAATGAGAGCAGTTATTTCGTTCCTGTATATGATTTGATCCTGGTTACAGTGCCATAAACCTTGTTACATATGTATATCAGAATGTACAAAGAATGAGCAAAGTTTATTTAAAACTATTTTTTCGCACAAAATATTGGTGTGTTTCAGTTGTCTATGTAAAAAAAAACCCCAAAAATTTGATTATAAAACAAAAAAATCTTTTGGAAAATGTGTGTCTTTTTATTTCTTTAGCAGTTTTCCATTTTCTTTCCATGGGATGGACTTTTGTTCTGTTGTATTTTTTGTTGCAGTGTACATCTCCCTTTGACAGAACTGGCATCTCTTGTTTGGCATCTCCTCTTCCCTGTTTTGTTCCTGTCCTCTGCTGATGGAATGTGTTCTCTTTATTTCCTCCTGTACTCCTGCATCCTTAATTTTCTGTAACCGGATTTTTCTCTCCTGGAAGTGCTTCAGGTTTGGAGCTGTTCAGCTGAATTAGCACTATTGGTGAGGGACTTTGGGACAGATGTGTTATTTCTACAGCTCAGTAGCCATTTGGAAAAATAAGAAATAAACTCTCTCCACCGATTCCTGTCCATATTCCTGCAATTAGCTTATCTTCTGTTACAACATTGTCTGGTTTCTAGAAATCCATTGGTCATGTGTGCTTTTCCCTGGCCTCTCTATAGACTCCTCCTCTAGCAGTTCCATGATTCCTTCTCCTCGGATTTTCCCCTTTCTCCTGCCCATCTTTCCTTCATCCCCCTCCTTTTCCAGCTGTGTCAGTGTTGTGTGGTGCATATTGTAGGGCTGTTTCTGCCTGACGGTGTCCCTGAGGCACCTTTGTTTTCCTTGTATTTACTTTATTTTCATGGTGTGGTATAACCTGATCTCTTCTGGACTGTTACCAACTCCAAAGTTTGTTTGTGTGAGCCTAAAGTCGCTTAGAAAACATTTCTCGTATCACTCTGTTTGTGCAAACTGATATATCCCAGGAAATCTGGTAGCTGTGAAGGTTTTTCCTAGATGGAAACTTAGATGGACGAACCACATTTAAAACAGGACTTGTCGGAAAACTTATGTATGATCACACTAGACATGTATATTTTTGTGGATATTTTACTTAAAATGTTGTTACTATACAGATATTTTCTTGAAACTTATCCCTTTATTAAATTATTTTTCTACTGGAATTGATTTTTTTAATTGCTTTTTAATACGATCAGTGTTGATCCTTTTGTTGAGATGCACTTGGCAGCGTGGTGCCTGGTGGCAGAACCTCTTGGGCTATGACCGCTCCTGGGGCTGAGTGGCTGGACAGGGAAGTTCTGTTTGGGTGCCTTGGTGTTCTAGGAGGAAGGATGATGTCCCTTGGCAACGGTAGTCTCCTTCTCTTTACCCCTTTACTTTCATTAGGACCCAACTTCTTTCAGCTGCTCCCCATGAACTGCAGGTGCAGGTTGTTTGAGGAGGTTAGAAAACCTCTTTGTTTCGTGCCAGAGAAGTAAAAGGAGTTGCAGCAGGGCTGAGGGGTGGATGAAAAGTTCGTCCTTGCAGCCTATGTTGATGGCCATAAGCTCTACCAGGAAAACAGGTTATTCCTAAGCACAAAGGAGGACTTGATTCAAAATCAGTTTTCCCTGTTATTACTGTTTTCTCGTTCCTGTGCTAAATGGCCTGATGCGAACAACTCCAGCAGGAGTAAGGAATTGGCACACCAATGTGACTCAGAGCATCTTCTGGTTCAGCCTCAGCCACCACACGCTGCCTTGGACCAGGATCAAGTTCACAGCCATGTAAGTTCTTGTGTTTGGTTCTTATTTAAGCCGAAGTAAAACCCTTGCAGCTTTGAGTAAGTTATCAGTAGGGGAGGATCTGATGCATTTGCCTTGGTAGGGCTGAGCAGCACTGGTGCTGCATGCTTAGATAGGGAGCTTAGAAGCCTTGGTCCCTGCTGCAGAAACCCTGTCAGCTTTTGCGCTTGTCATGGTGAGAAGTAGTGCCTGGTTTTGCTCTCCATCATGATGAACTTGGAGGTGATGAAGCATGGCAATAAGAGGGTGTGAGTGAGTGGAGTTTGCTGTGGGTCTGTCAGTAGCAGAGGTGGGCTGGATGAAACCCTCCTTTGTGCAGACCTGTTCCCTTGGAGGGACTGGAGCTGAGCCGGAGGATATATGCTCAGGAGGGTTATGTCCCGCTGAAGGCGATGCTTTTAATGAGGCAGAATTTACTGAAGTTAGCGATTGATCACTTGACATCTGTATGCCTGAGGGCAGGAGAAATTCAGTTGGGGCCTGGGAGCCCTGTTTGTGTACATGTGTGTTGGGGATGCCTCCTTGTTGGGTACCTGATAACAACGCGCTGCAAGTATGTGGCTGTGTATCAGTAGAAAGCTCCTATCTGTGCATCATGCTTCTAGTCAGGGAAAAAGAAAAACAGATTTGTCGTCATTTCTAGGAGGAAGCAAGGCTGAAAGGGTGGGGGCCACAGTTGTGAAGGGGTTTAAGCAGGCATCAGTGTTGCTTTGCCACAGGAACCTTCAGAAAGGTTATTTCTGACTTTAAGGTCAGAGTTGAGGCTTTAGCACTGATCCCCTGCACTCACTGCTGGCTGCAGTGCATTCCCAGCCTCTCCAAGATGAGGCACTGTTAAATCAAAGCCCAGATTGGGAAGATCGTTCCATAGCCCTTGATGTGCACACATGGGTGTCAACATGGACAGGACCTGTTTTTCCCTGCTCAGTGTCAGCATTGTGTGCAAGGTGTGCTGCAATAGGTACAGTCCTGGAGAATGGATTACCTCATAGCTTGTTTTCCACTTGTCTCCTTTGAGAGCTTGGGGCAGACCCTGAGTGCTCCTTTCTGACGGCATTTCCATCAAGACCTCTGGGTCTTGTGAGCAGGTCCCAGAGACGCAGCTGGCAAAGCACGTCCGGGTGTTTGGAGCAAGTATTGCTTCTGGCAGGGAATTTCCTTCTCTTTACAAACTGGGTCCTCAACCAAATGGTGAACTATCAGTGTGTGAGAGTGTTAATGCTCACTGTACATCTCTGTTAAAGCTAAAATGGTTCAATTCATTGATCTTGCAGGCTAGCTCAATTTTAAGGTTGGACTTTCAGACCATGAGATTGTTTAGCTTTCTGTGCTCAGTATCACATACGCTTTATTCTTCTGGGTCACACCAGGGATTGAACCAAATCCCCCTTTTTGTCAAGTTAGTTGATTTTCTGAGGTTTCCTATGACTGCCTTTCACAAATGTGCTAACATCCTTCAGGGAAGCGCCAATCAAAGGTCCTTTCTCTACCCGTTTGACAGATATAAGCCAGGAGTGTTTCAAGATGAAGCAATCCTGTAGGAAGTGTGTTGTTGCCTTATGGTCACAAGATCCGCCACCGACTTGTAGGGAGATGTGCTCGAAAGCACACACAGGAGCCAGTGAGGCTGAGATAGGAGCCACAGGGGGTGTGGGAAAGCGCTGAGCACACTTGCGGGAGCGTTTTGGCCTCAGGTCCCTGTCGGCCCATGGTGGAGCTGGCTCCCAGCAGCAGGGAAGCCTCTGGGAACTGGAGATGCTGATTCAGTAGGGAGGACAAAAATAAAGCATGTGGTGTCTGGGCTGAATTAAGGAGGTAATCAAAGATAACAAGTGGTTGATGGCTGTCTCATTAGCAGGTATCTGCTTTCCTGTGACATGTTTGCCTGCTGCTCCTGTAGGTAGCACAGAGGAGGTTAGTGGTGTGCAGGTTTCTAGTGGTTTGAGCACAGCCTGACATCAGTAGCCGATAATTAGAGCCATTGGTTTTCCCACTGAGCATGCAGCAAAGGGAGGTGTTCCCAGGAGCGGTCCTGGGTACTGCCAGCCCCCCGGCATCCTCCCATTGCTGGGTGCAGTGTTAATCTCTGCTCAGCCAGGTGCTGCTTTTGTTTAGGTGTTTCTTCTGCTATCTATCTCCAGTCTACTAGACTCTTGTCCCAGCAGAGCAGAAGATGGAGGAGCAGACTCCTTCCTTGTCTTGCTTTAGCTGTCTTCTGCATCTTTCCCAACCCTGCACTTCCTTAGACTAGAGGAAAGCAATTTAAATCCAGTCATTTTCAAGGTGTACTCCAGCAGGATGAGTGTTTTCAGTGACTCTGATGGGCTCCTGGCATGATTCAGGTATTATCCAAGCACCATCTCTCCTAAGTAGGCCAGATCTCACAACCTTCTCCTACAGTGGTTCCTGTTTGCAAGGTTGCAACCACCTTGTTCTAGAAACAAGGGATGCTGCTGGGATGACAAATTGAGTATTGCATTCACCTGTGGGTAGCACTTGGGTGTGTGGTTGGTACTGCCCAGGGTGGGAGGCTGGTGCACCAGGACTTGCCCAGTGTGCAGCCAGAAATGCTGCTGCTGATTCAGAGACTGATCTGCTCTTAGTATCCTTATGGAGCCAGCATCCTGGAGTATGCAGAGATGTGGTCCCTTGCCTCAGAAGCCATCTGAGCTCATGTTGAGTTTGGCCGCATCCACTCTGGCTTCAATCTTCCACCGTGAGATGCCTGTTTGTTCAGCTCTGGTGTGAGTTTGTCAGTAGTGAGCCTGTGAGCTCCTGCCTCGGGTCTGGGTTCGTCTAAGTGACAAGGAAAAATAACCTGAAATCTCATTCCAGGGGGTAAGGACTGCTGCATCTGGGAGGGGAGACTTCAGTGCAGTGCAGAAACACTTAAGCCCTGACATGAATCAGGGAGTAAAGTTAAAACATGTAACAAACAAGTTCTGATAGATAAAAGCACTAAACCAGAGGTTAAGTGTAATCTGACTCGTATGCCTTGTCTTCACACTTCTGTACCTCAGCTCCTTTGATTGTCTATATATATAAAAGGTGACACTGGAGAGCCTGGATTTATCATGAAGATTTATTTGTCCTGGAGAGATGAAGGAGCTGTCTGGCACTGGAGGTTTTCATATCAAGTTGCACTTCTGGCAGACGCCAGTGGAGCGTTTAAAGAAGATCGCATTGTAGAGCAGAGTAGTAAGTTGCTATAAGGATGGACAGAAGTTTGTGGGCTCTGAATAGAGAGACACTGGATTTGTAAGATGTTTCTGGTCCTGGTCGTGTACAGATACAAAGATGTAGCCAGAGGCATAAGCAGCAGCTTCTGTGAGAGCATGTTTGTCATTTGTTAATTCTGTTGGGGTGATGGAAGAGGATGCTGGCGTGAAAAACATGAGAGATTGGCAGCTGGATGAGGAGCTTGCCTGCAGCTGTTTGGGTTTTCAGAGGTCTGAACAAGGTCTGACAAAGCTTTGCCCTGCTATTATCTGTCTGAAAGCTCTTCTCAAGGCATCCATGTCCAATGCAGTGCTGTGCATCTGCCTCACATCACTTTGTGCTGTCTTGTAATACTTCAACTCCTGAGACCGAACTTCTCACAGCTACCAATAGCAGTTTGTAGGGATTTGTTTCCGGGGGGATGCATACAGCTGCTGAGGAGCATATGGACAGTTTGTGCTCTTTCTCCAAACCCTCCTTGGTTTTCAGCTGTGATCCTGGAGTGGTGAGGGCTGCAGTGACCAGCAGGTCATGGTGTGGAGTCCAGCTGTGTTCCAGCTGTTTTATTGCGTATTGAGGATTTGGTGCACAGTCACAGATATGGAACCTATGTCAGGGAATCTAGGCAGATAAACTGTTTACAGCTCTATAGGATCTGTATGAAACATAGTATGCTGGCTATAAGACAAATCCTGTCTTCTTTGGGAGTTCTCTTTGCCAGTATGTATCACCCACACTTGTAAATTACACTGTGGAAGCAGGAGGCAAGACCTCATCCTTCACATGGGTGTTGTCCATCCCATTTTGTAGCTGGGGCAGATGAGAGGGATGTCCATGGTTGTGCACTGAAGTGAGTAACTTAGCCCAGGAGCTGGAACTTCTCTTGCTTTGCCAATGTCACAAAGCCATTTCTTAAAGCTTCAGCTAGTTGCTGATAAATGTGATGATTTGCTTCAGGTGCTGAGGCTCTTTTTCTTGTAGCTGGAGCAAATCAGATCCTTATTGTGTCCAGGTGTCCTAAATACACTGAAATCACTGAAGTCTTATTAAGTGCCATTCACTAAATCCCTTTCTACTGCTGTATAAGCATTAGCAAGTGGTCCTCTGTACTGTGGTTCTAAATGAAGAGAAGTGCATACATGCAGCAGTTTACTGTCCTGTCTTTAACACAGCCATGATTACATGGAGATACAGAAGGGGCTGATAAGCTGTTTGAGTTCTCTGCAGAGAAATGGCACCAAAATAGTCATAGTGTTGTTTCTAATTGCAATGAATGAGCAGCCTGGCTCATTAATCCTCCCTATCAGCAGTACATAGCCTGTCTGCACCAGAATAGCCCTGATCTCAGCAAACCTGCATCCAGCCCTCGCCTTCTGTTTTCGACGTATTTGGAAAAGACAAGCTTCCAGCACAGCCCCAGAGGGACTTCCACTTGGCTGGGCTACCTTTCAGTGGCAGAGATGACCCAGTGCACAAGGGGCTTTGCTTGGACAAGAAAGCCAAAGCTGGGGAGATATTCCCACTTGGGGCAGCGGCTGCATCATGGGATGCAAAGTGCTGCCTGCCTGGTGTTAGAGGATGGAGGAAAGTTGTGCAAAGACACTGATCACAGAGATAGGGCAAATGCAGATGTGTTGGTACTGCTGTTTTGGCTGCTAAATAGGGATTTAGTCTTCTGCACCCATAAGGTATGCAAATCACCAAGCATTGTGCAGGCAGGAGATTTGGTTTTGGGACACTTAGAAAGCTAGGAATGTTTTCTCCATCTCTGTTCTTTTAATTTTAACTGTGTGTATCCTATTGGCTTTGAAGGCTGAATGGCCAGACAGCAGCACCCTGATGTGGACCTGGTGGGAATGTCTCAGCCTGGTTCAAAGCAGGCTTCTGCAGAGCCTTTTCACATTCACCACTTTACCAAGAGCTGCTTCTTGCAAGCCATCCAATTCAGGGTACACCAGACCTCATGTCCCTCCCAGCTGAATTCCTGAGATAACAGCTAGATAAACCACTGGGGAATAAGGAAATAAACTCCTGCTACCTTTGCCTTGCTTTCGCTAGGGTGACCGTGCATGGTACATGAGGAAGCAGAGGAGCTGTGACTTAGTGCCATCTGTCAGAGTGTAAGGGTCATGTATGGAGAAACTGGGCAAAAGGATTTCTGCATCATCCGAAGATTCCAAGGAAATATACTGTGGTATGTTTGCTTCCTTAACCTCTCCTATTCTGTGTTTCTGTTTGCCAGATGCCTTCAGTAGCACTCCCAGCGCATGGGTTAACGCTCACAGAATAACAATGCCTTGGCTTTCTGTTTCAGCTGGAGGTGGTATTTCACTTTGCTTCCTTTTTCACCTTTAAGGTAAAATAAATCAGATTTTAATGATTGTAGGGTGGAAAAGGCATAACCATGTTGGTGAAAAGGACCATGTGTGGGAGATGCTCAGAAGCAGAGGATGGCACGCACAGGGAAAACTGAGTGTGAGAGTGCATCCATCCTTGACTCAGTTTGAATGATGATGATGGGTCCCTGCTGAATGGTGGGGAATCAGGACCGCCATCTCTGGCAGTGGGTAGCTGGACCTCTTGAGGTGAGCTGCTGACTGGGGAAAGAGATGGGTCCTGGGAATTGGGCTAGAGCAAAACAACAGTTTTCCTTCAAGCATTATTGGCCTGGCTCAGAGAGCTGCAAACAGTGACACACGGGGTTTCTACATGTCCGAAAGGCTGCTCTGGGTGGCAGGAAGGGCTGGGTTGATGTAGGATACCTGCAGAAGACAACAGAGGCAATGTGTGCTCCTCCAAGGGTCTGAGATCCTCCTGGAGTCCTCAGCTCACCAGGGATGCTAGCTGCATCCTGGTGCTGGTTGGGTCCAATGGCATCCTTATGCTGGGAGATGAGGGTGGACGTCCAGCCCACTGGCAGCTTTACCCACCTTTAAACCTACTTGGCTTCCCTGCAGCCCTTTCACCATGAAGGTTAAATTCTGTTGTCTCATGGAGGGGACCTGAGCACTTTGTCATCGCCCTGCTGGCTCTGTTAGCCTCGCTGTAGTTTCCTTGCACTGACTGTGAGAAGGCTCAGGTTTCAGTTCCTTATAACTTGGCTGAACTTGAGCTATTTGGGGCTAAAATTTTCCATGCTGGGTGGGTGTGAAGCACCCTTTTGCACTCATCTGGAGCTAATTTACTCTATTTCTGTTGCGTTCTTAGGTAATTCTCTTTTAACTTGAACGGACTTGAGAATTTAAGAATGAGATGTTTTGATTTTATGTATTGGGAAAATTAATTTAGTTTTCATTAGGAAAATGATTAATTTCATTAGCAGCAAGGCATTGCAGGGAAGGCATAATTCTAGTAAGGTTTTGGTTAGAAAACAACTGGAAAGAAACCCTTTTGATAATGGCAGAGTGTGTCACTTTGAGCATTTTAGCCATGAAATCATTCAACTTCTCACCCAAACAAGGACTTCATCTTCTTTCCAACAACAATCTGATTTCACTTCAGATTTGCATTCCGAAGTGCTTTGACTTTTGTCACAACTTTTTGGTCATCTGTAAGTGAACTGTTTTATAAATGGCTCAGTTCAGGCAGGTTTTGAAATGATGGCATTTCTTGCAATACGGAAGGTCAGTATTTCCTGGTGGATAGTAATCCCAAATAGTAAATGTGAGCAGAGAGACGAGCTTTGCTTTGTTCGATTTACAGGCTTCGAAGCACCCTCAGGCTTGTGGATGTGCCTCCCCATGGTTGGCGGGGTCACTGGTGGGACCACTGGTGTACAGCACCTCCACTACCTGCATCATGAGAGTGACGCAGACCTGTTAATGATATCAGTCATTGTGCTGACATCCTTTAATGTGTCTCCTGCTCTTCCAGATGAGTGCGAAAGTTCACTCATGGGTGGAGCCAGGTAGGAGAAGGGTCTGGCCTGCCCTTCGTGGGAGAGAGACCAGAGAAAGATGCTCCTGTACCCTGCTTGTATTGTCTTTAGGCTGTTTATTCTGCAGCATGGACTCCTGGTCATGCTACTCCCAATCCAGGCTTTATGGGAGTTATGGTTGACAAGGGAAGGTCTGTGTCAGTGGCTGATAGAACTTGCAAGACTTCCGTGTCTTGCCTGTAGGGTTGACAGTGTATTGACTATGTGGCTGCAAAGGGGGGACCAAATAGACACCTATCCCTGAACTGGGTATTACTGTGAAGGTGAAATTCTCTATAAAGAGAATAGTAATGTATTCTTACACTCATGAGAGATCTTAAAAAATACTGACTTATAGAGGACCCCCAAAGTTTAAAGCTCTCCCAAACTACTACTTCAGTCTCTTCAGCCTGCTGGTGTTAGAGGGAAGTGGAGCTTTCCTTCTAGACGGCAGTTTCTAACAACATACTCTATGCCAGTGTTTCTTTTCTTCCTTCCTAATGTTTGTTTGCCTGATCCCCTTTGGAGGACTCAGACTAGAAGCACTCAGATATCTTTACTGGGGAAAGTCTTCACTTGATATGCTGAAAGGAGCAGGAGAAGGCCTTGTTAGGGTTTTAATCTGTAGCCTTGGGAAGTGCAACTCCTCCTTTGCTATGCACCCTGGGCATGTGTTTGGGCTGGCCATTCAGTGTTGGGTCTCCATATGAGGGTCCAGCCCAGATGGGGCCCCTGGAAACTTGAGTCTAAGCTAACATCAAGAGCAAACCATGCTGCTGAGGGTGGTGCTGTGACTGGAGCAATGCCGTGACAAGTACGTCAGGGACGGTTTCCTGGTTAGGTTTCCTGGTCAGGGATGGTTTCCTGGTTAGACATTTGCGTGCTGATCCTCAGCATTTTTGCCTGTAAAATGATGGAGGGAATGGTTTACATCTCAGGGCTCCTCACAGGAAGCTTGAATGGAAGTAGTAAGGTTGGAGGCTGTCAAAGAGAAGCTGTGGCCGAAGGAGTAAAAGCTGGTGCACTTCTCTGAATTCGCCCTGAGAGCACTTGAAGGGCACTTGATGCTACATGTGGTCAGGGGATAGGAATGCTTATTAACGAGAGCAGGAACATTAATATGTTTGTGAAAGAGTATTATGCAACTGAAGTCAATGTAGTGCTTTGATTTGCCAAAGAGCAATTCAAGATGTAGGGAGTATCAAAGTTCATCTGCTTGAAAGCCAATTGATTGCTCATGATTGACTTGTCCAGCTCTTTCCTAGTGCTTGGCCATGCCAACAGCCTTGTGCCTCATGTGTCGTGCATGTTCTGAGCTTGGGTGAAAGCATATTCCTCATATTGCAAGATGCTAGTAGGAAATCAAGGTACTCCTGAATACCAGGCTAAAGGCAACACATGACTTCATAATTTAGAGCACTTAATTCAACTTGGGGGAAAATCGTTCCTGTCATCTTTCCAGCTATATGACCCCCCCCCCCCCATGCCTTTGTGCACAATTATCCCATGCAGAGAGGCAGCAAAAGGGTTTAGGTATTCATTAGGGATGATTAATGCTACATTAAAGGAGGCTTGTTTAACATAGTCAAGAAAATTGTGAAAGCAAGCAAGCAGCACGTTGAAGTTGATCAAAGAGAAAAAGCAGTAAAAGCTGGTACAAAGACGTGCAATACAATAAAAGAAAATCAACTAAAAATGTTCTGAAAAGAGGGAAATAGTTCATAATTATGATGAAAACAGTCCTGTGGAGAAGCTGCTATCTAAGGTCGAGTTAGAAGCAAGCAAAGTATGCCCAAAAGGGATCTTAATGTCTTGATAACTCAGATATATATTCTTTAGTTGGTAATTTGCCTCTTAGTGCTTTAGAAAGCATCTGCATGTTGTTTGCAGGATAGCTGCCAGGGACATTTGTTTCATTTCATACAGATAATTCCACTCATGAGGTGAAAGGTATCATTTAAAATCATTTTCCAGCAACATTTCAGATGTAAATGTCAGGATTTTTGTGTCCCGTTTGTACAGTTTGTTTTACACGGGTGAAACTTGGGTCTCCTTATGGCAGTTTATAACATTTTTTCAAAAGCCATTACCAAAATATTTACAGACCTGTGAACACAGCCTTAGCAATCTGATTTCCTCAAAAGCATCCTTGCAATTAGCAGTTTGAGTAACTTAAGACACACACGATGTTTGTGCCATGGCATTTTCTGCACATGAACATTGAACATCAGCCTCAGGAAAGACGGGTGTGGTTTCTTGAAGACCCCAGTTAGCACTTGTCCAATGTTCAGCATGGCGCAGCTGAGCAAACATGAGTTCAGGAACCAGGAAGATGTGGGACGCCTCTTGTGCTGGTGACCCAGCGAAGGAAGCATGGGCATCCTCAGCTCCCCGAGGGAATCACAGAATGGTTTGGGTTGGAAAGGACCTTAAGATCATCCAGTTCCAACCCCCTGCTATGGGAGGGGATGCCTCACACTAAACCATATCACCCAAGACTCCGCCCAAGAGACATGGTTTCTCACCTCATTGACACTCCGTGGTGGGAAGTGATGTAGCTAGAAAGACAGTCTGGTGCTTCCACATCCTATATCAAAGTCCAGGTGACTGATGAGATTGTATACCTGTATCTTATTTTACTTTTTACTGCCTGAGGGCTGAAGTCCCCAAAGCTTCCAAAGTGAAGCAAAGTGGAACCCTCCCAAACTGCTGATCTCAAAAGTGAATTCTGCCCGTTCCTCTGCTAAAGGAAGCTTTAATGCTCCTTCTGCACAACTCCTGTTGCTCTTCTGCTCAGGTTCTGGCTGTGTTCTGTAAATGGAAATGCAGAGATGAAATTTTAAAGAAAAATATGATTTTTCTTTCTTTTTTTCCACTGTAGATTCCCCTCCTTGGGATGCTTTGACCTCTCAGTTGCCCTGTTCCAGACAGAATGCAGTATTTCTCAGAAAAGGTGGTCATTCCTCTTCCTTAGCAGCCCCACTCTAACCCAGAAAAAACCCGTTGAAAGTTCAAATTCCAGTCTGGTTTATCAAACCCACGATGTTGGAGTGATTACAAAACAAGTCTGCCTCTCTGGACCCATGCTTGTAGAATTACTCACTGATTTGGGGAGTTCAAGCCAAAATCTGTGCACCTATTTGAAAGTGGTTACTTGTGAACCCAGATTTCTAAGCCTTGTCATGTTTAGCACCAGCTTGTTGTCCCTTGGTTACTTAGTCCCTGATTTCATGGATGGTGGTGAGCATGGTCCAATCCGACCCACCTCAATCCACCGACAGCATGTTTTACCTCTACTGGTAGTTCATGCTGCTAATTTTGCTCTTGCTCAGCTTTGCCCCTTCATCATCTTCTCCTTAACTGACCCTGAGGTTGAAAAACCTTCCACAAACAATTAGCTAGTCTGCTTTCTGTCATCCTAACCACATATAGCTGGCTGACCAATTTTATTTCAAGCTTATTCAGTAATCCTTTAAAGCATTTCTGTTTTGAATGCCTGTAAGGGGATAATTATTTAATGTAGCTATTTTATTAATGTACTTTACAACATTTTTTACCTTAATTGTGTTGAGGTTTTATATCCTTACTGCATTGCAATCCTGATAGCAACACCGGGATTTGAAATCCCAGTGAATAACTTAAACTTCCAAGTTGGAAAGAAATTAACCTCGTTCCTTGCTTCTAAGCCACTCTGACCTGACAAACTCAATTCCTGAAGCACCATGTTCCTGTTATCTCCCCACTTCTTAATGCATGTCATGGTCTTGAAGTTTATACTTGAGAAACTCGTTTGGCTTTGAGTTTGAGTGTTAACTCCATTGCTTTGGGTGGCTCAGCAGAAGGGTGATGGGGTGAGTCCATCTATATTAGGTCACTTATCATATCCAGTCCAGCCAGGTAGTTTCCAAAAGCTGAGATATCTGTGGCATATATGAAATGAGTCAGTTCATGGAGTCATAGAATGGTTTGGGTTGGAAAGGACCTTAAGATCATCCAGTTCCAGCCCCCTGGCATGGGCAGGGATGCTTCACGCTAGACCATGTCACCCAAGGCTCTGTGCAACCTGGCCTTGAGCACTGCCAGGGATGGAGCATTCACCACTTCTTTGGGCAGCCTGTGCCAGTGCCTCACCACCCTCACAGTTAGTTACAAATGAATTTCAACATCAGTAAAATCCAACTGTAAGTTGGAACCTACAATCCTCCGTTAAAATATGCTGCTTTTTATGTGTATATATATAAAAATGTAAGCAGTTTTGTGAGTGTTGGATCGGCCTGCAGAGTTTTGATTTAAAGGCATTGTTGTTCTTGGTCTGTGTGCATGGGCAGGGAAACTGAGCTACCTTTCCTTCTATTTATTGTAAAGTAATACTGTGCTACTGCCAACCTGGAGGAAGTTCTTCAGCAGTACCACTCTTGTACTCTCACCCTCAGTCATCATTTGCAGTCTATAAATGTTCTATAAAAATAACAAACAAATCTGCTGCCAGAATCTATAGTTTCATAAATCCTGAAACAAACTTGGGCCATAGTAATTGCTGGCAGCCAGGGCTGAATCGTGTTTCTGGGTGGCATAACATTAGGGGCAAGAAAGAGTTGGATTAAATAACTTGAGCTAAGCACATTTAAGACATTTAAATAAAGAAGTAGCTTTTTGGGTAATAAACTTACCATGGTCCTCTGTCCTCGTCTGTCCCTGGTTGATCATGAAGGGGGGGGCTTGGTTAAGAGGACATAGGTTAGGACCGGGATTGCACAAGAAGTAGCATTTTCTAATTGATGGGAAAGAGTGGAAATAGGCAGTTGACAATGAGAATTTCTATCAGAGGAAATAATGGATTGATGCAATTCTTATGCAGTGCTTAGAAAGTGACTTGTAAACAGTCTGGAGTTTGGGACATACTCACCTTGCCTGAAAATGTCTGCACCAAATACTGGGATAACTGTTCTAGTTCATTCTAACATGTTTTCCCAACAGATCCTGACATTCCTGATGCTTTCCCTTGGAAAGGGAGGTGCTCAGGGGAGGTGAGATACTGTTTCATGATTCGAAGGAAACTCCAGGAACAAACTCGCCAACAAAGTTTTCCAGGTGACAAGCAGGTATTCTTTACTGCGGTGCTGGGAGACACGGGGGATAGCTCCTCCTAACGTGTGTCCCCCTATTGCCACACAGGCTATCCTTATATAGTCACTTGGACATACATACGTATTCGTGAGGCTACACGTGAATTACATCACTTTCCAGAAAGTTTCCCACATACATACAAAATGTGATGGGGGTCTTTGAGAGTCTTTTACTTCTTCCAACAATCTTCATCACTCCTGGCAGTCTTTGAAGAACCAGCTTAGTTAACATTACAGACCTAGCAATCATCCTGTCCTTCTACTTATCAGGTAGTTTAACTGTGCCCATCCTGGACATCTGCTAGTCCCAGATACTCACCAGTAGATGTCTATGCCAGCTTAATGGGTTCATTAATACCACAAACATAGCAATCATTCTGTCCTTCTGCTAATCAAGTAGTTTAACTGTGCCCATCCTGGACATCTGCTAGTCCCAGATACTCCCCATCCCCAGGTCCTGTTTTTCTATTGCTTTTCTGACAGTTTTTGTATTGAGGTCCTACAGACCTAAAACTATGTCAACTACATTCCAGCACCTCAGTTATTTTCCATTACAAAGCCATCAAACTTAGAACTGATTACATTTGGTGCCTCCTTGTCTCACACATATGAAGTGGCAATGCTGAGTTACTGAAGTCTGTTGCCATGTGCTTATGTCCCTGTGGCAAACTTGCAGGCAGTCCTGACTTGAGCCTCAGTGGCACAAGGATGGTGAGATGTGCCTGTGTTCTCGGGCAGCTGCATTCCCAAGCCTACAGGCTGGGAGTCCCAAGGGCATATGGGAATCCAGCCTTTCATTATAAATGCGGCATGAACTTGGAGTAAAGCAGAAATTAAATGTGAATGAAAGTACATTAAATACTGGATGTCACGTAAAACTAAGCAGCCAGTGATTAGTGTGAAGTACAGACTCATAAAGTCATATTTAATTAGATGTAATAAAGTCAAAACATTGCAGTTAAAAATCATAAAATGGCAGTAATTGCAGGAGCGTATGACTTGTAGGATGGCTGAAACCCATGGAACTTGATGACAGTTTCCACTGTTGCTTTGATAGAGGTGGCTAAAGCAGCATCTGTGGTGAAACAGCTGCCTTAGAGCTACCTGACAGAAAGATGTGGGCTATTCACAAGCGTTTGGGCTTTGATTAGACAACCAATGGCCTATTTACAGAAAACAACTGTTTTCCCAGGAGGGTCTCGAAAATGACTCTTGGAAACATTCAAGGCAAGGCTGGATGTGGTTCTAGGCAACCTGATCTAGTTGAAGATGTCCCTGCTCATTGCAGGCCAGTTGGACTGGATGAGCTTTGAAGGTCCCTTCCAACCCAAACCATTCTATGATTCTCTTCTAAAAGATGAGGTTGTGGCTGTGGCTAAGCAGAGCTGTGAGCATTGGCCATGTTCCTGAAAGTTTTCATCCTGAATCCACTTTTTCCCTGGCTTTGCAGAGACTAAACAGGTAAACATGCAGGTTGAAGCTCCCCTGAGCTTATACTCTGTTTTCCTGGAGGGCTACAACAGAGTGAGGAATCCTTGTGTTCCTCTTCCCCTTTCCTTGCAGGGAGGAGATCTTGGTGTTCATGGCAGCAGAGCAGTGTGGTTACTAACTGAAATGCTGTGGTTGCCTCCAGCTCCTTGTCATGAGTATGGTGATGTCCACATTGTGTGGAAGTGCTGCTGTGTACATGACCTATCAGGACTGATGGTATGGGCCATTTCCCACTGCTGGGTAGGGTGAGATCGATGCTGGTTGAGGGAGATCGCTAGAGCAAAATTTGGGTGGTTGGATGCTCCTTGCTGAAGAGGCAGGGAGACTCTCCTACCAAACACAACGTGCTGGGGCAGTAAGGTCAGGACATCATCTTCTTCTTTCCACAAGGTACTTGGTAGCAAAATTTCAAGGGACAAGAACATGTAGAAACATTTTGGTAAATAATTTTGGCGTGGCTTGTTCAGTGGATGTATTTATTCAGTTCTTTCTTGCTGTCTGGAGTTGTAAAGTCTTGTAGAGCCCAATTAAGGAGGAACGAGACAGATTTGTGGGTACTGGGACTCTTCATAACTTGATGGTGTACTTGTGGAGCAAACTTTGAGCAGAGTGGATGTTGCCATTTGGCCTTAACAGTTATGTGCCTGTGTATGACAAAAGGCAGTGTTCCCAAGGAGAGAGGACCAGAAGAATCGGAGGTTAAGAACCGCAAAGCCTGCAACCAGCAGATGAGATCATTAAGTCTGAGGGTAATGTGGTTCCTGGGAAAGGTTTAGTAACTAATTAATTCTCTTTTTCTGCTTATGTGGATGCTCTTTTGGGTACTGCCAATAGGTGATTAAAGCACATCCATTGCTTCATGAAGTGGAAGCTTGCCAAGTCCCTGAGTCTGACTCAGTTGATTTGATGTGTGTTGGGACATGCAGGGCTCAGTGTGTATATATTCCTGCTGGTCAAGGGACACTATGCTCTGTGCATTCAGGCTCCTTCACCTCCTCAAAGATGCTCTTTCACTACTTGTTCTTATTTAAAGGTACACTCTCGCAGGGAGTAAGGAGGCAGCTGTGATGAAGCAGTGACGGAATTACTCAATGCCGCTGAAGTGTTTGTGGGTAGAGGGCAGGATGGAAAAGCAGAGGAAGGAGATAATGACTGCGCTGTCTTTCCAAGAGCAGAGAACGCAAAAGGATGCAGAGAAAGACTTGCTTGCCTTGAAAATACATGAAGAGATTACATGCTGATCTGTAAAATGTTTGAGCTTTAACCATACAGGAATTAGAGGGATGGTGCCCCCAAATAACAGCCACTGGCATACTTTCATTTCACTCCTGCCATTAAAATGTAGCATGCCAAAAAATGCTGTGCCTCTGCCTAGACATTTAGTTATATATAGTAGGTATAGAAGAGCAAAGGCAATAAATACCTGCGGGGGTCTGTGTGTGACTTTGTGTATGTTAGTAAATACACTGCTGTTGTCTTGTAGAAAGTTAATGAAATCTGTGCAGTGAGAAACCAGTGTTATATTTTGGCTGGCAAGCAGCAGTGTGCTGATTTTCCTCTCCTCCCCCTACCCTGTGCAAATTAGGAGGTATGTGGGTTAGTGACATAAGAATGAGTAAGGGTTTTCAGTGTTTACATACCTAGAATCTAGTCCAAGTACATTTACTGAGGGGATGCAGTTTTTCCTAGCCTTAAATCACAGCACATTATGGCAGGAATTCTTGAGCCTTTCGAGCAGGAAAAGCTCCTTTTCCCACCTAGCCATCAAGAAATGGGGTCTCAGCCCTGTCTTTCCCCAGCCCTGTTAATGAGTCCCAGGAGAAGAATGTTGTGTATGGTTAGTAAATTCTGTGGAGACACAGCCCTACTCTTGCTTCAGGCGGCTCTTACGAAAGTGCTGCTGCAAATGAATACAGATGCGTTTTGCATTTAATGGAAAAACCATCCATCTGTGAGGTGTGAACAGGCCCTGTCACCACCACCCAGAGAGAAAGAGACACAGCCCTGCTCCCCAGACTTTGTTAGTTCACCAGCTGCATCTCAACAGCCTCTATAGCAGTTAACCTTCTTAGGAGAGACCTAGTCAACCGCGCAGTGCTATCTTAAATTCCATCTGCATAAAGGATCCTCATGTATATCAGCCAGGTCTCCAAGCCACCTGAGACCTCCTCTGGGGCAAGGCACATCTCAAAAACCTAAAGGAAGGTTTTTCCTCTGACACAGAGGAAAGCTATTGCTTGTGGCCCTTTAGATGAATGGGAAACATGTAAGACAAGGGACTGGATTTTGAGATTAAACATAACAGCACAGGGGTCTGGAACAGTGGCTTGCCTCTGTGTTACATGTCCTGTGACAGAGAAAAACGCACTACTGTTTCTGGATGTATGTGTGAAATATTACAAGGTGATGTGGTGTGCGCTGCTGTTCTCCTGGGGTGGGAAAAGGGGAAAAGACACAAGTTGTGGTACTACATGGGAGAAGCAAAGGTAAGAGCAAGTGCTTGAGACTAACTGAACCTGCCACAGGATGTCACATTGATGTGCACATGCGCATTCAAGGGAACATTTTTCTGGCAGCTTGGGATCTGACTTGTGGAGGCACCTCTGAATGCATGGTTCAGGTAGCAGAGCGCATGGTGTTTCCCACCCCTCTTGGAGAGGGGATGGAGTGCATGTATGTTTGTGTCCCCGGCTCTCTGGTATTGTCTGCCTAGTTGCAGGCTGCGCACTGTGATTCTGTATGTATTAATGCTGTGATTCTGTATGTATTAACACTGTGATTCTGTATGTATTAACACTGTGATTCTGTATGTATTAACACTTGACAGCATACAGAAATAGGCTTGCTGCTGATGTGCAGGGAGCAGCGGGCTCCTAACTGCGACTGCTCTGCTAACAGGAATAGAAGACAGTTTTTAAGCCCTTCTGACTTTGAACACTGCGCTGCAAGCCAGTGTTTTATATCCAGAATAGCATCTCCTTACAGAGTCTCCTTTGGAGTGGCTCTGTATCTCCGCTTGCCTTTCCTCCTCTGTGCTTAAATAAAGACTGATTAATTAATCAGGCTTTTCCTTGCATGAATGGTGAGGGTTTCTGGCAAGCAATCTGATGTTGCTATCTTCGTGCTGTCCATTGAAATTTAGGGAAAACAAACTACTTGGAAATCAGTGGTGCAAGACATGTTTTGAGCAGGTGAAATTGTGCAAGATATTGGACAGGTGCTTTGTCTGAATGAATTTGATTTATTTTTGATTGAAGACTGAATAATTCTGTGATTGCTTTGACCTAGCATGAGTTGATTAGACTTGAGTTGATCAGACTTAACCTGATCAGGTGTAAAAGGAGGAAACCTTTCACATGTGTGCCCTGGAAGGTCAGCAGATGGGCTTATACCTGACCACAGCAATGTGAAAAATTTCAACTGTGAAACTGAATTTTCATGTTTCTTTAATTTTGATTTCCCCCCCCCTCCATCTTTCAGGGCATGCAGGGCCCTGGAGTGCTGCAGTGCCATCACTGACTAGCCCAATGGCAGGTTTTAGGTGCCCAAAGGGTAGGATCATGAAGGCAAGCCCATAGAGGAGCAATTGTGGGAGGGGGAGACCCCACAGCTGGGCAGGGCTCTTATATGCACATAGCTATTGCCCTCTCTGACTTCTGGTTAACCTCTGCATGGGAGTTGAAGCTGCAGCTACCCTACAGTGCCAGATGACTGGAATGGAGGGGCCTACCTCCTCTTGGGAGAGCCTGTCATGAGGCACGGAGATGACCCATTCAGCAAGAAGGGACACAGTGGTATGTCCTGCAAGACATCGTCTTGTCAGGAGGAGAAAGGAATCAGGAGATACACAAATAATAGCTCCCGTGAACCTTCGCTGAATTAAATGCAAGCCTCATATGTGAAACTTCACTGTGGACCTGAGCCTGATTTTGAATCATGCAGAGGTCAAGTGAGGTTTTCATTGGGACTTTGAACCATTTCATTACTGTTTATGACTTTTGGGGGTGTCTTTTTTTGCTTGGTCGGCTGGGGTTTTTTTTAACCTCCATATTGATTGGGATTTGTGGCTGAAGCTTTTTGAGCTCATGCTTTCTGAAAGCTCTGCCTAGGAAGATAAAGAGGAAGGATTGTTTTGATATCTCGGTAACAAAGTAGGTCCGCTATCAGTTTGACTTATTAAATAAGAGCCCAGTTTTGTGTTGGGAACCATGTGCTATAATCTCGCCTCTGTACTGATGTATTAGGCAGCCTTTGCTAATAATTTCGTCTCCTCCTGCCTCTTCTTTGTCGCTTGTAAATTGAGGCTGATGATGCTCGCCTCCCTTTGTAAATTGAGGCTGATGATGCTCGGCTCACTTTAAAACCCGCAGAAGATGATTGCTGTGGATGATCAAAGGGAAGTCTGATTGCGCAGTTCAATACATCAAAAATGTGTTTTATTACAGGATTTCTACTACTGGAAAGCTTGAATTTGCATTTACAGTGGTTTGAGTCTGACTGAAAGCTCACTGACGTCAATGCAAGGGTTTACATTGATTTCAAAGGATGTTAAATGAAGTTTTATATAAAGATGCATGCTTCATTTTTTTTTTTCCTTTCTGCTGACTGCTGTATTTGCCATTTGCCCAAAATGGCACTTAATTCACTTGAACTATCAGAGGATATATAATGGATATCAAATATGGCAGTGGCTGTTCTGGTTCTGCTGCAAGAACAGGAAGAGGGCCTCCACAAACACTTGGAGAAAAGTTCTACTCATGGTCATCTTTTGTTATATTGGGCTTCAAAGTCTATTAGAAAATAATAGAGCTCTTCCTTGTTTCCAAACTCACAGCAGAAACATCACTGTAAGATGAGAACTGGAATCCCAAGCTTCAGATGAGAGTCTTTCTCTTCAGGCTACAGAACTGTCTGCCTGGTCTGTCATGGTCACTCCCAGTGATTGAATGACAGTCATTCAACATGCTAAGAAGAAACAGCATACTTGGGCACATAAAATACATAGGTATATGTATTTATGAAGGAAAAAAACCCCATGATGTAAGATATTGAACTGATAGGGCAAGAAGAGATCAGCAGTCACTTATACACTCTCCCTTCCCATTTGTTTGCACTGTTCAAGGAGCTTTTTATGCAGTAGGGTAGGTGTACACATGAAACCTTTACCCTTGACATTCAGACTGTCCATAAGTGGCCTACAGTAGCAGTGAGTCATACATGTATCAGCGAACCCTTCTTAGACTGCCTCCAAAGACACTGCTCTCCATTCGACACATAGAAATAAGACAATTAGAATCTTGCTTACTAGATTGTTTTTTCTTCCAGCCAAGCCTTGATGTGTAAGATCTGCAATTATCCCTTTAGAGGCAAGTAACAATCCGGACAATTTTATTTATTATTTAACTGATTACAATTATACAGGAGCTTTATTGTCCTATTTTTTGCAGCAACTCAAAGACAAATGCTGAGCTATTTCAGCAGAGAATCAGACTGAGGTGCAAACTGTGGCTGGGACATGAGGCTGCTACGGACAAATCGTTAACAGTGAAATGACAGCTGGGACATTGTCTTGGCAATTCCCTTGTGGAACTTTTGAAGGACAGATGCTCACTCATTTTCTTTTGGTGTGTATTTTAGTTCTTGACTCTAACCTGAATCCAAGCATTGCCTGGCTGGAATTGCTGAATTATCCTCATTTGAAAGCACCTTTCTCAGGGTCAGTCCACCTGAAAGTGCTCTTTTCCTCCTGCAAGGTGGTTTATTCACCATTCATTAGAATAACTGCAGTCACAGACAGTAGCAATTATGGATAAGGTTTGATGAACATCTACATTATTTTCTCAAGCTCCAAAATCAAATTGCTCTTTTCATCATTGCACTGGGGAATATGATAAATCGGAGACATTAATAAAGGCATTTGCCAGCCTCAGCCCCTTCAGAAGTCAGGCTGTAGTCTTATGGGCAGTTCTAGAGCTTTTTACTTTATCTCGTTCTTATCTTTCGGAAAATGGCATGATCTTTCCTCCCACCTCTCTGCCAGGCCACTTATCTCTGATTTTTTGGTAGTCTGGTGTTTAAATGGGACAACCCTTTTAATGAAGATTTATCTTCCTGTGGTCTTTATCATGACCTGCTTTGCTGTTGATGTTTTAAAGAGGCTCTTGTCTCCAAGATATTTGCTTGAATATTTCATGCTTAACTTTGACTTACTGACACTACAGTCACTGAGGCAGTCAGTGGTAAAAGATTTCTGCAGAAACCTCTCTCTGAGAGTCCTTGAATTGGGCATAACATTGTGTAGACAGGGGCAAACTGTGGGTGTATTGTGCTTAGCTGACTTGTACATCAGAGAACCTTAAGGATTTTGATGTATGCTTTTCATTTTGCCTCACAGTACCTTCTACTTGTGTTTCGGAGATGACTAAAGTGAGAGACAAAGTGTTAATGGCTTATTTGGGGAAATGCTGTGAGTGAGTGATGCAGCTGGCAGGAGGCTACTGGAGTTTTCCCTCGGCTCCTTTATCCCAGCTTGAGTTTGGGGAGCCCAAATTCCCACCAGCAGGCAGCAGTTCTTCCTCTGCTGTTCACCCTGGGGAAAGATCTGGGCATTGTACAACAGGATGAGTTCAGCTGGCTGGAGAGCCAAGTGTTTGGCTCATCAGAGCTGAGGAGGAGGCAGAGAATCAATCCCAGCAACTCTGGGCTTGTCTTTAACTCTCAGAAATGCCCTGAGTGTGTTTTATGTCTCAGGTGAGCTTTAGGGCTCTCTTTCAGGTACCAAAGAAAAGAAGATATCCTATCTTAGAGATTTCAGGGAGCAGGACCTGATAGACTGGCACAATAAAGCCAGTTTGGGCTTCGGCATGCTAAATTCCCTCTGGAGGAAAGGAGATGTCTCAGCACAAACCACAGCCTACCTCAGGAACAGAAAGAGGGAAGTTTTATTGCCTTTATTTCCCTGATGTTACCATTTCTGCTGCATTAAGCAGATTAAGTGTGGCCAGGCTACAACAGGTTAACATAGAGCCTGGCTTTCAGGTGCTCAGCTTGCTGTTCCTGTGACCCTTAGTCCTTAAAGATTGTCCTTAAAAATCATTTTCCTGGGAAAATCCAAAATCAAAGTGGAATGTCTCTTCCTTCATGCTTTGTCCATCAGCACCAGAGCAAAATGGGAGGGTTTTAGAGCTCAAAATTGGTCTATCTGCTTAGATGCTCTATTATACCCTTATGGGGAGCAGTGGCGATGTGGGCAGTGGCTGTTTTGGCAGTTAAAACCTGTAAGAGCAGGGGAAATGGATAGGAAAGCTGCCACAAGCACCCAGCATCGCGGCATGGAGGTATGAGGAAGCAGGAAAGGACAGCTCAGAGGGTGCTGGGATCAACTCTACTGGTCATGGCCCAGTACAATTGCTGACCAGGGGTGAAAGTTTGATGAGGACACTTAGATATACAGCTGCCTCTTGTCTTCAGAGGGAGCAGCCCATCGTGCTTTCAGAAACCTGCCCCACTTGGTCTCAAAACATATTTGAGAATGGGAAAAAGGTCATTTTATGGTATGTGTCAGTTCACCTTTTTCTTTTTACCCTGGCCTTTTCAGATATTGTTGCAGAGGAGGAGTTGAGCCAAGTATTGAATTCTAATGTTGATGTCTGCTGCTTCCAAGAAACTACTCTTTCAGCAATTAGCATAGCAGATCTTGAGGTCCTTTCCAACCCTTACTATTCTATGATTCTATGATTCTATGTACAAATATGTATCCATATGGAGCTACTGTGAGGCCATGGGGTAGCGCAGTAGCCCCAGAAATGGATTAAAAGTATATGTTTTGGGGCATTATATTGATTTCCATTTTTAAATTTTAGGTTACAAGCCGAATTGCTTGGAGAATATATGGGGATGTAAGTGATTAGCTCTTGTCTTGCAAAGGTCAGAACAACTCCCCAGAGGTAACTATAACACAAAGTCCAGTGTAGAGCTGATCTGGAGCATAGCTTTCAGACGACCTTTTTTTTTTCTTCCTAATTTAAGGTTTTTGATGAGGGAATATCCATCACAAACTATAGGGTACATAATCCAAATGATCAGTTATTCCACTTTTTCTTTGTGTTCTATTTCTAGTTTGAATTACCTAGCTGCATCTTCTGTCACTTGATTCCGGCTATATTTTTGGTTGCTGGATGTAAGAGCCATTAGTTATGGCAGTTGTGAAAGTTGTTGATTAAACTGTGATGAAAACATTTGTAATGTTCTCTTCCATAAATTAAATAGGCTGAACTGTGTACACCCCTCATCCATTAACTGTTTTCATTATTCACTGATCCTTTTACAGTTTTTCAGCTGCTGTCTAAGCGTGTGGATACCATAATGGAGCACAGCAGTGGTTGCAACAGAGCCAAATGGGAGGTTGTTTGGCTTCTTGATATTCCCCTAGTTGCATGCTTTAAATATACTGATCACAGTAGGTCACAGTGGATTGACAATTGCCATGAACATAAGCCTTTTTTAACGGTTGCTGGTTCCTTGGTGAGTGTGGCCTTGATTCCCTCCTTGGGTGCCCTGAGCTGCTTGGTCGGTTCTTACGGAGTGGGAGCTGTTTTCTTGTACTTGGCTCACCAGCAGTTCAGGTCACCAAGCATCAGTGCCTGTCCTCCTTACTGTTCTTTAGACCTTTCTGTCATTTGTTACCCTTGATCAAGAGTGACTTCGCTTGTGCTGCGAGATCACTGACAGAAGATAGTAAATAATACTGGGCGAGGACTGCTTCCTACAGAAACCCACAAAACCCCACCTATGTTTGGAAATGATCTCTTAGTTACTACTGCAGCTGAAGATCTGAGTGCTGTCTAGATTAAAAGCTGCTTGACATGTGCCATATGGATATGTGGTGGTGTTATCTGGTCCAGAAGCAAGCTATTGCAAAAGGATAAAAACTGTATTACCTCTGTTATGAAGTCCCACACCAGTCATCCTCTTGTCTTGGCCAAAATTGGACTGCTGTGGTACCACATATATATTCTTGTACTCTCCTGGAGCTTCCCTACCACTTAGAGGTTTGAAAATTCAGCTTCAGTGATCTAAACATCCCCTGGGACAGACAGCTCTCTTTAAAACCCAAATCCACGTAAGCTTTTGTTAAACCTTTTCCTGTTATTTTATAACACAGGTTATTTCATCACCAAATGAAACAAGCCAGTGTTTTTCTGTAGCAGAGAAGTATCTATTGACTACTGCTGTCTTTTCTTTGGTACTACTGATAACTCCACTGTTTCTGTATCGTTTGCTTTTCTTAGCATCCTCAAAAAATCCCAATCCTCCTTATTTAGTGTTAGGTTCAGTTTCATTTTTCAATTGTCTATAATCTTCTATTTAAATCTGTATTACCAGTTAACAACTTCCTCACTTGGTTACGTGTTACAACTTGGAGTTTTTATACTGTTTCAAGTGTACCTCACTTCTCTTTACGCCAAAGGCTTTTGAAACTGTTGAAGGCTTTTTGGGGAATGTGGAATCTTCCTTTCTAGGTTATTTAATAAAATGCTCTTAACTAATGACAGTTCATGTTTTTATGTGTCTTTTTTTTTCCATCTTGCTGTCAAACATTTTCAGCTGTGTGAAATGGCAGGAAGTGGAGTTAGATCAGTGGTTTGGGCTGTGCAGTTGTGATGTTCAAAATGAATAGCCCAAGCACTTGCATGTACCAAAACGTACCCACTTGGTTTCTGTTTTGGTCTTGTGTTTCCTTGTTATCTGCCAGATCGAGTCAAGATACAGCCTTTTTGAGCCAGGAAATGGTTGAAATTGTTATTGATATCTTCAGAAATATGGGTGTGTTTTTGTCAGTTTGACGCCTCCAAAACAAGATCCTTGTGCTGAAATCCTGGTTGTAATGCTACAGCTTTCTCATGGATTAGAGTGGGATTCTTCAGGAGCTCATTGCCTTTGCTCACTCACATGATATGGAGGTCTGTAGGAGATAATGACTCATTAATCTGTCCTGTATTATTTCAGAGCATTGACTCATATTTGTTGCTGCGATGTCAATGACAACGTAGCACTGTATTTGACAGGAAAAGCTACTTCTTCCAATTAAAACCTCTCTGTATACACAGTTGTAGCTAAGAACAGATTTTACTGTTTTCCCCAGGCTGTCACAGATTTTTTTCCCCCCATCTTCTTTATTCCTTCCTTTCTCTCTAATAACCTGTTTCTGTCTTGGGATATTGACGTGCTGCTCCCAATAACATTTATAATGTATAAGCCTCACTTCCAGTGCACTGAAATATCAAAATAATGTGCGAAGAGCATGACGCAGTCATTGCAGCTTTGATATTGCTTTATTTTTAGTTGTCCTCCCTGCACAGAGCAGCACGACATCTTCTGTCAGCTCTTGCTACCAAACTCCTTAGCCAGCATTGCCTGAGGCCAAAATGATTGCAGATTTGTACTTTTGAGGTATACTATTCACTAGGGCCTATCTGCTTAAGATTGCAATGAGATATTAGCAGCAAAGACTCCCAAAAGAGTTGGGTTTTTCTCACTAAATATATTAGCTGCAGATTAAATAACAGTTTCGCTTCAGCCTTTTTGTATCTTAATCAATATGGGTGAGATGATGTTGACTTAAAAGCAACAGGGCAAATAGTAATGAAAGAAATATTTACTGCTTTCTTCCTTTCTGGCATTAGTTCCAGTTAGCAGCTCACTAGCTCTCATTGCATGCTTTTCTCAGCAGTTCAGGGCTTTTAAAAGAGAAGAGAAATGTCACCAGCATGGAAGCCAAATCACCAACTTTAGACAGCAGGTGAGTGGCAGAAGGGAAAATAAGGTCATGTTTTCTAATCCCAGTGTTTAAAATGTTGCTTTGTGCCTTACTTTATGCCAAAATACCTTAGGCTAAAAGGTATTTTGCCAATCTAATGTATACCCAGAGCTGCTCACCAGCAGGCTGTGGGAAGTGAAAAGACCAGCCACTGCAGGATGTGGTTGGTTGCCACGAAGCAATGCTGTGGGGAAAGTTGGGATGCAAAACTCTGTCTGCCCCATCCTAACCTTCCCAATAATTGCTCTGTGTGATATTTTCCCAATTTCCACTCCCAGATCACCAGCGATTTGGTTGTATGTTGCAGGAATTGGATGAGCTGAGACTGCTGAAGGATGTGGTATGTATCACGGGACACTGCGGGTGCTATTTCTGTGGAAAGGCTTGAGGCTTGTGTGTGTATTTCTATTCTTACATTCTGTATGAAACCTAATCTAAACCTAATCTAAAGTGCCTCAGTAACAGTTTGGAACTGCCAGAAGGCTTCTTTGGAAACTTTCATGAGACATGGGGGTTTTATAGGTAAAACACCTTCCGACTTATTAGAAATCAAAAGTCTTAAGTTTATGCCATGCTTTCTGAATTGGGGAAGGGGGGGGGGGGGGGGGGGGCTGTATTTTTAGTCATGCTATTAACCCTGCAAGCTCTAGCTTGTCAGATCTCCAGTGGGCATTTAAGTTTTTCTGAAAACCTGTAGTGTGTTGTCTTGATGTACTTGACTTGGGATGCCCAGCTCCTGGGATGATTTGGTCGAGCACACCCACAGCATGGCTCTTCCCTGCACTCTCACTAGGTGCAATGCCAAGTTCTGCACTGTCTCCTCTAATACAGCCTGCTGGACACAGCCAAAATTGGTAGGCAACTCAAAATACTCAATAAAAATGTCCTGGCCTTTTCCAGTGCTCATATCTATGGCGTATGGGAAATCTCTGCCATTCAGCCATTTATAGTCCTATGTAACATGTGAGAGATTAAATACCTAAGAAAGACTTTCTTAGAAATTGGAGTATATTTGGCATGCTATTTTGACAATCAGTATTTCAGGGTAAGAATATAAAGGTATGGACCACAGCCAGAAAGATGAAGATGTATAGACACAGCATAATGTGACTGAATCCTATCCAAGACTTTCCAGTACTATGTCAGAATAAATGTCTATTTCCCTCAGGCAGAGAACTGGCTTCGAGGGATGTATCCCATGGAGGAAAAATGCTCTTGCAAACCCTTGGAGTTAGGAAGGTGTTAAAACCTCAGCCAAAATATGAAGCTATATTACATTAGCTTTGCAGAAGTGCAGATTGCCTCTCTATGGCTAATCTGTCATAGCCATCTGCTGGCTTACTGTTGTCTCACAGCAAATGCAAGCTGGTTTCAGTTAGTTCAGTGAGGTTTTTTAGTTGTGTTTTGGGTTTTGTTTGTTTGTTTTCAGTGGAGGGTTAGTCTAGTTTAGTCGCTGTGTGCTGTTTGAGGAGAGAGTATGCTCAAGGAGAGTTCAGTTTGCATGCCATGCTGCGCGGTGTTGGAGCCTGCAGGCTGCTGGGAGCAGCTCATAATCCACTAAAATAAGGATTATTTCATGAACTCTGAAATGTGACAATACTGATACTTAAAACAGTGTTCTGTTTTTGTTATTCTGGCAAAAAGGAAAAAGAACACGCTGGACAGAGCCTTGGGTGACATGGTCTAGTGTGAGGTGTGCCTGCCCATGGCAGGGGGTTGGAACTGAATGATCTTTAGGTCCTTTCCAATACAAACCATTCTATGAATCTATGTTATTGTTGCCCAGTCTATAACATATCTTCATGTGAAAACAAACCAGTGGATTAGAGTAGGTGGCCTCCTGGCCAACATGCCCCATCAGACATAGGATGGGTCTGTTCTCCCAACCCAGCCATCATGCAGGGGGTGACAAATGTACATGAGAGTTTGAAGTGGAGCACCAAACTGAGGCTCAAGCAGTGATTTAGGGAATGCATGCCCTGAACATGGGTTGTGGGCATTTCTGGTGTAAACACGGTTAAGAAGCCATGGAGAAATCACTTTTTTTAATTAAATCACTTATGAGGAGGAGTCACAACCATTTGAGCAGGCAGATGAGATGAGAATTGAAGAGAGTAAGTAGATCAAACTCCTCCTCTGTTCATATTGTTCTTGGGACTATCTCATTTGCCTGTCTTTCTGTGGATAAATAATACAAGCTTGGGCATTGCATACAGGCTGTTTGTGAATGCAACACCCCGTGGAAGTGGAGAGTTTTGCATAAAATCATTTCCTCCACCTGTATGCCTTCAATTCTCTTTGCACATGTTCCACCAAGTTGCCTTGACTGGATGTGCCTGTTACCAGCTCACTTTCTCTGCTGGAGGGAAGCAGAACCAGTTTTCAGCAGCCAGCAAGCCAGCTGTAACAAGAAACTTCATAAATGTCATTAATTTGGAGGCCTGCTCTGCAGCTACGAGTCACTCCAGTTATGTAGGTCCTGCACCTATTTATAACTTAGCAATCTGTCGCTGGGGGCTTTGTGCAATTCTTTGCTACATGCCGCATGGGTTGTAATGTAATAGCTGGGTATGTTATAAGATTTCCTCTACCACTTTTGAGAAGCAGCAGGTGCAGTGTCAGCACACAGCTCTGATAACAAAGCTCAGGTAAGGTGGGAGCTGCTTCATGGAATGCTGCCTCCTGGGAGCCACCCGGCTCCACTGTGCTATTAGAGAAGAAGAAGATAGCGGTTTGTTACCTGCTCCTCTGTGTCAGTGAGCTCTCAGATGGAATTGAGTATAAAGTATGAAATATATTGATGGAGAGGTGTCACTTCGCGGTAATGAACAGTTGCAATGTTCCCTTATAGTGTTTTCCATGCAAAACCTGGGGAGATCTAACGTCAGTGCCTGCTTCCTTCTGGTACTGCAGCAGTGCTGGGTGCTGTGCAAATGAAACCCCTTCCACCTCCCAAGGAACCCCACAATCTGAGAAGAAATACTCCAAGACATGCAGTAGATGACAAGAAAATAACAAAATGATGCTAGTCAGCATCACAAACAGAGGATCTGGCAACCTACGAGCTGTCAGGTTCTCTGTGGGTAACTTGGCAAGAGAGCGCTGCAACAGAGAAGCTTTGTAGATGCTTACATGAGCTTCTCAAAAAGAAAATAGTGTATGTTTCCCAAGACAATCTAGACTACAGGGAGGACACATGGGGCTTTGGAAGGCAAACAGCCAAATAAAATCAGTCTTGGAGGGACAGGGGGCAAAGCGTGGACTGTGTGCTTATGGAGTTACATGTTCTGCCAAATGCAGAAGCAAATGAGACTGGTGCTTGGAGAAATGAGGGGTTTATTTTGCTCTGTCTGCATGAGGAAACTGAGTGGAAGGAGAAAGAAAAGGATGTGATCTGGTCAGTTAAAGGAAATTCTGTTGTCTTTGGTGATATGCTCCTTTTAATCCTTCATTGCTGCTTTTATATTGTGTCTGTAAATTTGAAGCTGATGAGAGGGCTTTCATAGTCAAGCAGATGCCTTCACATCTGCTTCACAGCAACAGAGATGGTTGAAAGTGATTAGTTGAAAAGCCAACATTTCATAGGTTTCTGGGATGAAATATACCACACCAGAACTGCACACAATACTCCAAGTGAGGTCTGATGAGAGCAGAGTAGAGGGGCAGGATCACCTCCCTCGACCTGCTGGTCACGCTCCTTTTGATGCAGCCCAGGATACGGTTGGCTTTCTGGGCTGCAAGTGCACACTGCTGGCTCATGTTCATTTTCTCATCGACCAACACCCGCACATCCTTCTCCTCAGGGCTGCTCTGAATCTCTTCCCTGCCCAACCTGTAGCTGTGCCTGGGATTGCTCTGACCCAGGTGTAGGACCTTGCACTTGGCGTGTCCTCAACATAAAAAGGACATGGAACTGTTAGAACAAGTGCAGAGGAGGGCCACGAGGACGATCAGGGGACTGGAGCACCTCCCGTATGAAGATAGGCTGAGAAAGTTGGGACTGTTCAGCCTGGAGAAGAGAAGGCTGCGTGGAGACCTCATAGCAGCCTTCCACTACCTGAAGCGGGCCTATAGGGATGCTGGGGAGGGACTCTTCATTAGGGACTGTAGTGAGAGGACAAGGGGTAATGGGTTTAAACTTAAACAGGGGAGGTTTAGATTGGATGTGAGGAAGAAATTCTTTACTGTGAGGGTGGTGAGGCCCTGGAATGGGTTGCCCAGGGAAGCTGTGAATGCTCCACCCCTGGCGGCGTTCAAGGTGGGGTTGGACATAGCCTTGGATGGCATGGTTTAGTGGGAGGTGTCCCTGCCAACGCAGGGGGGTTGGAACTCGATGATCTTAAGGTCCTTTCCAACCCTAACTATTCTATGATTCTATATAATCAGATTAGAAAATGCTCAAGTTCTGTGTGGGGATAGATTCCCCAAATGCTAAGCATTCACCTAGCATGTACCTTGCATTGGTTGGGATATGCAGTGCAGAGGACTGTGCTCTGAGGTATGCTGTTTATGCCTGTCAGAGCTCTGTGCAGCTCCTGTGGGCTCATTCTTCAGCTCTTGCAGTCAGTGGGAGCATTGGCTGGTGATGCTAAAACAAGAACCCCTCTGGTCTGGGAAGGGCTGGACTTGGATCAACCTCTTGTGTTGAAGGTAGACCCAGCACGCCTGGCCATGTGCAGCACCACGGGAAGGGGAATACATTGCACCTATTATTGGTAGTGACTTGAAGGGATGCCAGCTTACAGGATATCCCCCATGTGAACCTTTGAGGATAAAGCTATTTTGAGCTGTGCCTGCCATATTACCCAAGAAAAGGTTCTCAAACACCCCAAAATAACGCTTTTTTATTTCTCTTCTTATAGGCCGAAGCTACAGGCTAAGTGGGGCAGGCAAAGAATTCCTCTAGGAAGGCTGGTGGTGGTAGTGTGGGACAAGTACCTGGCAGGGAAGGCATTGAGACTGGTATGCAGTGGGGGAAGGACAGTGGCACAGGAATGGTGAACTTGGAGGAAATGGAGGGAGCCAGGTATGTTTGGACAAAACTGCGACTGGAAAAGGAGCCAAGATAAGCAAGGAGTCAGCAAGTGAGGGGCTGAGGGTAAATAAACCTGCTCTAGAAAGAGGTTGGGAAAGAGCAGGCAGGCAGGAAGGACCTGAGCACTGGAGCATGGATCTGAAATGGAGCTAAGACTTGGAGCTAATGCCAGAAACCATTTGCAGAGCCTGCTGTGAAGACCTTGCTAGCTGAGTGTCACGGGTTGATCCTCCGTAACTGAAGGGCAGAGACCTCCTTGGGTATCTGCCTCCTCCTGAATCTCAGTAGAGAGAACTGGTGCAGGCAAACCGTCACAGCTGAGATATGGGACATGGCATGGGGAGAAGAGGAAGGTTTGCCTCAATAGCTCCTTACTGAATGCAACAGAGGCTAGGAAAAAATAGCATACCATCATATAACTAAGGACTCTGTTATAGTAGACAAGATTAATCTCTCCCTACAAAGAACTTTCTGAGTTTTTGACTTTTTAGCCTCAGTGCCTTTTGGTAGATATTTGGGGATGCAATGAAGCTTTGAAGTGCCGTAGAGCAGGAGAGGACAATAACTTTTGCCCACTTTGATGTTTATGGGATTCACAAAAAGACCTCCATTTGACAATCCTTTCTCTTGGCTTTTGAATCCCCTGGTGTTTGTTCTCTAGCATGATGCAATTCCACTTCAAAAAGAATATCCAGCTCCAGGGAAACCCAGGCTTTAAACCAGGCAGGCTGATTTTGCCCCTCTCTCCCATGACATCTCTTCCAAGTGAGTATTTTTATGGTTTGGCCTTTCAAAACAGACAAAGGAATCTGTGAAAATGTAATGATGTCATTTGCATTGTGTCATAAAATGTCATAAAAGGGCAACAATTCGCGGGAAGCTGCCTGATGCTACAATAACATGAATTTCTCCTGCCTGCAAGACGCTTTGAGGGATGGTGCAGCCGTTGCAGTGCTGGATGCTATGGAAAGGGCAGGGGCAACAGTTTTGGTGATATTTAACACAGATTTTATTTATTATTTTATTTTTTCCCTGCTCTGCTGGCACCGGAAAATTTTGTCCTTTAGAAAATGGGGAAAAGCTGTCCCCAGGGCTGGATGCTTGAGGTATGTTTATGGAGGTGGGATGTGATTTGCTGTGTGCAGATGCTGACTCTGAATTTGGGGTGGGAATGGATTTTGATGAAGACTGGCCACCTGGAGCAAAGGAGAGGTGATTTGATCCAGCACACATGCTTGCTGTATTTAATCAGCATTACAGAGAGGTTGAGCTGAGATCCATATGGGATGCTGCTCTGCCAAGCATCCAGGCACGAGGGGATGTCCACGATGAGGTTATGCTGCAGGCAGGAATAGTGGAAACAATACCCTGTAATCCCACCTCTGCCCACACTTCCACCCACAGGGTTGACACAAGAAACCTTCTCAGCCATCCAAACAGTCGTCATGGCTAAAACGGGCTGCATTGTTCCCGAAAACTGGATGAAACACCCTTATTTTTATATGGGGTGGTTTACACGAAGATCATGGTGTAACCCCGCAGCTGTCAAATTCCCTACCAGGAGAGCAGCCACGCACATTAGCTCCCAGGCCGCAAGGTCCTGGGTGTGATAGCTTCCAAAGCCTGTCATCCAAGGGGAAGCTGAGGATTCAGCAGCAACAACCAGAAAAAGGGCCAATTGTTTAGAGGCAAAGCTTGCCACTTCCCTTCAGCTGGATCCACTGATGGCCAGACAGCAGCAGCGCTGTGATTTATGCTGTCAGTTAGACTTACGCTGTCTAGCTGTTTCTACGCTCAGGACAGAGCAATTTAAAAAGCAAGCATAGAAATGAACAGGCATTAATTCTATGTGTTTTTACAGAACTTATTATGAGGTCCTGGGCAATGCAACAGAACTAGTCTGGTATAGGCAGTTCTTGGTGTCCTTTCTGCACTGATTTCTAAGCCTGCTAGTTCTAATTGGAATTATCAGTATGGTTTAGAATCCTGTGGGCAGATTTATTGCTGCCCTGTAATTCCCAAATGCAAAAATGTAGAGGGTACCAAAGAGAATTAGATGGGTGCTTGGTCTGATCTAGGGTGGCTGCTCTTCACATCATTTTATGCCTCTTTTTCCTCCTCTGGGAATGGGGCTAATGCTATGACTGCTTTGCAGCCAAGTATGGGACTCTGGCCACCCCATGTGTTGCAGGAGGCTCCTGGGACTGAGTAATCTGTGCTTGCATTCTGTGTTTCGGGCCGAGGCTTGTCCCAGGACCTGCTTGACTTGTCCTTTGGTGTAGGGCAGGTCAGAGTTCTGTCAGGAAATACACTGGGTCTCACCAAAAACGGCCCTAAGAAAGACTCTAATGGCCTGGGCACACCTGGAGTCCCTTCCTGCCCCTGGAAATATCAGGCTCACCCTCAATCAGGTCCTGCTAGTGCTCTTGCTAGTCTGTAATGTAGCATGACAGCTCTCCTGTTCTTGGAGCAGCTCCTGGGCTCATCTGCCCATCTGTGAAGATGCAGGCAGTTGCATTTCCTCTGGGAGATGCTTTAGCCCTTCATCTGGGTTTCCAGTTCTCTCTAGCAGACAGATGGTCCTGAAACAGGGACTGCGACACCTACAAGGAGCTGTGAAAGACTAGCCTTTTCCCTCCTCCAAAAGCAACAACACAGATAATGTACTTTGTGGTATTTTCTGTAATCCTCCTCCTCAGTGGCCATACCACAGTAGGAGTCATGAACAGAAGGCCCATCTAGGGGACACAGATTCTCCATGTTGAAAACATTTTGCTTTGTGGGGGTTCAGTTCAGTGGGAGACATGCAGTTTCATTTGAAATGCAACCAGGCCATGGACTCAGTATGAATTTTGTCTCCTCACTATTCTAGTTAATACTCAAAGTAAGTTGACTTGCCTGTTTTCATCAGGGTTTACAGTCCCCATGTACGTCTGCTGCTCAGGTGACTTCTGTTTCCCCTTTTTATCCCAGAGAGATCTGATTGTATCAATCCTGTTACATAGCTCAGCAAATGCTTTGCTGATCTCATACTCACTGGAGAGAGAAATTAAAGCATTAAAAGCTATAAGTTAGAACATGAGTCCTTAACAAGGTGGGGAGAAGAGGCTTCCTGATAACCAGCCCTTCAGTTGAAGTCAGCCTGCACAGCCTGGCACAAGCTATTATGCTCAAACCAGGAGTCAGAAGAGCTCCTCTTCACCCCAAAGGGCATAAAGTCTTCCCATCAGAGCTCACATAACTCTGATATGGGTAGCAGTCACATATTGCACTGTCCTCTACTTACTGGCCTCAGAAGGGGGTAAGGCAGTGCTGTCACTGTGGTGGCTGCAGGATGAGGGGTGTATCACGCAGTGGGAGGACTTTGGGGCTTTCTTGGCTAAGGAGGTGATGGCTGTGACAGACGCGCCAGGAGCTGGGTCTGCTCTCAGCACACCATATTTTTCCTAGCAAGGGCACAACTCATTCCTGGAGGCACCTCTTTGCCTCAAGGCAGCACTCAGCTTTGCTTACAGGGATGAAGCAAATGGAAGACCCCTCTCAGTTTTCCGTACAACCTTCTGGTTTGTACCTAGCCTTATACATCAATCTCAACACAAAACGCAAAAGGAGGAGCACAGATCCTCTCTGAGTTATGCAAGTAACAATGGATGGCCACGTAGCACCAGTCTTACCTGAAGGAGAGTCAAATCTGTGCCTCACTTAGGCGTGATGAGTGTCCCCCTCCACCTCCTGTGAGACTTCTGGGAAGGACTGCACTTTCTGTTGGAAGGAAAACGTTCAACTTGAAACTGATGAGTTTTGTGTAGCCTTTCCTTAGGCTTGTTTTATTTCGTGCTCTGGGATTTTAAAAACATGCTTTTAATCAGAAAGACAGCTTTCTGACCGGTCAGCCCTCACTAACCCTTCAAAGGCTATCCAAGGTCAGTTCTAGCTCTTCCAAAGCACGCTCTAGCCCTTCTCACCACATTTCACTGTTTAAAAGAGAGATTTTGGTCTGTTCCTTTGCCTGTCCTTTTGGTGCTGGGAAGGTGGCAGTATTGCAGTGACTCCTTCCCCAGACAGTGCACTTGAAGCTGGGTGGGTTTGGTGTTCAGAGCCTGTCTGTCCTAATGCTACCAAAGAGATGACCTTCAGCATTAGCATCAAACTTCAGCTGAAATGCAGGCCTGACAATGTGTCAAAGTACAGTAGCATAAATAAGATGTTGGCCATAGATCTCCTGATGACAGATGTAAGTGTAAGTATAAAGTGTGCTTTCCAAAAATAGTGTACATGTAGAAGGTGCTGGAAGTGCTGGCTATCAGGGAGGCTTATAAGTAGGTCATAGATGACCAGAAGAGTAAAATAGCAACATCAGCAGCACTGATTGTGGAAGTCCAACTTTTCAGGGCACCTGTACACTCAGATTCAGCTGGGGGTGAGGTGGCATCTGTATGTGATAGATCCTTTTTGCAAGGGCATGATGGGGAATGGAAAGTCAAGCTAGGATTACATCTGAAATGCACATGGGATATCTGTTCAATGAAAATGAGGCACTGACATTTTCCCCCTTTTACTCTCTATAAAGGAGGCAGAGTTTTTCCCAAGACTTCCTGATTTATTTTCTAATCTCTGCTGTTTTGAGATAGTTTTTCATTTGCTGCTGGTCTGTTCCTTCTTTGGGTAATGCTATACACGTGTTTGCATAGTGATTAGTCTGATGGAAGATGTGACAAACCATTTGATTCAAAAGTACTGGGGCTCTGGAGCTCAGATTGTCTTTTCATCAATTCTCCAGGATACAGGGCAGGACCTTGAAAAGGCTAGGAGGATTGGGCAGGTTAATAAATGGTTAGAAGGGTGGTGCTATAGTCAGGGGTTTGGGTACCTTGACCATGGGACTCAATATAGTAGGCCAGGTCTACTGGGGCTGGTGGAGCTGGTCTGACAAGGGGAAGAGTGGATTTGGTAGGAGGCTTGCCAGACTGGTCAAGGATGCTTTAAACTAGATGTGTTGGGGGAGGGGGGCATCATTCCATCCCAACACACCCAGTCGGTTGCCAGCACCTACAGTAAACGTTCGGAGCAATGTAGGGATATTCCAGCTGCTCCAGCCAATGAGCCGGCTTCAATTGGATCTCGCCTCAAATGCCTCTACACAAATGCCCGTAGCATGGGGAACAAACAAGAGGAATTAGAGATGTGTGCACGTCTACGGGGGTATGATATCATAGGCATCACAGAAACATGGTGGGATGGCTCCTGTGACTGGTGTGTTGGAATGGAAGGTTACCGGCTCTTTAGGAAAGACAGGCCCAGCAGACGGGGAGGGGGAGTTGCTATTTATGTTAGGGATAGGCTAGAGAGTATGGAACTCTGTCTGGGGACAGGTGAGCAGTCGACAGAGAGTTTGTGGGTCAGGGTTAAAGGGAGAACAGCGATGGGTGACGTTATTGTGGGGATCTGTTACAGACCGCCTGACCAAGGGGACTTGCTGGACGAAGCGCTCCATAGGCAGATAGGAGCAGCCTCACGCTCGCAGGCCCTTGTTCTCATGGGAGACTTCAACCACCCTGATATCTGTTGGAGGGATGGTACGGCCCGGCACAAGCAATCCAGAAGGTTCCTCGATTGTGTGGAAGACAACTTCCTTCTGCAAGTAATAGAGGAGCCGACAAGGAGAGGTGCCATGCTTGACCTCGTCCTCACCAACAGGGAAGGGCTGGTTGGGAATGTAACGCTCCAGGGCAGCCTTGATTGCAGCGATCATGAGATGGTCGAGTTTGAGATCCTCAGGACAGTGAGAAGAGCGTGCAGCAAGCTCACTGCCCTGGACTTCAAGAGAGCAGACTTTGGCCTCTTCAGGAACCTGCTCAGTAAGGTTCCATGGGATAGAGCCCTAGAGGGCAGGGGGGCCCAAGACTGTTGGTTGATATTCAAGGCTCACCTGCTGCAAGCTCAGGAGCGATGCATCCCAACTAGAAGGAAGTTCAGCAGGAGGCACAGGAGACCTCCTTGGATGGATAAGGAGCTGCTGAGCAAAATTCGAAGGAAACAAGAGGCTTATAAAAGGTGGAAGCAAGGTCAGGCGGCCTGGGAGGAATACAGGGATGTTGTTCAGGAAGCTAGGGACCAGGTTAGGAAAGCTAAGGCCCACTTAGAATTAAACTTGGCTGGGGATGTTAAGGATAACAGGAAGGGATTTTATAGGTACATTGCCAATAAAAGACAGGTTAGGGACACCGTGAGCCCTCTCCAGAAGCTATCGGGAGAACTGGCTACCCTGGGTTTGGAGAAGGCTGAGGTTCTTAATGACTTCTTTGCCTCAGTCTTCACCGGCAAATGCTCTGACCACACCACCCAAGTCTTGGAAGGCAGACGCAGGGACAGTGAGAATGAAGACCCTGGGCCCACTGTAGGAGAGGATCTGGTTCGAGACCGTCTTAGGAACCTGAATGTATACAAGTCCATGGGACCGGATGAAATCCATCCGCGGGTCCTGAAGGAGCTGGCAAATGAAGTTGCTAAGCCACTGTCCATCATATTTGAAAAATCATGGCAGTCAGGTGAAGTTCCCGATGACTGGAAAAAGGGAAATATAACCCCCATTTTTAAGAAGGGGAAAATGGATGACCCAGGGAATTACAGACCAGTCAGTCTCACCTCTGTGCCTGGCAAAATCTTGGAGCGGATTATCCTGGAAGGCATGCTGAGGCACATGAAAACCAACAAGGTGCTTGGTGACAGCCAGCATGGCTTCACTAAGGGGAAATCCTGCCTGACCAATCTGGTGGCCTTCTATGAAGGGGCTACGGAGAACTGATGGATAGGGGCAGAGCAGTTGATGTCATCTACCTGGACTTGTGTAAAGCCTTTGACACTGTCTCCCATGACATCCTTCTCTCTAGGTTGGAGAGACATCAATTTGATAGGTGGACCACTGGGTGGATAAAGAACTGGCTGGATGGCCGCACGCCAAGAGTAGTGCTCAGTGGCTCAATGTGCAGCTGGAGACCAGTAACGAGTGGTGTCCCCCAGGGATCGGTGTTGGGACCGGTCTTGTTCAACATCTTTATGGGTGACATGGACAGTGGGATTGAGTGCGCCCTCAGCAAGTTTGCCGATGACACCAAGCTGTGTGGTTCGGTTGATAAGTTGGAGGGCAGGAATGCCATCCAGAGGGACCTTGACGCGCTTGTGAGGTGGGCTGATGCCAACCTGATGAAGTTTAACCATGCCAAGTGCAAGGTCCTACACCTGGGTCGGAGCAATGCCAGGCAGAGCTACAGGTTGGGCAGGGGAGAGATTCAGAGCAGCCCTATGGAGAAGGACTTGGGGGTGTGGGTTGATGAAAAAATGAACATGAGCCGGCAGTGTGCGCTTGCAGCCCAGAAGGCCAACCGTATCCTGGGCTGCATCAAAAGGAGAGTGACCAGCAGGTCGAGGGAGGTGCTCCTGCCCCTTTACTCTGCTCTCGTGAGACCTGACTTGGAGTATTGCGTGCAGTTCTGGTGTCCTCCACATAAAAAGGACATGGAACTGTTAGAACAAGTGCAGAGGAGGGCCACGAGGATGATCAGGGGACTGGAGCACCTCCCATGTGAAGATAGGCTGAGAAAGTTGGGGCTGTTCAGCCTGGAGAAGAGAAGGCTGCGTGGAGACCTCAGAGCAGCCTTCCAATACCTGAAGGGGGCCTATAGGGATGCTGAGGAGGGACTCTTCATTAGGGACTGTGGTGAGAGGACAAGGGGTAATGGGTTTAAACTTAAACAGGGGAGGTTTAGATTGGATCTGAGGAAGAAATTCTTTTCTGTGAGGGTGGTGAGGCCCTGGAATGGGTTGCCCAGGGAGGTTGTGAATGCTTCATCCCTGGTGGCGTTCAAGGTGGGGTTGGACATAGCCTTGGATGTCATGGTTTAGCGGGAGGTGTCCCTGCCCATGGCAGGGGTTTGGAGCTAGATGATCTTAAGGTCCTTTCCAACCCGAACTATTCTATGATTCTATGATTCTATGAAATTTGATTCCTCTCCCCGGTTCCCATTTTTCATTTCCCATTTTACCTTGCACCAGTATTGAGACTTTGTCTGTGGGTAGTGTAAGGGTTCTTCCATTCCCTCTCCTATGTCCAGTGAGACTTTCAGTCGGTGAGAAACTCTAACCAGTCCTGCTCATGTTGGTCATTTCATAGAGCAAGAGTTGCAGAATTTCTCTCAGCAAGAAGGGGTTAAAGTATTTACCAAAATAGGAAATCCTGCATTATTTAGAATTGTAGAAGTTGGCAGAAAATAGGAGCTGCCTTTTTGGATCTAGAAGTGTACTGTTCTTGTAAAATCGGTGTGGTATAGAAAGAAAACATGAATGGAGGTTTCTTTTATGGTCTCTTAGGGATTTCTAGATCAAAAAGAGTTACTTGACAAGTGGGGTTGTTTTTTATGTGTAATCACAAGTCTTAAAACGCAGTGTGATCAACAGCACTACAGTTACTGAGGGCTGAGTAAGAATAGACAGTGGGTTGCATTTTTTAGGGCACAGCAGCCCTTAGATTAACTCTTCCACTGCCTTTCTGCTGTGAATTTGCTCAAAGGATTGCAATGTAGCAAAGGATTTCTGGGCTGACACGTGGTGATCGTGCGCTGGCTGGTGATCGTAGCCTGTCAGATGTTTGCTTCCAGTCCCCCCACATCTCACTCTGTCAAGGAAGAACATCTGGATCCCTCTATAGTGGCCCAATGAGTCTGTGGCCACTGTGCTTGTACATATAAAGATGATTAACTTGGAAGTATTTATTCTTCTCATCATTAATTCTACCTGGTTCTGAAATTCTTTCTGTATATGATAGAATACAGTTTTGTTGGTATATATGTGTGAGTATATGTAAATGTCTATCTACATATATTATCTATGTAAGATGTATTTAGTTTTCATTGTATCCTAGGCAAATATACTATGAACAAACCTATGCTCAGCTCCATAGCAATGTCCTTTTAAAGCATACCTAGTCTATTTTCCTCCTGGATGATCTATCAAAGGCAGACTCCTGCTCATACTACATGGTTCCATGGCTTTTGAAGCAGTTTTTCCAAGAGTGCCATCCTCGTTGGTGTACAAGTAGTCACTCATGAGTAAGAGAAGCAAGCAATCATGCATTATTCTTTTCTTCCATTAGCAGAAACTTGCCATTTCTGTGCACATCCCAAGTCACAACTAGTTCTGTTTCAGACTGCCAGAATGGACAAATGACTGCCTGAGCTGTTGCCATCGGTATTACTACTGAGCCACCTGGACGGCTGATATTTCTCCATGGAGCAGTGAAGCTGCCATAAGGCAAGTTGTGTTCTCTACAGCACCCTTTGCAGCAATGCACTATTGGGGTTACTGGGGAAAAAGAATACAAGAAGTGTAAGTAACTACTGAACTGGGGAGGCAATGGGTGACATTTTTCACCAAACTGCAGAGAGTGATGGTGTTGGGGAAGATCCTGCCAGTGGAGGGTTTTTTCTGTTTCCAGTTGTGAGACACCAACTGCATTCATAGTCACTGTAACTGCTACTATAGTCACTCTTTGAAAAATGAAGAAGTGTTGTTCAGTGATTCAGCTGGGGAGATTGCTGGTTATCATATACAGCATGGACAAAATTTCCCTAGATGGGTCTTTAAACCCATCTCATAAATGCTGCTATTTAGTAAGTGACTGGTGTTCTCTATCAGCATGAAATAAACTGGGATTTCTGGAGCACTACAGAAGTCTGGCACCTGAATTCTTTGTCTCAGGCCCCAAATAAACAGTTGTGATTTTTCAAAAAGACTTAAACCAAGGAATGTGTTTTCTTGAGCTTCCCCAATTGTGTGTTTAGCTAGCAAAATAGGAAGTGACACAAGTTGTATGACTCTTCTATTGCCAGCATGAGAAATGATGGTAGAAGAGTAGGACCATGTGGGCTGGAATGCCCCATAGGTTGAACAGCAGTGGCCAAATCTAGGACCACTGTTACCTGTTCGGGAGCTGTTGAAACACTGGGCTACATGGCCGCTTCTGTGTGAGCACAGAGCTGTGGTTAAACTTTCCTTTCTCCAGAGTTCAGATGTAATGTAAGGTGAAGATCTCTTCATGCAGGAGTGTGGTGGAGCTGCCAGATTTCTTCATCAGTAAATAAGCACAGCTGAGTCTGAGGCGCACCATCATTGAGCACTCATCTCTTAGAAAGGAGAGGGAATAGCAAACAAACTGCACAGTGTAGCACTGAGTCACTGTTTCAGGCTTTTCTGTTTGTTTATTTTAAAGCAAGGGGAAGAGGAGGAAGGGCTGGAAGAGGAAGTTGAGATGAAGAGTTCTCTTTCAAGCTCTTTGAGAGCTGCAACATTTGCATTTCCTTTTCAGAAACTGCTCTTGCCTCTGCTCTGTAGGTCCATGATTGGTGTTGGAGAGCTGCACACACAGCTGGGAGTATCTCTGCTGCAGAGTTTTGCAGTCTGAAGGAGCACAGCCCCCTACATTCCTATAGAACTCAGTTCTCAAGAGTCTGTTTTAAACGGTTTTGAAATATCAGGCGATACAGTAGTGTTGAAGCTGATACTTTAATCTTTGGGGAAGTGATGCTGAGCTATCACTGGGGTATTTTTACTGCAGGAAAACTCTAGTTTAGGAAAATGTCATAGCAGGCTATCAGTTCTGGCATAAACCGCTAGCAGGTGGATATCATGATGGGAAGTGTTAAGTGGGTTTTGCTCACTCGCTGGTGCAACTGACTTGTTCTCTCGCTTACATAAAAGAGAAGTGGGACCGGCTCTCGGGCTGGAGTGAGAATTTGGGTTTGGTACAAGGTGGAGAACATGTAACAGGAACAACAAAGCCTGAAGTAGAGCTTCAGGCTGAGGTTTTACACAGCAGAGAAGTTAGGGGAATGTTGTTTTAGCTTTCTAAGCCTGACCCTTAGCCGGTGTGACTGATTTCGGTGCAGCTGTTACAGAAATCAGAAGAAAGGAGGTGGAAGGGGGTCTGAAATGTCATGTCCTGCCTGTCTCATGCCTGGGATTAGTGTTTTAGGGCCATCCTTGAGAAACAATGGTTTTACCTGCCCTTGCGTTCTGATACAGCCTCCTGCTGCTTTCCTTGCAATGCTGCATTGGCTTTAGCTTTGGAGCTGGCTTTTTTCTTTCTTCCTGCAGTTTTAGACCATCACTTTTTGGCCTGACCCGCATAACGGAAATGGCTTTCCTCTGCTTTTTTGTAGTGATTCTTTCCTTTCATATGGCTTCCATCCTGTCTCCTTCCATTTCTGGATAGGGTTTTTATTGCTTTCCCCAGCTAAGCCAATGTTAATATATATGGAATTAAAAGAGACGGTTTGTGTGCGAAGTGTTGTCACCTTTTACTGGAGCACGTTGCAGAAGTTGCAAGATTTTTTGGGTGGGGAAAGGCTAAACAACAACCTTGACCTGGGAAGCTCTGGATACATCCTAGAGAAACTGGCTAGGCTGTAGTAGACTGACTTCAGTCTTTCTGCTCAGAGTAAAGAAAAGAAAGGGATGTTCAGAGCTGCAGCTCTTACAGCTATGCCTTTAAAACAACAAAAGGAATGAGAAAAAGGAAATGTTAGAATCTCGTGTTTAATTGGGTATAAGTGCTTTATTGTTTATCTGTCTTTGTCCCTTTAGGCATCCTGGTAAATTATAAAGCAGGGATTTCCCCAGAGCTATGATTTAGTTTGACCTTCTAGTGAAGGAGCTTTAAAGTGACATTACATTTCAAATATGAACATGTTACCTTCAGCACTGCCGCTGCATTCACTGGGGGCTGTGGTGGGAGCACTTTCAGATCCTGGCTGCCCAGCATCCACGTGTGCCTGCCGTCACCCAGCTGCAGGGTCAGTTCTGCAGGAGCCACCACTGCTCTGTCTTCTCTCCTGCTGTCACCATCCTTTCTATTTCCCATAGGAGCTTTAGGGCAGCACTGGCAGGGCTTTTGTTGTGCATGCAGTGGCACATAGGGGAGCTGAGCCAGAGAGTGGTGAGGGCTTTTGACTATCTGCCCTGCTTCTTTGGGCTGTTGAATAAGCAATTGGTCATTTCAGATGTAAGCACCAAATGCTTTTAGCAATGTATTAAAATGATTATGCCTCATCTTATACCTGACATGTACGTAGTTATTCACACATTTGAAAGCCAGGCTATTAATTAGGTCTCACAGCTCTAGCTGTGAAAGATTATCATTTTGCTGTTGAAAAGGGCATTTTGAATTAAATAAAACATGAGACCAAGCAAGGGCACTTCTCCTGCAGCCTTTAGTAAATACAAATAAGTTCTGACATTTCTATTTTATGAGGGAACTTGCAGTCCAGAGAGGTCAGCAAAGCCTGTAGGTACTGAAGTCTAATTCACCTCCTATTGTAGGTGCCAAGTTGCACTGGAGGTTTCTGCGCAACTGTGCTCTCTCTGCTAGAGTCTAAACTTGCCTTCACACAACCTTATTTTGAAAATAATCTGGTTATAACTAGATGAATAACCCAGTTTCTGAGAAAAATTCCTCTTGAATCTTTGCCTGGGCCCTATGCATCATACACATAATTAGATCTTTGGGGTTGTTTTTAATTTGCTTTCTTTTAACTCCTTCACAACAATCCAGTGAGGGGAAAGTGAGAATGAAGTTGCTAGTCCTAAACTTCAGTAGGGCTGAATGCATGAAGCAAACTGTAGGGGCAGGTTGTAGCTCAGCCTTCCTGGATGAATGAATGGATGGTTGAGGGGAAGGTGCAAGAATCACCTTGCTATATCTATGAACAGTATTAGTCATTATTCCACCTTGTGCTCTCTGCCTGTGCAGACTGCTCCAGGACGTACAGCAAAAGCCTTGAATTAACAGGTTGCTGTGAGAAGAGCAGGTTGTCCCGAGAAGCTGTGGCTGCCCCATCCCTGGCAGTGTTCAAGGCCAGGCTGGCCAGGGCTTGGAGCAGCCTGGTCTAGTGGAAGGTGTCCCTGCCTCTGGCAGAGTGCTGGAACTGGATGAGCTTTAAGGTCCCTTCCAACCCAAACCAGTCTGGGATTCTATGAATCACTCTTGATTTATGCCAGTACTCCAGGAGACAGCTTGCAAGGCACAAATGCAGTAAATTCTGATCTGCTCTTGAGTGTTGAGGTGCTGCTTCCCCACCACTGCCGTACGCACTATTTGGACGCAAGGCCAGAGAACCTTAAACAGGTCCCATTCTACAGCTGGAGAGGTGTCAAAAGCATCCTCCTGGTAGGCTTCCTGACACCTGGGTCTTGCCAGCAGGACGGAAGAGCTTGAGAACGGGGTGGCAGCTGCTTAAGCAGGGGGAAAATTAGTCAAGTTTTTACTCAGATGAGTGCGATGTGATCGATGTGTTTAGCTCAACAGTTGTTTATATCTCATGGGGTTGTTTTCAAAAGCAGGTGTTAGTTTGTTTCCATTATGGCAATCCACTGTATTTATTCTGCTTAATCAAGTGGCAGAAGGAGGACACAGGTTTGATCCATTCACTCACCTTTAAAAATGTGTGAATGATGCATGGCTGAATGGATGGGTGATGCATCCTTCCTGGTCTCTGCTGCATTAACTTACTCATTTATGTTTTTTGGCTGGAGCTGAGCTCAACGAGCTAGGTGAACCAGGAGAGATGACAGGCAGAGCTCTGTCAACGTGTGGTATGTTTTGCCTTTCCTACAAAACCATGACCTCACTGCAAAACAGATTTCAGTGTGAATACAGCTCTTTTCCCGCAGCACATCCATGGGTGTGGGTTGACAGATTAATCCTTTTGTGTGCGCATGCAGGTTATGCAGCTGAGGAATGGGAGTAAGCACACGATTAACTCCAAATCAGAGAAGAAACATTTCCTGCCTATATGTGTAGCCATTATTATGCTAAAGTTGCAGTGTCTTTGGGAAATGGAGGCTACTATTTGGAGATGGTGGTTCCCATCTTCTATAGAAGCAATATTTACATTGAAGAGACGTGTTTGAATATATTTATTTCTCCATTTAAAGACAAATATTTCCTAAATAGCCTCTACCCTAAATAAGACAGGTTCACAGAGCAATAAAACTCCTGCAAAATTCATTTCTTTTGGCTTAATTACAATATTCTCCTTGAGAAGTACATGGCTGGAGTAACACATTGCCTAACCAAGTAATTCAAATGGCTGCTTGCAAAAAGTCATGATGCCAAAATGCCCAAGGCCTTCACCACTTGGAACAAAAAGGAGAAAACTCAGTTTCAGTTTCCTGTTGCTGCACCACATATGAAGGTGACCTTCTACAGACCTTTTCCCAAGTTGTATAATGGAGCAGGGAATGCTGGAAGTGGTTTGTGGCAGGTCTGGCGCAAACTTCAGTCCCTGGTAAGTTACCTGTTCCCAAAACTGCTGGCACTGCATGTCCTACCTGGGGGCTTGGTGTCTGGTGCACAGTCAGGGAGCCTAACCTCCAATGTGCCTTTGACCTAGAAAGACAAGAATACCTTGGTAACCAAAGCAGAGATTTTGTGAGATGACAGCCTGTGCCATGAGCAAGAGCTGGTCCTGATGGGGACCGGCATCAGGAGACACGTAGGGGCTGTGGCACTGCTGAAACCAGAAGCATGCGGCATCTGGGGGCTCTGTATCCAGAGCTCTGCCCAAGCTCTTCTCCCTGACTGTCCCCCTCTCCACTTCACTCCCCCCAAACCAGTGTAGATATGAAGATAAAAATAGTGCTTAGACATGATCTGGCCAAGGCCAAATGCCCTTTGTTAATGTAGCTGTTCATTACTAAGAAATGTACTGTGGAACATCATAATGTCTCTGGTAAACATTTTCTGGAGGAACTCTCCTCCCAGGGAATGGAGGGAAGTCAGAGCCTTCAATCCGTGTTGCTTACGACCTTCTTTTTTTTCCTGTCTCTTTTCCCTCTTGCTCCTTTCAACCTCAAATTTCCTTGATCTTTCATAAGCTTTTAAGAAAATATGTTGGTATAGGAAATCTGACTTAAGGGAGAATGCTGTCTAACAGCCCGTACGTTTTCACAGTCACTTCTGAATCAGTGCTCCTTATCAACTAGATTTAATAAAATGATAGCTGCCACAAATGTTTTTCCCCACATAAAATAAGTTTGAGGAGAAATGGAAGCCAGGGAAGAGCTAATGAAGGAAAAATAGCTGTTGGAGATTTTGCCATTCTGTTTGCAGCAAACAGTTGGCCAGACAACACCCAAAATGCGTGTTTTTGAAGCCATAACCTGTATTGTCTCTTGTTCACTGAAGATTAAGGAATATACACTTATAATTGTTCCTCCCCTCCCCGAGAGAGCTGTATGGAAAGGGACACAAATAGTAGGAAACTGGACTTCTGCTCTACCCTCTCTGCTTTTTCTTTTGCTGTTCTCTTTGACTTCTAATATGGTTTTTATATGGTTTGAGCTCTATGCGAGTGATGGAGGGGACGGCAAGGGAGCCACAAAGCCTGGGCTGAGCTGTTCACTCTTTTCTTCTGGAAACAAGTGTTTCTTGGTAGTGTTAGGAAGTCAAAGATTGGAGAATCCTCATGTAATACATTTCAAAAATTCATATGGTCTTTTAAAAAATATTTTGTTCTTATAACTCAAAGGAAAAGAAACTTTGGAGTACAATTGGTTTAAAATTGAAAATTCTGAATATTTTACTGTACAAGTCACATGTTTCAAGGAGATTATGTAAAGATATTTTCCAGTAAATAATTCAGCAAAATGAAGTTGACATCATGCAGAAGTGCTCTTTAGACCTGGCCATGATGAGTTAATCCCAAAACTAGAAGCCAAGAGTTCACAAGTGTGAGCCTTTTTCTGACATTCGTCTTTGTGTGGACCTAAATTGGTCACTTGCAGCCCCTGAGGGTTTGTCTATGTTTATTCAGCAGGATGAAGGTGCCGCTGATGGGTGTGGACTTTTATTTGTGCTCCTAGATGGTGATTTCTTTTCGTCAATTCTCCAGGATACAGGGCAGGACCTTGAAAAGGCTAGGAGGATTGGGCAGGTTAATAAATGGTTAGAAGGGTGGTGCTATAGTCAGGGGTTTGGGTACCTTGACCATGGGACTCAATATAGCAGGCCAGGTCTACTGGGGGCTGGTGGAGCTGGTCTGACAAAGAAGGGGAAGAGTGGATTTGGTAGGAGGCTTGCCAGACTGGTCAAGGATGTGCTTTAAACTAGATGTGTTGGGGGAGGGGGGCATCATTCCATCCCAACACACCCAGTCGGTTGGTAGCACCTACAGTAAATGTTCGGAGCAATGTAGAGATATTCCAGCTGCTCCAGCCAATGAGCCGGCTTCAATTGGATCTCGCCTCAAATGCCTCTACACAAATGCCCATAGCCTGGGGAACAAATAAGAGGAATTAGAGATGTGTGCACGTCTATGGGGGTATGATATCATAGGCATCACAGAAACATGGTGGGATGGCTCCTGTGACTGGTGTGTTGGAATGGAAGGTTACCGGCTCTTTAGGAAAGACAGGCCCAGCAGACGGGGAGGGGGAGTTGCTATTTATGTTAGGGATAGGCTAGAGAGTATGGAACTCTGTCTGGGGACAGGTGAGCAGTCGACAGAGAGTTTGTGGGTCAGGGTTAAAGGGAGAACAGCGATGGGTGATATTATTGTGGGGATCTGTTACAGACCGCCTGACCAAGGGGACTTGCTGGACGAAGCGCTCCATAGGCAGATAGGAGCAGCCTCACGCTCGCAGGCCCTTGTTCTCATGGGAGACTTCAACCACCCTGATATCTGTTGGAGGGATGGTACGGCCCGGCACAAGCAATCCAGAAGGTTCCTCGATTGTGTGGAAGACAACTTCCTTCTGCAAGTAATAGAGGAGCCGACAAGGAGAGGTGCCATGCTTGACCTCGTCCTCACCAACAGGGAAGGGCTGGTTGGGAATGTGACGCTCCAGGGCAGCCTTGATTGCAGCGATCATGAGATGGTCGAGTTTGAGATCCTCAGGACAGTGAGAAGAGCGTGCAGCAAGCTCACTGCCCTGGACTTCAAGAGAGCAGACTTTGGCCTCTTCAGGAACCTGCTCAGTAAGGTTCCATGGGATAGAGCCCTAGAGGGCAGGAGGGCCCAAGACTGTTGGTTGATATTCAAGGCTCACCTGCTGCAAGCTCAGGAGCGATGCATCCCAACTAGAAGGAAGTTCAGCAGGAGGGCCAGGAGACCTCCTTGGATGGATAAGGAGCTGCTGAGCAAAATTCGAAGGAAACAAGAGGCTTATAAAAGGTGGAAGCAAGGTCAGGCGGCCTGGGAGGAATACAGGGATGTTGTCCGGGAAGCTAGGGACCAGGTTAGGAAAGCTAAGGCCCACTTAGAATTAAACTTGGCTAGGGATGTTAAGGATAACAGGAAGGGATTTTATGGGTACATTGCCAATAAAAGACAGGTTAGGGACACCGTGAGCCCTCTCCAGAAGCTATCGGGAGAACTGGCTACCCTGGATTTGGAGAAGGCTGAGGTTCTTAATGACTTCTTTGCCTCAGTCTTCACCGGCAAATGCTCTGACCACACCACCCAAGTCTTGGAAGGCAGACGCAGGGACAGTGAGAATGAAGACCCTGGGCCCACTGTAGGAGAGGATCTGGTTCGAGACCGTCTTAGGAACCTGAATGTATACAAGTCCATGGGACCTGATGAAATCCATCCACGGGTCCTGAAGGAGCTGGCAAATGAAGCTGCTAAGCCACTGTCCATCATATTTGAAAAATCATGGCAGTCAGGTGAAGTTCCCGATGACTGGAAAAAGGGAAATATAACCCCCATTTTTAAGAAGGGAAAAATGGATGACCCAGGGAATTACAGAGCAGTCAGTCTCACCTCTGTGCCTGGCAAAATCTTGGAGCGGATTCTTCTGGAAGGCATGCTAAGGCACATGAAAACCAACAAGGTGCTTGGTGACAGCCAGCATGGCTTCACTAAGGGGAAATCCTGCCTGACCAATCTGGTGGCCTTCTATGAAGGGGCTACGGAACTCACGGACAGGGGCGGAGCAGTTGATGTCATCTACCTGGACTTGTGTAAAGCCTTTGACACTGTCTCCCATGACATCCTTCTCTCTAGGTTGGAGAGACATCAATTTGATAGGTGGACCACTCGGTGGATAAAGAACTGGCTGGATGGCTGCACGCCAAGAGTAGTGCTCAGTGGCTCAATGTGCAGCTGGAGACCAGTAACGAGTGGTGTCCCCCACGGATCGGTGTTGGGACCGGTCTTGTTCAACATCTTTATGGGTGACATGGACAGTGGGATTGAGTGCGCCCTCAGCAAGTTTGCCAATGACACCAAGCTGTGTGGTTCGGTTGATAAGTTGGAGGGAAGGAATGCCATCCAGAGGGACCTTGACACGCTTGTGAGGTGGGCTGATGCCAACCTGATGAAGTTTAACCATGCCAAGTGCAAGGTCCTACACCTGGGTCGGAGCAATGCCAGGCAGAGCTACAGGTTGGGCATGGAAGAGATTCAGAGTAGCCCTGCGGAGAAGGACTTGGGGGTGTTGGTCGATGAGAAACTGAACATGAGCCGGCAGTGTGCGCTTGCAGCCCAGAAGGCCAACCGTATCCTGGGCTGCATCAAAAGGAGCGTGACCAGCAGGTCGAGGGAGGTGCTCCTGCCCCTTTACTCTGCTCTTGTGAGACCTCACTTGGAGTATTGTGTGCAGTTCTGGTGTCCTCAACATAAAAAGGACATGGAACTGTTGGAACAAGTCCAGAGGAGGGCCACGAGGATGATCAGGGGACTGGAGCACCTCCCATGTGAAGATAGGCTGAGAAAGTTGGGGCTGTTCAGCCTGGAGAAGAGAAGGCTGCGTGGAGACCTCATAGCAGCCTTCCAATGTCTGAAGGGGGCCTATAGGGATGCTGAGGAGGGACTCTTCATTAGGGACTGTGGTGAGAGGACAAGGGGTAATGGGTTTAAACTTAAACAGGGGGAGTTTAGATTGGATCTGAGGAAGAAATTCTTTACTGTGAGGGTGGCGAGGCCCTGGAATGGGTTGCCCAGGGAGGTTGTGAATGCTTCATCCCTGGTGGCGTTCAAGGTGGGGTTGGACATAGCCTTGGATGGCATGGTTTAGTGGGAGGTGTCCCTGCCCATGGCAGGGGGGTTGGAACTCGATGATCTTAAGGTCCTTTCCAACCCTAACTATTCTATGATTCTATGATTTTTGACTGATTTTGAATAGCACATATGAACTTCTGGAAGTATTGCTGTTGCAGTCAGGAGATTTTTGTGTTGGTACAGAGCAGGAATACACACATGTCCCTCTCTGCCCAGGCTTCCTCTGTACTTTTAACATGTCACTCAAGCTTTGTGTGCTTTAGGAGCTTCAGATACACTTCTTCACATTGTTTTTTTGGGGACTCTCTAAAGCCTTTATTGGGTGGTGGTGATAGCACGCCACCAAGTTTTCAGTTCCTTTGTCTGAGTCCCAAACGTGTTTCAACTGTGCCAAGAAGCTGATAGCACCAGAGTTCTCTTTTGTATGAGCTGTAAATCTGTGATTCCCCTAATTCCTTAGGCAGATGCATACCCAGTAGTGCAGGTTGCCCTTTCTGCTCTTCCAGTCTCGGCTCTTGCCCTGATCTGCCAAAGGAGGAGACCACATCTGAAGCAGAGGTCTGCCAGTGGGAGGTTGGGACATATATTTCCAGGGATGTGTTAGAAGGAGCGCAGCGTGTTGTTGGAACAAACAGTGTGTTCACAGCTGGCAGGGCTCACTGAAATACAACGTGAGATCACTGATTTCATCCTTTTTAGGATAAGTCTTCTGTGGTCACTCCTAAAGCAGTCAATCTGTGGAGTCCCAAACTTACAGTCTCATCCTAGCTTTGGATCACACCGTGTGACCCAGAGGACTGATGTGCATCAGATGTTGTTGGTAAGGCTAGGTCATACCCAACTCATAGTCTGAGTATTTTTCATCAGGGTTTGTTGATGAAACATTGTGAGTAATGAAAGAAAAACTCTCATGTCAAACAGAGACAGGGAAAAGGTGATTTTCCAGGTGTAGCTGTTTGGGATTTGGGATATTGAAAGGAGCGGCATTGCCCCTCAGCTTAAGAAGTGGAAAAACTTTTTTTCACACGCAGCTGGGAAGGGCCAGGGACCTTGTTATCGTGTAGGTGGATATACTGGAAACCATCCCTTAAAGCTTAGGCAATTTGAAAGAGTCACACATATACAGAGAAGTGAGATCAAGTCACACTTGGAAACACTATGTAGTCAAAGTGTCTTTGACTGATTTGAAGGGATGTAAACACAACACTGTAAAATAGTGTAAAGCTCCAGCAGATGTGCCTTACAGTAAGGAAGCACGGGTTTCAATCTACTAGAAAAGGGTGTGGATGGTCTTTGTTTTCCTAGATGATGCATCTGGTTTTTGAGGGCTTTTGTACTTTAACAGGGGAAAAATAGGGGCCATCCAATGAGCAGATATTGAAATTAAAAGCAAACAAGAAAATAAACACAACCTTTAACACCAGGCAGCTCTGGAACACTTTTCAAAGTGAAATTGCCTGGATGGGCCCACTTGATGGGGGAACTCCAGCCATGAAAGATGTGTGGGACTTAATGACGTTCATTCATGTAGTAAGGAAGTAGGAAAGAAGACAGTTATGTGGTGAAATCCTGTGTCCTGAGCTGTTAAAAGGGCCAGTGTGTAGCTGTAGCAGTCATCTGCCATCAGGCATACACAGAAGGCTTTCTTCACCAGTATTTTAAATTCCCTGTTGAGTAAGCTCTCCACTGCTCCAGAGGCACATCGCTATTATCTGTATTGATCTATGGTGCTCAGGAGGGTTTATTCCAGGACTTATTTCTCTTGCTCAGTTAAGTAATGCTGATTCATCTTGTTGCCACAAAAATGACTAATAACAAATGCTTTCCAGGAACTGGTCCCAGTAAACCAGTCATAGCCATTGTAGCTCAGATACAATTAAACTGATAGAGCACACAGTTCAGCTCCAGTTTAATTATCTCATTTTATGTAAATGAGATTTCTTATTGCAGTGAAACAAATTAGTATTTTCTCATGATAGTGCCTCATCTATTCTGCCTTTAGTTTAATTTAAAAGCAAAACAAAAGATTCCTCAAAATTTCGGGGCTGAATTGAAGAGCTAATCTTTCATTATTATTCTGGACACAGTACATTCCTTTGTGATCTGGCTGTGCTTAGCCCTCATATTACACTCTCTGATTAAGGCTGTGTATTTGACAAAATCAACTAAGTGTGACATCTGCCAGATATACACCCCTGGAGGCAAATATCCCTACCTCTGGGGTAGTTTTCACCCAAAATTCATTTGGCTGAATTTGCAGCTATATTAGGACCTTGCCACTTGGTGTGTACATCTGGGATGAAAAGATGAATCTCTTCAATCTGCTGCCTATCTATCTCCTATGAATAACACTCAGTTATGGGTGTATCATAGCACAAAAACAAGTGGAAGTTACTTGTGCCTCTGTTTTGCTCTGGCACTCAAACCCAATGAGTTTGTCTTTACATAGTTTCTGTGACTTGGAGGTGTCAGGGCAGCTGCTTAGAGAGCTGGAGCACACCAAGAGTAAAGGACTTGCTGCAAGACAAGGCAATGCCTATGGTCAGGAATTAAATTCAATTTTCTTGCATCTTAATGCAGTGCCTAAGCCAGAAATATATTCCCTCCCTTATGTAGATTCCCCTTCTTCAGGATGCAAAGCTGTTTGGCCTGATGTCCTCTGAGGTGATTCTCAGAACAGGAAAGATGTGTCTTTACAGCCATGCCTGTGAAGTCCTGCAGATTTGGTGTAGCTTATATTACTTTGAGAAGTAGGCAATGGAAGAAATAGTGTGCAGTCAGTGAAAAAAATGCTATCCTTCCCACATACCTGGGTGAGACTGCCACTGGGAAGGACAAAGTCTTGCCGGGGTTTACCTGCCTATCCAGGTCTTGCAAAAATGTGAAGTTGGTACTGGTGTTAAATTCTGCAAACAAAGCCAGATGCCTTGTTTATCATCAGTAACGCCCTTATTCTTCTCCTGTTGGAAAGGAGACGTATAGTCAACAGTCTCTTCAAGCCACATTGACTGGTAAAATAGCTGTGAAAATTAAAATGCTTTTAAAGTGCTCAATTAGAGTGTGTGCTTTCACACAGAAAGAATGAATCAGCCTTTCCCTGCCTGGGCTTCCATTCTGCAGTAATTCTTCACACTTCCTCGCACTGAGCCATAAATGCTGAAGCTCATCCCGGAGTACTTTTACAACCAATGGGAATGGCTTAGTGCAGCTCTATCAGTCTAAATGCCAGTCCCCACTGCTTACGTTAGTTGCTGGATTCCTTGGTGGTTTAGCAGCATGGAAACAAATGTTCTTGAGAGCTACTGCTGCCAGTGATGCCCATGTCTTGGAGGCTGCTGGGAGGAAAAGGCTTTGTTTTGCCCAGTCAGGCCCAATGTTTCAGACAAGCTAAATCACAGCAGTGTACGCATATACTTGGAGATGCAACATGTCACTTGGGGAGTAGGTTCTGTGCTGGCTCCACACACAGGCAGCTCCAGCATGGCGTGTGCCCAAGCCAGTAGGGATGGGATGGGCTGCCAACTGAAGGGGAGGAGGGAGGATGGTCCTGCCTCTTGAATTTGGCCTTTTACTGAGCACCATTCACTTGAGTATCTGCCCACTTCTTACACAAAGGCAACAGCTATCTCCTTTAGAGGTTTCATGGAGTCTGTGCCCTTCCCTAGGTTTTTTTTCTTCGTGCCAAACCACAACTCTTTCGGTTTTATAGTAGGAACTGAGGTCTTTAAATGGGCAGGGAAGGTATTTTGGACCTAGCAGAGTATGCTCAGAGGGTTGGTCTCTCATGCTCCTGGTTCACTAGAAATAACCCCAGGGCTCACGTCAGCAAGGAAGGGACTGAACAGAGCCAGAAATGCTCTGATGGCACGTGGTCCCTGAGGACCACAGGCAGCTGTGTGATCATGGGGCAGCTACTCATCTTTCACCTTAAAAACCGCAGCCTGCGTGCTGAAGACTCTCAAGGTAAACAGAAATAGCCCCAGTGAATAGAAACTGCTGAGAGGTCTTTTGTGAGAGCAGGGTGGAGGGGTGGCTTTTGAACAGCAATACTGACCACTTATCGTCCAGTTGCCACCTATAATTAACGTTTCCTCTGGTCCATCCTGATCTGAGGGTTTTTCCTCTTTTACCTACTCAGCGTTGTGCTACTATATTCTGCCTGTGTCATTTCTTAGACCTGTTCAGCTCATATGGTTGGTTGTGACAGGACTGCTAAAGCTTCAGCTCCCTTGTTGCATATGTGATATGGACTGTTCTGTCCACTACTTGCCCTGATAAAGCTTTTCTTTCAGGCACCATATTCCCTCCTTTCACCAGACCATGTGCACACTGCAGCCATGGACCACAGCCCCACAGTGAAAGTACAGTCCCTCTGCAAAGTTCCTGTGCCAAGAAGGTTGCAGGAAAACCTACATGGGGTAATGGCTGGACTTGATATCTTAAAGCTTTTTTCCCACCTGGCTGATTCTATGATTCTATGAGATAGATGTGTGCAAAGGGACAAGGTATATGGATGCTGCAGGGTGGCAGGCTGCTTGCCAGTGAGATCCAGCCCATGCCATGGCAGCAGTGAGTGTAAACGCAAGGACTGGAGGTGTGTGACCAGAGCAAAGACAGTATTTGGTCTGGCAGAAGGAGAAGGGAGATGTGGAGCTGCTTTTCCACCAGCTGCTGATCTTGCCATTGGAAGCCTTTTTATTTCTACTTTTTTTGAGACACGTGATGAAAACACTTCTGAGTAATTTGCATTTGTATCCTTGGTGTTCTATAAAACCAGCTCATTTACATATAGAGAAGAGACACTTACATACAATTGTCTGCTTGGCACATGGTCTGCGAAGCGAATACAATGTTCTTCTGCTTCTGTGAGCTTTTATTAGCAAGTACAATAACGAAGCAGAAAGAACAGAAGTTGGGGGGAAAGTTGTCTATCTATTGTGACTATAACCTTTCTGGTTGTTGTTGGGTTTTGAACACAAGATAACTTAGGCCAAAGCTAGCTGTTCCAAAATCAGCAACAACAGTGACTGCTCCTGTTTCCTGCAGTTTGAGTTTATTATCTTTCATTCTTTCTTTGGAAGTAAAATTAAACAGTTTATTTTGCTCCCACATAACTGGGAGTTTGCCAAAGTGTAGACAAGTTGCTATCTAAACTTTGTTTAAATAAACACAACCCAGCTTTCTTTTTACCCCTTAAAACTCACTTGCTGATATGCTCCAGAAAAAAACTCCAAATGACAAAAAGAGGAAAAGATGGGCATGTTATTTCTTCACTTGTATCCTAGTGTTGCCTTTATCTGTAGGATTTGCAAGCAAATTGACTTTCAGTCCTTTCCTTTTCTGTTATCTTTTCTGCCGCTGACAAGAGATTTGCAAGCAAATAGACCTTTTTCAAAATCTAAAGCAGATTTTCCATTTCCCAGTTTGTGTGGCTTTTGCATAAATATGTATTTTTTTCCATAAGGCTTATACGAAGCATTATCTGACATTCCCAGTGTCTGACTTCCTAAAGGTTTTGTTTGTTTCCCATTGATTTAAAAGCATTGTAGTCTTCGCACCCTGCCTCCCCGTCTCTCCTCCTCCCCAGCAGCCTCACTTGTCTCATTTCATATGTGTTTATGATCTCTTTATTTTGTAAACAGACTTTTTTAGAGGGGAGTGAAGTGTATTTTAATCAAATTGGTTTTCCCATGGGAGTCACTGCATTACTATTGTTAGGGCTGTTGCCACAGTTAAGTTTGCCAGATACTTTGCAGTGAGAAACCTTACATTCATTTGCTTATAGTCTGCCAGACTTCAGCTTGTCCTTGTCAGGAATCTTCATTTTTTATCCATGCAGATATTTTATATCCATCCATCCTTTGTTCCATGCAACGTGTTCAGTGATATGAGCTCTTTGCAAAATGTAGAATGTAATTAAAAGCTGCATAATAATGAATGTGCAAAAAGGAGCAAAATAAAGTTTGAAAGGGATATTTAATCCTAGCATCTCTTACTGTTAAAGAATTGGCCTTTGAAGTTTGGTTTTCAAGGGTTTTTTTGAATACCATTTATATTAGATTTACTTAAAACAAATTGCAAGGGAATGGCAATTTTCCAGGATCCCTTTTATTACGAAATCAGGCTCAGATTACCAGCTTATACCCAACACTGGATAGCTGTGCTTGCAGACAGCATAACTGGTAAGAGGAGAAGTTTTCTTGTCATCTGTGATCCCCAGGCAGTGAGATTGCAGAGCAGCAACCCAAGGTCTGTAGAATAGAATCATCGGGAGGCAAGGTGCATGGCTCCTGCCAGGGGCATATCACTTCTTCCTTCCCTCTGAGAGTTCCACTTCTCACTCTGCTGATTGCATCCATCCTGTGTTGGGTCCTTATCATGTCTGATAGCGCTGGGGCTGTACAGGTAACGCAGAGTCAGTATTGCATGTGCATCTAATCTGAGTGGGGAGATCAGTCTCACTCACTGTAGAACTGCCAGTGCCCATAAAGGGAAAATCATAGAATCATGGAATCAGCTAGGTTGGAAAAAACCTCTAAGATCATCAGGTCCAACTGTTCCCCAGCACTGCCAAGGCCACCACTAACCCATGTCACTGAGGGGCTGGTCTACACAGTGTGTGAACACTTCCAGAGACTGTGAATCCAGCACTGCCCTGGGCAGCCTGTTCCAGTGCCTGGGCACCCTTTGGGGAAGGAACTGTTCCTTATCTCCATCTAAACCTTGGCTGGTGCAGCTTGAGGCCATTTCCTCTTGTCCTGTCACTTGTTACCTGGAAGAAGAGATCGACCCCACCTCACTCCAACCTCCTGTCAGGCAGTTGTAGAGAACGATAAGGTCCCCTGGAGCCTTCTCTTCTGACATTAATAAGCCAACACAAGGGCACTGTCACATTGAGTTTGTGCAGCTCTGGCTGGAGTGGGTAGATAATGAAGCATTTCCCACAGAAAGCTTCAAGGCAGTAGGGAAGGCTAGGGAAAGTGCTCCTGTTGGAAAATCTTCATAGGATGTCTCATTCCGGGACAAACCCCAGTTTTCTTTTCCTGTGACTTCATCTTTTTTGATGGCTTCTGTCTCTGCGGACTAGCACTGGACATACCGTGTTGTTTTTCTCATAACACAGCAGACAGAGGTTTCCAGACAGGCCAGATTTGTTGTGTTGTGTGCAGGTAGATGCTGCCTACCCCACCTTGGCAATGTCTCATTACCCCCAGCACAGCACCTGAACATCTCCATCACTGCCCATCCCTGCCTGGTCCAGCCTCAGGCATCTTACAGGCAGAGATCACAGGGGAGCCACTCACAGCAGCAGCAGAGAGGGATGAAAAAAGTGCAGTTTGTCCCTTGCTGCAATAGGTCTGCCCAGGAAAAATATCAGGAATTCCTATCAGTTCCTGTGAGGATCAGTCTTGAGAATTTGAACTGAAATTTATGGAAGTTGAAGTGAGAGAAATGAGTTTGACCTGACACTCTGACCTGAGCACAGAGGGAAGCTTCTGGCTTGTTCTTCTGGTTTACAGCAGCACATATGGAAACCTAGCACTGCAAAACTACTGTACATATTGATAACATGGCAAGGGAGCTTCATGAGCAACAGAATAAATGGTCATGCAAGTACGCACCATGGGCAACTGCTATGCAAATATACTTGCTGGGACTGCACCTGAATGCCTACCTCACCAGGCAGATTGGCACAGGGCTAGCCAGTCTCTCCCTATCTATTAGCCTGCTATTAGGTAGCACCAAGTGTAGGCTATTATTCAAACCTATTAAAGACTGTGCTGGCTTACTGTTCTCCCTTTGTTCACCTCTGGCACTTGGGTTATTCCCTTCTTCTTTGCCAAGCCATCAGTCCTGTAGCATGCCATACACTTCATATAGTAAGTGATATTTTGCCCTACGTCTGTGGTGTGGTAACTTGAAATGGAAGGAATTGGTGGATAAATTTCCCTTTTGTGGAAAAAATAAGGAAGAAAGTATGTGGTTCTGCAAATATTATCCCATCTGATTTAGAAGTTTCATAGTTTCAGGTCTAACCCTGCTTTGGCTGTAGGCTTTTGACACCTTAGGTTACCTATTGTAAATTTTAGTAAGGAAACAGGTGCCTTGATATTTTCTGTATGTTTAGCAGGTTGATAAAATTGCACTCCTGAGCTGCTTAGATGTACTGAGGGAGTAGCACTCATTGTCATAAAGACTGGGCAATCTTTTTGTTTCCAGGGGTGTTTTCATGCTAAGCACTAGAAAAGAGAACCAGAGGTATTCGTACTTGCTTTCTGTATTGTTGTTACTCATTGTTCATATGCTTTCTCAAGCCAAGTGGAACTGATTTCCCAACAAGCACACCTTGGGCACTGAACCTCCCCAGCGTTTGTAGGTGTAGTGGTGCAGTGCCTCCAGTGTAGCATGGTAGTGGTCCTCCAACTCATTGGAAGGATCTTCCTTTGGATATGCCAAACTCGGCGCAGCAGCAGCTTGCAAAACACTGAGGAAGCAACACCTAGGAAGGCTCTGTGATGATTACAGATGTGATTATAACTGGGGGAGTAAATTACGTATTGGGTTTGTAACAAAATGGGTGTGAGTGGCAAATCAGCATCACCTCCTCTGATGAGGAATGAGCCTTGCAGGCTAATACAACAAATGCAGTAAGAAAAATAGATTACAGAAGGATGAAAGATAGCTCTGGAGCCCTCTTCCTTTAACATCTATATCTCTCACTTCTGCAAAACCTTTATAATTGAAGCAACAGTCATGTATATCAGGTCTGAATTTGTCCCCAGGGTAAGTCAGGTCAGTGATAGGGAGGGTTATGTGTTCAGTGATGTGCCAGACTGCTCTTCACCAGCTTTGCCATATGCAACAAGGGCAGCACATGGCTGACAGCGCCCATATCACCATGAGAACTCAGCTAATGAAGGAAGGAAATGGGTTTGAAATAATTTGTTTGAAGAAAGGTAATTAATGTGCTCCCCACTTTATTCACTTCCTGCAAAACTGTTCTGCAAGAGCTGTCAGACAAGCCTTTCCATCAGCGTAGTTTGTTAAGCTTTCAAAGCATGTCTCACTCTTTGAGAAAACACATGTGATGTTGGTGAGAAACTGCTGCAATTAGGAAGTATCGTAATTGCTGAAAGATGGAACATGAAAGGATGGTTGTACACTAAATACATAGCTTGCTGAAAACAGACCAGTTCTGGTTATCTGCACACACTGTCTAGGTCACAGTGTCCACACAGCAGACCCATAACCGTAATGGAGTCCAAGTGTCTGTCTGTGCTGGCCCTTTGCTATAGGCTAAGATCTGAAAACTGATTTTGAATTGGGCCAGTAACCACCCACACTGTAATGTGGCCCACTGGGTGTCCTCCTCAGTCCTGCAGAGACAAAACTTTGTCCCTCTAATGGTCCATCTAGGAGAAATTGTCCCCAGGCACTGCTCCATGACAGTAATCGTGCTTCTGGATGGAGATAATTCAAATACAAATGTTTTCATCTTCCAGGTGCTCTGTATAAATGTAGTGCCTCCTTGCCAATGCAGAGCTTGACCCTGCGAAGTCACTTCTCTTGCTGCTTTGAATGTGAGAATGGCCACTGCCATCACTCACTGGCCCTTTAATTGCTACTGTACCTGCAGAAGCCAAAACACATTATGCACACAGGTTTTACTCTGTCTAATACAGATTCACATAATATGTAAGGGAATTACTTAATATTTCAGAGATAAGCAAAAATAACTTCTTGGGACAGATGTAGCTGGAGGACAAAATTGGCGTATAAGAAAATGTTATGATTTTACCCTTAAAAGGGGTGATTGGAGCAGATGTTTACATCTGGTCAAGCTACAAGCACCGTAATTCTCCAGTTGAGAAATACCTAGCATTCTTTGGGAGAGCAGAAGAATAGCTTGTAAATCACATACTCAGAGCAACTTTGCTAATCAACACTAAGCAGAAATGCAAAGGCTAATGTTAAGTGGGCATTAAAAACATGCCATTATTCTTGGGGATGCTCTTCTGAGTGAAATGCACTGATACAGCCAACCAAGCAACCAAACTAAATTAGGCAATTTCCCTTCTATTCAGTAAGAGAATGAAAGCAAGGAGGAGGAACAGGAGCATTAGGAATAACCCCCCACTGTAAACAACATTCAAAATTAATGTTGTGGGTTTTATTATTACTTTAACTGCCTAATCCCTTCCCTTTGTGAATAAAAGCAAAGAAAATACTTAGCATACACAGAGTTCTCTTTCTCTGTCTTTCATTTTTTGTACATAAAAGGAAAGCAGTTCTCTGAAGCAATCATATTTTTGGAATTTGCCTAAGAAGCCAGAGATGCAAAAAAGAATATGTGGATTTCATGGCTAGCCATTCCTTATTGTGTGAGGAAAAAGTGATGGGACAAGCCAGCAAAGCAAACACAACAAGAAAAGACCTGAACCCATGTGCTCTTGTGAATATGATGTCTCTCTCCTGGCTGGCATCTTGTGCTTGCAGCCCTGGGTCTGACCCATGTCAGATCGCAGCAACTGCCCATTGGGACCAAAGCATTACCAGGGAACACACAGGCTTGGAAAAAAGCAGTAAATTGTTCAAATGACAGGACCACCCTTTGGAAATCACTGGAGGTAACAAGTGACAACAGGCAGCAGCCTTGCCTGAGGAGCGGGAAGGCGGGAAGCAGGGGGAAAGGACTGATTGAAGCATCCCTAGGGGAGATGCCATATCCTTTCATTGAATGTAACTGCAGGGAAAGCAGAGCACACTGCATCAACCAGGCATGTACCATCTGAGCTCAGTGACCATCCTGGGCACCCTTGCTCTGTGCAGCCTGCCTGCTCCCCCAGCACCACCTGCCTGGCTGGCAGGATGGCTCAGAGGACAGGGTGATAAATAGACTTGTCTGTGGATATGTGATATGCTGGATATGGCCACTAATATTTCATCACTATTGCTCTGGTTCTGGGGTGTTGATGTACCTTCCTGCCCATCACCAGGTGGCTCTGTGGCTAGGAGGTTTGTTTGCTGCCTGCTTTACATTGTGCATCCTAATGTGCTTCATCCCTTTGGCAGCACCTTCCCAGCTCTGCAAAGCAAGATAGAGCAACCACTGGGTTTGGTCACAGCCAGGAGCTTGGCAAATATAAAGAATCTTGTTGGTCCTCATTGAAGCAAACACTGAACCTTCTTTTTGGTATAATGCTTTGTCACTAACTTTACTTCAAGTGTAGAGGTTAGGCCCTTTCAAAGGTATTAAGGACAGAAAGTGTTCCTTGTTTGCACAACTGAACAGGGAATTTTACTAGGATTAAAAAAAACAACCTGCTTTGACACTCGTTGGAGCTATAGTGACTCTTTTCTGGCTCTTACTAAACCTTTTTTTCTTTTCACTGGTGTTTTTCATGTTGACTTAAAGAAATATTACAGTTATCTATCCATCCCACAAAGTCAGTGTGTATTTATTCACTTTGCCTCCTTCCACATCCTTTCTAGCAGAAACAGCACAGTAGCCACAGGGGAGAAAATTAGCCAGACAAATTCTCCATCTGTCTCTTTTTCTGTTTCCCAGGGTTATTTGACCGTGCATCTTTTTGTGGGTATTGGTGGATCATTTCTGCATGGTGCAATTTAAACCAAACCAGCTCAAACCTACAGCTTCATCTACACAAACTAACCAGATGGCCTTAACAAAGCTAATCTTGACTGTAGCTTCACTGGGTTGTGTGCCACAGTTTGCTTTGTCTGAGGGAAGATTTTCACATTTCTTCCTTATGGTGCTTGAATTCCTGTGTCTGCCCCTTAGAGGTAGCTTAGAGGTAGTTTAAGCAGCCTTGTGGAGTGGGTCCTATGGCCCCTGCAGAAGCATGCTGCCATTGTGATACTTCCAAAAATGGTGGATGAGGACGGTGAAGGGAAAGCCTGTGTGCATGTGTGTGTGTATGCATCTATGGATGACATCACCTTCCCTTAAGCAAGGTGCAAGGATGAGGGATGTGATCGAAGGAAAGGAGCAGATGGTGAGACAAAAGGCAGAGATTTTGCAGAAATTGAGGACAGAAAAATCCAGGTCAGGAAGGTGTTGTGTGAGGAGAAGGCAGAGGCCTGAGAGACCATGAATGTGAAGACAACAAGGGACAGGAGTGAAAATAACCCCCAAGCTGCAGGGGCTGTAAGGCTGCGGAATCCTTGTTTTTTGTACATTAAATCCTATGATGACACTTATTCACTGCATTATGAATTACTTTGAAGTTTTCTTCTCCACAAACACTGCTCTGAAGACTTGGACACGTTTTGCATGGTGTCCCACACAGGGCTGTGAGGGAAACCTGGCTCTGATTGGGCTGCTATTTCCATTGCCTGGTTCATCCATTTCATCTCTTGTCCCTTGGCTGTCATTGCCAAGGTCACGACAAGATTGCCAAGCCTAAAGCCAAACATCCGGTATCTATTCCAACTCAAAGCTCTTAGCTCCTCTGAGTCAGTGTGCTCGTGTCGAGAATAACCCAAAAGAGATATGGAAACCCCAAAGTCACTGCCATAAATCATACTTGTCCTAGTGCCATTTCCATCACTGAAAGTGGCCTCCCCTTTGTGTCATGTCCTGCCAACATTCCCAACTGTTGGCCATTTGTTTGCAAAGGGCAATATGAAGTACACGCTCTAAAGAATCCGTCCAATACCAGAGGTATTATATGTTCATACGGACAAGCTGGGACAGCTTATATCTACAACTTCATCCCTGGGAAAGAAAACGAGCCTGGAACTGTGTTAAAGGAGTTGCAGTTTGTCACTGGGAAATGCTACTTGAAATTTTACTCATGCCTGATGCTTTCTCTGGCCACAGTTGCAGCATATTGCAGAGCTGATTAATTTGTCCACTGTGAGTGATGCTCATAAATTTAGCCTGTTTTTCTCTGGTTGAGCTGTGGATAAAATGATCTGGGTTTCTTCAAAAGTATTTGTTGTTCTTAAGGATTCTCCGAATAGTTTGGATCAACAGTTTTCAGCTTGCAACATGCTGGAGCTGATGATTTGCAATTCACTTCCCGCTTTCCACAGTTTGTGATTTGTCAAGTCAAATGCTATTACCACTGTTTGCCAATGAGTGAAAGAAACTTTATAAATAGCAGAGTGATGACTATTGAATAATGATTTTGTTTTGTATGAGGTTTTGGCACAAATTTGTATAGATTTGGGGTTTCTAGAATATTTTTATGAATATCTTATTTTCCTCATAGTATTGAGACAAGTTCTGGTGTAAATTTGCAAAGCCAGCTGTCTTCAATCCACTTGTACCTGGAGTATATCATAATAACTATGTATTGAATTATGACAAGTTGCCTTAGCCTGTGCCAGCTCCCCATTAATCACTGTTAATGTTTTATGTTCCAAAAGCTGAAAATATGTCAAAGGACAGAGCAAACTAAGGCTTTCTGTATAGGTTGCCAACTTGAGAGTTCCATTTTGCTCCTTTTGAATCTGAAAGCAAAATTGGTAAATTGTTGAGCTTGTTTCTTAGCTTACTGTTGTCTTGAAGGTCTTGCGGTACCTCATGACTTGAAACGTTCCTCCTTTTGTTTTAAGAGATTAGCAAAACAGATTTCCAGCATTGTAAGCCAGGCCAAATCTAGACCATGTTATGGGCTTACATACCATTCTTTTTTCCTTATTTGAAGCAATGAGTTTGAGAGTCGCTTCACTACAGCCTCTGTCAACCCTTGTGACTCTACAAAGCACAGTGCTGTATATTTTAAAATACCTTAAACGTGATATCAGAGACTTAACTTAGATGGTTATTGGGGTTTATCATCTGATTCCCTGGTGCAGTTACTCCTGCCACAGGTATCATAGTTCTCTTCCCACCCAATGAAGGAAGAGGTGTGTTTTCATGTTTGTTCTTTCCATGTTCCTGGGAAGCTCCAGGAAGAGATGACCCCCATTAAGAGACTGAGGAAAGGAAAAGAGAATCTAGGAATATGGATCATTTTCCATAGCCATGGCCCTCCCTAGGCCTTTTCTTCATGTGCTTTCCATATGGAGCCAGTGGCAGAAGTCCTTAGTCAGAACTCATGTTTTCTCGGGTGTGGTTGTTACTCTGATTATTGCATTGATAGTGGCATATAGTGAAAGCAATGGAAGGAATCTATGCGGAAGTAACCAGAGCTCTATCGACACTTCAGTGGCATCAGATAATAAATGAAGTAATTGCTTGGGTTGAAAGATATTTTGTCTTTTACTACTGTTTTAATGGTATTAATTAGCTGTACCAATACTGAAACCCCAAATGACACAGGTTTTCCTTCAGAGCATTTTCTGTACTTGCAAAAAGTTCTTGCTTACTGCTCTCTCTGACATTGCTGTGTATGGCAGTGTAGGTTTTGGGTTTGTGTCAGCAATGGCAAAATCCTGACACAGGTATATATGGCTGGGCACATGAATAAATTAATAGCAGGTAAGATACAAGAAGAACATACCACATTAACAAATTTGCATGAAGTAGGTGTGTGTCTGCTCTCCTCATAAGCATGATGTTGTAAATCCACAGACATCACTACCTACAAGAGTATGTGCTAACATCTGGCAAGCCCTTCCTCCCAAAACTCAGTCAGCTTTACTGGCTCCAAGAAAAAGATCTCCTGACAAAGTATAACTGGCAACACCTTTCCTATTGTGAGACCTCTTTTTTGTTTCACCTGCTATGCTGTGGATGTTATTTGCACTGCTGTGGTATCTAGAGATACCAGCTTTCAACATGAGTGCCCATGTAAGGCATGTTGCTTGCACAGAAAAGCAGAGTGAATCAGTGCTATACCTGAAGCTGTAAGCCCTGCAGTAAGGACACAAACTGGTACCTCTGCATAATGTTGCGTGCCCCCGGAGGAGGAAACCAGCATGGGTCTGGTCTAACATGGGGTTCTCAGCATCCTGCTCCTCAGTGGGGCATCAGGATGCCGTTCATTATAAGAAATGTATGGATGTTACAAGACAGCATGGGAGAGATGCAGAGCAATTTCATCTTTCCCTGGCACCACCCAATCAAAGTTAAGCAAATCCCTTCTTCTCACAGTGCCTCATGTGGCCTGTTCTTAAAATGAAGATTGAGATAAAAGTCCTTTTCTGGAGTCCTTGGAAATATGCTGGTGTTTGCTATTGATGCACTGGGTGAGATTTTATAACATGCGGATCTACCAGCATTAATGCTAGGTTTCCCTGAGCTTCTACGTGCGTAGCTCCTGACCACCGCAAGGTCCCTCACAGCATCTCTGTGTTTATTCTTCTGCTAAAGTAATGCAAAACTTCAGGGTGGTTTTCAGATCCCAATTTGCTGGTTCGGTTGCCTTACCCAGTCACTTCAGGCATTAGCTCCAAGGAAACAATTTTCCAAAGTCCTGTGAAATTGCAGCAATTTTTTCCAACTTTTCAGGAGAATGGTGGTCATTTCCAGCCAGAGCCTTCACTGATGCTGATGTAGTGCCAGCATCCCTGCAACTCATTCATTTTTAAAACAGTTTCTTTTTCTATTTAAAAACATTTTAAAGCAGAGGAACCTTCTATAAGATAAAATACAAGCAATTCATCATCCAGGTTCTGCAGAATGAAGAATGAATTATGATTAATAACAGATATGTGAGTATTGCAATATTACAGAATGTAGATTCACGAGAATTTTTCCATGTATTTTGAAATGACCCATTTCTCTGCATGATTCATGAGCCAGCTATTGAGGAGTATAACTGGGTCATATTAGAATTAATAACAGGTATTTTGGTGAGTAATGTGTGTGTTCGTTCTGCAGTTTGCTCATGTACGGCTAATGCATTGTCACTTGCTGTGTTGGTACAATACTGTGTGATAAGAAAGGGAAGATGACAACACAAGTAGGAGTGAAGTGGAAGTACAATACTGTGTGGTAAGAGAGGAAGGATGGCAATACAAGTGAAGTAACTTGGATAAAGCAGGAGACAGCTCACTCTGGGACTTCCATCCAGCCTTAGCTTTTTTCAAGGCTTAGAAGCATCATCTCATTTCTTTTTCGTATAGGTATCTAAAACATAGTCAAACAAATCAGTTGTAACCACTGCGTTCTGCAGAGAGTCAATCTGAAAATGCTACTTTTTCCTTATATTGTCTAGAAGTGTCCTCCTAACCTTCTCTGTTATCTTGTACCCAACCACTCCTGGCCTGGACAAAGCTCAGAGCCGCATCTAAGTTTTACTCATCAAATGTCTTTCCTTTGTCTTGTCAAATTATTGTTTCCCCAAACAAGAGCATACCTTTACTTTGCTCAGAAACTCAGAAAGTTCAGAAATCTCCCAAAGTACAGGATTTCCAAAACATCTTTATTTTCTCTGAAACTTCCCATGCACTTAGTTGTATGTCACTAGTTTCTTATAAATATGTTCTTCCACTTCTCAGAATGAGCTCAGAAGGAAGGAGAAGAGGAACCTGGCATGTGACTAAGTGCAAAAGAAGGTATTCTCCAAGCAATTTTCACCTCAGTGGAGATGATAGAACCTCTGTGAATCGTAGGGAAAAGTTCACAGGGAGAGGAAGGGTGAGCAAGGAAAAGAGAAACTGTCTTTTATCAGGATCTTTAGTTTTGTTTAACCCATTGCTGGAACTGGGAGTAAACTTCAGCTTGTGAAAGTGGCTACCCTGGATTGAAAACTTGAGGTTGGGCACAGTGAGCTGATTATTCAGCTGGTCTGCTGTGCATGGCAACTGATCTTCACCCTGCAATCAAACATGCTTTCCAAGGCAATCTGCTTGCTGGCAGTCAGCCTCACAGAACCAGCATCAATGGGCCTGAGTTGACATTGTGAACGAGGAAAGAAATGACCCAGAAAATGGAGATGTGCATTTTGTCCTGATGAACTTTCCTTGGGCTAGGTCTCAAAGTAGCTTTATACTTCAGATCATTCATTATCAGCATACTACAGCAAACTGTATGGGCAGGGATTATACAGCCACCACTGACCGTTATCTTTTCCCATCTTCTTCTATCCCGTCAGTAGAAGTAGTGCAGAATTAATCATTCCTTTGTAAAGATAACCAAGAACATCATGTGGAATCTCCTTCTCCACAGCTTGCTTTCTAATCAAAAGTGATTATGTAAAAACATAATGCTATTGTTTTAACTTTGATTGATTCAGGCATGCTTGGCTTACAGCAATTAAGCTAATATAATGACCAAATCAGCAGTTACATGGCAACTTAGCAAGCTATAGCTTAAATGTTAAACTGCAAATGCATAATGCTGAACTTCTTGCTGGGATTGTTTGAGCACCTTCTAGTTTAAAATCTTGATCAGAACCAGACCTCTAATGTGTGCCTGGGCAACTGATTCAACTCACACCTCATTCGCTGCCACTACCATCCTGTCCCTCGCTTTTGAATACCAAGACAGAGAAGCAGCCTGACTGTGAGATGCCTTTCCTTTAGTCTTTGTCAGAGAGAACATGTGTTCCTGGTACCCCCTCATGATAGGGAGCAGTCAGTTTGCACACTGCATCTTCTGCCTTCTCATCCTTATCTTACTGCATCTGGCTTAAACCAAAACTGTCATGGCACCCAGAGGGGCACAATTCAACGACAACACCTGGGGATAGCTGAGCCCTAAGGGTCCACAATAGAAATGGACATGTAATAGAAAGCCTATAGATTCTGGCCTCTTCCCTCCACACCATCAGGCAAGACAGTCAAGCAGAGACACAGCTGTATAATACAAAACTGGGTAGAAATGCAGGTTCCTTAACTATAACCTAGGCTTCTCCCAGCAACCACCTGGAGGTACTTCCTGAATATATACTCTATTGATGTAACTTTAGATGCTGGTGGACACAATTATAACATCAGATGCAATCATGGGAAATTTTCTCTCCCTGGCCTGCTAAGGGAGACGTTTTGTCATATCCACGTACGCATCAGCTGATCTTGACAAGTGAATCACCTCACCAAAGAGAGCCATTGTCCAGCCTGATCTCTGGATTTCATATTTCATGCTTGCCAGATGTGAGAAAAATACATATGACAGATGCAGCCCAGAAAGCCAGCCATATCCTGGGCTGCATCAAAAGGAGCGTGACCAGTAGGTCGAGGGAGGTGATCCTGTCCCTCTACTCTGCTCTCGTGAGACTTCACTTGGAGTATTGTGTGCAGTTCTGGTGTCCTCAACATAAAAAGGACAAGGAACTGTTGGAGCAAGTGCAGAGGAGGGCCACGAGGATGATCAGGGGACTGGAGCACCTCCCATGTGAAGATAGGCTGAGAAAGTTGGGGCTGTTCAGCCTGGAGAAGAGAAGGCTGCGTGGAGACCTCATAGCAGCCTTCCAATACCTGAAGGGGGCCTATAGGGATGCTGGGGAGGGACTCTTCATTAGGGACTGTGGTGAGAGGACAAGGGGTAATGGGTTTAAACTTAAACAGGGGAAGTTTAGATTGGATCTGAGGAAGAAATTCTTTACTGTGAGGGTGGTGAGGCCCTGGAATGGGTTGCCCAGGGAAGCTGTGAATGCTCCAACCCTGGCGGTGCTCAAGGTGGGGTTGGACATAGCCTTGGATGGCATGGTTTAGTGGGAGGTGTCCCTGCCCATGGCAGGGGGGTTGGAACTCAATGATCTTGAGGTCCTTTCCAACCCTAACTATGCTATGATTCTATGTACATCAGAGCTGTTCGGTTTACTCTCTCAAGCCCCTTTCTTAGCAACTATTGGTCCTGTGGGATCTACCTGATTGCTCATCAACCCTCTCTACATTGAAAATCTGCAGACTTTTGCTCAGACTTTATCTACTCAGCTGTTCCTTTCCCCCAGCTTCCTTTCATTTCTTTCTGGTTCACACCATTTTATAGATGCTGGTGAAAGTTGTTTTGAGGATCTGGAGTGGATTTCTGCCTTTGGCTCCTATTTTCCAAAGGTGCACTGGGGACACCCAAATAGAGCCAAAATGTATCATGTATCTTTGCCCATACCCATTCCAGAAAAAACTATGCACTTGTTTCAGGAACTTGCTAAAACTGGCTTCTGTCCCTGAACAGTTTAATCTCTAATGTGGTTAGGGTGAAATAAAACAACAGTGGCAGGTCATTTTGAATACAACATTTGAAAGAATAAAGAGTCCTTACTGGCAGAGGCACTTTGGTAAGGTTAAGAGATTTCCCTGGTCAGGCTGGCTTTGGCCATAGTTTGTCTTGCAAGTTGAGTCTCTGAAAGTGCAATGGGGTCTCCATCCTGTCCCATCCCAGCTCTGGGCTCAGCTGGTGCTGTGACATATCTGGCTGTACTTGGGAATCAGTGGGTTTGTATTTAAAGAAGCAGACAACTCCCAGAGTGGTTAAATAACACCTTCATGCCTGATCAGTTCAATTTTCATTTTTTCTGTATAAAGCGTAACAGTTGGTGAACAATGAAATTATTGCCTGCAATTGCCATAGACTACATACAAGAATCAGTGCCAAAGTCCTCAGCTGTAACCTTCTCTGCCCTGTCCCATTATCCACTTTTGGGGAAAAGCTGTGTTCAATAAACAGCAGCTAAGCTTCTGGTGTTGATGGCTTTGTGATGCTGCTCGAGATTCATGGGGCCACTGCACATGAAAGTTAAATGGTCACATAAATTTCAGGTGCTGTCTCCCCTGCTGCAGAAAACCATCAGATAGATTTATCTCAATGCTCTACTGCTTCCATAGGCATGCTTCGGGCTTTTGCATGCTGGCTTTTTTCCCCCTCTATTTAATGCTTCGTTTAAATCACTGCTCACACCCACAGCTGAGGAAGAGAGGTCATGTGTCCAAGCACAATGGGGTTTGCTGTTAAAGCACACCATAGCTTCTTGCTTACAGGGAGCTTGTTGTGGCATTAAACTTCTGCAGTGAAGGCACCCGATGCCAAGCTTCAGAAAGACTGCTTGGTCATGGAAGGAGCAGGAGCTCTGAAGTTCTTCCTTCACTCTTGTTGCCTGGCTGCTACCGTTTCAACAACCTGCTTAAAAGGCATCAGCCAAGGAGAGGAGCATCTGCTTAGTCACTGTAGGTGGAAAATGCATTAAAGCCCAATTTCAACAAAACCCATTGGACAAATTGGCCAATTTCATGGTCAGTATAGAGGTTGGTGTGTGCAGTATTTATGTTGCTCTTCAAGTAGCATTTCCTGCCAACATATGTATTTTGCCCAGGCCTTGCTTGATCTGTTCTGCCGCATCTGGCTAACCACACTTTTCCTGAGCTGAAGGCTCAACCCTAATGCAGAGCATAGCAGGAGACTCCCTGTTTCAGCACTTTGATAGAAAACAGAGATGCACTTCACTTGCCTCACTTTGTGAGATAAGACCCAACACCCACAAAAATATCAGTGGTTTGTATGGCCTTACTTACAGCAAAAGCAGAACACTCCACTAATGCATCCTGCTCCCTGGTCTGCCATCTGCAGCCAACAACTATGAAGGAGAACACCCTGATGGGCATACCCACCTCAGAGGAGTCCCTCTGGGTCGTCAGTGGCATCTGTAGACAGATCAAAGGAGGAAAATGAGCATCTAAGGCTGCAATGCAGTCCCCAGTGTGCAGGAGGGCTTTGTAGAGCGCTGGTTGTAGTTGGAAGGACAGGAGCGACACTGCAGTTGTGGCAAAAGGACAACCTACCCTCATCTTCCACAGACAGAAGACAGGTTTGCTGCAGGAAGGAAACACTGCCTGTAAATGCAGGAGCACTGGTGGCTTTCTTACTGCAACACATCAGAGTGAAGAGAACAGGCAAGGAATTGCAGCACAAAGGGACAAGCAACATAAAGGTGCATGGGAATGGTGAACAGGGTCAGGAAGCAGAGTTCCTTCTTCCCAAGGCCAGGATGTCCTAGAGCATGACAGGAGGGAGGTGGTGACAGTAAACCAAGGTCTGATCAGCTCTGCCTGTAGTGGCTGCTGCTCACAGCTATTGTGGCCTTGGAGCAGAGGAAATGTTAGCTTGGTCTCATCCTCTTCTGTGGGATTACAGCTCTGGTAAATCCCAGAATTGATGGTAGCTTCTTTCTTGGGATCATCTAGGACCAACTGGTCTAAGAAGGTGGAAGTGGGCAGTACAATGCCTCCTCTTTCTCTTCAAGAGAGGGACATGTGAGAAAAAAATGTCATAAAAGGGCACCTGGTGCCTGTAGTGGAAGGAAACTGCAGGGAACAGAAGTGAAGATCATAGAAACAGGGAGAGCAGATGAGAATTTCATGGACAAATCCCGTTTCTAGGGCAGAAAAGCGCATCAAAAATTACCATCTGTGCAGGAGTTTCTAACAGTTGGTTTGCTGTGAAAGAAGGCGAAGTGGCTGCCACCTTTTAAAATAACAATAGTAATAAAAAATCCCACTGTGCACTTCACATTAAAGGAATTTTTTAATAGCTTTTACATAACCTCCAGATTTGGCCCATTCAAGCAGCCGTGGTTTAGGTGAGGGAAGGTAGCCAGGCACGAACTGTGCTTGCTCAATTGATGAACTGTAAAAAGCTCATGAGACATTTTCACTCCTAATTGATTGCAGAAGGCTTCTGTGACATGTGTCACCATCCACCTTGAGGAGAGCTTGACCCATGGGGGATGTGGAAGAGCAAGCTGTGAAGCCCCTTGACAAATCAGTTCGCTTGGAAAAGCACAAAACCCTCAACACTCTCTGTGTGCTGCTCTCCCTCCTCACCTTTGTGCCTCTAAAGCACTTTGTAAGAGGAGACTGGAAGAACAGTGTAATATCTCAAATGCAGCTAATACCTGGTGAATTGTTCAGAGTGTTATGGAGTAAAAGGCTTTTTCCTCATTCTGTCTATATAACTCTCTTAAAGGATTTTTCACTAAGTTCTGCCCTGGTTGTTGCAGGAAAGCTGCTCTGATCTCAGCGTGCATCTGCCACTTCAGCATCCCTCTTAATTTGGGTGGATCTTAGGAGGCTGAGAAATATGGGGATGCAGCTATCACTAACAGTGCCTGCATGGTCCCCTGTGCCTGACCTGTGCACTTTTTCATCCCAGCTTTTGCAGAACTTATTCTAATGCTTCAGTTGAATAATTTTCCCATTGATTTGGCTCAGATGTTGAAGGGAATGGCACTGTTTTCCCATTGCTAATGGTAAAAGTTATGTCCATTCTCCTACCAGCTGTGACCCTGCTGAGGAGCAGCAAGGAGAAAAGTAGGTTTTCTTTTTCCCCTCAGCACTCTGCTTTTCTCTCCTCCCTTGCTTAGATTGGTGTTGATGGCACATCACTGTCCAGGGCTCCTACACACCTGCAAGATACACAAGTGCAGCTGCAGGTAGCAGACCTGCCCATTGCATTCTTGTAGAGAGGTAGAAGTGAGATGGGGAAGGAGGGACGAAATGTTTGTTCCTTGTGCTCAGCCTGGCAGGACCTCAGAGGTACACTCTCTTCTCTTTTCAGTGCTGAGATCAGTCTTGAGAGAGAGGACAGCTGAAACCAACTCAGAAAACCAACATCTCTGAACTTTCTGTTCTGCACTTAGCAAAGGTTTTGATACAGAGGAAAAAGAAAAAATGAAAACATGGGGAAGGATTGCTGTTTTCTGTCTTTTTTAAATCTCTCTCTGTCTTTCTTTTATTTCATTTATGTCCCTGCTTGCTGTAATGATTGTTTTCATCATGCCCATGGAAGTGGGTTTTGGAAAGAAACTGCGCAGCTCCTCTTTCATGTCAAAGTACCAGCATATGGTGTAATCAAAGCAACCTAGCTTTCAAAGGCATGGTCGTGGCCATTCCTCATGTGGCTAACACAATAAGGTCATGGTGGACTTCATCAGGAAGCTCCTGATGGATCATGGTCCCAGTCAGGCACAGGAGGAAGTTTGCTGAAGTAATCCCAAGCATTAGTGTTCATTGCCAGGGCTTCAAAGAGTCTGCAGACGTGTTATATCCAAGACCACCTCAAACATCAGCCAGTGCTCCTCCAGGAGTTAAGCACAGAAAACACTCTGTTTGAGGTCTGTATACCTCATGTGCAAGTCCAGCCCCGTTCTCCAAGTCAGACAGCTTTCACCCATCACACTGTACTACATGGACCCTGTGCTAAATGAGGTGAAGATTGTGTCACTCACCCATGCCCCAGAAGATGCCTGGGGAATGAAAAGTGACTTCTGCTCATCTTGATATTGAAGGAAAATAATCTGCATACTGATGTTTTTCCTACGGTTGTAACCATGTGACATAGGAAGGGAGAGGTTCCATGATCCTTCAGATGGTCAGTGGGACCAATGCAGTTTCTGTAAGGCTCTGAGGTCATGACGATGAGATCTACAGCACACTCCACTTTCAGTGACAGAGTTTACCATCCCCAGCTTCCAGAGGACTGTCTGGTGTTGTTTTGATCTGCTCCAACTTTCCGAAGGGCTTGCAGCAGTTACTACAACATTAAAGCTACAAGCTGATAGAGCTTTCAAGTAATTACTAGTGACAAGTCTAAATAGATAAAATAGAATTTACTTCCCAGCACTGAATGTTTTATTTCAAGAGGATTGCGAAGCAGTTCCTTTGTACCTTTCTCAGCGTAGCTGCAGAAAACCTTCTTGAAAGGAGATTATTCAGCTGGAAAGCAAGCCCCAGTTAGTGTGTAGCTAATGTTTAACTCGAGATGTGCTTTATGTTTAAAGGCATTAGCCTGGGAGGTATGTACTGCCTGAGGAAAGGAGAGTTATGTAACTATTGATGGATGCATGAGGGAGAAAACTGGTGAACAGCACAAAAGAATGATTCATGCAAACAAGTCTTATTGTTCAGGACTGCTCATTTCTAAGGCTATTGTAGTATAACTGAAAGTGTGTGTTGTAAAGAGGGCAGGTATTGCACGCACTGGGGAACTGGAGCATGATGTGGGGATTGCAACTGAATGGTGGCTGCTTCTGAAGGCTCTCCCCTGTAAAGTGCTGGTAACATGGTAAGAAACACCTTCCTTAAGAACATCCTTGTTGTAAACTCTGAGATCTGTGAATAGAGGTGGGAAAATTTGTGAATTTGTGACTTATGCATTTAACTCCTCTTTCTCAAGGAAAAAAGAGCATAACTTATTTAGTAAATAATTTATATCATGCCTTGCAGCATGGCTTAGCAGCTGTATTTGGGAGGGGGGGGAGAAAAAGATTTTTATAGCAAATCTAGAGTTTAATTGTGCAGTCTGGGTTGTGCTTGTGTTGTGAATACTTTGGAAATCCTTTATATTGTCTCTGGGACAAGTCAGTACATCCCAAACCAAACTGACCACTGCTGTGGGATCTGAAGGGGAGCCATCTTTGGCTCAGTAGGGACCAGTGATGCTATGAAACTCCCTTCAGCTGGGCAGGCCTATTAACGAGGCATCCCCTTCCAGCTCATCTACAGTTTTCTTTTAACCTTCACTTTATGATACTCCAAATTGTTTGCAGGAATGTCTGTGTTAATGTGAGACACATTGTCCCAAAACAGCTGTAAAGTTCACATAGGGAAGAGAAGAAGGGGACTACAAGGTCTGGTCTTCTTCCTTGGGATCGCCTTGCAGACTGTGAAATAGCTTGGATCTGGCAAAGGAGTAAAAGAACCAGGGAAATCAGAGTTGCTGACTGACTGCATTGTTGATGTGGGACTTGAGGCTCATAAAGCTTTCTCTCTCCATATTATGTCCTGTCAGGATGTTGGGAGATGAATGTTAAACTGTTTCTCAACAGATGGTGACTGCTTCATGGATGTAACTTATCAAATGGACTCAAGCATCAAATGAGAGTTAGGAAAGGGAAAAGGTGAGAGGGAAGGTCTAGATAACTTATGCTTCTCCTGACCTCATACATGAATTACGCATGGGGTTCAAAATGACCATAAGGATCCTAGCAGTGTTACAGGACGTGTCCTGACACAGAAAGTACTGATGTTCCTCAGGAGACCAGCCACACTACGCACCTGCCCTTGTGTAAACTTTAGGAAGGGATTACTGGGATCTAAGTAAGTCCTAGCAAGAAACACAGAGGATGCCTATTCCCCATGCTCATTAAACTTTCAAGAGATGTTGAAACACAAAATTACACACTCCAACCAACCTGGGCAGACAGAGAAACCCTCTCTGTGTTAATGAAGTTATTCCTGTAAGGTTCGCTGCGTTTACAACTTCGAGCATCCAGACTGGTTTATGCTCACTGTACGGAGGAGAAAACACAAAATCTACTGCTTTATTTATTTTACCGATAAATGAAATGGGTTTGGGTGGAATTATTAGTGCTTGAGCCACAGCAAGGAGTGAATATCTTTAATCTTGTAGCAGTGAAGGAGTAAAATTTACTAATGATGTTCTTATATTACACTGCTGGAAGGGACTTGCTAGAAGCAACCACAAATCAAATAGGCTTCTTTAATGTATCTGTTTTCACATTTGCCCTCTCCATCACTCCAGAATTAGCACTGATGGAGTGAGTAATTGTGAAACCTTTTACTCTGGTACCAATGCAAGAAAACAAATGCTTTCCTGGCTATTGTACTTCAGATGGGAAAATGTGAATAACTCAGAATTTTCCCCTTTCCTGTGTTCTCCTTTTGTATCCACCTTCATTCACATAGTTTTTCTGATTCCCAAGCAGTTTTATACACACAGTGCGTATCATGAATTTTTGGCCAAAGGGAGGTTTTCCATGGTCACCTCAGACAACCTTTGAAAGAAGTCTTTGGTGTAGCCCAGTAAGGGTGGTGGTGTGGGGCAGTTCATGTGCTTTTGGGGACCTTATACTGGTGAAGGGCAGGCCTCAGGGACAGCCCAGCCACTGGCACAGACAATGGCAAGGCACCTCAGCTTTCCTAAGGGATGTTATGGTCACTAGTTGCCTGGTGGTAGAAGCAAAGCTCTGGAATTAGAAGGGGACCTTTGTAAAACCTTTATGTGTCATCCCTCAGCTGTGGCATCAACTGTCCTTGTCCTCTTCTGGGTCTTCTGAGGTGTTTCTCAGCTTCTCCTTTGTCTGTGTGATCTCTCCTTAACTTTATTTCCACATAGTTTATTTGAATCCCACATGAGGGGTTATGGGAGGAGAATATGTTAAAAATCAGGATCTGGTGGCTGAGATTTCCTGTTGTCTTGGATTTTTTTTCTTTCAGGTAATTGCCTCATTTAAATCCTGCATGACAGCTCTACATCAGGTTAGACAATTAAGAACACATATCTCTAAGCTCTGTCTCTCTGCTAAAGAAAACACCTCAGTCCATTTTGTCCACTGATACATATAAAAAGATGGAGAAACTGAAGGGTGCACAGCAAGCTTACAGAAATAGTACAGAATATTCTCAGGTTCTTCATGCCGTGTAAAGAGAAGCACCTGCATGGTGTCAGTGTTTTCTCCTTTCCTCTCACTCTACTAGTAGCCTGGTCATTTTCCTCTGAATAGCAGTGTGAAATAGAGCAGGACTGGGAATATGGACGTACTTAGTTTAACTGTACCACGTGGGACCTCTGCAAGGATTTATCTGTTTAAGATTCAAAAGCATCCCAAGGGCATTAGGATGATGTAGGCACTTCCATCTTTGCACATTCAGCTTGAGATATCCTATAGAAGTCAGTTTTTTAAAGGTCCCTTTTATTTTCCCTGCTGCCAAATGAGCTCCATGAAGTTGTCTCTGGAGACCAAAGTCATTGTTGGGAGAACAGACCACCACAGCACATCACACAGCCTGCGCATAACCAGGCCTTTCCCTTCAAGACAGCTTGCCAATAGCATAGAAGTGACGGGGTTTTAATCCAGAGGCTCCAGGCTGATGTTTAACACAGATGTGTTAAAGTCTTCTGGAAATTGCCTGGGTGGTTTTGTTCCTTTTTATTAAAAGAGGCAAAGAATCCCTGAGAGACGTAAGTCAGGTAGTGCCATGCATGAATGTTTAATAACAGGCTTTGTGAGGTTGTAATTCCTGCAGTACCACTTGGCTTCTTCTTGCTATAGACGGTTAATTATAGCATCCACAGCGCTCCCAGCAGTGGAGCAGAGGGACATTGCACACTGCCTCTTTCTGTTGGCTTTCCCCCCTCAGCCTTCACTCCCCCTCTTCTTCTGGAAGATGAAGAAGCAAATCCCAATTTAGTCATCAAGGTCTGAGACATGCAGTGAATAATTCAATTCCTCATCTTCACAAATGGGCTCAGCAGTATAAACAAACTCAGCTGCTCCTGCAAAGCACACAAATCCACTTCCCAATGTTTTTTAGGCAAAGGATATTTGCTGTAGTTGAAAGACATGGGATGTAAAGAGGGAGAGGGGTCATGAGTGCTTTGCTGGTGAAGCAGCTGGGTGAAAAACTGCCAGACCTGGGACTGGGGCACTGTGAGCCACCAAACCAATGAATTGGGTCATCTCACAGCCAGGAGAGCTGCGTGGCTGAGAGGCAAGGATGGGACCAAGAAAAACAGTGCCATTAGCCTCCTACAGTTCTTGACATCCTGTTCAATGTGCCTGCTTTGTAAAAGCCACCAGGCCCCCAGAGGTATGAAATTAGTCAGGTTCATGAGAGGAATGCATAGCTCCAAGAGCCTGATGGCCACGATAGACATGCAGAGATTTCAGTACATGTGTGAACAGTCCTGGACCCCTGAATAAGCACAGCTGCATAGCGGGGCCAGGATGATCTTTACTTTCATTAATGAAGATGAGACTCAGTATGCAGAGGCTGGCTGATCAGCAAGGGCAGTTGTGCTGTAACTTGACGGTCTGTTGGCTTATCCACCTTGGAATGGATGACCGCAGAAATGTCTTTGCATTTCCCCTCACCTTGGGGATGTGGTCTTTGGGCAGAAACACTCTTGGTGGAGTTCAGTTCGTTCATGTCTGCAGTATGTGTGCACACAAATTTGGCTCTAACACGGCCTCTGATGATCCTTTTGTCTACTCATTGCAACTCATCTGTTAAACATTAGCATGTGAATCCTCATGCTGACTGCATTTATCAGATAGTAAGTACTGTGAATTACCTGTCACCTCCTGCAAAGAAAACTGCAGTATTAATTGAGGGCACCATCCTGTGTGAAATCATAAATGAGCTGTGATGAATGACCATCCCATGGGTATCAGTCAGACAGCGGAATTAACATTTACACAGGCTAAGTACACATCTGCAGGCTCTGCTGGGGTTAACTTGCCAGTTCTTGGGGGTTTTAAATTTAATCTTTATTCTGGATGCTGTGAGATGCCTTTTTGGCTTGAATCCTAGTGAAAAATGTAACCAGAAAGTCAAGGTGTTTGATGTAAAGGTGAGATGGTCTTTCTCTGTACATCTTTTATTTGAAGAAGTGGGATTTGGTTCTGATTACCAACCCACCCAGTGTGTCTTGCTGCATGGGTCTGAAAAAAATCCATGCCTTGAATGCATGGATTCAAATGCATGCATGAAAATAGGAAACAGTGATTTTTCAGGCTGAGTAGGTCACCTACTTTCCTGGCTGGGGACTTTCTTGTGCAGTCTTCAGTTGCCTGTTTCAAAACACGTCAACTGACTGCCTGGCGCACACAACGAATGAAGCTGTGTGTCAACAGCGTTAGCCTGGAAGATCACGAAGCTTCAATTAAAAGAGTTTATTTGCAGCATACAAACATGCAAGGACAAATTTCTAAGTAGTAATAAAGTAAAGGGCCAATTAGACTCACCCAGAAATAAATCTCATGAGTAGATAACACAGCAGCAGATAGGTACGGTATGGTGATGGAGGTGTATCTCCAGGAGAGCTGCGCATCAGATCACCTCATTCAATTTACTCAGACTGGATATGTCATGACACCTGGTGATATTGGACAGTGACAGCTCAGAGCTGGTTCCTCTGCCTATGTCATTGCTGTGGGACAGGTGTTTGATGACATCTTTGTGCTGGCCATAGAACGTACAGTCCAGCTGCACCCATCTGTGACCTCCATAGAGTATCCCATGATTGTGCCCTTCAGCAGGCAGCAATAGCAGACCTCCAGCAGCATCTCACACCTCCTTCCCTGCCTATGCATCTCAGCTCCCTTCCAAAGAAACCAGGGAGATAATGAACATGGAGCCAGGCTGCAGCCAGCCCCTCACCAGACCCACAGGTACAACCCCTGCATATCTCAGGGTGTCTCTCTGAGTTGAGGACAGTATTTTCCTGCTCACTGCACTTCTGCGGGGAATTCTTTGTGTCTAGCTGAAAAGTGCTCGGAGGTTTGCTCTGAAGGTGCAAACCAAGAGTTATCAGTTGATGCTGAGCCTGGTTAACATTGCAGGATGTAAAGGGACAGGTATGCACTTGAAGTCTCCTGTGCGCAGTTAAATTGCTCTGTGCTTTGGGGGCCGAGAAACTGGGCTGGCTCTCTCCTGAGAAGTGTTTCACATTAGTGCCCCATAATGGCTCCGGCAATAAAAGTAGGTGTTTGCACAAGACTGAGGCCATGGGTGTACGAATGGGTTAACCCCCAGCAGCTCAACTTGTTCCAATTTGCAAAAAGCTGTGAATACATGATTCAATTGTAAGGAGCCATTAAGCCCACCCAGCAGCAAGAGGTTTACTCCTGGCTTCGTTGTGGGCTGTTTTCTCACATGATGAAACACCTAACCTTTTGGTACACAGCCTGCTCCCTTCTCACAGTTCTCAGTGAAAGGTCTACTCATTGGGCTGCTCCTGCTGCCATGCACTTTACTGCAAGGTGTTACCTCAAGTTCAGTGTCTCCCTGTGTGTGGCCAGAGCCTTTGCTGTGTATTGTGCACATAAAGGTAAAAGCCACCCACCTAGCTGAAAAGCAAATGTCATCTGGTGTTACATATTCACAGCAAAAAATAAGACAGAGTTATGTTGCCTGACGTCTCCCTCTGAAGTAAGCCTGTATGGTGTAGTCTTTCTTCTCCTTTCTCCTTACACTGAAGGAAGATGTATGGTTTGCTCTTTGCATGTGTATAGAGACAGATGGTTGCAAGTGGGGTCTCACATCATGTTTAGGCAGGCCTTTCTTCTCTCAATGGCCTGGAAGGACAGGGAAAGAAAACAACCTGGTAGTCATTCACTTACTCTTGGACACTTCTCATGTTCTGTGGATCAAATTTGTCCCTTCTTGCCTCAGTTTCCCCACTCCCTGCAAGCCTGACAGCGTTGGGAAGGGAGGGTTGAGCCACCACATGCTGCATGCTAGTGGCAGCCTTTCCCCACATCCCTTAGAGTGGGTTCCCACTGCTGTGGGCTCCCTCCCACCCCTGCCCAGACCTGCTTCTCCCCAGTGCCTTGCAAGGATCTGCTAATAGCAGTGTGAAAGTTCCTGGTCCATCCCCAAGCACTTGTTCCCAGGTAATTATTTAGCACCATATCAGCACTTTGCAGCCCTGATTTTCCTGACTGAGAGACAACTAATTAAAAGAATAGGCACAGCACAGATTTATTGCCAAATGGGTAAAACTTAATAAACAGCAATGACATGTTTATTAGTATCTCCCTCTGCTACATTTCACTTTTCTTCTCTGAAACGAGATGGGATGGGCAAGAAAGTCTGAAAGCACCTGAAGGGGAAAGCATTAACACTGGAGACAAGGAAGCCATTCAAAACAGGTGGGATACTTGCTCTGTAGAGGTAGCTGTGTTGAACCAAGGAGGTGCAGTAGCATCCCACTCGTGCTCTTGAAGATGCTCAAGCCGTGGTCCAGAGGCAGTGGTATCAGGCAGATGTAGGTATTCCCTTTCCCACTTCTTTTCTGCATCCTGTGTCCATCCCTTCCAGGAGAAAGCTGTTTTTTATCCCTAGAGCCAGCACAGAATACAGATAGATGGAAATTGCCAAGAGATGCTGGGTCATGGGGTGAGCCCTTGCCGCGCTGTGGGCTGGCTGAAGCCAGTGCGCTGTTTGGCTGGCTCCAAGTGCAAGCTAGCTGGGGCAGGCAGGGAGAGATCTTTTCCCACACAGGGTGCTGCCCTGAATTTTTTTTCCCTTCCCTCATCCCAGCTGTCATCACCTTCCTCTGCAAAATATGAACATCTTGTTGTAAGCAGGATTTTGCCCCCTCCCCCACAATATCTCTTGGATATTTTTTCAAGGATACCAGATTTCTAAGAAGGAGGCAGAAAACCTCCAAAGAGACCACTTTGGCTGCACTAATAAAGTGCTTAAAACAAGTAATTAAACCCCCCAGGGTGTTGCTAAGACAGGTGGAAGAGTTAAAAATTAACACCGAATGTGCCAAGCATGCCAGTCTAGGGTTTCTAGAACACTAATACTTGCCTGTTGGCCTTTCTCACTGGACCATAACCTGCTCCTTGAGTTATTCTGTGCAGTGTGTTAATGCTTTTCTGAGGAGGGACAGGAATGTGGCCACCACTTCTTTATAACTTGCAGGGAGGACCTATCCTGGACAGAAAGTGATCTCTCTCTATGAAGGCTCCTCAGCAGCTGGAGAACTTTGTACACTATCTGAGAAGAGGTAAGCACTCATGTTTGGGCCTGTTGTTTGGTATTTCAGGTGGTGACTTGTGTAGAGCAAAGACTGAACAAACAGGATGATGATGCTACTGCACGATACAGAGTTGTGAGCAATGTGCTTGCTGCAGCTATAATTTGGGGTCCAGAAACACATGTTCCCATGTGTATTCGTACAGGCCTTGCTTGCAGTGTAATACAGCAGCTTTTCAGGGAAGATCGTTTAAGTGGTTCTCTTTTGCCAGCTCCCTAGTGCTTGAGTTATCAGATAATAATTTAATGAACAATAAATAACACAAGTAGAAGAAATCTAAAGTCAAGTGGAGGCCAAGAAAAAGAAACCATGAACTTGTACCACCTGTTCCTGGAAATGGGGAATGCTGGGGACAGATACAAAACCATCTACACAACTCCTACTTTGTAATCTTTTGTGGACTTCAGTACGTAGATGGAAATCAGTTTTGCTTCAGTAGGCAGTGCTTACCGCTTGCGCAGGACGGATTATTCTGAAAGGAGAGCACGAGTCTGACCAAGTAGATGCAGTTATTTCCCTATATGTATTTTTTCCTTTCAATAATGTTATTTTCAGGTAGTGGGATTGCTGGGTTACGCTCAGACGCAATTTGCGGCTGTTCAGGGACCGTGTTGGCTAAACTTTTAACAAATATTACCACCTGCTGGGCACTCTGCAGCAGTGCAGCGTCCGACCTTTTATTTCCGCAAGGAGCGGGGCTCTCCCTGCGCAAGAAAGGCGTTCGCTCTCTTAGCTTGGAGACTTTTCTGACGTTCTACCAAAGATGGATCCGTTGGCTTGACCAGTCCAGCAGAAGCTGGAGATTGGTGTCTTCGGGTGAACTTAGCATTGAGGGATGTTGGTTTGTGTTTTGGTTTTTTATGCTTAGAAACCCTGCTTGTGGATTTACGGGAAGGGTTTTTATTACTTCTTGGTACATTTTGTTACTTAAAAATGTAGGCAATATGTAACGCCCAGAGCACTGAGCCAACAGCTGATCCTACAGGTTGCCTTGGTCGTACACCCTGAGCAGGGAGAGCTGTTACCTTGCCCCTGCTGGAGCTGGGATGCAATGGGAGAAATAAGCTTCTGCCATGGAACACCTACTATCAGTTCGGCCAGTGCCACACGCATGGTCAAGCTCTGCCACAGGTCAGTGGTGGTTAAAAACACACAGAAAAATCAGTTCTTGGAATCCTCCTCCCTCTCCTAGGCTAGAATTGGGGGAAATACTATACTTTTCAGCCTGGTTTAACAACTAGGGCTACGAGAGTGGGATGCAGAGATTAAGTACTCCTTTACAAGCCTCCCAGAGGTTTTCAGTCCACTTGTGGACATCTGGTTTCTCAGCCACTGGTTGGTGAGCAAGCAGGGTATTGGCACTTTAAGCATTCCCTCCACAAAGCAGAGCTGGTTAATACCCATGGCTCTGCAGCCGTTACCAGTTTATAAATAATTCTTTATACTGTGGTTGGCTTCTTTGTGTTGCAGCTATCTCTGAACTGGGCCAAGCCAAAAGGGCTGTGGGAGGAACAGCTGTCCTCCCTCTTGGACTAAAGGGAGCTGCTGAAAGCTCTTTTGTTTAGTAATATTCACAATAATAGAGTTTGGCGCTTGAAAGATGGACCTACAAAACCTGCCTGACCAAGTGGGGCTTTGCCGGGACTCCTGGGGCAAGTGGATGCCAGAATGCTCTGTGATATATATTTTGAGGCAATAGCAGCAGCTGCCTACAGCTAAGAGAGGATAAGGAGGGAGAAGCAAGGCAAGAGCTTCAGGGCAAGGATCTAACTGTGTGTGTGTGTGTATTTCATTTATTCGATTCTTGATTTGTCATACATCAGGCATTCACACTTATTTGGATGTAACAGCGTCTGCTTGCAAGGACATGTTTTGAGTTTAGGCCTGACTTCGGGCTCCAGCACTGATAGGAGAGGGTAACAAGGAACTGGTCAGGGCTCTAGCAGGCCTTGCAGCCACTTACCTCTGTGCTGCTCCAGGTGCTTGGTTTCTGCCTTTCCTCAGTGTGCTCTTCCTTATGCAGTGATTTTTTGTGACTGTGTTGCCCATGGTGACTGGTGTTTACCAACAGCCACAGCCCAGCAACGGTACAGACACAACGTTCTGCATGAGCATCTGTCTTTCGAGGAATAGTGCTTCTGGCAAGCCTATTTCATGGGTATTAAATGTTTTCCTCTTTCCCATCAATATATATATTCTTAGCTATTTTTGAAAGGTATGTAGGAGGCTTTCCTTGTTTTCTGAGGATACCAGCTGAAAGCAAGTGTTAGAGCACTTAAGAGCCTCATTTTCCACAGTTGTACAAAGCCTCACAGGACTACTTAAACTCATGAGCTCCTCATGTCTAGGAACACCAGAAACAGCCCCTGGCCCAAACCACTACTCCACAGAGCAATTGCATATGTTTTTTCCTCCTTATCCTCACAAAGATTGTCTTATCTGACCTGAAGAGCCCAGACCAAGTGGCCACCCCACCATGCAGGGCTCCCTCCCGCTGTGCCCACCCAGCATCAGATTGATTATGCTTGGCAACCTAAACAGCTATAAACCCTCTCCAGCAGTAGAAGAGGTGTGATGGGCAGTAAAGCTGCCAAATTTGGGGGTTGACATCTGGGAGCCTTGAGGAGCTGTTTCATTTATGTGGTTTGGACCCGAGTAAGTGAGTTTTGACTATTTCCATTGTGCTGGGGGCACTGTCCCCTGTGAACGAGCCAGATGGTGTGAGCCCATTTTCCCTCTTGTGCCTATGCGTAGCAGTGGTCCTCTACCCTTGCCCTTGGCAGCCTGGAGCAATCTCTCCTGGCCTGGTGGAGCAATCCTGCTTCCCAGTGCCCTCCTGTCCTCCTTGTCACCAGACTATGAGGTATTTTTCCACCTCTAGAGGACACTGTGGCCTGCCATATGCTCACTCCTCTGCAGTGATCTGGAAGCAGCAGTGTCTGTCTGGCAGAGGTGTCACAAACCCTTGGTGGTCCCATCATACCTAGGCTAGGGAAGGGGATGGTGGTTGTGCAGGCTTGAGTGGCTCTGCCACCAGCTTCTGAGTGTCAGGGGCACTTGTCCCTCTTTACCTAAACCCATGAGGTTGGGCTGCCTAGGATTGAAGTAGCGGATCAGAAGTACTTTTTAGGTGTGGAGGGACATTTTCTTGTTCTCAGCACACACCTATCCAGAGATCCTCTATGTTTTGCCTTTTCAGTCCACTGCAGGGTTTTCCTTCCTTCTGGGTCTTCCATTTTAATCCCTGGGCTGTTCCCCTCACCAATGATAGCAGGCAGACAGGGAGCTGTCAGGCCGAACACAAGCCCAAGGAGGTCTTCTCTTACTATAGGGCTGCATTGGTTTTCATCTGCTTTCTTGTCTGTTCACAAGCCTTGATGACTTAGATGGGTTTGGTTTTATCCACTCCACCCCTGCTCATTCTGGTATTTTGCATTACAATAGAGGAACTTCTTATAAATTTGCTAAAAAGGTGCTTTTTGGTGTTCAAAGGAGTTATGGAGTACATAAGCAGAATGAATTTTAAAACATAATAGTGGTTGTCAGGAGTAGGAAGGATTACCTGGGAGTAGATAGTTCAGTGTGTGATCATAAAGCAGCAGTGATGCTGGGAACAATGCAATACACCTCCACGCTACTTATGCTATAGGTGTCCTGGAGGCACATTGCTCCTCCTTGAAGTCCTTCCAGATTTCATGCAATAGTTTGTTTAAGGCTGACCACCCAGAAGCACACATCAGCACAGCCAAATTGTGATTTTTTTCTGTGCCAGGCAGGCAACCGGGGAGGTCACAATGGCAGCAACCACCAGAAGCAGTTTTGGACATGAAGGCAGACCCCCCTCAGCATGTGTATAAATACCATTAGATGCTCAGTATTGTCAAGGCTGATGTTTTTAAGTCTTCTGATACTCCTTGAGGTGAAGAAATATCCTGACTTTGAGAATCTGAAGGTTGGCAAAGCTAACAGTAGAGTAAGGTTATTTAATTGAATGAAAAGTAGGCCAACCCGGAGGAGGAAGATTTCTCTTCCATGCCAAAATTTGGCCATGGTTTATGCATCCACAGATGAACAAAGGCTGAGTTCTTCCCACAAATTCTGTCCTTTCCATGAAGTGTATCTCCAGCTTTAAGTCAAATCTGAACTATTTCATGGACTTTCCCAGAGTGTCACAGTGAGATCACAAATCCACTGGAACTTGCCACTGAAATCAAAGCCAGGCAAGAGATACCAAAGGATGAATCAAGATGGGACCCCAGTTTGCTACTGAATTTTGGGTTCTGCATATTGCTGGTAACAGACTGTGGGCTGCAGAGCAGGAAAACAGACGGGGGGTTCAAGGGTGTGCAAGGGAAATGAACTTTATGCATGCAGATAAGGATGAAAATTTTCCTCAAATTATCTAGCTTGGGAATTTGAGGGAAGGGAGAGTGGGATGTGGGAAGCAATGGTTTCCTGTGCAAAGCAGCTTTTTCTAATTGCCGAACTTGGTGCCATCCTTGGATTCCAAGCATTTTGTGAGGAGCAGCAGTGTAAAAACTGTGCAAGTGGCGAACCTGAGCACAAGGTAACAGTGGTGAAGGCAGAAACTCATTGTATTGCTCCTTCTTTGACACCACAGAAACCACTTGCAGAAGTCCTATGAAGCAGGAGGAGATGGGATCAGAGTTTCCTACCAAATGCAGGCACTCGGCTGCAATAATGTGCCATCATAGGTATATCCAATTTTCCAATGCCGCTTTGCTATCCTGTGCCCATGATCCATCTCCCCTCTGCCAGGGAGGTGGACGTGGTGTGCGGTGCGTAACGCAGGCACAGACCTTTCCCACAAATGCCTTTCTCTGCAGCTCTCGGGACATCTGCTGGCCCTGGAGAGTCTTGAAACAATGCAGGTTTCCTGGCCCTCTATGTGGTTTTTCCTCTTATAGGAAAATAGATGCTAGAATATCTGCACTGTTTAGTGGTTGCTTTGTCCTGGTGTTAGCACGTGTGCAGTCTGTCTGCAAGAGAGTCTGTAACAGTGGAAACCCATCAGTAAGATGATTTAAAGAGAGATGTGTACAAACAAGCTATTTTGCTTTAGTGATGCCTTGTGTGGAGAGGGGTTTCTTCTCACATGAGTTGAGCAGTTTTCTCCCAAAAGAGGGTTTCCTCAGGGTTTTTAATCTCTCTTCCCTCGCCAGTCTCTGTGCTTGTACCATACTCCATCCAACAGCGCTCATAGCTGACCTGCTGCAGACCATTGCTTTCCACCCACATCTTTTCCTGAGCTCAAGAACTTACTTGACGAAACTGTATGCCTGAGACCGACATCTGCTTTGAAAACTGTACTGGCAGAGCTATTGCTTTCCTTGTTATCTTGCGCCCACCATGGGATATACTGTGCTGGCCTGACTTCAGTGCCACTCATTATTTTTCTGCTGCTGTTCATCACATTATTTAAACCATTTTCCTCCTGTCAGGACACACATATTCCATATTCTCGTCATTTCTTACTGAACTAAGCAAATTAAATGCTTTAAATTCCACTATACGGCCACTTCTGCAGCTGCTGAATCACATTTGTGGGTTGTGTTTCTTTTATTCTCTCTCCCTCTTTCTCTTTAGTTTTTCAATATCCTTTTTAAAATGTAAACCAGGACAAAATATTTCAGTATTTGTTTTTGCCAAAACTGTACAAAGCTAAAGTTAGGGTAGGATATTTTTAATTGCTTTAAAAACCCGTGGTCTATGAAGGATGACATTTCACGTTCTTCCTTAATATGGTTCTTTCTACCTCAAGTATACAGCCTAAATCCTTTCCCCTGAAACATTACTGCCTGAGGTTTGAATAAAGCTGTGAGGAATGTGTGTAAAAATGGTTCTGGTAAATGATTGTTCATGGGAGCTGGGAATCATCACTGTTTACATATTTTTACATTCCCCCAAAAGCTTTGATGTGCAGCGTGGAAACTGTTTTCTACAGGAGCATGTGAGTCAAGCAGAACAAGGTGGAGTTCTAGGGCAGGTTTCTCTAAAACTGCAAGAGGGAACAACTTCAAATGCAGGCATTTATCCATGTGCCAGCACTCCCCAGTACGAACAGATGGAGACTAAACCCCAGCCATGCTCTTTCTTTGGGGCTGCTGTCTCATAGGACATCCTCTGGCTGGCGTTTGATTGACTGGGAAGAAGCAGGATTTCGTGCTCACTACTACAAGCTCATTCATTTGGTAACACTATCTGTGACCCTCTTTGAATTCCCCAAAGCAACTGTTAATAGCTGGGTCCCAGGAAAAGCGATATGGCAGGAGCAGCCCGTGGGGAGGCCAGTTGCCTAGCATTGTATTCGGTGTTGTGAAACAGTTGGCCGAGCCATCAGACTTGCTCAGCTAAATGAATTAAGTAATCGCACAGCCCTGCAGAGAATATTAGTGAGGAATTTCCATATTGCAGCTCTTGATATTCCCGCCTCACAGCCCTGTTACCACAAATACAAGTCTTTGGCTGAGCAGGCAGTAATTTGATATTAAATGAGGTTCTTATTAAGCAGATGCAATGAAACGGGGCAGAGTTTTATGTTGCATTAGTCAACTAAATGCTTTTTATTAGCATTCATTAGGATGAAGGATAACTGAGTGTGCAGGGTATTCTTTAGCCAAAGCTTGACCCTTCAGAAGGAGGGTAATTAAGGAGCTAAGAGCTTGGGAATAGGAGCTAGGCCACACACGGCAAATGTACAGCAACTTACTCTGGGAACCGCTTATACAAAAGAGGTGGTGAGGAAACTTGGGGGATAGCCTGCTCTGTCTGGGGATGGAACTCCTTCTTGTCTCATTCTCCAGGTGTTAATTTGACAAATCACAAAGGCCTTTTGGAAAGTAAACCGTTTGTGCAGGCACACGTTGCTCTTTGTTTTGGATTGAGCATATAGGGCTTTCAGCCATGGAAATAAGGATAGGGAAGGGTTTGGATCATGAGGCTTCTTGGGAGAGGTAGTATAAGATGAGATAAAAGCTCTGGGAATTAATTCTGGCCTGTTAGCAAATGTGCACAAACACATATATTTGTCAAAGTTGGCTCTACCAAGGTGGCAATGACCATGTCATGGCTTTCCTCACAGGGATGTCCCTGCTCCATCAGAGAAATGGAGCCAAGAACTGCTGGAAAAGCCACCCAGAAACCAGAGATGCCTTTCTGCCAGCCCAGGCTGGGTTTGTAACAGTAAGTTGTGGATGCATGATCCAGCTTGCATTTTGTCCTGTTTAAGTTTCTCTTTATTAAGCTTTGTCTCTGTGCCTGTGTGTTACAGTCGATGACTTGTTCTGCCTCCCCTCTGTACTCTTTTATCCCTCATTACTGAACGCTTTAGGCCATTTACCCATGAGATGATTAGTCAAGCTGTTTGGGTTTGGTTTTTTGTCTTGGTTTTCTGTCATCTGGCAGGATTAAGCAAAAAAGGAGAGTGATAATTTTATGAGAATTCCCAATGCTTAGTGTGCATGTGAATTTGTGGTGGGTGGCTTGCATCTTGTTTGCAGTGAACCGAGAACTCATTCCCTCTGGCCTGGACTTTCTCTGGTCCTCTTGAATTTGAAAACATCCCCCAAAGCCTAATTGGTTTGGAGGGGATAAAATTCAGCCAATGCTGAGGTCTTGGCAAAGCTCCCCTCCTAAATAAATGTGGTGATAAGTGACCACTGTAAGTTCTGAGTCCTGGTGAAGATTCAGGGGCACGTACTGGTGGTGGCCACCTGTGTAGACCATTCCCTAGCTCTATGAAGGCAGTCCACAAGTAGACTTCAGTGTCTTCTGTTACTCCAAAACTGAAGCATGGGTTCCACCTGTGAAGTGAGACTAGAGATCCAGGCCAGGGAGCTAGCTATACTCCTCTTTCAAAATAAAAAGGAGGATGAAGCTTCTGAGTAGAGCAAACTGCCCTAACAAGCTGTCAGGAATGCTTTTAACACTGGTTCTTGAAATGGCAACCACAAGGCAGCTGTTATTGGCAGTGAGAAGAGGAATAAAGAAGGAAGAAATCATTCAGTGGGAGGTTCTATTCTGGTTGGAGCTGAAGGAGTCTATTATTTTCCCAAACTATGGGAAAGGAAATGTCTTGATTTAGAGGATGAAAGAGGGCTGCACCTGCAGTAGAGTTGTGACAAGAGTTGCATAGAATCAATGCAAACCTCTCAGCAACCTTGGATTGATGTATAAAAATGTCCCTGTGATTTATTTTTCACTTCCGTGGCCCATACCCCCTTGTAGTTGCCAGGACCTGGCAGAGTAGCTGCTTGCATCCCACCAGTCAGTGGGTATGAACCTGGAGGTAGACCTGGCTCTCCCACTGCAGCCATCATGCTGCTTGGCCCTTCAAGGGAGAGGCTGTGTCTTTGGCGCTATGCATGCAGACACAGAAGTGAGCACACAGATATTTGAAGACTATTTTCTTGAGGGAAAAGGTTTCTTAATTTCTTTTTCTGTTCTAATTTACTAATGAAAATCTAACACTCACAGGACAGCATGGAGCATGTAAAAAGATCTAGGGTAGGTGTGAGAGGGGCAATGAACCAAGCCCAAGCATGGAAAACTTAATCTGCAGGGGTAAATTACTAAAACCACAGTTTGCTAGCTGCAAGGGTTTTCTTGGATTGGGGTAGTCTTTCAGTTTTTGTAGATGTAAGGAGCAGTCCAGCATTTCCTTTTTATTCCTACTTAGCACTTGCTCCTCCAGCAAGCCCTGATTTGATAAAGTCTCCTAGCGCTGCTGTTAGCAGTTGTCTTTACATTGATAATTTAATCCAACACAAGGGGGTTCCATAGGATATTCTTGTTTGAGGTGACAAGCTGTCAGTTGTTTACAGTTTGGTCAATACAATGCTTGTAATCAAAGGAGGTACTTGAAGCCACTGAACCTTTCCAAAGGGGAAGGAACAGAATTGTCCTTCCAGGTTCATCTTGGGAAATACAATGGAAAACCTTTTTTTTTATCTTTATCAAGCCATGGAGCTTTTGTAGGTGCTCGGTCACATGGTTGTTATCTTATACTTAATTAATTGATGGAGGTTTCAATGCAACGTTCATCTATGTGCATTACTGTGTGAAGCTTTAGGGAGATTGATTGACAATACCTGCCTGATGCCTCTGATATCCCATCATCCTCATGTTCTTTGCTTATAAAGATGTATTGATCTCACAGCATCCATGAGCAGAGCATTTTCAAATGTCAGCACAGCTAATAGCACAGACCAGAAATGTATTTGGAAAGCTCTGTGGGTATGGTTCTCATCACAAACTTGTGTGATATGTTTCATTTGGTAAAGATAAGACTCCTTATCAAGCTTTTAGATAAATAAAACACAAAAATACCATCTTTCTTAAAATGTGTCCCTGCTGGCATTAATACCCTGGAGTGAGAGGTTGAAGTCTGTTTTCCCAGTTATCTATGCCAGTGAATGTTTGACTTCTGAAAGTTCATGGAAAGTGAACACCACAGGGTCAGGAGCACATCTGAACTGAATTTGGTCTTAAAGGTAAATGGTTATCCATGGAAATAAGTTTGTGGTGTTTACCCAACTCCTGGGGAAAAAAAAAAAATGGTGTTCTTGATTCACCATTAATTTGCTTTTTAATATTTCTCTTTCTTCATGTGATTTCCCCATTGCCTTTCTCCTTGGTACCACTCCTTAAAGTTTATCCTCTTCTATGACAGTGGTGCTAAAATACTGAGGTGACAAAACTGGACAGCCCTTGGTTTTCCACTTTCAAGTGCTCTCTGTGGGTCGTGCAGCCTGTGGTGTTCACTGTTTTGATAGCTGCTAGGTCACATTGTCTGTCTATTCCTTGGCATTGTAGTAGTACCCTGGCAGGTCAGCTATTTCAATGCTATTCCCTTCACTACCTGGCACTAGCCATACCGCATTTTTATATACTGAATTATTTATGGACTCATAATTATTTAGCATCAATATGTCAATGTTACAATGCCCCTGTTGGCTATAAAGGAGCGAAATCTTTCTTTAATTAAAATTACATGGTCTGTGTCAACTTTCCTTGGACCCAACCTTTTAAAACTGAGTTGGGATTTCGAATTCCATCCTACCAAATACCTGTGTTTTAAGCAAAGACTAAATACAGAGCTTTCTTTCAGTGAGACTGGTCTTGGAAGCCAATAATTTTATGTGTTTTAGGGAGGTTTATGTTATAGTAGGGAGTTTACAATGGACTTCATTGAACTGTAGACCACAGTGGCAGTATTTTTTTTATAAGCAGCGTCTAATAAGGAGGAAGCAGCATATAATTCAGACTGTCAGTGTTCTTGTCTGAAGACAAAAGCTTAAGATGCCTCAATGGCTTGGAAAACTGCTGAACCCTGAGAGCAAGCTGGTTGTGAAGGTAGTAGATGATTTTGTTTTGAATAATGCACAGCTGTCCTCTCTGAAAAATATTGCATCATTTGACATTGTAGAAATACACTGAACCACCATATAATTTAATTACACGACCACCCTGAAAGCTCCATGAGCCAAACTCAATCCTGGCATAAGCGGGTGCAAATCCCCCTGGGAATTGCACCCGCTTATGCCAAAGCTAAATTTGATCCAGTGTTTTTTTCCCCTTCTCCCTGAGAGATTGAAAGTATGGAGATCCACTTCATTCTCTGCTGTACTTGGAGTTCTTTTCCATGCACAGAGCAACTCTATACCTGATGTTGAACTGACTTTAGCTATAGTTTTCGGGAGAAAAACAAGCAAGCAAAATGTCTCTTGAATGTAGCAGGCAAAGATAATTGCTAAATATTTAAGGTTATTATAACCAGAAACAAGCTGTCATTTTCTAAGTCACATCAGTCATGGAAGCAACAACTGGGGGCAAGTATGGCCCTTTGTAGAGAGAGACCAGAACAGATCAACCATCTATTACATGTTTAACAAGATTGCTCACTTGATGACATGCCTGTGATATGTAGCTTTCTATGTGATGCTTGGAGAAGTAATTAAGACTGTATCTGTTCGGGATCTTTGCTTTTTTCCAGGTGTGAGGCTGTTTGAAACTCTCCTTCACTTCTTGAGCAGCCTCCTTTGACAGGGGGGAAAAACCCCAAAACCACATTCTCTGAGAAATTTCCCATGTGCTCTGTACATGTACCATGCAGCTTCCCTGGTGGATCTTTTCCCTCTGCCTTGTTATGCCTGCATGTTAGCTGGACTTTTAAGACCTCCCTTAAAGAAGTCTCGAGGGATACTTTCCACATGGAGAAAAAGACACCTTGGAATGAATAAGAATAATAAGATGTGAAGACGGGTCTACTGAAAGAAAGCTTTTACTGTCCTTCATTTAAAAAAAATACCTAAGATTAACTGCTTGCTTGTATGTATGTGAACGCGCGCACAGAGACCAGAGGTGGGATGGAAATGGGTAGAAGGTGCTAAGAATTTGATTCAAAGTTTTCAGCCTTGCAGGACACCTTAGATAGCTTTGGCTCAGTGATCAGCCGCAGTGAGACACTATGCGTATGCCAGGCAGAAGGACATAACCCTGACTTTCTGATTTCCAGAACTTTGTTGTAAACATTTGACTGAGATGGAAATCCAGCAAGACTTTGTGTATATCTTCTGAGAGCGACAGCTAGCATCAGGAGAAGCCTCGTTCTTTCCAAACACTGAAAAACAAGAATCACTAGTGAGAAAAGAGGCAATGAAAGGCAAGAAACACATCAAACGAGTACCCAAAGTTTATAGAATAGGCACATAGTCATGACCTTCCTACAGTTACACAGACGTGTGCACGCACACATCCGCCCTTAACTTCAACGGGAGTTGCTCACATGTGTCTCAGGGACAAGATCTGGCCAAAGCTGATTTATGTCCAACGGAAACTTGGGCTCTGATTCAGGTTCAAATCAGGTTCAGCGTGGAAAATCCTGAACTTGGAGGCAGACCCTAAAGCAGCCCTTCAAAGAGGCAAACAGACTAGACCAGCTTTTCTCCCTAGCTAGAGCTCTCTAGCTTTGTGCTCGGGTCTAGCACACCCCTCTGCCTCCCTCCTAACCGAAACACAATTTTTTTTAAAGGGATCTTTATTTCCCCCATGAGAATACAGTGCAGGCAATTGGCTAGCAGTGGTGCCTTGGAGCTCAGCCACATGGGGCAAGTGTGAGGCTGCACATGGAGGGAAAAGGGGAAAGCGGCAAGTGACACAGACCCTTTAGCTGCAAGAGCCTGGGAGATTCATCCCAGAGACTCCCAGAGGTTTAAACCTCCTCCGCTTAAAGGGGCCGATACCATGTTGTCTTTACTGAGTCGGCTGCTGTTGCTGGTTAATTTGAGGGGGTTTTGTTTGTTTTGGTTTTGCTATTTTTGACACGAGTAGATGTCATCGTGCACTTATTTCAGTATTGCCTGTCTTGCTGACAGTGGGGAATGAACTTGTGCGGTGATTGCGCACGACTGGGCAAAGGTTGGACTTTGAGAAAAAAAAGTCAAACAAATGTGACCTGTCCTTTTCCTGTCAATAGCCAAGGTACTTAGATTAGATTTATCTGCTTCTCTTCCTAGGGCACGTTGTTCGCTCTTGATGAAAACTCTGAAGTAACCAAATTTAAGTGCAGTATGCTGTTACAGCTGAAAGCATCCAGTTAAAATTCATCCTACCTCAAAGCCCAGCCCAATTGGCACGGCTCCCAGGCTGACATCCACCCCAGGATGTCAGTGAGCAGGCACAATCTCAGTTTGGAAAATTCATTTTCTTATTTATCTAGCAAAATCTCACAAGACTTCATTCAACTGATTATCTATTTCTTTTTCCTTTGGCTTATAGTCACTGCTCACACCGAAAAATACTTCTGGAAACTTGGGAAGAGCCACCTTCTCCCCAGATTTGGATTTCTATCCAAACACAGGTGTGCATCTTATTTGGAAGCATACCTCTCCTGTGCTTCTAAATACTGGTATTTACTGATTTCCAAGCACTTGTACCGCTCAAAACTGACCTCTTTTTGAAAGAGAACAACCACCTCTAGCACCTATTTGCCAAAGGGACTTGATTTCCAATAGTTAAACTGTGCTTTTGCCAGCTGTCTTCCAATGCCATGGAGCAAATCTTTATTAAGCATCATTCTTGAAAAACACATTCATGTTTTTTAAAAGGTTCTCAATACATCTGTGAGAAGTGTATGAGCAGCTTGACTATATTATTGCTCCCAAATTCTCTATGTTCCTATCATGGGCTGCATCAAAAGGAGTGTGACCAGCAGGTCGAGGGAGGTGATCCTGCCCCTTTACTCTGCTCTCGTGAGACCTCACTTGGAGTATTGTGTGCAGTTCTGGTGTCCTCAACATAAAAAGGACATGGAACTGTTAGAACAAGTGCAGAGGAGGGCCGCGAGGATGATCAGGGGACTGGAGCACCTCTCGTATGAAGATAGGCTGAGAAAATTGGGGCTGTTCAGCCTGGAGAAGAGAAGGCTGCGTGGAGACCTCCTAGCAGCCTTCCAATACCTGAAGGGGGCCTATAGGGATGCTGGGGAGGGGCGCTTCATTAGGGACTGTGGTGATAGGACAAGGGGTAATGAGTTTAAACTTAAACAGGGGAAGTTTAGATTGGATCTGAGGAAGAAATTCTTTACTGTGAGGGTGGTGAGGCCCTGGAATGGGTTGCCCAGGGAGGTTGTGGATGCTTCATCCCTGGCGGCGTTCAAGGTGGGGTTGGACATAGCCTTGGATGGCATGGTTTAGTGGGAGGTGTCCCTGCCCATGGCATGGGGGTTGGAACTAGATGATCTTAAGGTCCTTTCCAACCCTTACTATTCTATGATTCTATGATTCTATGTCACAGAGGTATTTGTCATCCACTGGTTTGATGGGTTTCCATGTTTCTACTCTTACTTTAGCTACATCTGAGCACCCCTATTAAGCAGCAGTGCATTCAGATGTATCCTAATGGCTGGAAGCTTAAATCTTGGACTTATCTTACTCTATACATTTTCTATTTCAAGCCATAGGTGACCATTAAAAATTATTTTGAAGTGAGTTTACTTAAGCTCACGGGTTTTTTTGTTTTTCACCATTTTTTTCCTTCCTCCCTCTGCTCATAAATAAAACCCAGGAGTTTAATAGTGGAAATCAAGCATACAGGGTGTGTATTCTGTGCATTAGACAGTACCATTGTAATCCATCCCAAGAAAGGGTTATCTATTGCTGCATTTCTACCCCGCTCTGCTCACCTTCCTCTGCCAGAGACCAACATAGCTGTGCTTCTTGCTGCATCCTGGCTTGGGCCACAGTTGTAGCCTTTCCATTCACCTTTTTGCAACTTCTATTCTTGAGTAAATAACTTTCACAGTTTTATGGGTGACTCTACATCAACCCTGAATACTCACTGTCATGGAGTGAAGACACCAGATCAGGGAGAAAGGTGAATTTAAGTTAATAATGAAAGTGAAAATGTGCTTGTTTCTTGCTGATATACTGCCTGGCCTCATTATCACCATCATACTTCCTTCTTCTGTTTCCTGTTTTGAGCATTTCTTGTCACATCATTTTGGATCAGCACCACAGGTTTTTGGGGAACAAGGTGCTGAGTTAACACAGCCCGTTTTGGAGTACGCAGAAAAATGTGTTGGACATCAGAATTTCCCATTCATTTTTGTTTAGATTCAGGCCAACTGGCCTGACTGTGGTATCTGTGTGCTTCAGTCTCCAAAGGTGATAGAGTCAGTGGAAAGTTTGTTTTCTCCCTGTCTCAGGCACGGATCTTCAGAGGGATATTGCCAGCAAGGTGCTAATGAGAGCTGGCTGTGGGGGATTGATTTGTGATGCTGGCATCCATCCATCAGGAATGATGACAGATCCATCAGCTTGTTTTATTTTAGCCGTTAGTAGGGAGAGCAGCTTCTTTAAATAGCCCTAAAGTAGCAAGTGAAACTATTACCCAAATAAAAGCAATTGCCTAAGTGTTTCTGTATTTATACAGCTGGAGCACTTCAACTTGGTATCAGTGCTGCATAACTGTATAATTAGCAAACTTTATCTTTAATAGACACTTTAGAGAGAATGACTTGGTGAAAACATTAAAGAATATTCAAGCTGCTGAGTTGTACAAGATCATCATTAACTATATTGGATTTAGTTCTCAGTCTCTTTGGCTGAAAAATGTCGGTTGCCATGACCATGATTATCCTGGGACACTGTCTATGGGCTGCCTCTTACTATTGTGACTGGAGTCACCTAAAATCAGAGTTCTGATAAGGCTGATGATGTACAAAATTGCAAGGAGGTGTTATCCTTACTGCAAAGTGCTCACAGCCCAAATGTCTGGAGCAGGAATGAGAGGTAAAGCTGCCTTCTGCAGGTAATACTCAGCTAGAAGCAGTGCTGGGTCCCTTGCTACATGAGAGATGTTGAGATGCTGAACCATGTCCAGAGAAGGGCAACAGAGCTGGTGAAGGGCCTGGAGCATGAATCTGATGAGGAGCAGCTGAGGAACCTGGGGGGTTTAGTCTGGAGAAGAGAAGCCTCAGGGGGAGCCTTATCACTCTCTACAACTACCTGAAATGAGGATGGAATGAGGTGGGGTCGGTCTCTTCTCCCAAGGAACAAGGGATGGGACAAGAAGAAATGGCCTCAAGCTGAGCCGGGGGATGTTTAGACTGGATATTAAGAACAGCCTCTTCCCCAAAAGGTGGTCAGGCATTGGAACAGGCTGCCCAGGACCTTAATGACACAATCTAGTGGTGGCCTTGGCAGTCCTGGGATAGTGGCTGGGCTTAATGTTAAAGGTCTTTTCCAACCTAGTTGATTCAATTCTATTCTGTTCTATTCTATCCAAGCTGTAGCCTCCCGACTCCCAATTCTGTGTCCTATCTGTTTACATAGTCAGCTTTGAAGGCACTGTACAGACTCCATTTCCCAAGGACTACTGCAAGGAAGGCTGACTGGTCAAATAAAACCAATTCATTCCTACTTTTAAAAGCTGGTGGAAGAGAGGAAATGAAGTGTTAGGCATTTGCAGCCAACCCCCGGGAAGTCCTGGGCAACATGGAGAAAAGGGATTTAGAAGCTGGTTCTAGACTTTACTGCAAGACATCCTGTGCCAAAAGTGGCCCCACCACACTGTTCTGGTAGCGGCCCGCACGTGGTGCAAAGCTGTGTCCGGACGGACCTGCAAATTGGTTCATAAAGCAGAAGAGGTTTTCAAGAGCGCCAAGGGGCTCTTAAGCAGTTACCTGTCAGCAACACCTTTGAAAACCTCTCTTACCAAAGCTGTAAGTTCACAAAGGCACGAGGTGAGTCTCAGTTTGGAGCCTGCCCCCCTGTTCAGCAGCAAAGGACGTTTGCTAGAAAGCCACCCACAATTTCAGATGTGATGCTGCAACCTCTCAACTCAATGAATAACATGAACAGTGTGAATTTTATTACCTTGGCTTTGAAGGTCCCACAGGCTCCAAGCTGATAGACAAAATCTACCAAAATACCCAGCAAAAGTGCAAAACCAGAATTATCTTTGCATCCAGTGCACCCCTGAAATTTACTGGCTAACTATACTGCTAACTGCTACTGCTAGGAGGAGTCCTGTAAATACCCTTGACAATGGGTGGGGTTTAAGGGGAAAAACACTGTGTGAAAAATGATGCATTTGTAGCCTAGAGGCTGTTCAAGATCCCTGCTTGCTATTTCTTACTGTGTTTATTCAGGAGAAACTATCTCCAAAAACTGGATTAAAGCAAGCAGCGTATGTTCTCATTGATGTTGAGATGAGAGGTGGTCAAGCTCTTTGTTGTGTAGACAAGGGCTGAATGTAAACAAACCTTCCAAGCCAACATGTTTGGGTTCCAAAACATGGAAGATTCTTTGAGGCATATGTGTCATTTTGGAGGAATACTGGAGAGATACACCGATTTCTCCATATACAGTACATCCTTCACTCCAGCAGCCCACATGCTTTCCTGAAATAGTCCCATGTGGTTTTGATTATAATTCTTGTGTGACTTCTGGTTGAAGACCAGCTTGTCAACATGACCAGGCTGCCTCAAACAGATCTTACTGTATTTATTTTCCCATAAGAGAAACAGCCAAGGGAGGAAAGAAGATGATACAGAGGAGTATTATGTTCTTTTGTGGTTTGTTTGCTGTGCACCTCTGAGTAGAAAGACCACAGTAAGGAAGACAACTTTGAGTTAAAATAACACAGAAATGGAAAATTAAGGATTCTCTTCTGAGCTCACCTATTTTTTAACTGCTTTTATAAAAACATGAAGTCCATGTTCTTGTTTGCTCCCTTGATTCAAAATCGAGTCTTCTCAATTCATCTCAATTTCTCCAAACCACACAAGGGACAAAATACGTCTTTAATCTTCCCGGCAAAAATAGTTAGCGATGTGGTGCGGCAAGCTTATGTACTTCTGACATCTCAGTATCTACAAACACAATCTCAGTGGACACTGAAGTGGGACAACTGACCCTAACGTGCAGACAGGCAATGAGCAAGCACCCATATTGCCATATCTCCTCTGGGTTTTAATTTGTTCCTTTTGCGTTGAGATTTAAACGCAGACATTTCCGTCTGGTTGCCAGGGTTATCCTCCATTAATGAGTTATTTTTACATAGAAAACTCACTCTGAAACATTTTTTCAATAAAATTGCTCCTCCTAACCACAAGCATGTAATACAAAGGTTGCAAGAGCTGAGCCAAACAGTGTGTTTATGCCTTTTCTTCCTTGTGCCTCTGGCGGTCTCCTGTTCCAGATCCTTGTTTGTTTGCAGAGATGGACTCGAGGAGTGCAACCTGCCTGAAAGATTTGTGTGACTTCAGTCACAGGCCACTAGTTCAGCCAGCTTTTTACCTCTTGAAATACCACAAACACAGAGAAGCTTTTGTTCATTAAATCCTGCAGAATGCCAATAGGAGAAGTGACTGCCCAAAAGGGCAGGGGGACCGTTCACATTGCTTCAGCTACCCAGTTAATTTGGACTGACCAAGGAAAGAAGGAGTATGCGAATGGAAACAAAATCTATTTGACCACAATTAACATTCTGTTTCCATTATAATGTATGGAGTACCTGCAAAAATTCCTGCTAAACTCTGGCTGTGTGCTTTCCCTTTCGTGCAGATGGCAAAGGGTTGGGCAGAGCACAGCTGGAAGTCTGCAGTAGAAACTGTCTTGATGCTGTGGGCAGTCACTAAGCAGCACAGAAGGTTAGCTGACTGGATGTGGGCACTCTGGCTTCTGTATCGCAGGCACAAGATGGGATTGGGGGTCCCAAGATGTAGATACTGCTCCTGCTCTGCCATTAAATATTGAGCAACAACCTGTAAAGCCATCATGTACTAGTTCAAGTCTCGTGATGTTACTGAAACAGGACTGATTATTGCAGTGCAAGCTCTGGATCCTCACAGAGCCTGGGAAGCTGGAGGTCGGATGTCTTTACATCCTACCTCCTATTTTAAGTTACTTCCTTTTTCTAGCATAATTTCCAGGTGGGGGGATGTATTTCTGTGCATTGAGTCTCCTGTTTTCCTTCCTTGATAAGGATTTTAAATAGCAGGCAAGAATAGTCAGGGGTAGCTCTTTAAAGTATTTAGAAATTATTCTCTACCTAGCTAAGAGAACTTGTGACCTTGGAGCACCCTCTGAGGCTATGGGCTGAGCTGGATGGCAGTGCTTGGTCACAGTCCCATGGTGGCCACCCAGCCCCTTTGGCAGTGCCTTGTCCTCATGCTGCTTCCACATGGTTTCCTAAGCTGGAGGGAGATGCCTTCAGGAGTGCTCTCATGGGTGTGATGAAGGAAACCTGAGCTACAGGCTCAGGAGCCATGTGACTCCCATGTGGATAATGGTAATCTCTGTTTCCTATCCCTCTTCTTCAAAATATTAAACAGGACCAAAACAAAAAAAGAACTGTGAATTTACAAAGCCACGTTAGGGCAAAAGAGAATCGGTGTGTTTGGAGTAACTCCTATCTTTCCTCCCTTTTGAGGGGAAGAGCCTGCAGTATGTTACATCAGTCTACGTTTCAATACCTTCAGGTCTTTACAACAGAAGGCCATGATGAAAACCATGCCAAGCTCTAATTTTGGCCTGGTGCAGACTATATCATCTCACTTGGGCTGTTGAGAAGATGGTATGATTTGACTTGGACATATGCCACATCTTACTGTTGCCCCCATCAATCAATCAGGCTTTTAATCATCATCAGCTTCCCTGTGGAGGAATGATTTTTATCTAATAACACTGTTAGCCAAGGCCCATCCTCTGTTCTGCCATGTTCACCTAGAGTCCTTGCAGAAACAAATAAGCAATGTCTTTTTCTTTACCTCTGTTTTTATTCTTACCAAAATCTGCCTTTTCTCTTTTCTTTTTCCTCTTTCATTGCAGTTAGGATGAGCAGCAGCACAGAATATTTGTCCTGCTGTAGCAATTGGGTACTTCAGACACAGGTGTCCTCATAAATTTAGTCTCTTTCTTCAAGCTATGTTCCACACGCATGCTGGTCCAAGGGCTGGTTTTCATTGTTGAGGGATTTTATTTTGTTTTTGTGGATAAGCATTCAGTTTTTCACCATTCAACAAATGTGCCATAGATACTTCTGTGTATCTCTGTGTTTTCAGCTGTGTGTTTTACTGGCTATACTTCAACCCAGAGGATAGTTACTTTCACAGAAACACCAGTTGTGATGTTGGCATGGGTAGCAGCCCTGAACTTGAAGTTTATGCTGGGGAACAGGTTCCCATGGTTGCCTTGGTTGCCTTTCCTGTTCTTTCTTTTTTTGCCAAAGACAACCATGAGATCTGTACCTGCAGTGCTTTCCCCTCCCTGTATCTTTGCAGCTCCACAATGAGACTTTTGTGACCCAAAAACTTCTGGTAAGAATAGCTCTGCTGAACATCTTACTTAGAAATCTCATTTTCACTGACCAGTACCAATTGAACAGATTAAGCATGATCAGTTGCCAGAAGAGCACTGGAGATAGTGGTGGTTCTTTGTACATGTGGCACATCAGAAGACCTGTAAGTTATGCACAGCTGCAGACCTGCAGAGCTGGAGGTTGGCTCTTTCAGGGGCATAAAAGAGCTCAAGTTGTATGTCATTTGTTTGGCTTGTGGTCTTGAATAATTTTGTGTTGGGTAGTGCAGGGAAGCTGACTCTGTGTTTGGTATGGGGATTATGTGTATATTGTACATATATGAATTGTGGCAAACAGAGAAACCAGGTGTCTGTGCATTAGTTGTTGGTACTTGTCTTTCTGTAAACTACAAGTACATAAACAGGTGCTGAAAAAGCCCTAGCATGTGTAGGTGTCTGGAAGCCATAAAGCAGCTTTTCTACCCTGATCCTACCTCCTCTCTTAACTCTGCTTTTTGGTGTGGGCCAAGGAAGTAACCATCCACTATGCTCTAATGTGCTGGGCGATAGGAAGTATCAGGATGGTGGAAGAGAAATCAGCTGCAAGCCCAATAGCTCTGTGCTACAAGCCCTTTCATTTTGCATCTTCTGTGCCACCAGCTAACCCTACATGCCCTGACATTCCCAGAAGCTCATGTTAGTTTTCCATGAGACGCACGTGACAATCATCATCAGCTGAAAAGGGCAGAGAAAGGTCCTACTTCAAACCCAGGATGACCCCAAGTGGGACAAGAACACAGAGAGCTGAGCTAAACTCGTGAGGTGCATGGCCACTCTCTTCCCACAGCACACCATGAATAAGAGGGTGATGGTGGCCTTCTATAGCTGAGCATCTCCCAACAATTGGCCACCCATGACAAGTCAGACTTGCTTGTGAGCAAGGCCGTAGGGAAGGCTCCCATCTCTTGCCCCTTGCAACTTGTGGAGATGGGAGTGGTCAGTGCCTACTTTGCATCTGCAGGGCTCCTTTGTCCCATATGGCATGTAGTGCCCCCAGGCCCTGGGGTTTTGCATAAATGGAAAGGGAGATTGTTCTTTGTGAATCACAATGCGCACAGGTGAAGGGTATGCAGAGCCCATCACTGAGCACAGGCTGCAGAGGAAGAGCTTTGTCCCTCTGGCCAGCCTTACCTGGCTCCATAGGATGAGGGTGCTGTGTCACCATGCCCAGGGCACTGCAAATGCTTTGAACAGACCTCAGGTCCTACAACCTAAGATCATAGAATCATAGAATAGTAAGGGCTGGAAAGGACCTCAAGATCATCGAGTTCCAACCCCCCCGCCATGGGCAGGGACACCTCCCACTAAACCATGCCATCCAAGGCTATGTCCAACCCCACCTTGAACGCCGCCAGGGATGAAGCATTCACAACTTCCCTGGGCAACCCATTCCAGGGCCCCACCACCCTCACAGTAAAGAATTTCTTCCTCAGATCCAATCTAAACCTCCCCTGTTTAAATTTAAACCCATTACCCCTTGTCCTCTCACCACAGTCCCTAATGAAGAGTCCCTCCCCAGCATCCCTATAGGCCCCCTTCAGGTATTGGAAGGCTGCTCTGAGGTCTCCACGCAGCCTTCTCTTCTCCAGGCTGAACAGCCCCAATTTTCTCAGCCTATCTTCATACGAGAGGTGCTCCAGTTCTCTGACCATCCTCGTGGCCCTCCTCTGGACTTGTTCTAACAGTTCCATGTCCTTTTTATGTTGAGGACACCAGAACTGCACACAATACTCCAAGTGAGGTCTCACGAGAGCAGAGTAAAGGGGCAGGAGCACCTCCCTTAACCTGCTGGTCACACTCCTTTTGATGCAGCCCAGAATACGGTTGGCCTTCTGGGCTGCAAGCGCACACTGCCGGCTCATGTTCATTTTTTCATCAACCCACACCCCCAAGTCCTTCTCCGCAGGGCTGCTCTCAATCTCCTCCCCGCCCAATCTGTAGCTGCGCCTGGCATTGCTCCGACCCAGGTGGAGGACTTTGCATTTAGCATGGTTAAACTTCATCAGGTTGGCATCAGCCCACCTCACAAGCGTGTCAAGGTCCCTCTGGATGGCAGCAGAAGGTCTCCTGTCAGGCTCCATGTGGCCACAGCCACATCTTCTTTCCCTGCCATGCTGCCAGCAGCCCCACAACATCACTGGCTTTGATTTAATGTCAGTCAGGATGGTCAGGTCCTAGGTACCATTAAGAATCTGTGGTATTGGTATGGGTTGCGTCTTGTAGCAAAGATTTTTAATGTGGTTTCATTCAGACTGAGGATGGTTCTACCCTCAGCCTCTCAGTCTTCTCAGTGCTGCATGTAGAAACTTCCTTCTTTCCTTTGCAGCTAAGAAAATAGCTGCGGGAATCAAATTCTGCCAACCAAATTTGTGATTCCAAAATGCCTTTAATCCAGTTCACTACATAAAGGACATATATTCCTCTTCTAGACTATTTCTCTTGGGAAGGCAAAGGTGAATGGTTTTATTGTGGGTTTTCTTTTTGCCTATTTTTAGGCAAGAAGAATTAAAATAATATTGTAGAAACTTTCTATAAAGAATAGGAAAAATGATTGAGACTGGAAAATGCCAACTGCTGAGCCAGGACAAGGGATTTTGGGGGAGAAATTGCAAATATAGTTCTCTGACTATTTCTTTGAAGTCTGACAAGTATCTATGACAAAGAATTAGTAACAGGAAAATATTTCAGTTTTATTAAACTAGCCATGCAAGAAAAGAAATGCAGCAGATAATTCCTATTGCTTGGAATATAGAAGAAACTGCCAAAGTCAGCAAGCCAAGTAGGTACATAAATTCTACAGGGAGCAGCTCAACAATACATTTACAGTTGAACTAATAAACTCTAGGTAGAGTCATATTTCTTGAGTGTGAATGTGTAGATCTTGTAGGTGACATGGATTTTCCTGTGAGCTGGACAGAGAGCAATTTTCTTGTCCTGCAAAGGACATTTTAGATCATCTTCGTTTTCCACCCAGAAAAGAAAGCTATAAATATACTTTGATTAGAATAAAAGGGAGAGAGAGATAAAGAGAGAAAAGAAATGCTCTCGGGTACCATGTCTTCTCATTCACCCTTTCTAGGGACTGCCAACAGTACAAGTACATCTTGCACTCAAAGTCTCAAGCCTGCCCCTTCCCTGCCTTTCCTCCCTCCTTTCATTAACATGCCTCAAAACACTCCTTGGTTCTGCACCAGTGAGTCTCTCATTGAGGTGGAGTTTAAGTGGGGGACCCTCATGTCCTATTTAGAGCCCTGAACCTCAGTTCTCTTTCTTCGACTTGCTGTTGCCCTCCTGGAATTAAGAAGTTTTTGCTGCCAAAAATGTGGTTGAAACTTTTGTGGTTACTGAAAAAAAGGTTTCAATACTTTGGCTTTTTTCTTTTATAAAAACCAAACCAAAACAAACAAGCAAGCAAACAAACCAAAACCAACAACCAAACCAGACCAGACAAAACCCACCTTTTCTTTCTCAATAAATATCTGGATCTGTTCAACTTTTTTTCTTTTTCCCATGTTTTACTCCATATCTTTTCTTGAGTGGCCCACATGAACACAGGAGACTCCAAATGTATGGACCACTTTGAGCAAAAGTAGCTATTTATTGGAAGGAGGCACAGACAGGTCATAAATGAATTTTTGTCATGTAGTTGTGGTTCTACCCTTCATACCTCTTCTGCCAAGCTTGCCTTTGCTCTGTATACCAATACGCAACACAAAACCCCTCTTCCTCTTTTTCATGAATGTTAAATCTCAGCATCTGATGACCAAGTGCAGAAACCAATCTGACTTAACTGAAGGGCTATGGGGTCTACTTTTCTGGATCAGGACCTAGCAGTCTGATGTTGCATTGGTTATGGCAATACCTTATTGTCCTCTGGTTTCTTCTAAGGCATTTGCTGCAGCCTTGCTGCTGGGCCCTTACTTCTCAGAGCTGTAGGCTTTCTTACAGTCACAGATGTATCCTCTGTGCAGGTCACGCCATCAGTCGATGCCTGATGTATGGATGCATGATCCCAGGCTGGTTAGCAGAGCCTCACCCAGGGATCACCTCTGTTCTACTAATCTCCTTATGACTTTTTACCCCTACTCTCAATTCTCATCTTTTTTCTTCTCTGCATACTCTGAAATAACCCTAGGCAGAGAAGACTGTGGAAGAAGGGAAGGAGCATCTGCCTGAGGTGCAGTAGAGGTGGTGACGCTGGGATGTGCACAGAAGTAGTGGGATTGATTGAAAACTTTGAAATGATATGCCAGGCATTCAAGCATGAATTATAAGTGATTTCTGCTGGTCAGGAGGAGGGACGACCACAGGAGGAATGACTAGCTAGGAGGACAGGGTGTTTGAGGACAGGCTTTGAAAGCTGGTCTTAATGGATGGTTTAAGTGGTTTTAATGGATGTTGAGGATTTGCTTCAGAGGAGAAGGATTACAAGTGACAGTAATGGAAAGTCCAACAGTGTGTTTGGTATGGCTCATTTTGGGGAGTTATTGAGGAGTTTTATTTAAGGATGTAAATACAGAGAAGCGTCAAGAACTGAGACATTTGCCATAAGCTCCTCATATACATATTTGCACTGAGAGGATGAACTTCCCTAGCTGCTGTGTGATTGATGACATCCGCCACTGCAAGAGCACTGTGCTAAGTGATTTTGGCAGTGGGCTGGGGCTGTGAATGCTGTTTGCTCTGCTCTGTCTTTCTAGCAAAGATGAGGGAGATATTCTTAGGACCAGGGCTGTTGAACGGGATGCCAAAGCAGGCTGGGCTGTGTGAGCACACAAAACCAAGAGGAGGTGTAACTGGGGATGCAATTTGAGCCATGTGCTGTTTGTTGTTGATGACTGTGTGTGGCTCAGGCATTATCTTCCGGCATTTCCCAGTACTATGCCTGGATTTGGTGCATGCTGGCAAAAGGCATGGCCAAAGAGGCACATGTGCAGATTGTGGTCTCATCTGTACCATCTCTGTTTGCATATGGATACTTTGATCTGCATCAGTGGCATTGCAAACATCCAAGGAGCAGTGTGCAGGGCAAAATGCAGACAAAGCATCTGGGGCTGCCAAGGCACAGTGGCTGCTGCTCTCGTTTCTCGGCCCCATATGAAAGTTGAACCATAATCCTCATATGACAAATGACCACGAAGGCTCTGGCTGTCACAACTCTTGAGGGGGTTGTTACATACTAAAATTTCCTTGAATTCTCTCGTGCTCTTTTTTTTCTTTAAAGTATTTCAGAAACAGATTTCTGTTAAGGTTTTTGGTTTAGTTAGCTTAAAATATGTTGCTTTCTTTTAAATACTCTGTTTCATGTTGTCACATGAGTAAATATAGGGTTACTTTCAGGAACACCTGAAGTTCTACAGTTAAGGCTCATAACCGAGAAACGGGCACTCCTGCTTTTTCTGACACACGGTGGCTTACCTGGTTTTGTCAGCAGATGGCCACAAAACGAGATGAGCTCTGTGCACAGCCAGTTTAAAAATGCCCTCCTCTGGGCATAAATTGTCATCCTCCAAACCACCAAAAGTCAGCATGTCCTTTTGGCAACAAGTGAATCCTTTCAAAGCTGGGCTGATGGTCAGCCTGCAAGCTGCCACAAGACTCCTCTGGCTTCCCCAAGAAGCCTCCCTGGTAGGCTGAAGTCAAACAACATGAACTAACACTCTGTAGCTGCCATAGCTTTTCAAGCAGAGCTAGAAAAGACTGCTTGCTCACCACGTCTAATCCTCTCCAAAAAAGCAATGGCATCTCAGATAGAAGCAGCAGCATCTGATACTCCTGACATTGCCTGATTCTTCCACTAAGTAATTTGTATCTGTGCCTACTCTTGAGAGACTGATTTAAGTCATGACTTGCATTCTTTCTTTTTTCTCCTTCTGAAGATATAAAATGAGTGATTCATTGTTCGGAGGTATGAAGCTAACATGACTAATCATCTGACCCTGAACTGCTTTTTCCCAAAGACTTGGATAGTCTCTGCATAAGAATATCGTATGGGCGAGATGATCATGACTCAGTCCATGCAGGTTTTCAATTGTGGTGCTGTAAACTCAAGCAGAACTCTGATGAGCACATTGGCAGGAAAAAGTCAGACTGTCTGAAAGGAAGCAGAATTGACGAGAAGCATTAAGCTCTGAAAGATACCATCAAGGCACGTGCAGTACGACTTGTTCCAAATGCATTTTTGTAATGGTTTTATTACTCACCTAAAAGACAAGTGAGTGACTTTACCCAAGCTATAAACCTTCCCCCCTTTTTTTTCATGTTACCTGAAAGAAAAAATGTGTGTATTGTTAATGCGATAAATCAAAGGTGCTTCCAGCGGACTTTTAAGTATTCATCTTTTTCATATCTT